>CM069921.1:15124884-16324884 GCA_036172225.1 Cryptocoryne crispatula var. balansae
GCTTTCCAACTTGGAACGCTGTGGACAATGGACACATGCCTCTTAGCCTAATTAATTGGGGTGGTTTCTGCTTGTTTTTTGGCAGGGGATTTTATGGTTTTGTTTCTCTTGTGAAAGTAAATAAGCTGTTTTTTCTTGTATTTGAGGAAACAGTAGGATTTGGAGGTTTGAGTTACAATGGGTTTAGAGAAGTGAAAGTTTGATGCCGTCACTATTTATTATATATCTCAAGTATTACGAGCCTTTAAGCAATTTCATCATCCAGAAGGAAACCTAACGCTGAAACCTGCACTTGGTTTTTGCACGTGACAGTCTTCCAAAATAACATTAATTTGTCTCCACTCTTTCATTGAGGCGGAATGTAGCAAGTGTTAACTTTACCATTTTGACTTATATTTACATTCTCTTCAGCAAGTTGTTATCCTTTACATTCAAGATGATGATAATTGTTAGGCCTTGTGAACAGCTATGACATGCCTAGATCCTTAGCTTGTAGTAGAATACAGGAGTCGTCTTTCCTTGAAAATTTTATTTTATGTAATTCCTATGCTTTCTTTTTATTTTTTCTCAGATCTAATGTCAATAACACCTTACAGATAAAGGAGCAGCTCAATGCCGAAAAGGTCATGGTACAAGATGCCTATGGTGATGGTCGGCATGTCAGGTTTGTTTCATTTAATGTACGTTTTTGTTATGCTTAATAGTTTGGATGTATTGCTATAAGCATGCCATGTGTTGTGGGCGTTTCCATCGATCTTTTGTTCAACTTCCTGCTTGATAAACTGAGTGTCCCATTACTTCCCTCTGGAGGCGTTTATCTCTAGGAACGTAGACGTGAATGTTCCCTGACCAAGCTTTTGAGTAGGTGAAGATAAACATTGTGATTTTCGTTTATTGTGATCAACTAATATCAAGTTTTTTTTTTAATTTTTGAGTAGCTAGGATGTATTATGTATATTCTTTCTTGTTTAGGTGTCCTTTTAGTTTACTTTTGGCATATATGCAGATTTTAAAGAGAGTTTAAATGTTAGTAGACACATTTTGTAAGATATGGAATGATTTTGTAAAGGTCTTTAATGTGTTAATGAGGATATCTATAGAAGCCCCATCTTGCAACCACCCACAAAGACAATGAAGAAGAATATGAATATTTGAAACTCTACATTGAATTCTTTGGAGGTGCACCTCAACCCCAGTACCCCACCCTCTCCCTCTACCTTTTGCCACTGTTCCAACCAGGATGCCTTCTATTCATCTCCCCCAATTCTTAGCTGAGGCCGCCTTCCACTCTTTACTCCTTTTTCTCTATCCATTATCACGCATAGCATTAACAATCGAGGAAGGCTGTATTTGGATAGTGATCGAATTGGCCAGATCTGATCCGAGGGAAGAAAAACTGATCCAAGGTAAGGGTGTAAACGGTTCGGTTTGACCTTTTTATTTTCCAAACCAAAATCGAACCGAAAATTGGAACAAAACCGAACTGAACCGGTTGCATTGAACCCTGAACCGATTTTGGTTCGGTTCGGTTCGGTTCGTCAGTTTAATGTATATTTAAATAACTTAAATTAAAAATAAAATAAAATTTAAGTTCTAATAATTAATTAAAGTTAACAACTTTATTTTTAATATATAATTATATCTTTATACTAATTAACCTAAATTTATAATAATATATATTTAAAATTGATATAATATGCATTTCAAATTAATATAATATATAAATAAAGTGAGTTAAACCGGGTCATCCAGCTTACCGGTTCGGTTCAGTTTGGGGAGGTGCTGAACCGAACCAAACCGATAGAAGTTTTCGATTTAGTTCAGTTTGGTTTACCGATTTTGGATGAACACCCCTAATCCAAGGTCATCCCTGATTGGCTCTTCCAAAGACAAAAAAGGAGAAAGCATAGCCGATCCTACAAGCCATGTCAACAATGTAGCACTTCCACACCACTCTCTTGTATGCAAGAATCGCGGGATCGGGATCGGTGACCATCGATTATCATTGATCTGATCCGGATCGGGATCGGATCGGTTTGGATTGGCCAATCCTCCAAAAGAAAGGGCAATCTCGGATCGAGCAAAATTTTTTATGTATTTTTAATTCATAAAATTTTTAAAAAATTATAAAAAATCAGGACAAATCATAGAAACAAATAAAAATTCAAAAAATGAAAAACAATGTGGATGACATTCTGTCAAACAATGCCATACAGAATAAATTCATTTCAAGAAACTGCCATATAAGTATAGATTATCATATAAGAGAGAGAGAAACTGCCATATAAGTATAGATTATCATATAAGAGAGAGAGAAGAGAGTTAAAATAAATCTTTATGTAAATTTAAGTATCTAATATATATTTATAATTATGAATCTTCTATATATGTGATAGTATAAGTGATAGTCAAATATATTAATATGTTTACACTATCATCAGCGCGGCGCAGAGTAGTCGCAGATCGACCTGCGTGGTAAGGTCGTGGGGGTCAAGGGGGCAACGCTCTTTGTGGGGGGTATCAGGGGGGCAACGTCTTTCGAAGAAATTTTTTTTTGTATGGTGATAAAGGGGAGGGGGGAGAAGGGATCAGAGGTCCCCCCCTTCCCCAAGTTACCTATTTAGGGGGGATCAGCTGCTCCAAAGGTTTGGATCACCACTGCTCAAGGGGGATCGTCGAGGGGAAGGGTTCAGGGGGAGCCAAGGATCGCAGGATCGGAATCGGAATCGGAATCGGTGGGTACCAATCCAATGGAAGAAAATCGATTCAGAATCGGTAAGCAAAAAAAAAAAAAAATCCGATTCCGGCCGATTCGGACCAATTTTGGCCGATCCTGGTCGATCCGATTGGAATAGCAAAAAATAAAAAAATGATTCGATTCTGATCCCAACCGATTATGCCGATCCGATTCCGATTCTGATCCGATTCCAACCGATTCTGTCGGAACTTTTTTCCGGATCGGTCTTTCGGCCAAGAATCGGATCGGCAATGGCCGATCCGATCCAAGAATCGGCCGATTCCAATCCGGATCGGCCGATTCCACGATCTATGGGGGGAGCCCTAGATGATGAAGGGGAGGGGGGAAAGTGAGAATGAGAGAAAGGGGAATCGGTCCGATCTCCCCCTTATTGGGGGGATCGGACTGAAAAATGGTCTGGAATCGGGTCCTGAATCGATCCGATTTTGGACCCTTCCGGGTTCTAGGGAATCGGTCCAGATTGACTGATTCCTGGATCGGTCGATTTTGACCGTCCCTACTAGGAGTCCCAGCTGGATTAGTAGTTCCGGCTGGAATCGGATTAGTGGGTACAATCCAATCTAAGAATCAGCTGATCCCAATCCGGTTCGGCCGATTCTGCAATCCATGCTTGTATGCTTCACATTGGAACCCCAAGTAGGAGCCTGTATGTGCACAACCTCCGCGATTGCTGGGACCCAAAGATCGCTAGATTGGAATTGGTACTTGGATCGGTGGGTACTGATCCTCTAGGAGAAATCCCTATCCAGAATTGGGAATTAAAAGTTTTTTAAATTTTGATTCTGATTTTGACTGATTTGGCCCAATTCTTTAAAAAAAATCTAAAAAAAATTCCGATTCTGATATGATTCCAGCCTATTTTGCCAGGATTTTATCTCGGATCGCCCTTTTGGGTGAAAATCAGATCGGCATAAGTTGATCTGATCCAAGAATTGGCCAATCCCGATCTAGATCGGCTGATTTTGCAATATATGTTGTGACCACATAAATATGTGGTCACTTGGTTCAGCACACGTGCCTCGCTGTTCTCTTCTCCACCACGGGCTGCATGACATACATTATCCTACCAGTGTTGCGAATCATGAACAGGAGGACTTCTGACCCCACTGCACAGACCTGGTGCCGTCTCTACCACCTCTTCTTCCGCGGTCACCATTGTATGATCCCTAACACCACTCTTTTATACTTACTTTCTGTTCACGTCCTGCACCATGCTGACTTCTAGCACATGCATGGGCGGGCTGATATATCATGCTGTTTTCTCCTCTTCCTCCCTTGTCACTACTGCCTGATCCATTGCCAACCAGCTGCCATGCCTACGTGTCACTCTCAGTGCATGCTTTCTGCCTGCATGCGAGCAACTGCGATCCCTTCATACAGCCCCATTTGTGTCCAGACGAGGTGCATTACATCTTGACAGCTCCTGTGTGCCCTGCACTGGGTTTGCCTGTGTGCTTCTTGTCTGGCATGAGTTGATTTATCATGAAACAGAAATATTTAGGAGAAATCCCAGATTTGTGCTAATTTTGTTCTTGGGCTTGTCTTGTAGCATTGACGTCGTGTCATCTGCATTCGAGGGGCAGTCTGCCGTCAACAGGCAGAGGATGGTGTACAAAGCTATATGGGAAGAACTCCAGAGCACCGTTCACGCAGTCGACCAGATGACTACCCGAACTCCCTCAGAAGCTGAAGGGGATCAGTAAGCCCTTGGTCATAGAAAGCAGAGGCCATGCGCTCTCTTATTTATTTATGCGAGTAAGACCACGGTGCGTGCTGCACTTCTCTCTTCCTTTTGGAATTGCACCGCGCTCTAGATGGTTTGTACGTAATTTTATCTGGAAGTTAGTAGCAGGAACTTGTTTCGGATCCCCCTGTTATTGCATCCAGCATTTTCAGTCCTTATAACAAGCAGTTTATCTGATAAAAGCTATTCTTTCTGCCCATCTAACATGTCCTTTTTATCCCCTGGTAACCATCATCGTTCTGTCTCCACCGCTGTATGCTTGGTTGCGCACCAGAAGTTGAATTCGCGAGCACTGCCACCTTCGGGGTCTGTTTGTTTAACTGTCCATAAAGTAAAATGTTTTCATAAAAACTTGAGCAGACCTCTTATTCAGTTGTCTTTAAATTAGCGGTCAACTGAAGATTGTCTTCGTTGACTCCTTTAAACTTGTGATATTTATGACATCCACAAGTTTTGACCACAAGCCATTTTGGTCACACGTCAGGGGGAGATGACGAAGATTCTTTGCGAGAGACGATGTGGTGGCCGGCCTGCATATAATAGCGGATACATATTGATTAAGCCCTTCAAGTTACAATTATATATATAAAAAATGAAAAACTAGGAGACTTGAAGGCTCCTAAGTTGGGTGTAAAAGGTCGAGTTCCAAGATTCAACTTCCAAGATCAAGAAAATAGATCTCTTTTTCGATAGAATTTCCTTACAAGTTTTGTCACAATTTTTCCTACACCCTTTTGGCAATTGCTTTTACTCAGTTGATGTGTTTATTAACAAGATCAGTTTCTATATATTTATGTTTATATGAATCTACTTTGAATTTAATAAACCAACTATTAACAAGATCAGTTTCCAGTCGAAGTCACCCCCTCCTCATAGACAGTCTAAATGAAGCTTGCATACCATAAAAGTCATTTTACATAAAGCAGTCCAACTTGTTTGGAAAGAGGATCGAGATATCTCCATGCCTATGTTAGTAATTAAATAAGGAATTGAATAGATGAAACTAATTTAACCATGCTTGGGATATGATCAAAGGTATCTATCTAGCTGTTTAACGACACATGATACAAGCTAGCCTCATCAGAACAGAGGGGGGGGGGGGAAGAAGAAGGAAAGTCTGCTGCTCGTAGCTGCCTCGGCCGAAGCTTGGATAGACAAGATAACTCTTGCTAGCTAGCCACCCGCCGTTCTCCTCCTGCGAATAGGGCTAGGGCAAGAGACAAGGAAAATGTTACCTTCTCGACCCCCTACGCAGAATCTGGCGCTCCTCGCTCACGTTGGTGTCTTCAATCTAAATCAATTTGTTGCCCTCTCCCTTCACTCCTGGTCCACGCTCCGGCAATGCGGAGATGTCTAGAAAGGGCTAACAGCGGCTGCGGGCAGATGGAGGAGATCGATCACTCACCACGGCTGGACTTTTGTAGGGATGAGCCACTACGGAGATAGCTCGCGAAGAAAAGCCATTGATGGAGGCTAGGAGGAGGCCGTCGTCGTCGCCGCCGCGAAGAAGAGCCGAGGATGTGCCGCTGCTACCACCGTGCCGCGAGCTCTTGAAGAACAGGACAAAGAGGGCATGGGACCGGGAGGAGCACTAGTGAGAAATCGGGCTTTTGTTTGATGAGACGGTGAGTCGCTTTCAAAAATAAAAGAGGGCTCGACCTCTCTTTTTTCTATCACGGACAGAAATATAGAAGTGTTTTCAAAACAGAAAATGAAAAGGTGGATCAAACGTATTTTTTCGACCCTTTTCGTTACAAGTTTCAAAAATTAAAATAAAAATAGTCATTATCATGCAACCAAACATCCCATTAGGGTGGATGCATCTATCTTTTACTTTTGCTTCTCGTCCCGGACTTGGAGAGCTTCTGGAGTTAGAGGTCGGAAGGATGTCCCACGCGCGTTCTTAATTCTACTCTGCCATGTGAATATAACGAAAGGTAATTCATTGGTGGCTTCATTTGACTCGGATATCCCAGACTTATATGTACCATCCACACGTATATAGCTAGCTGGGTACTCACACAAAACCAAGAGAAAAGCAAACTTCTTGTCATGTTAATTCTTATATATGGTTTCCACTTCTTTTTTTTACAACAATCATAAGTAGGCTAACTATAAGTCCTTAAGAAGGGTATAGTATACAAAGCACGTCCGTTGTAATTATGATTATTTCTAAAATGGTCATTTTAAGGGTGGAACAACTCAATAGTATCAAATCAATTTAGAATTTTATTTTCGATGAAGGACCCACCTCTAGATCAAATGGATTGTATGAATTAGCATGCATGAGAGGAACATACCAATCTGTTTTTATCAAATGAGTGCATAACTTTTGACAACCTTAGAACATGCACAATTAATTGAGCTTAGTCGAGGTTAGTAAGGGTGGGTTCGGTAGGGATTCTCCTCAGGTGGATTTTGCAAAAAGTCATTGTATGTCTTTCTCGAGAAGTTCACCGATTCTCCATAAAATCCTTGTTGGTTTTAGAATCTTTTTGTCATGTTAACTATCTAGAGATGTCATCTCATCTCATTATTACTCAATGTTTATTTTATCTTTAAGAATTTCTTTGGAAAGCCATTTTTTGTAATAATAATAAAAGAAAAAATGTAAACATTATTTTTATTCTCGAATCCCTGTATCTCTCGAAGTTACCTAATTTTGGCTTTTGCGAGATTTTTATTTTGTCCCTGTCTTTCTTATCTTTCATGAAATCCCTCTTGCAAGCAAATTTACTAGAAACTTGTATATTTGATTTATTAGAGATTTTCAAAGATTGAAATCTCTTCATAAATCCCTACCAAATGCTTATGGATTCTGCTGTCACTATTAAGGTCCCCTCCTCTTGTTGTGTTTGTACCGAGACAATTCTCTCCAAGACTATTGCATGCTACATGGAATGCGGGGTCGTGACCTGGGTTGCGACCCGGTCGATTTTTGGGCCGACCGACTCGGTCCCGACCCCGAGACTCTGACCCCGTAAATGTTTTAAATTTATTATTTTTTATTATTTTTTGCGATCTCTACCTGACCCGGGTCTCGACACCGGCAGACCCGAGTCGGTTTTGGGCCCAATCGATCCGGTCCTGACTCCCGACCCCACCTACCTTGGCATGCAATACAAAAGCTTCAATCTATTTATGAATGGATGATGTGGAACACAAAATGAGTATTGATATATATGGGTATCTGGCTAAAGCCCAATGAGTAGTTCTCATATCCGATTCAGAAGATATATCGATCCATACTCCCAATTACAATAAAGCTCAGTCAAAAGATCCATTAATTCTTAATGAAAATGTTGGACTCACACTCAACTTACAAGTGAGGACATGACCCCAAGCATGTGAAACCACCAGTATTTCAGGTAGATCTCGGGCACGACATGCAGAAAAGATGCCAACATGCCACTCCAACCATCCCTAATTTGCTATGACTAAATATATATTAATTATTCCGTATGCAACAGTAAAGAAAATAATAGAAAGCTCTCTTACGTACGCTCCGGCCGCAGGTTCTCGCGCTCAGTGTATTTCTTGTATTAATCTTTTGCTAATTTAAGCATCAAAAGGGTAAAGCCTGAGGCCCCTTCTCCAATATTCTCCCCTTCTCTTGTAGGTGCAGACTGCAGAGCAGTGAAGTCTAGACGATCTCGATCGGTTTGAGGCGATCTTCCAAAGGTAGGTCCTTCCTCCACGTCGTTTCTTGGCACTGTCTATGAACTTGTTTCTGGTAGGAAGAGGAGAAACAACATTCTTCGGCTCCGCAGAGCGTGAGGAAACTCACCTATGAAGAGCTACACACCGTCATGGGTCCAACATCAACATATGATCAGCTGGTTGACTTCATTTATTGGACCATAACTTCGCTAGAAGTGTCGGCTACCCCTTCGGCGCGCGGTGGCGTAGGCACTCATAACTTCTCTGGAGTACCAGCAGGTCTGAGTTTCTGAGGCCCCGGGATAGACCGCAAGGTTCATCGGGACATCTTATCCTCCGGCGTTACCCATGAAAAAGGGAGTAGATAGAAAAGGGGCCGAAGGCCGACTAACTCATATGAGGCACGCACGCTATCCAGAGTCGTTGCCACCATCATCATCAAGAAAAAAATAATAATACTTGTGAATGTGTAGTGGCTTCACCAACTTGAATGTGTACCCAAAAGATTACTACGTACCCTTTGCCGAGAATCAACTAGTTGGTAGATGCCATCACATGGAACTGCATGCCCTAGTAATTTTCATGATGCTTATGTACTTATCAGGAGATCTAGCTTGGTATAATTAATGAAGGAGCACGTACGAGAAGGCAATCAACCACCTTCGTATAACTGACTATATATACTCTTACACCTTAAATGCGGATGCCCTAAATCCAGGGCTACAGATCTACTAATGGTTTTACGTATTTGCCAAGCATCTCAAACAACATCGTGAAGATTTAATTACGTGAATGACAGTCTGTCCAAAGCATAAAGAGGAGTTTTTTTTAAATAGCACAGTTTTTTTTAAAATAGTACAGTGAAATTTTTAATTGTAAATCTAACACAGTTTGGTCAAAATCGAGTTTTTAAAACTCGATTTTCCATCTTAATATGAATCCCACGTGATTTTGATGGTTAAATAGTGTTTAATAAAAGTCGAGTTTATGTAACTCGATTTTGAGCTTTGATTTTCAAACAGAGCGCAAAAAAAAATTTGAGTTCCAGCACAGTAAGTTTGCTAAAAATCTAGTTCCAGGAAAAAATGCACAGCATTAAATGAGTTAAATTTTTTTCAAAAATCAATACAATTTTAGCTAGATTCTTAAATTGTGATTTATCGGGTTTGAATTTGAACGATTCGTTCTGTCTAATAAAATTAGAACGTCGAAATACTTAAAATTAGACTTTTAGATATTCCGATTTTGATAAATTTTAAATTATTAAATCGGAGCATCCTCGACCGTCTAATGCTAAAATTTGCTCTTTTCAAAAATTTAAAATTTTAATCTTATAATTTTGAATACTCCGAATTCATTGATCCGAGTGGATCGGACAAATTTTAATTGAGTATCCAATTTTTCTAGGTGAAAGACAAAGCATTTAATGCTGTTACTGTGCGCACATTTAATGTTGTTTGAAAATCGGGTTGCTCAAACTCGATTTTCAGTAAAGTACGCAAAAGTTGAAAATCGAGTTACGTAAACTCGACTTTTAAATCGTTATATTAAAAGTCGATTTTTATTAAACATTATTTAACCATCGAGATCATGTGAAATTCGTATTAAGGCAGAAAATTGAGTTTTGAAAACTCGATTTTGACCAAACTTTGTTAGATTTACAATTAAAAATATCACTGTGCTACTTTTAAAAATAAAAAAACTGTGCTATTTAAAAAAAAAAACCTAGCATAAAGCCGGCCTGCAAACACATAAGCACATATAAGTTTTTTTGGACAATAACACATGCCTTTTTCAATAAGAAAATACAAATATAAAATTACAAATAAAAACTCAGACAAAAACTTTGATAGAACTAAACACAATGAAGATAAAGATAACAATAGTTTTGTTGAAAGTCATCTCCAATGTACTAAGTATAACCACGAATGACCTCGATGATAAGATACTTTGAAACTCTGAAAAGCAAAGATATGAACCTTCATGAGAGAGTTTGACAATTTGTATGAGATTAGATAATCAGATCAAAAAAATATAGATATCTCTTAAAATGATGGTATCACAAAGAAGATTATGATTGTGAATAAGACTTTGAAAGAGGATGAAACAGAATTAGATGACACGACCCTGTGCCCCCAACACTTCAACACAAACAAAGAAAAATCACATAAACACATATTTAGGCAAATCGTTAGGGACGAGATTACTGAACTTCCTCCCTCCTTAAATCGAAACTACTTCGAAACAATTAGCACATATAAGTGCATCGATCACACATAGAGATAGACAAATATTGCATCCGACACATACATAGGCCTATGCTTATAATTTGGGTTGCTATATCTTAATTAAATATCCATCGATTCATAACTCTCTCCAAAGTAATTCCTTCATTGGCCATATCTTTTATACTGCTCTACCGCATTATGACACAAACAAAATTAAGTGCAGCAGAAGTGGTGCATAAACATATAATTTCGGCACTGCTTTTCGTCTTCGTAACTTTTTGTTCTATCACTCACCGACCGTCTCGGCAGAAAGTGAGCCGGCGGCACACAGACGACAACTCATGTTCCATATCCGCGAAGTAATTGACCGTCTATAATTATATATATACCTAGTTTGATCTGTCCCCTCATCTTCTTTCACTCTATCAAATCATACTCCTCTCGCTTTTGTCTATTTCCCACGCTCTTCTTCTGCCTTCGAAGAGGCAGAACAGAGGCACACAGCTGGATTTGAGTTCGAAGGTGTGGGAGAGAAGACAGCAGTTTCCGGGCGTAGTATAACCCATATCCTTTCCTCTCATCTCTCCCCTTTTTTCACCAAAGACGAGGCACGCAGCCAGTTACCATCCCCCGCTGCAAATGCAAACGCCGAATCCTTCTCTCTCTCTCTCGATATCCTCGTCCATCTACGACACGTATCTTTATCTCTCTCTTTCCCCGTTCTCTCATCTCATATCTTCGTACGTCGATTCTCTCTCTCTCTCTCTCTCTGTCAATCACTCCGTCTGTTTTAAAAAACTGCTTCTTCTCGAAAGGATATTGGCTTCGACAGGTACCGGCGGGGGCTTCATGGGTCACTGTCATCTGCGAGTCCGTGTGTGTTGGTATGTACAATTAGGGCATTCTTCAACGCGGGCGGGCTCTGCTCAAAGCACACTGCCTGAACAATATAGGCAAGAGCCTAGGAAAGCCGATAGCTTTGGGCTACCTTTCAGAGCTTTGCAGGTGTACGTGCTTGCGGCGGGGGGGTACCCTACCTAAACCCTAAGCGCGCGAGGGGAGTCGGCGGGGAGGTGGGCGCTGCGCGCGGCCTTATTCAACACGGTAGGATTCAGAGCTCTAGATGCTACTCCTTGAGATCAGCACCCATGCGATAAGATATGTCCCCCCATGGCCCCTTGCTGCACCGATCCCGGGGCCCGATCAGAAAGAACTAGACCCGCTCGTAGTCTCTCTCTTCGAGACCAATGAAAAACTAGCTTGGTGGCAAGCTTGGCGGGACCTCTGGAAGCTTGCACTGCGGGTAAAAGGATGCCTTTCAACGTACGAGAGCGTCAAGAACAACCAGATCCTGCGCGCTCTCTCTCTCTCTAACATATGCTGGCTTCTCACCCAGGTGCTCGACTCCTTGTTAACTTATCGCTGCTATGTATATACCCGTCGGTCCATCTCCGCGTTAATTTCTATGACCCGATAGTTTCTTGAGTTCCCTCCAACACGCACGCGCGAGCTCGACCGGCTGACGAGCCATTAGACCTTTCTGTCTCGTCTTGGTCCCCACGGCCCCGGCTGAAGCCTTTAGCGCGCGCAGTTCCTTGTCAAGTCGGATTTTCCTTTGATGGTCCCCCATGCAAGGTTAAATTAGATCTTGTAAAGCAGGCTGGCTGTCCAGTATATGATATTGATCTCAACGATTTTAAGTTAATTTAGCAATGTGGGGGGGGGGGATAATCACGTACGTCATTGTTGGGTTATCTCCGATATATGGAAGCATCTATACACGAACATAAACTAAAACCAGCTGGCGCGCAACCTCCTTGGGTTGGGGGGGGGGGAGGATTAATTAAATTTTTGCTTTGAGATGCTCATCTTTTTAGACTAGATTTCTACCGAACGTCATATACGCATGCTTTTATTACAAACATATATATATGTGTGTGTGTGCCTGCTGCTTTGCAAAATGATGAATATGAGCTGGTTCGGCGAGTGAAAAGACCAAGGCCAGGCCCCCTTCTCCAGTTTTCCCCACATATGCTAGGTTAGCCTAAAGATGTTATCGGTTCAAGAATGCAAAAGACAATCTTGCGTATTTTGCGCTGAAGTACGTAACCCTAGCTATATAGTTGTCATATGCGCTCCTAGTAAATGCTCGAAATACCCACTAATTAAGTGTGTATAGGCAGATGCCACACCTCGGGACGATGTGAGACAACAATATCTACAAAGTGTAAATAAAAAAAATACATGGTGGTCGATCACCAAGGCTTGAGTCCTTGTTTAATTACCAAAAGCGTGTTTTCACTCAAGACAAGAAAAGGAGCCCGGTTACTCAATTGATTATTAGAGATCAATATCCTCCATCGTTCACGCACACAGATGTGCAGCTCAACTGGACAATGAGTTATTAAAACATTATGGCAACAACATCATATTTTGTGTCAAATGTTGGTGGATGTTTCCTTCAAGAAAAGAGAGATTTTTTTTTTGTAGTAACACACTCTAAAAAATAATTTGTAAGAATAGCAAAAATAAAATATTTATTTTCGAAAGTAACAGTTTACGAAAGGTCATTAGAAAGAGTAGCGACTCCGAAGCTAAACTTTGAAAGTCGGACCGACCTACATGGTATCTAATGGGGTCTCCTTAACCCCACTGGATTTTAAGAAATTCATTAAAATTTTAGGAATTTTTACCAAAAATAACTAGGAATAAGTGGGGTGCTATAAAGATGTGCCCGCACTAAAATTTTGGATTGACCTATTGAAATTCGCTAGAGCCATTAGCTACTTTCAAAGATTAGTCAAGTTTCCAATAAAACTAACCACTCTATTTTTTTAATATTATAAAATAAAAATATAAAATAAAAATATAAAAGATTTTAATAATACATTATTTATTTATTAAAATATAATTATTATGAAAATAAATTTATCACATTATATCCTTTGGTGCCAAAGGGGAGAGAAGCTAGCCACCATGTCTCTCGCCTTTGGCACAATGCAAAAAATAAAATAAAAAATTGAAACTCACCATAGCCGGTGGCCACTGTCAAAGTTTCGCTTTATAGCAACTTTCGGTAGTTTGTGTTACTTTCAAAATTAAATTTTTTGCCTGCTATTCTAGTAAATTGATTTGTAAAGTTGGTCACTACAAATTTTTTTCCAGAATAGACCAGGATATATCTCTTGATAGAGCACAAGTGAGCTGAAATATATAGATATATATATATGCACAGAGCACTCGAATCACCAGACATTTCCATGTTCCTGCCCCTTAATTATTTCAGTCTCGAAAGCTAATTCGATCTGTCTCCATCATCTGGCCGGCTCCACGTACGTACATATGCACGCCCAGAAACCGTCACCCCGCCAGCCTGCTCTCTGCCATCCAGCTCCCCATCCACACAACTTGGTTGAGTAGCCGGACCCTATCTCGAACCGGCCTAAAGAATTGACAGGAGGCTAGGCGTGTGCATGCCTTAATTTCTATTGGAAAATGCACGCCGTTTCCCCTAATAAGTTTCCACCGTTTTCATCATTCGAAAGAAGAACATCAGCCAGAGGCGTTGAGCAGTCGCCAGCTTTATTCGGTGTCTCTCCCCCTTTCGATCGGTTGCTCAAATGTTGAAGCATCAACTCCTGCCACCGGAACAGGAGATGTATGCATGGTTGATCGATTAAGCTGATATACACGTCTTGGAAAGATGATATTGCGCGTGCTGCCTTTTCAACCTTTTTACTTACAGACGTCGACAAAACGGTTTGGTAAATGGGTGATGATATAAGATGTTTCGTTTCAAACAACCATTTCGGCTTTGCTTCTATGTATATATATGTGTGTGTGTGTGCAGAACCTATATGGCTAGGCACACCTTTAGAAAACACACGACTTCTCTTTGTTTTCTCTCATCAATATGTATCCGTCTTCAAGTTCAATCAGATGATCGATGAATAGCCCAGTATCAGGTAAACCTAACCGATCGACTGTGTTCTCGGTGTGATTGACATGGAATTGGAGCGCGGCTATGCCCAGGATAAGGTAAACCTAACCGGCTGTTCGGTGATTGACCTAGAGATATATAGCTAGGGCGGCTATATGCCCAAATCAGTCAATCTCTCTCTCTCTCTCGTACACATTACGACCGAAGAAGAAGAGCAGGCTGCAACAGAAACGGACCATCTCCCAGAAGGGGACCACCACGAACCCCGTGTGCGCGTTATGCGGCTTAAAACGTACCACTGATCTTCCCACGTACGTAGCCGGCTGCTCCATCATCCCTTTCCACTGTTCCACGTCCCAATGTAACCCTAGCAAAAGACAACGGGCCTCGAACCTGGACTCTCGGTGATCTCTGCGTGATCTACTCTCAGTAGGGCACATGAGAAAGACCAGCTGGAAAACTACAAGCTATAAAATGACGAATAGCGTGCATATATATATATATATATCTCACTGGCTTCTTTTCCCGTTTCTCTTTTTTCTAGCTGGAGACTGGGTGTTGATCTATTTTGAACGTCAAAATTTTTCATGTATGCGGTTGCCTACCACGGTGCCTCCCTCCCTCAATGCACCTCCGAGCTCGCAGTGTGCTGATAACTGCAAGGCTATATTAATGTTTGCCACCAGGAATCTTTTTTGACTTATTCCTGTGACAAATTTCAGAGGAACTACAAAGTCTGTGCATCTTGGAGTGCACTTGTTTCTGTGTAAAATAAGTCTTCTGTATCACCTTATTAAATTGGACTACAAAGTGTGTATATTTGGCTGCACTTAAATTTAGAGACTGAGGTGACCATGCAGATATCCTATATGTGTGTATATATATATTGGATTTAATAGTTATCAGGTTATTTATTTCTGAGTATCTAAAGTTACTCACAAATTACTCCTTGTTATTGCAATTGTATACTTTTATATAAGCTTAGGGTGCTCAAAGAATCAAATCTCAAACGAACAGGAAATTATTTCTTTTTCTATATGCTTCAAGGAATGAAAATAAATAAAATTTATTTTTTAATACATAAATATGACAAGTATACATTATAATTATTAAATCAAATAATTATCTTAATAATGATGTCAACTGGTACCTTTCGTAGAATAGAATGGCACCCATCCTGAGACTATTGCCAACAAAATACATTTAACTTTACTTTTTTCTTAAACCAGCAACTAAAAAGTAACTATCCAGAGTTGGTTGGTAATCTAGTAACTCAATTTCTTAATATATTCTTAAATTAGGACATACAGTCTTTCTTAAAAATTAAAACCTTTTTATCAAGATCACACATAAATCGCAAATCACATATCTAGACGCATAAGTCATACAGTTCACTTTTTTTGTTGGATCATGACTGTGAGTGTGAGACCTGCTTGCAGGTGAGCCTAAATGCAATAAGAGAAAGTTTTGTTGAAGACTTGACTTTTTTTTTGTGACCAAGGGCGATTGGACTGGTTGTATAAATAACTTTAATTTTAGCTAGCTAGCTTGTGTTTTTTCACAGAGAAGAACGGCGAACCTTGTTCATTTAATCATGAAGTGGATTAATTCTCGGTGACAAGTAGTCTCCACATGCATCAATCCACTCATTACGTTAGTTCATGAGAAATAAGCCCAACTTGTACTTTATATGGCGAAATTGTTTCATAAACTTTGAATATACACTGTGAAATTCCAAAAACGCACGTGCGCTAAGGAGACCCAAGTCCAGTTTATGATAAAGGCATTGGACTATCCTCCGGTGGCCAATATGGGATAAAACCCTTCAACACTCTCCCTCTTGGCCAGCCACCACCGTCAGAGCCACGATAGGAATACACGGGGCAGGGCCGAGGGAAAATAGGAGCAAATCTACCGGAGGACAGAGCCTACACCCACCTGTTCTGATACCATGTGAAATTCCAAAAAAGCTCGTGCGCTGAGGAGACCCAGGTCCAGGCTATTATAAAGGCATGGAATACTCCTCCGGTGGCCAATATGGGATTAAACCCTTCAACACTCCCCCTCTCGGCCAGCCACCACCGTCAGAACCACGATAGGAATACACGGGGCAGGGCCGAGCGAAAATAGGAGCAAATCCACCGGAGGACAGAGCCTACAGCCTGACCAGCTCTGATACCATGTGAAATTCCAAAAACGCACGTGCGCTGAGGAGACCCAGGTCCAGGCTATGATAAAGGCACGGAATACTCCTCCGGTGGATTTGCTAATATTTTCGCTCGGCCCTGCCCCGTGTATTCCTATCATGGCTCTGACGGTGGTGGCTGGCCGAGAGGGGAAGTGTTGAAGGGTTTAATCCCATATTGGCCACCGGAGGAGTATTTCATGCCTTTATCATAGCCTGGACCTGGGTCTCCTCAGCGCACGTGCGTTTTTGGAATTCCACATGGTATCAGAGCAGGTGGGCCTGGGCTCTGCTTCTCCGGTGGGTCCGGCTCCTATTTTTCCTCGGTCATGCCCCGTGTATTCTTATCGTGGCTCTGACGGTGGTGGCTGGCCGAGAGGGGGAGTGTTAAAGGCATAGTCCCACATCGGCTGCTAGGAGAAGTATTCCTGGTTTATAAGGCCTGGTCCTGGTTTCCTCAAGGCCGCGGTTTTGAGGTTGTCCACATACACGAGTTAATTATTTTCCCTGTTTGCACCTATATATGGCCAATGCCAATCTTGACTAGATAACGAAATTTTCTTCTCAGGCCATTTTCCCATCTACTTTCTACTATATAAAAGAGCGTCTTCTATTTTTTTGGCCTCTAGCTCGCGGTACGATGAGCTAGCTAGGCTAGCCAGCTTGTTATACGGTTCTTCAAGAGGAGCTTTTTTGCACTGATTTTGTCTTTTCTATACTCTTAAAGGACACTAAAAGAGAGAAGACTATAACCATAGTTCTATTTTCTCCAACCATTCGATAACATTTAATATGAGACTATTCTAATTAACATGTCTCCCATGTGCTGACTATTTTTTTTAACTACACGATGTCCCTTAAATCACAAAAGAGAAGTGTACGTGCACATGTAAGGTTCAGATTAAATCATGAACTATGATGCTATCTATATGCTAAATATATTGAGTTATCTAACTCGAAACCTTAAAACTAAGTGGAGTAAGCGTCAGTCTAATATGAGATAAGTCAAACATCATATTATGATGGCAACAGGCCGGACTGCAAAGAGGAGAGAAAGGACTTCAGCATTACATTTCGGACAAATCATTACGAGGTCGTTTAAGTTTTGCCACCACCTCCTATAATGGATCATTTGCGGAGGCCTTGAATACGATATTGATGACGGCGACGGCTCGATTCTGTGAGTTGTACCGAACATCTTGGGAGGCGCGAAGCATTTATCAACACCATTATCTTTAAAGAAATCAACATTCTTTTTTTTTTTTTTTTACCAAGCCTGCGCGCGCGGACAGAGAGGAAACGCTGTGTTCATATATATGTGCCTTTGCGAAGGCGGTGTAAGTAGTTCCGATATTAGGTATTTAATGCTATAGAATTTGAAGCTTCGATGGCAACGAGAAAACACACAAGAATTAATACCTAATGGGGTCATTCTCGAGACGATTAAGCAGTACGTGATTGTGGGTAAGTGTGTTCAAACATTCTCCATTTTTTTTAAAAAAAGAGAAAAAGTGATTCATACTCCTTTCATCACCCGATTACTCAAACTCGTAAAACATGAGTTAATCCTCAAGTAGATAAACATATGATCTATCCATACTACATGGATAAGTACATTGAAAATTAGGGTTTCTGTAACGAAGGACCATGACTCATCCGGGTCGTTAGGTGTTAGAGAGAGAGAGAGAGAGAGAGAGTCATCGAAGAACACAAGGTCTTTGTAGAAAATTACAGACGTTCTTCAAAATTTTACTTCTACAAGTCATGTTCGTTCTACTTCCGCAAAAATATCATGAAGTGTAACTAAAGTGACATTTGTTTGGACTTTAATATAAAAATCTAAATTCTTATTTAATTTGTGATAAAATTAAGTGTAGATGTTTACACACAACTTAGGTGACGTTTGATTAGGCTTAATATAAAAATATTAACTCTTAATTCTACCTCTAACATCTTAATTAGTGGTAAAAAAGTACTTAAGTTGATTAAGATATAAGTGATTTCTTTTGTTTGACAATAATGTTAATAAATATTTGTTTACAAAATTATCAAACAATATTTTAATAAAATTTTCTTTAAAAATATGTATTTATAATAAAAACTTAATTTGTCAGCACTATTTTATTAGAGATAAGTTAATTTTATTTACAAATCAAATATTTTCTAAACATAGAAAATGAATTTGAAATATATATTTCTAGAGTCTAATATTCAAATACAATTTCAAATAAAATTTTATTATTCTGATATTAACTTTTCTAAACATAGGAAATTTCATTTGAGAAGATAGATTGGAAATAATGGAGGGCACGTGCAATAGCACCTTAGGACTCCAACGTCTGAATCCAAAAAAGCTATTTTGTATTACTTAATTTTAAGAGGCATTTTAAGATATAAGAGCTTCATTCATATGACAGTTCAGCTGTTTATCCAAATAGTCCGAATTACCCAATGTCTGACCGAATCAGACATTAGACTCCTGTTCAGCCCAATCAAACAGGCCCTTAGTGTTTATTTAAGTTGTATTGATAATGTTACTTCTATCCTGAATAAAGAATTTATGTTTAAAAATAAAAAAATCAACTTTACTATTTAGTTTTAAGAGATTTATTAAGCTATAAGATAAATTTAAAGAATGATCGATTAAGATATTAAATCAACACTCTAAATCCACCCACCTGATCCGGATCAGAGGAGATTGGTTAAGACCTATCAAACAGCCCCTAATTAGTCAACTAGCCTCAAAGGCTAACCCCCCCCCCCCTCCTTTTCCAGGCCCTTTCTCCGTATGAAGCAGCATGCTTGGAACAAACATCATCAATCATAGACTAGGAGTACCCATCTAGACGTGAACCGGATGAAGAGGGACGGGGTCTAGACTGTCTAGTTCAACAACAAAGGGAGAGGAGCCAGTAAAGACAAGATAAAGAGGCCAAAAGAATAAAGTGGAGTACAAAG
The DNA here is from genome assembly GCA_036172225.1 of Cryptocoryne crispatula var. balansae. NCBI lineage: Eukaryota > Viridiplantae > Streptophyta > Magnoliopsida > Alismatales > Araceae > Cryptocoryne > Cryptocoryne crispatula. The sequence continues at coordinate 15,144,358 of CM069921.1, forward strand.
TTTTAAGTAGGGTTACAATCTACCAGTTGATGCCAAAAACTCCACCCCACCTGCCAAATGCAGTCATGCATATATCTACCTCCCGCCTTGCACCAGAGCCGAAGTTACTGCACTGCGCACACCTGTACCTGATGAAACAGGATGAGAGAGAGAGAGAGATGAAAGAGATCAGAAAGAGAGGTAAAAGTAAAGAACTTCTTGCTCTTTTCTGTTGGATATGGCCAGTAGATTCTCATCGTGATAGGCCGCAAGCTCGTTGTTGGCACTGTTCAGCTCTTGTATCAAGAGCGCGCTTGTGTATACTCTCTTCTTTCAGGTCAGGATCACCCTCAGAAGGGGCCGGTGGAGGAGGCGTCCGAGTTGTGCTGTCCGCCATACCCAAAGATACACCTCCAATTGCCGGGCGCCGGCGGTCGCGCCGGTCCTTCCATGGAGGTGCCCAAGCGTGCATGATTCGGCTCGACGGGAGTGCTCGAGTTATGCGCCTGAGTTTGAGCTTCCCCGCCGAGGACGCGCCCCATGTAATAATATTCCGCCGCCGGCGTTGGCGGATAGGAGGAATCTGTGTAGGACAGGGGACGGGAAGAGGATGCCGCGTACATGTAGGGTTGGAGGGGGTTCGTCGACGGTACTGGCGGCCTTGTTGGGAGCAGCGGATACACCGGCCGGAAATGCAGACAAGGGTCTCCGATGCCGGCGCTAAGCGGGAAACACCCAGAAGGAGTCATGGACTGGCCGCTCCCGCCTCCGAAGTTTATGTCTCTCAACCTGTGATTTGATCGTGTACAAGAAGAAGAAGAAGAAGATGCAGCTTATATACATGATCAGTAGCTATAATACTAGACGTGTAAAACTAGTGCCCAGTTAATTTATTGGGTCATCCAACTCAAAACTAAGCTTTAGTAATTACTCAGCGTATATTTTGATTTGACAACTAGGCCTTTTTTATAATATCTGAGATGTGAGATTAATTATTTTAACACACACTCATGTCGATTAAGCTGTCACACATGGACCACAAACACAGTTTACACACAATGTTAAATTTATTGGGTCAACTCAACTAAAAAAAGTTGAGTTGGATGGCCAAGCCCCATATGTTTAAACCAACGAAGAATAGCTTAATAATAACCGCCAAGAGAGATCACATACACATTCATACGTCAGTTGGTCTTGGATTCACAAAGTTGCAAAATTAAACTGATGATGATGAATGAAGGTGTGTCAAGAGTTATTTTGGTTGGAGCCTTGAGAGACTAAGGAAATAATGGATAGTACTAGGCGAAAATAGTGCTGCTTACCCCATTTGAGAACCGACGCCCGCAAACCCATCGTTGCTGAAAACGAGCTGGCGTGCCCTATTGAGTGTCTCCGTCTCCCTTTCTGAATCCGCAAGGTGAAGCGCAGAAGGTTTCATTTAATTGATCAGAGGGGGTTTATAGAAAGAAAAACAATGCATCAAACGTGCACAATATTTCTCTTAAGCTTGCTAATATTATATATACAGACGAGAACACATTCGGCTGTGTTGAAGGTGCTCAGTACGTAATAAGACCGTACATCGCCAAACATCGATCAATAGTGCTGTTCTTCGCATTGAATCATACCTTGGCGATGCCTATTCATGTGCCCGCCGAGTGCCTGCGATTTGCAGAACTTGAGGGAACAAAATCTGCACTCATAGACGTTCTCGCCGTCTTCCTTTCCTTCTTTTCCAGGCTTTTTCTTCTTGATTCCTGCGTTAGATCCTCGTAGCGCAGCAGATCGAATTAGTCGATCGACAAGAGAAAAACAAAAAGGGATAAGAACTCCATAGAAGCTGCATATATATATATACAGTCAAACCCAAGATCGTTCTTGTTGCTGATCCTTCCCCCTCTCTACGGTCTTAAAGCATAAACATTGTTCTGTGTTCTATGGCTAGCTTTTGATCGATGTGTTTATACGTGTGCCCTTACTTGTATTCTCTGCGGATGTTGCCGTGGTAGTCGAGTTCTCCTCCATGGCCTGCTTCCCATATTCCTCCGGAAGGTTGTTGAGGTCCAAGGAATTACCCTCCTGTCTCCTGAGGAATAGCGCCATGAAATTAAGAAGATGAGTCAACGCTTGATAGAGCCAGATCAGAGAAGGAATCGAACAAGCTGAGAAAACGAGGACGAGCGAAGGTGTGTGAAGCGCATCGGTGAGGCACACAGACACATACATCGTGGTTAATAGCAAGAAAGAAGACAAGGAGAAAATCTCTCAGCTGCAACTGGAGAGTCTCTAGTGACAAGCAAGATAACCTAGATATATATATACAACCCAACTTTTGTTCAAGACAGCGCCATACATAACATACAAAACTGCGACAGTAGAAGAGAGAGAAATGGGTGTGTGAGAGCGGGATAGAAACCAGAGAGGGAACTTTGAACCCTTTCTACCAGTGTCTCTCTGTATCCACCCACAAGTCTGAAGGTATAGTGGAAGGTGATCACAAGAGAGAGAGAGAGAGAGAGAGAGAGAGAGAGAGAGAGAGAGTACTGCTGGAAGATCTAAGTGATCACTGTCGTTAGTCTTTACTCTGAGAGAGAGAGAGAGGACGTAGTCTTTTGTTGATGGCTCCGTCCCTACTAACCCTAGCCTATCTGCCTCTCCCATGCCGAGTTGCAGAAATATTATGTAACAGTGGTAGAACAGAGAAACAGATGGAGCGTCCCGAGGGAATGAAGAAGCCATGTAAGTGCCCCCGCACGGGGACAAGAATACGGAGGAAATCACACATCGATATATCCCGTACGCAGCGCTCCAACCCCAGCCATCTGATGATGCGGGGGGGGGGGGGTGTCCCTAGTCCCTCCTCCCCTCCCCAAACACACGAACCAAGCCAAGGTGATCAGGGCTCTCTCCTGACCGTCTCATCTCGAGATGAAAGCCTTCCTGTCACCGCTCTCGAGCCGTCCAAAATGTGAAGGGGCCGGTGAGTTATTAGGGTTCTGCCAAAGATCTCGCAGTGTAAATCATGGAAAAAGATTTGCCACGGAGACGACGATCTACATGTCCTTTTTGGCCTGTTTCAGCACTGTGAAGACCAGGGAGCCAGCCAGGCCGGGGAGCTAGCTAGAGAACGCCTCTCAGTAATGGACAGGAGCCACGAGAGCCGCGGCGGCACAGCAGCAGCACAACAACAACAACAACTCGGCCCCTCTGGTTGAGGCAATAAAGACAGAGGGGGCACCCCTTACAAAGTAGAAGTACTGCTGCGATGCGATATCTATATAGTTAGGGAGCTGGGGAGGGGGTTCCGGTAGGACCTACAGCGCTCAGGGTGCAGACGGCCTAACTTGTAGGAGACAGAGGGCACCTGCAGGTGGCTTTCCTTCGCAACTTTCTCTAAACACGCATGCTTTCATCTGAGAGCTCTGCATGGCGCATCAAGAATGCGGCCAATCTTTGCATAACAGAGAACATCATGATCTTGTTATACATATATATATATATATTTATATTAGCGGTAGACCTTAATGGGTGGGGGTGTTTGGTTGGTCCCAATGGTGAAATTTGGTTTTTTTTGCAATAAAATTTGTAATTAATACTGCTTGACAATCATTACCAAAATATAATTTTGTAAAGAATCCAGTGTCGTATAAAAAAGAGGTGAGTCGACCTTTTTGTCTCTAGCTCATCTTTTATAGTTTTACATGGTTCTCGTTGATTTTGTCGTAATATCTCAACAGAAATGATATTTTTATGTCTTTAGTCATCTTTTACTTTGTTTTAAAATAAAAAATTATCATTAAAGTGCATTAAAAATTATAGTGCAACCAAATCAAGACCCCCACACCCAACCCTTCAAATGCTTTCGTTCCGTTTCTCCACCCACACTTGTGTTGATCAACCGGCTAGCTAGGATAGGATCTTCTTTATTAGCTTCTTCCCGCCGGCGTTGCCTGCATCGAGGGCTGGCTCTATGCATATTTTAAACACCGTTGGGCGTTGGCCTCTCGTTCAGAGACGAGCGCTCGACCTGGAGCTGTACCGTATCTGTTCGATTATGAAACGTTTAACGTTTGCGCGGTATCTCCAGCACTGAGCTGTCTTCCAGGGCTGGTAAAAACGACCAAACATCTAATCAAGCATGTAAATAGAACAGTATATTGTCTCGGCCGTAGGAAGTTGAGTTTTCGCCTGATCTAATATTTGTTGGAGTTACAAACTAAGTTGAATAAGAGGGAGTTTGAGAGTTTTTTTTATTTAAATAAGATGTTTCTCTTGGGAGTGTTATATATATATATGTAGCTAGGGGCCTTGATTGTGAGAGTTTATTTGTACGAGGGAAGTGAGATGTTGTATATGTGGGTTTCTATGACTTTAAGAAAGGAGTTTAGAAAAGATTTAAGTGTGAAGTTTCTATAGACTTTATGAAAGAGAGTTATATAGCCTATTAACCCATTGGAGTTACCATGAGGAGAGGACTATACAAGAAGGTCCGTTCTCATCCCATTGTACACACACTTAGCCTCCACAAGCATCTTTTTAATAGAGTATTGCTCGCTATGTTTTCTCTATTTTTTGTGTGATTTAACTAAAATATTAGCCTCCTTTTATTCTCTCTATTTATATATTCAGTCCTTATCTAATATATCTTAGAGCGCCCAAGCTTTCGAGTGCCCTTTATTCCCAACAAGGTGGTATCACAACCCAAAATCTTTCCAATTGTAATGACGTCAAATTAACTTGTATAACCTATGTTTCCCAAGTTGACTCAAATAATGTATCCAGATTGGGACGCTATCCGGATCGCAATATCGAAGATTGTTTACAATGAGTATGTTGAACCCACCACCGAAGAAGAGGTTGTTTTTCCCCAAAGCAAATGAGTGCTCTAAGATACTAGTGCAAAAGGATAAAAAGGCATTGTTCCTTCTCTATCAAGGGTTGTATGAGACGGTGTTCGAGAAGATTGTTGAGGCGACATCGAAAAAGCAAACTCGAGAAAGTCTAGGCGCCATGTATAAAGGTGTAGATCAAGTGAATCAAATTTGCCATCAAAATTTGAGGGATGAGTTTGAAGATGCTCATACGAAGGAGGCACTACAACAATTTAGAGTTTTTATGGCAACTTTTACGTGGCGTCTCAAATTGTTGCTATAAAAATGATCTAAAATAGCAACTCTCGATTGGTTGCCATAACAAAGATTTTTATTTGTGGCAAACATAAATCTTGCTATAAGTATATTATATTATAACAATTCTTTTTGCTATTAATATGCAACTTTTTTTGAAAAGGGGATAATGCAACTTAAAATAGCCTCTTAATTCTCATGCTTTGAGTTACATAAGATTGTAAATAGATCTAATAAATATTTTAAGCGTGATATTATGTATATCTACTATGAATCTAGAGTATATTGAATTTTAACAATAGCTTTATAGATGTATATGAATATGTTAACTAAATGGAAAGACCATAACACGTAAACATATAGTATCTATTTTGCGTTTACTTTATTTTTAACAATATAAAGAATATATTTATTAGAAATAAAAATAGAAACAAATTTTTTACGTACATAACTAAATTTTGTCTTTTTAATTAATTACATATGAAAAGTCCTCCAAAACATAAGTCGTAGCTTGGTTTCCATAATTTATACAATTACCGAATATGTGAATGCTTATAAAAAGTCTGCCAAACTTTTACATCGTGGAGTTCCTACGGTCGAGATCTAACATGCCACATATAACTACGACCAAAGCACAGCAGCGGATAACTTGGTGTTTTTCTAGCCACATTTTGGAAGAAGATAGAAAGAGGGCATTTGGAGGAACGAAGGATAGCCCCAAGTGAACCCTTTCTGGTGGAGAGCGAGGTCATCCCTCCACCGCCGGGTGGAGGGAACTCCTTTCATTGTAGACTCAAACATCCCATCGGGGGCTCGAATCAAATAGGTTCCACTGGTTAGATCAATAACAAATCATATCCTTGATGGGATATTTGTGTCTACGGCAGAGAGAGTTCCCTCCATCGCGGACATCAATCTCTTTTTGATACCTTTCAATCAATGGCCTGGTCAATGGCATCAGCCCACCCTTTGACAAGGCTGGAAGGCCCACCAATCCTTCAGTCACTCGTGGGCCTCAACCTTGGTCCAATTGCATGCATAGACGGCCTGCTCTTCAGCCCCCATGGCGGTGACATGACCTTCTCCACTACGGGTCCAACTCAATCGCCTGCCCCTACCCTCCCTCATGGGTGTTGTGCCCCACCGACATGGCTAATTCAACAACTTCTACAAGCCTCATAGGTTGTGCGCCCGCTTCTTCTGATCCATCCCAAGGTTCTTCACCCTTTCTCTACCTTTCTATTTTATATTTTTGAGGGCCAGACTTCTCAATATAAGAAAGTTAACACTCCAAGGCCTTTCATCGATCCCCTCGTGTACTTTCTACTTATCATCTATAATAAAGTCCTCTTTCTTAAAAAAAAAAAACCCATATACAATAAGACATATATAGTTGCTTTTGTAATGAGGATTGGCTTCTCAACTTGCTTGTTTAACTGTTTAGGCAAGTGTGAAGTTACTTAATATCCAAATAAGTTTCTATTAGTGCAATGACTTCACTATAACGAAACAATCTAGAAATCTTGAATGACCACTTTATGTAATTGTAAATCAAGATTCCCTATCGTAATATTTGCATAGTTTAATCTTTGATGCCACATTTCAGCTGGAGATGTGCAGTTGGATGCATTCGGTGGCATGATTAGAGAAAATAATCTTTTATAATTTTAGAAGGTTTGAGAATAACCACGGCACTATCAAAATCTGGTACAATAATCCAAAATCTATACAAGATATTATATATAATGAGTACATATATTTACAATCTAAACAATTCAAGTTGACCTAAAATTTGAATCTAAGAGAAATTTTAAATATAAATATCGATGGATTCTCTAATTTCCGAATAAAATATGCTTTGCTGCTACTATGGTTACCTAAAGAATTTTAGAATGATAGGGTGAGCCACCTAAGGATCGTGGCTTGCCATAACTTTTTACTTACAGAACTATCAAATATCAAGTATATCTATAATAGTAATAATACTTTCTCACATACATATATTTTAACATAAAATGATAATTATAAAACACACTATATGTTACAGCTCTTAATTTAGTGAACGACCTAACCGCATGTATTATAATAAATCAATGATTCTATCCCTTCGAATGATCCGAAATACTTGATTGTTTTCTAGATTGTAACAAGTCCATATTTTATAGAATTATTTCTCTTCATGCACATTGGAGAGACTACACTACCACGTACACAAATCAAAAGAATATTCCATCATACTCACAAGATATTTGATGCATTGTTTATTCAAAGTCAAGAATGTTTAGTAAGAATATCATACACCTCTATCACTATTAATTTTAAATTGATATTACTATATAAATCATCAAGAGGTGTTGACTAATAATATCAATTTTGAAACTTTTAGTACAAACATGTAATACCAACGTCCACATGTATCAATTTGGATATTGGAATTCAATCCTCTAAAATCTCAAAATCAAAATTGACATAGTCTCACTTTTAAACCATGTTTGGCAAACCTGACTACATAAATCTCAGATTCACGATATCCTAAAATACTAGAAATAATAATACCAACATATTTCATACTTTATATATAGCCACGTGTCTTCTACTTTGATTGTTTGAACAAAGTTACGTTTGTATCATTTGAAGGGGGTTTGAAATGTACCAAATCATCTACATACATGGGAAGTGGATGAAGTGCTTCCGGTAGCAAAACTACATCTTAACAGCAACCGATTAATCAGGTAGGATACAAGTCTTACATGCCTAAACAAAATACATATATGGTAATAATCCAACACCAAACTAAAAGAATAACTCGGCAGAGCTTAAGTTCCATTTGGAACACTGTTAAATAAGCTGCTCGAAAGAGGTTTTCTTGAAAACTTATTCAGAACCTTTGTTTGGTTACCAGTAATATTTGCTAGTCAACTAAAAACATTCTACATAGACTCCTTAAACAGATGATTTCGGCATCAGAACTCCAGGGGAGGTCATTTTGCAGAAGAGGTGTTTCCTTATGGTTTTGACAAACACATTTGTTTTCAGAAAAAGATTTATGGGTAATCAAATAAGGAATTGTGATTTCCAAGAAAATGAAGTACATATAACCAAATAGTAGAATATGTATTAAATTTCATTCAAAAATGTAACTCTAAAAAACATGGTTGATCTGATTTCACTTTTACATGGATCCAAATGGACCCTAAATATCAAATATCAGAGACTTCAAAATCACCGCCGAGAGGAAGATGGTCGCTTGGATGGTGATAGTTTGGCAAGCCACCAGAGACCTCTGGAGATTCTTCCCCAGGAATTTGAAGGAAGCTTATTGGTTTCAGGTTGCTAGATTTTGAGAAGAATATGTAGTCGAGGGTGCCTGTAAAACCTGGAGTGCAATTAGTGAACGGTGGTTCTCCGCCAACGGATTCATACAGGCTGCATAAAGGAGTTGGTGCTCCCAAGTCCGGAAGATGCCTAGTGGGAGCAGCTCCGGACACTAAAAACTGGTAAACCTGAAGCAACGAAAATCAACAAAATTATTCATGGTATGAACATGCAAAAAGGAAGAATGAATGAGACCAAGTGGATGTTAACACAATATCAAGATGCAAAGACAAAAATGAAATACCACCCATAACATGATCATCATCACACAAAATCCGTAAGTGCACATTGACATGATGAGTAATCCATAAGTGCACATTGACATGATGAGTACCATGTACGCAGGAATTTGATTAAAGCTGTATCCACTCGGGTTGATGACTCTTTACCTTGTGAGGTTCAAGTAAGCAATTTGGTTAATTAACATGGTACCAGAGAGACTGGCTACTGCTCATCCAGTTTGTTATGCATAATATCTCTGCTTTAAAAAGCACCGCTTAAAGCATCCATCCTTTTTTGGGATGCCATAGCAGTTTCGGTGTAGAGCCACATGGCCAACACCCCGGGATTGAACCTGGGGCGGCATCCTCGGAGAATGTCTATTGCCCACTACAGCACTGCTGCGATTAAAACATTCGTCACTACTTACAAAACAAGATGGAAAAGACGTGGACAAAGCATGTAGATGAAGTAGATCTTCTAGCATTTTCAACCAGGTGGATTTTGTGCATTAGAGGGCAACATGTGAAAAATTAGATCGGAAAATAAAAGGTCGTTTAATAGAGCAGAAGACATCATTCAATCTTCAGATTGATAAGTTATATTTAACAAAAAACAAAATTGACAGGGTCAAGGACAAACAAAGAATGGCACGTTGTGAGAAATTACGCCGTAAGGTAACCTCATATATACTATGGTCCGATTGCCCTTTCCTTTTGTCATTTTTTACTTTGTTCTGGTGGAAAGGGCTAGACTTTGCCTATTCAATATACTGAGATCAAACTTTCCTACCCGGTTCTGGTGACACACTAACTATTCATAGATGCTACTTTGCCCCCAATCTTCTTGTTAATATCGAATGTCTAGTCTTCTGAGACTGAAACAATAGCAAAAGTAAATTCTTTTTTGAAAGAACAAATGTTTCTCCATTAAAACTTTATATAGTGCTCCCAAGGCACATTATAAAAAAGTGCGATCAAACAATAATGACAGCTAAGAGTCCGAAGGTAATGAAATAAAACATAAGTGCGTTTGAACTAACCATATCCCCAGGGGTCGAGTTAAAATCACCGGCAACAATAACAGATGGGGTACAACCAAATTTGCTGGAAACATTCCTTTTGAACTGGGAAAGATGCCCCAACAAATATTCAGCTTGTGCAAGCTTGACATCTGACCATTCTGGATCCCTGAAAAAAAGGAATGTCCTAACATATATGAAAAAAGAGAGTGCAGACAAGAAAGTTGAAAGAGAAATTGAAAATATCACCTCATAGAATCAGGAACGACCTGAAATCTAGGAAACTAACAACCTAACGTCTTTAAAAATCCACCAAACCAGCATCTTCTGAATGATCAATACATATTTGCAAGAAAATTCACGATCCAATACATATTTGCAAGAAAAGAAGTCGTATATACCGTTCCAAGGTCGATAGTATCCCACGCAAACGCTATTAAAAAAATATGCTATTCTCTTAGTCTGATAAGTTATAGCTCCTTCACTCAAACAATGTTAAAAAGTTAACAACTGCTATGCATTGCATTTCCGCTGTGCACATGTATGTGTGCATGTTGGTGTTGTATGAAGACAGGAAGAGGTAAGATCTACAGGTACGACGAAACCAAGACAGAACCATGTCCCTCCCTCCAGCCACCTCCCCTTCTCAAATTAGGTTTAGAAAACATTCTCAATAACTTTTATGACCTACTAATAAAGCACATATAGGGGGACTGTGTGACGGACCATCGTCTGGATAGATTTCATAATCACATAAGAATGGTGCAGTTTTAAGTGTCAAATCATAGCAAGGTGAAAGGAACCATAGATTGGGCCCCTGCCTGATGTAATCACATTAATTTGGTAGATCAGAAAAATATGCCACTAATCCTAGTCAGGGTAATAAAATAGAAAAAAAGGATAAGCCAATATTTGCTGATTCCAGCTGATCTAGAACTTTAATCAGCTGATTCTGGCCAACTTGACCAATGTGACCATAATTGGGCAGCTCCAACCGGGTCCTGTACAAAATCTGAACAAATTGAACAATGCATCAAGTGTAGATTTATAGTGACGTCTAATTTAAACCTTCATTGTGACAATATATGATAAAAAAATCCTATAAATAAATAGCTTCACGCATAATCATTATCATGGTGTCCAGCAAACATAAGTAAATAAAAGTTTGACAAGCCCCAGAGACCAAGTGATCCATCAATACCCATGTGTACATAAGGGCACACTATATAAGCAAAAGAAAGATTAGTGTATATAATAAGTATCAACATAATGAACTCTAAAAACAAACTAGGACTCCTCATTTTGGCCTTTCAGAAAACAGTACAAATTTCAACATTTCCATCTTAATCTGAGAATCATTTGCTCTAATCACCCAAATTAACCCATTGCCACCTAATTTTCTCATATGAGAATGACAGTGCTACTGGCCTATGTCCTGCATTGTAAGCTGCTCGGTCAAGGCAACTGAAAGGGCACCTTCCACATCTAGTCCTTGTATACCATACCAAAGACGAGGTAGAAAATGCACCTTCCACATCTAGATAAACTTGACTTTTGAAATCAAAATAAAGCTCCTAGAGCCTTCTGATGTCATCTAGCTTAAAGAGAATAAGCAGAGCATTTACCATCTATCAATCACACTGCAAGCATACAATGTCACATATTTAATAATTATGCTCCTAAATTAATAGATAAAAATGTAATACAACCTATTAATGACCTCCTCAGACATAACTGTATAATTGTGACTAAATGATTAATATTCATAAATAAAGACAATAAAAAAGTAAATAATCACTGTGAATACTGGATGTCTCAATTTGGAGTTAGCAAGCAAAAACATTTTTCTCTTTGTTGACCTACTAGATCAATTTTCTTATACCTACTAGCTAAAGAGTATAATGATTAAACCCAAAAAATGATTGAACTGATTCTTAACCTTAGATTGCTGTCAAGTAAGCAAAGCATTAAGTGTGATCAGATGGTTCCTGAGAACTGCTAATCAGTTCCTACATGCTAACTCTAACCATCCCACCTTCTCGTAGTACAGTTTATGCATATATGCACCCGAATGATTCAAAAAGACAGATAATCAAAAAGAAACATGATAAATTATTTCGTTGGAGAAAAGAAAGATGCATTGAAGATTTTAAGAACAAGACCTACCAGTAAATATGTGTATTTGCCACAATGACCAGATGATGAGAAGGATCATTAAGCCGAAATGCAGCCATTATCCCCACACAGTCACGCTTTAGCTTCACACGAGGATCATTGGGATCTCTACCATCATTGTCATGATCTTTCTCCTCTGATAGGCCTGAAACAAAACAATGGCAATTGACAAATAAAATAAATAGCAGTGATGGCTATAAAGTTAACTGCTGATAAGAAAGTTCCAATTGGAAAAACAGAAAAGACCACAACCACATAACTATAACATAACCCTTCATCTTAGATGTTTTGACCTGCCCCATATGTCAAAAGTATGAATAAAATGTACTAATGTCTGTATTCACAGTACATGACACATGAATGACGTCTTGGCACTGTTCGGCAGAAGCATCTTAGACTAGAGAACTATCAGGCTTCTCTGTAGAGCAGTCAACAAACTGTAGCTTTGTCAGCAATCTCAAAGGTATTGGGATCTGATTGGTTTAAAATAGCTGACATACCTGTTTCCTACTGATTTTTATATTTTTATGATTTTTTTTGTTTTCGAGCCTACCAAGTTAAGGGTGTGCATGGTTCAGTTTGGTCTGGTTTTGGACATTCTTTTCAAAAATCAAGCCAAACTTTTTGCTTTGGTTTGGTTTAAAATTAATTAATTATTTATGCACACATACTCATGTATTAGTTATACATAATTGAGATAAATATTATTTTATTATAAAACTATATAAATATCATTTTTATTGATGATATAAAAATATTTTTAAAATATTTTTGTTTTATCAGTTTGATCTGGTTTGGAAGATCCCCGAAACGAGCTGTGGTTCAAACCAAACCGAAAGCAACCAGTCACTTCAGTTCCATTTGATGGGATGAACCATTTAATACAGCCCCTAGATACAGATGGGTCCTGTTCTCTCAAATCAGCTGAGCTGGCTGATCTGATCAATAGCATCACATAAAAGCTTTCATTTTCTCCCTAATCCCTTAAGTGACACTGATACTGGCAATACGCTACTTCAAGTGGTATATACCATCATTCAATTCTTTATAGCACCATATACATTTCACTCCTTTTCAGCATTATTAATAAAATGACCGTAATCTTATCCAATATCATGAATCCCAGAAGGTCCCCTCCTTAGTGCCTCTAGTAGTTTTCAGAGATGGCATCCCCCCTACACACAAGCTTACTGAGTGCACAGGCCCCTTCAACTCTCCCCTCTGCCAGTTCTGCTGATCCACTAGCTGGCATGGCTTCTCAACTTCCTTGAGCCCGGTGCCTACTCCTCATGCTGCATATGCAGCACTACTGATAATCAGTTGCCCCCTGTTGGCTCCATCCACTGCAGTGTCAAAGTCCCCACTGCACTAGAGCCGCAGTGTACGAGCTACGAAGCCCACCCTCCATATGCAGCACTACTGTTAATCAGTTGCCTCAATTGATTCCATGCAATGCAATGTCAAAAGCCCCCACTCTACTAGAATCACGGTGTGCAAACTATGAAGCCAAACACACAGGTGGTCATTGATTGCAGAATTGGATTGAGATTGGTCGATTCCCTGATCAGATCGGTCGGACTTGATCCAATTTTGGCCTAGAGGACTGTTACAAACTGAATTCTGGCGGAATCGATATGGATCGATGGATTCCACCAAATTTGATTGGATGGGAGGATTTTAAATCCTGCGGATCTTCTCAGAATTGGCTCCCAGATAAGGGTGATAATGGACCGTAAACCCCATTCCCCCCAACCTTCCCGATTTCTCTTCAGCTACAGCAATTCAAGCGATTATCCAGTGATCTTCTAGCAATTTTTCAGTGAAAGCAAAACTGCTCCTCGATCCCCCCTCGATCTGGTGATTCTTCGGCGATCCACCCCATTTTTGAGTTAATTCCCCTTCTCTAGCAGTGATTATAGGTCACCTTCACTGGCAATCCCCCCTCTCTCGTAAGATTCAGGAGTCTGATAATCCCCTTCCCCTTTGGAAACCCTTAAATGTTCGGCAGCCTCCCCTTCCTTCAGATCCGTGCCCTGCCCCTCTTCTCCTCCAGTCCCCCCTAAAGGGCTAACTAGTCACCTGAAAGTGACTGTTTGAGTAGCATAACAACCCTTAAGGGGCTGTTCTCCCGTCCCCCTGAAGGGTTAAAAAGTCATCCGAGGGTAATTATCCTATTTGATAATCATTGGACCCCTTTCCTACCCCTCATCACCACCGTTAATTAGTCGGGTGACCATGAATTGCATAATCGGTCAAATCAGATCAGAATTGGCCAATTCTTGAAGCAGATCGGTCGATGTCGATCTGATTTTGGCCTAGATCACCGATTTAGACGCGACTCTTGGTGGAATGGTTGGGAATCGGTGAAGTCAATCAATCAGCCAATTCTTCTGCATCGGTCAATTCTTCTAAATTAGTGGGGAATCTGATGATTCCACCAATTTGGACAGGGGAACAGAAGTCCCGGGATATTAACGATATAGAGCCTGATTTGGGCCCATATCAACCGATATCACCATTATAAAGGTGATATTGGACCAACATCAGCCCTTCCACTCTCCTTCCTCCCAATCTGATGGTATTTGGATCAATCCAACGGCGATTCCTTCTCATCTCAACATTCTTCACTTGATTTTGATGGTGATTCTTGACAGTCCTGCAATTCTGGAAGCGATTCCTTCAAGATTCGGTACTTCTGACTGCGACTCCTCCATGGTCGTGTTCCGTCTTCAAGCGGTTCCCTTCCCTCTCCAATAGATTCCACCAATTCATCCCAAAATCTCTCCCAAAATACATCACCCCTCCCGATTTCTACCCTCCTCCTCCAATACACCTAAAACAGCCAAAGGGTGACTGTTTTAGGTCTGAAACAGCCCCTTGAGGGGCTGTTCCACCACCTCTATCTAATCCTCTTAAACTCTAAAATGGTCACCCCCACAGTGACTGTTTCAGTTGTACAAGGACCGGAACAACCCCTTAACAGCCCCTTCAGAGACTGTTCCGGCTCCCTTGATGTTGAACAACCCCACCGACCCTAACATAGGGGACTGTCCGGGCTGAACAGCCCGGTTAAGGGGTAGTCCCCCCCCTCTCGGCTCCCCTTGGCTCTGAGTTTCTCCTTTAATCATTGAACTTCTTAATTTTTTTTAGATGTGTCGATTTCTTATTTATCATAAACCAAGGACTCAAAAAACAATGGGCGAGCAAGATGCACTTGCTTCTTGTGATATTAGACGGGAACATGACCATATGGTGAATTTCGACAAAAAGTGAGTGAAGTGTAAATAATGTGGAAATAGATGACCGCAGAAGTATGAAAATAGATGAACGGAGGAGTCTTCTATTCGAAGTAACACATAGGTCAGGTGAGAAAAAATGTTAAAAAATACAACAAGGTACCCAGAAAGGGTAGTCAAGTTATGAGAACATACATGACTAGAAGAGCCTCGCAAAGGGGATTCATGTTGAACAAAGGGGGACCCAAAAGGACAAAGACAAGGAAAGAGCTAAACCTGAACCTGAATCATCAATAGATTCCGAGAAAGATTTCATGAGCAAAGTATGCTGGCAAACAATCACAAAGGAAAAATGAAAAAAGAAGAATGAGAGCAAGAGGCTTTTGAGCCGGGGTGCCTGCATATCGTCACTCACAGTTCACCCGATCCACACCCAATGAGGATGTGGCAGCCAAAGAGGGGCAGGATCTATTCCGTCAATCTACTTCAACGCTAACCATTGAGAATCTTCATATGTTCAGGTGACAAAACAGCTCTTAAAGAACAATAAGACAAATATTTAAAGAGGTAAAGGTAACCACTTTCGCTGCAAAACGAGCAGTCGAGCAAATCTGCAAGTGATTTCTATATGTAGATAATAATCTTAAATTGGTCACCTCATACATATGTTTTCTATATATTTATTTGGTGGATCAATAACAAATTTTTTTTCATGTTAACTTAATATAAGCATTCCAACATATGCCACTACTAACTCATACTTACAAATCATAGTTGATAAAATTGAGGAGATTAGATCAAGATTAAAGGCCCTAATCAACCGATATATCTATGCTATAGGCCTACATGATGAAATGGAAAAGTTTAAGGCCTGGATAGATGACTTTAAGTTGGTTTGAAAGAAGAGATGGCACATAGTTATGTGTGATGGGTGGACTGGCATAAAAAAGAGATTCCTGATTACTTTTATTATTTATTGTTCAGAGGGCACACCATTTTTAAAATCTATTGATGCTTTGGGTCATAACAAGAATCTTTACATTTGTGGCCTTATAGAGAACTTTGTGGAAAAGATTGAGAAAGAGAATGTTGTTCAATTTGTAATAGATAACGAACCACCCTACAAGGCTATAAGAAAAAAGTTAATGGACAAAAGGTCACACCTCTTATGGGTTTTATATGCAACACACTCCATCACTACGAAGTTAGAGGACATAAATAAGGAGACTACTATTTCTACACTTGTCAGCTAGGAACAACTGATTACATCTTTTATCTATTCACATCATCGTTTATTGCACATCATGAGACGTCATACAGAGGGGCACTATCTAATCGGACCTGGGCCAACTAAATTTGCATACACTTCATTATTTTGAAGAGTTATCGACACGGGCATGCACTTGTTTGATTCATAGCATCCACTAAATGCATATGCTATATTGCTGACCTACATAATATGATGGATCAATTAGAAATTCTTGCACAAATGGAGTGTTTGATTATGGACAAATATTTTTTTGGAAAGAATTGTTTACTACTTGTCCATCATTAAGTCATTTGTAAAAGTGTTGAGATTAATGGACTCAAATGAGAAGAACCGAATGGGATATCTTAACAATGTGATAGACAAAGCGAAATTGAAAATCAAGGAGAATCATCACAATGGTACAATGGTTATAAGAAGTGGTGGAGATAAAAGATGCTAAATGGGACATGACACTATATCATGATGTGCATGTTGCAGGTAATTCTTATTATATAAAATCTTAATTATTGCTTGATAAATAAATGTATGTTCTTATGTTATGTGACGAATGCAAGATATTTCTTAAACCCATGAAAGCAATATGGATCATTAGTATGCAATGACTAAAAAGCCTTGAATGGTACTTTGTCCGTAATTCAATGTCTTTCAAGAACTCAGCAAGATAGATGTGAAGCTGAGTTAAAACTAAGTGAGAAAGTTATATTTCTCGATATTTTTACATTGAAGCACTAAGTATGCAATCTTATAAGATGAGAATTGTAGTATACTCAAATCTAAATCTAAGGAATTCATTTGATACGGTTTCTCCTAGTATGTTGAATTTGAAACAAATCTCATTTTATTTTATCATGTACAAACCCTTATTACGATAATAACATCATGTTCTTTTTTCTTTTTTTTTGTAGATGAGTGGTGGATGCAAGTGAACACAAGAAGTAGATGGAATTCACTTGTTATAATTGCCATTCAGATTCCTAATCAAAGCACAAGTTCCTCCTAATGCGAGAATAACTAAAGTACTTTTAGCCTTATTTACACGAAGAGAAGGAATAGACTAGCATCTGATAAGTTGAAGAAACTAGTGTTCTATCACTACAGCATGCGGTTGAAAATAAAGAATATTAAAGATCACCAAAAAATTACAAAATTGAGATTTGTTATATTTACAGTGGTCCATATGAACAAAAAGTTGATGCATAAGCATATAAACCACCTACTTCAGATGTTGGTATGGATTAACTCTTCCAGAAGGAGCACTCACTTGCTACGTAGGTGAAGAAAACAGGTAGAGCACCACCAGAGTTTGATCTTGAGGATCGTACATGAGTTGAAGAGGAACTTGATGATGTTAAGATTGAAACTGAGCATATGCAAGAAGAAGTCCCTGTTACTCTGCCTCTAGTTCCAACTTCAGCCCTAGTTCTAGTTGCAACTCCAGCACCAATCCAAGTTACAGCCTCACAACCAACTCCCACCAAGACAAAGACAAAGACCATGACAAACATATTGAAATGCTTTTCACAACTAAAAAAAGGTAAATCAATGTGTCATGAAGATTGAGAGTTCATCACAAGTAGAAGAAGCAACAAAGAAGAGAAAGTTGGAAATCATGCAAAAATGTATCAATCCAACAAATAGTTCCAGACACCTTAGATGACAATAAGGAAAAGTTCATCCCCCTCACCCAACAACAAAATATAGGGTATTTAGGTGGAGGTGGAGATGGCAGTGGAGATGATGGAGGAGGAGGTTATTTCTGCACACACCAGTGATGCAGGGGTAGATGATTTGGCACATAGACAACATTCTAATGAGAGAAGTTAGTGTTGAAATCATATGTTTTCTTATCAATACTTGGCAGTAAATTATCTAGAACCCCCTCGTGACTTCCAACCATCTATATTCTAGATATATCTCAAGCATATGACATTGTCAATGATTTTTCTCCTATGTAGTTAGAGACGCGAGGTGACCGAGGCGAAGGAGGCTCGTCTCGTCTCAGGTGCCTGAGGTGACATTTTTTATTTAATATTATTATATTTTTTATGATTTATACAATATTTGAAAGTGAAAAAAAGTAAGACATACTTTTAAAAAGACTAGAAATACATGTAAAAAAGTATGAAATACTTCTAAGTAAGTAAAAATATTTATAAAAAACAAGAGCTACATTTAAAAAATAGCAAATATATCTAAAAATGCAAAAAATCTATCTAAGAAAATAAGAAATATATCAAAAAATGAAAAAAATACATCAAAAATGTAAGAAAGATGTACCTTTTCCTAAGTTACCGGAATTTGAAACAACAATTAAATTACATTAATATGTCAAGTGACAACAAACGAACAATAATTCTAAAACATGCACGAAAGTACATTAATAATTCAAAAATAACATAGAAGTAACAATAATTGAATAATAATTATGAAGTCTTTGCCCTTTTTTATCTTAACTTTTTTTGAATGTGACACAAAGTCACTATTTCATTGATTTAAAAAGAAAATAAATACAATATAGAAGTAACAATAATTGAATAATAATTATGAAGTCTTTGCCCTTTTTTATCTTAACTTTTTTTGAATGTGACACAAAGTCACTATTTCATTGATTTAAAAAGAAAATAAATACAATATATAAGATATGGTCTTAAGTTGAACTAAACAAAAAACTAAAAAATAAATCTAAAAATAAAAAATAGAATAGTATATGCGTTTGAGACAGTCAAGGCAGCTAAGGTGACTGCCTGAGGTGGTCACAGGCTAGGCGAGGTGCTGAAGCCTCGCCTCACCTCAACGCCTAAGCACCCAAGGTGATCGCCTCTGATTACATAGTTTTTCTCAAATGGCTAATTCATTAATTTCATATGGATACGGGTCAATCATAATAAACATCTCTTAATAGAGCGTACACGAGAATCAAGAGAACAATGACTACAAATCAATTCCAAGATATTGGTGATAGAAAGGTATAACATTTTATTACACTTCAATAATATATTTGCATTATGTTATCTATGTTGAATAAAATGATCATTGCCAAAAATATATCTACTTGTCTTAAACTTTATTATAATGACATGAAACTATGTTAGATAAGTGATTTTTATTTATAACCATTTTTAATAAATATTCCTAATTTTTAAAATTTTTATGAATTTTTTACAACAAAAACATAAAAATTTAACTAATTCAAACTGATTCCGTGTTAGTTTTCTTCCCAAAAAATTAACCGATTATGTTTCCCATACATGCATGTGACTATATTGTTTCCCCCTTAAGGGGTTGTTGCCCCCCCCCATCTCGAGACACTATTTGACCAGTTAATCTAGTATTGTTGTGCACTGTGATGGATTTATCAGAATAATAAATTATTTTAATGTGTTAATGTTGTAGAGTTTAGAGCAATGCCTAATCAAGAATATGGCGTTGATGCATCTACTCCCCCTGATAGTGAACTAGTCCATTTGAAATAACACATAGGTGAGAGGGTGGAAATGTAAAGAAATATGATAAGGTATTGAGAGAAAATAGTGAAGTTATGATAGTTCACCACACAGTAAGAGCATCACAAACGAAAATTCAAATTGAAGAAAGAAAAGATTCGCACTTGGAGCTTTTGGGAAAAAGAGATACACAATTGAGTCAAAAAGACAGAGAAAGGACGAGCCAAAGCTGAGACATCAACATCTTTTAATGAACAACATGAAGGGTTAAGAAGAGATATGCATGCCAACAAACAATCACATAGAAAAGGAAATAAGCATAAGGCTTTAGTGGCATTTCGTTGATCACAATCAACCCAATCCACTGAGGGTGCCAAATCAAGAGACAGCATTTCATCGATCTACTTCAGCATGACTACTAGATGATCATTTGTTCATGAGACAAAAGAGTTCATAAAGAACAATTAAACATGCATTTAAATAGGTGAAGGTGACCACTTTAGCTACAAAACGAGCAATAAAACATATCTGCAAGTGGGTTTTACATGCAAGTAACAATCTTAAATTGGTCATCTAGGACATGTATTATATCTATTTCTTGAGTAGGACAATACTATCTTTTCTAATGTTAACTTAATGTAGGTGTTCCAGCACATGCCAGTACTAGCCCATAATTCTAGACCATGGTTGATGCGATTGTGGAGGTTGGATTGAGAGTACAAGACCCAACTAACAGGTATAATTATGTTGTCGAGTTAGATAAAGAGGTAGATAAGTTGAAGGCTTGAATAGATGGATTTAAATTAGTCTGGAAGAAAACATGATGTACAATGACATGTAATGAAGGGACAAGCATCATAAGAGAAATATGATAAACTTCTTTGTCTATCTAGATACTGAGTCAAAGCACAAGCTCTTCATAATATGAGAACTAGAGTAGCTAACATTTGATAAGTTGGAGAAGCTTGAGTTTTGTCATGACTACATGCGATTGAGAATCAAGAACATTAAAAATCGTCAAAGAATTGCAAGAGAGATTCTCAAGATTTGTTGGTAGACCATACCAAGAACGAGTTGAAACATCTGTTGCACATCAAGAAATGGTTGAAGACATTTACGTAAATTATCTTTTTCAAGAGGAACACATTTATTGCGTGGGTGGAGATAAAGATAAGTAAATGTGTGAACCTCTTTTTTTTATGTCTGTTCTTAGAAAGAAAGACATCCCCGGACTTTTCTAAAAAAATAGGTGATATCCTAAAAATATTAGGTAGTCCGGTGATAGTTTAAAAATATTAGAACCGAGGTTCGGGTTCTTTGAAAATTTCATTTTTTGACCCTTCTCCGCCGGATGGTGCGAGTATCCGGCGTTAACTTACATCGAGCAACGACTCGAACGCCTTTGATTAACCGTCGCAGCAACCTGTTTTTGGAGACATGCACATCCACAAAAAGTAAAGAACTCAAAAGGGCAGCGGCCTTTTGGGTCCGATGAGATGCAAACCGATTTGGTTCGGGTTTGTTTTATTTGTTTGTTGGTTGATTTTTGGATTGACTTGAAAGTCGATTTTGAGTTTTAGAATTTGAATCAATTTGTTTGATTGATTTGTTGTTTGGTTTTTGATTTGTTTTGGATTGAATTTGGTTGATTCAAGTTGTTTTGGTTTGAATCTGTTTTGGTTTTGATTTTTGATGAGTTTGAAACATGGATTGCAGAATCGGCGGAATCGGTCCGATTCCGACCGATTCCGGAATCGGATCGGTGGATTCCGATCCGATTGCTGGCGGAAGGACCGATTCCGGGAAGAATTCCGTGGAATCGCTGTGAATCGATTCTGTCGATCCCGTGGCGGCAGAAGCTGGATTCGGCTATTCCGGCGATTCCGGCCTCGATCCCAGCTGCCAGCGTCGATTCCGGCCGATTCCGTCGATCCAAGCATCGATTCCGGCCCAATTCCACCGATTCCGACGATTCCGACGGCGATTCTGGCAATTCTAAGCAACGTCTTCAAGGGATTCCGCCGATTCAAGCTCGGACCGGCCTCGAATCAACCTCTTCTTCGATCTTTGTAAGGTTTTTGGTAAGATTTCTTCGCCGAAAACTTCGTACGTCCATTCTTACACGTTTCCGACGAGTCCGAGCGTCGTTAAACGTTGTGATTTCCGACCGAACAAGCCCGTCCAAGTTTTGAACTATCCATTTAAGTCCATTTTGCATAGGAAAAAATCCGGATATCCCGTACGTTAATTTACGACCATTTCCGGCAAATACGTAACCCTTTAAACATACCGAATGGTGTGTTACTTGGGTTGTCTGCTTCCCGAACAGCGTCTAAATCAATTTTTATGTTATCTAATCATTTTTAGTGCATTGTTTACAATTTTTGCAGATATAAGCACTGGCCGATCAAGGTGATGCAGCACCAGCACGTGCTTCCGACGTGGGTTGGGAACACGGGCAGATGGTAGACCCAGTCAGGAAGAGGGTACAGTGCAAATGGTGTGGGAAGGAGATGAACGGGGGAGTGTTCCGGCTGAAACAACATATTGTCGGAACAGGTGGGAATGTCAAGAAATATGACAAGGTGCCCAGGGAGAAGAGTGAGGAGATGAGAGGCTACGTGACGAGTAGAGCCTCTCAACGGGCTGTTAGGATCGAGCAGAGGGAGGAGTTGCACGATGAGCTACTCCAGAGGAGGAGGGACCGCGATTTGCCTACCTCGAAAGGGAAAGGCAAGGAAAAGGCACCAGCTGAGCCGGAGCCAGAGAGCGAGGACGAGTCCTCGGACTCCGAGCTTCGACGTGCTAGGCACGATAGCAAGTGTGCATTTGCTGAGGAGGAGGACAGGAGGAGGGGAGCAGGAGGGTCTGGGTCCAGAGTTGACCCAGCTTTGGGCCGATCATCATCGGCTCACCCGACCTCGGGCTGGGACCGAGAGACTGACCCCAGGAGACAGGAGCCACACCGCCGTTCTACTTCTACCAGCACTCGATTTACACCGAGTGACGAGTATTTATTTAGGAAACGAGTGTCGCGGATGGGGATTAAACAGGCAATGAAAGGGGTGAAGGCAACAGGAACAGCTGCAAAGAGAGCCGTTCGCCACATTGTGAAATGGTTTTTACATGCAGGTATCACTTTTTAAATTAAAATTGACATTATGTGTGTTTTATTTACTTAAACTTAATTTTAGCTTGATCCCAATTTTTTTTAACTTGATGTAGGCATCCCAGCACATGTAGCCACCAGCCCCTACTTTCAGACGATGGTGGATGCCGTGGGTGGGGCTGGACCAGGTTTGCAAGCCCCGGGCAGCAGACACATATACGGCGCTGGCCTGGATGAGGAGGTCCAGGAGTTGAAGGAGTGGATGGATGGATTTAAGTTGGTGTGGAAGGAGGGATTGCACAATTATGTGCGATGGGTGGACAGGTATCACCAAGAGGAGTATGATAGAGGAGCATGCACTTGCCTCCTGGATAGAGGAGAGGGAAGCCAGGGATCATGCAACTCAGTTAGATCCCGATGACCGTGCATGGGCTGAAAGAGAGTTGGATGGTGTTGAAGCCGAGGAGGATGCTCCACCTCCACCTCCATCTACTTCTCAGGCTCAGGCAGGGCCTTCTTCGCCCGGCGGCTATGGAGCGACCACTGCGGCTTTAGCCCGGCCTCCGGCTCCGTCCGTGGCCGCTACCCGGCCCATTCGCGGTCGGGAAAACGAAAACAAAAGTGACTGCATGGAAAATGAGAGGATTTGCAAAGTTGAAAAAAACTTTGGGTTCGGATCTTCGATACTTCGAGAGATGGTGAAGAGGTGAAGAGAAGGAAGGCTAGAGGTCGAGCGTCCTGTCGGCCCGGATGACGACAGCATGCGGCCTCCTTCTCACCCCTCAGGTGATGATGACGAGGAGTGCATACCAGCGACGCAGCCAGCAGCAGCAGCTGAGTCTCCTGATTCACGGCTTCCAAAGCTGTATTACACGCTGAATTCGGATACACATGATTCTTATATACGGAGCCACGGTATCCGTATTTGGCCGGGTTGACCGGCGGTGGATTACACCACCGCCTCCACCATCCTCTCGCTACGTCCCGATCGTCCCGCGGTCCGGTCCATACGACCTTGATGGCATGGCATCGGCATTATTTTCATATGGATATGGTCCCGGACAATATACAAGACTGAGCACGAGGGAGGAGCGTGAAGCGCAGCAGGGAGAGGAGGAAGACCCATATTTATATCCTATATTTTGGTAGTAGATTGATATGATGTAAATTTTTTTTTTCATGATGTATCATCTCTTTGATTTTTGAATCAATGGAATTGGAATATGTACTTAACTTCAAGTCTTCAATTAGAGTTCATTAGTATTTATTTGATGTGGTCCCGTGGATGAATGCATTGGTTATTTTAAAATTTTTTCTAACTCATTTCCTATTTTATTAGAATTTTTCTGAATTTTTTGAATTTTTTTGACGAAATTTTTTTTTTTAAAAAAAAACCGATTCCAGACCGATCCGGAATCGATTCTCTTCCCAGGCCGGCCGATTTCGATTCCGGAATCCTTGGTTTGAAGTGTTTTAAGCATGTTTGGATTTTTATTTGGTTTGTTTTCGGAATCTTTAGATTCCTGAATTTTCTGGTTTTGAGTTGGTTTTGATCCATTTTGGGTGTTTGGAGATGTTTATTTGATTTCTTTTGGGAGAAGTTTAGTGGGTTTTAAGTGAATCTTCAGATTGCCAAAAATCAGATTTTTGAAGTCGGTTAGAATCTGTTTTAGTAGATTGTTCAAATCTGGATTTTTTGGTTGCAGATTTAATTGGAATCTGGTTTTTTTTTGTAGCTGACAGATTTTATTGAAACCTGATTTTTGATGTTCAGTACGGTTCAGAATCTAATTTTTTTTGTAGTTGACAGTTTTGATTTAGATCTGAATTTTATCTGTTTTGATTTGATCGAAATCTGATTTTGATTTGATGTGTTTCAAAACCGGTCCAATCTTGTTGAAGATCGGTTGTTGGTTGAACCGGAATAAGTTGAATTTCAGATTTATTTTAATTCCGATTTTTTTTATTTTTGATTTTTAGATTTGATTTTCTGTTTTAATTTTCTGTTTGAATTTCCAGGTTGATTTTGAAATGGTTTTATTTTTTTGTTTGGCGGTTTGCATCACCTCCGACCCATCGGGCTGCCATTGGGTGCCCGGTTTCATGCATTCCAAATTGACATCGAACTTTATTTCATTGAAAGATGGGGTGAAGTACATCGGTGTACAATGTGATTGATCCTTCCCCCAATATAGGTTTCTTTTCACTACTTTGGAAAAATTTTGGCATTACGACGGCATGCCGGCTATTTTCCAACTTAGTGAAATTTACCCATCCAAAATAGCCAGCCTTAGCTTAGCCATATTGGGAGAAGGATCGCCGGCTACGGGATTCATGCCTGCGCCTCCGTCCGGATCGCCGGCTACGGGATTCATGCCCGCGCCTCCGTCCAAGGTGGAGTTCCCCGCTAAGGGTGAATCTCCTTAATTTAATGTTGCTTTCGCATTTCTGATTTTTTATTTGTTAATTTTTTGAAGGCCACTTCGGGCCGGTCCACCCTTCGGCGTTCAAAGCCGGGCTTCAATTTTCATAGGCTCAACGGGCCTGCTGGAAATTTTGCTGCCTTGCTGGATTTTCTTGATGGAACCGGCTTGGAAGGCCACCCGGCTATGCCCTTGGCCCGTCGTGCGGTTTCCAAGGGGTGCCGGGCCGTCACCTTCAAGCCGGTCTGCCTTCAAACTGCTGACCTCCTGTTTGTATGGCTTCTGCAGAACCTGTTTTGGAGCACCTCTTCCTTTGTTGTGGCGGCAGAACTATGAGCCAAAGAAGGGCCAGAAATGGCCTGCTTTAAGGGGCCTGTTTGGGGCTGTACAAAGGGTTATTTGATGGCCTGATTTTAGGTCCGTTTAGGGGTTGTTCAAAGGGCATGAAAACAAGGGGCTTGAGGATCCGCCCGGAGTAGACTTGGACCATCATGCGGTCTCCAAGAATCCCTGGGTCATCCACCCTCACCTAGGGCTCTAATAGGTTCCACAAAGGGACTGTTTTAGGACCTAGTTTTGGGGTCAGTTTGATGGGCCACAAAGGGGCTGATCAGGTGGCCTTAGTTAGGCCGAGGGTAGGCCTGCACAAGGGGCATTTTTTGGGCCTGATTTGGGACCGAATTGGGGCCTGTTTGAGTGGGCTCAGGTGGGCCGGAATGGGCCTGGCGAGGGCCTGGCTTGGAGCTGGTTTTGGGGTCCTGGTTTGGGCTGGACGGGGTCTGGTTTGGAGACCGGCTGAGGCCTGATTGATGGGGCTCTGGTTGGGCCGAAGCAGGCCTACACATGGGCATTTTGGGAACCTGATTTGGGACCGGATTGGGGTCAGATGTGGAGACCTGCAGGTGGTCCAGTGAGGGCCCGAAAGGGGGCCTGCAGATGGTCCAGAATGCGGGCTTGGATTGGGCTCGGCTCAAGGGGTGATGGAGTCCAGTTCAGGGAGGTTTGAATGGACCGAAGTAGAGCATTTTATGAGGATGAATAGGGAGAGAGAGAGAGAAAGAGAGATAGCACGTAGGACAGATAGAAGGAGGGCCCTTAGAGGGCTACAGGGGCATGCATATCCATCATACCTTCTTGCCTTGTCTCCTCCTTCTCCTCTTCTCCTCCTCTTCTCCTGGACGCAGACAGGCTTCTGCAGCAGGCGCGCAAAGGGCAGCAGGGGCAGCAGGTGCAGGTGCAATTTGGCAGCCTCCCGGCATCTGAAGCAGCCCCCTCTCATGCTGGTGCGCCCCCCTCTTCTTATAGGGGCTGGAGGGGAGGTGAAGAGCCAGCAGGTGGCTTGTACGCAGGCCTCTTGGCCTCCCCCATGCAGTTATTGCATTGAATGGACTTTATTGACTGGCTGCCTCTTCATCTTCCCCCTCTCTTGAACTGACCGTTGGGCTGGGCTGAGGTGGCAGCATGGTGCGGCTAGACATGCTGAGGTGGCAGGTGGCCTGTTCACACTAGGCCACAGGTGGCCTGCAGGTTTGGGCCTGCTGGTGGCTGCGGCCCAACCTCCTCTATGGGCTGTGTGCAAGGCCTGTACATGGGCCAGATTTGTCTAATAACGGGCCACCCAACCAGGGCCCAATTGGGGTGTTCAATTGGGCTTAATTTAACTGAGTCATGGGCCACTTTCCCCTGCTTCAAGTCTGGCCGTTGCTGGCCCATTTGTCTTTTTTTTTTTTGAAAAATATTGACGCCAACAGTAAAGTACCTCCAAAGTTTGATCTTGAGGATCTTGGGGAACACATGGCATTCAACCCAAAGATGAAGACAAGCAAGAGAAAGTCCTTGCTACTCCAAACTTCAACCTCAGCCTTAGCCCCATGATGTAACCTCAAAATCTCCAGAAGAATTTATTTCTCTTTTTTTTTTGGAAATTCATTTTTTCTTTTGAATTTGAATTAGACCTTAGCATTGACTTCTTTAGGAAAATAGATGGTATTCCATAAAAGTACTAACTAAGGTCGGTGATTTTTTTAAAATTATAGTTTGAGGTTGTTGGGTTCTTTGAAAATTTGTTTTGACCTCTCCCCGTCGGATGGTGCGAAGATCCGACGTTAATTACATCGAGATAACTCGAATACCCTTGATTAAGCGTCATAGCAATCCATTGGAACAGAAAATATGCGTCCACAAAAATAAACATTCACACACATATGGACACAGGAAAACAGCCCCATGAGCTTGATAGAATGCAAGCACTTAATGTGTTTTGAATTTGACTTGGGTTGAATTGAATTGATTAAATTTGTTGGTTTGATTTGAATTTAGTTTGAGTTGAATTTAATTGGTTGAGTTGCTTTTAGTTTTAAGTTTAGTTCAATTTAAATTTGTTGATTAAGTTTGACTTGGATTTGATTTGGAAAGTTTGATTTATATTTGTGCTGACTTAATTTAATTTAAATTTGAGTCTGTTTAAATTGGTTGAAACCTGGATTTAGTGTGTGAGTTTTAATTTGATTTGAATTGCATTTAATTTGAATTGATTAATTGACTTAAGTTTGTTTTGGTTGAAATTGATTTGATTTTGATGAGTTAACTGCAATTTTGGGATGTTCAGACTCTGAATCTTTCAATTCTCAGATTTTGTAAAGTTCAGGTTTTGAATCTTTTGATTTTCTGTATACATTCTCATTTCCAGATTCCTCTTCTCCCGGATGTTTTTCACTTGCAGATTTTTATATTTCAGAATTTTACAGATTCTGCACTTTTTCAAAGACTCTCGGACTGCAGGTTCCATGGGCCTTAAACTTTCAGATTTCTGCACTTTCAAAGATTCCCAGATTGCAGATTCCTCTTAATTCAGATTTCAGATTTTTAATCTCTGGATTTTAGAGATGATTTTCAGATTTCAGAAAATTCAGTTCTGATTCTTCGGTTCTGATTTTGAGCCAGGCAGGTCCTTAGCAATTAACAGAATTTCAGATTTCTTAAATGTTTTGATTTCATATTTAACTTTAATTTTTAATGTGCTTGCATTCATTCAATCCAGCAAGGACTGTTTTCTCCTTGCATTGCTCATTGAATTCTTCATTGCTTGAAGTTCACAAGTCTTCCAGCTTTCTCCCTTTTACAACAAATGTCACATCCCCTCAATTCGGGATCAAGTATATGTCGATCTTGAGTGTAGTCTCCAGCCTTTGATAGGCATCCGGAAATTCTGCTTTGTCTTTTCAGAAGTTTGAGCATAGTCCTGCCTTTGATAGGCACATACAGTCTTCTCCCAACCGGTTCAGGGTTGAGCATACCCGGCTTTTAATAAGCTTGTGGGCACTCAACCCATGGTTGGTCTTCCTCATTAGCCTATGGTTTGGGCATATTGACATGTTGATCATGCACAGCCCCTCCATGACATAATGGGCAAAATAACTCCCTCGTGAGGGATGGTAAGGCATTGGGGTCTTTTGACTAGACCTTTGTATGCCCACCTTAAGAAGAGGGTCAGGAGGTGGGTTTAGAACCGGCCTCCTGGTTTCCCTTTGTTTTGAATTCTTTTAAGTTGAGCCGAGGCCATGAGGTGGGTTTAGAACCGGCCTTATGCTTGCCTCGGTTTGTTCAATTAATTAGATGCATTTTTATTTAGTTTCCATTGAGGATGTCTTTTAAGAAAAATTAACTATTATTAAGCCTCCTTCGGATCCTTGCATCAAGGCCTGGTGGGCTGAAAGGGGGTTGGTTTTGGGGTCCTGTTTGGGGCTTTGGTTGGACCGGAATGGGCCTGGCGAGGGCCTGGTTTTGGGGTCCTGGTTTGGGGCTTTGGTTGGGCCGGAATGGGCCTGGCGAGGGCCTGGTTTGGAGCTGGTTTTGGGGTCCCGGTTTGGGGCTTTGGATGGGCCGGAATGGGCCTGGCGAGGGTCTGGTTTTGGGGTTGGTTTGGGGTCCTGTTTGGGGCTTTGGTTGGACCGGAATGGGCCTGGCGAGGGCCTGGTTTTGGGGTCCTGGTTTTGGGGCTTTGGTTGGGCCGGAATGGGCCTGGCGAGGGCCTGGTTTTGGGGTCCTGGTTTTGGGGCTTTGGTTGGGCCGGAATGGGCCTGGCGAGGGTCTGGTTTTGGGGTTGGTTTGGGGTCCTGTTTGGGGCTTTGGTTGGACCGGAATGGGCCTGGCGAGGGCCTGGTTTGGAGCTGGTTTTGGGGTCCCGGTTTGGGGCTTTGGTTGGACCGGAATGGGCCTGGCGAGGGCCTGGTTTTGGGGTCCTGGTTTTGGGGTCCTGTTTGGGGCCTTGGAGATGGGCCGATCACAGACCTATGTGGGGTCTTTTAAGGGCCTGGTTTGGATGGCTGCAGGTGACCGCGCATGGGCCTGAAAAGGGGGTCTTTTGGGCCTTGATCGGGGCTGAAACCAGGCTGAAAGAGGGACCTGTTTGTGGGTCTGCTCGAGGCATATTTGGGGGCTGGAAACGGGCCTGGAATGGGCAGAAAAGAAGCCCCTTGAGGGGGCTACATGGGCGCACCAAGCAGCCTTGTTTTTTTTTTCTTTTCTTCTTCTCCTTCCTTCTCCTGGCGGCAGCAGGTTGCAGGTGGGCAGGAGGAGAGCAGCAGCAGCAGCAGGAAGGGGGGGTACAGCAGGGTGGCAGCCTGTTGGAGCGCCAAGCTCCCTCCTCCTCTCTTCTTCTTCTTCTCTTCTTCCCTTTCCTGGTCGCAGGCAGCAGGTGGCAGCAGGAGACCAGCAGCCTGTCGGCCTCCAAAGACCTCTCCAAATGCTGGTGCGCACCCCTCTTTTTATAGAGGTTGGAGGGGAGGTGAAGGGCCAGCAGAGGGGCTGAATGGGCCTGGGTTGGTGCGCAGGTGGCAGGTGGGCCAGCTTTGCAGCAGGTGGCAGGTGCCCAGCTTTTTTCTCCCCCCCATGCAGGGCTGGATTGGCTGCATGGGGCGGCTAGGGGCTGGGGTGACAAGTGGCAGGTGGTGCCCAGCTTTTTCTCCCCCCCATGAAGGGCTGGATTGGCTGCATGGGGGGCTGGCAGCTGGGGTGACAAGTGGCGCACAGGGGGGGTGCTGATGTGGCAGGTGGGCCAGTGTGGCCTGCTCACACTAGGGCTGCAGGTGGGCCTTGGAGATGGGCTGCGCATGGGCCTGTTTACATAGGCCAACTGGGCCAGCTGGAGGCTGCGGCCCATGCTCTCTGGTGGGCTGTGCAGGGCCTGGAGGTGGGCTGCCAATTGGGCCCAAATACTGGCTGAATTGTGGGCTGTGCACCTTACACTTAAGCCCATTTTTTTCTTTGGCCCAATCTTCTTTTTTTTTTTTTGAGAAAAACCAGACGCCAACACCCCATCATCACAAACAACTCCTCAGATGACAAAGACCATGGCAAGCAAATTGTACGATTCAAACAACTGAAGAAAGTCTACTAGCATGTCATGAGGATTGGGGGTTCTTCACAAGCAGAAGTAGAAACAACAAAAGAAATAAAGTTGAAAATTAGGCCAAGACTAGCCAGTCCAACAGATAGTCCACAATAGACAAGCATACGAAGAGTTCATTCCACCTACTTGACAACGTGTAGGAGGTTCAAACGTAGGTGGAGGTGGAAAATGAGGATCTTCTAATAGTGCACGTACTAGTGGGGTAACAATTGATGATTTGCGACAATGCCAACATTTACGTGGAAGGAGTTAGCGTTGAACACAATTGGACAAGCATACAACACAGCCAGTACCCCCAGAAGGCAGAAGCAGAGTACTTCAAGTCACATATTTTAGATATCCACCCAGCACCAGCAAGACAAGCACAGGATGGCCTATATGATTTTAACCAATATGGCAATATGGCACATTCTTTATTTGGATATGGATATGGGCCAATCATGACTTATCAACAACAATGATCTTCAAAGGGGCATATACAAATAATGAGAAATCTCGTGACCAATATCATAGATACCGGTAACATTTTTTTCTCATTCCTTCCTATTTGTTATGTTTTTTAAATAAAAATTTTGGCCGCTCCAGATAGATCCAAATCAGTTTTCCTCCTGGAGTATCGGTTGGGATCGCCGATCCGATCCTGAGCTGCATCAGAATCGGTACCTAGTCTGCAAAACTCACAGTATAGTGGTATACAGTGGACAGAGGCTGCTGATCCATCTAACACTCCTGGTAGGGATTCCCTCGATCACGATGAAGAGCTGACTGCCCCAAATCTACATATGTTGTGCAACTGCAAAATAATCTGTTCGAAGCCATCCAACTCCTCCAGCTTGCACTGATGATACTAAAGTTTGTAACCTGTTCTAAGAGATTGCTAGAATGAATAATTTGAGTTTGAATGGAAATTCACTGACCGAAGCTATAAGCAAAGTGATAGAACACGTAGCTCGGTCGTTTCCTGAGAAATATATTTACATACTTTGGGGAGTTTTCCTTATCTTTGGGGCGGGGTTGCGAGTCTTGCAACTGAAAGCTTACACAGGTGACCCATGGGATCGAACATGGGGTGCCTGCCACAGTGGGAGGGCAACGTCCACTAAACATTGCCTGTGATGCCCAGATCTGCTTAAGTTTGTATTCAGTATGTTCTTCACCATCCTGCATCAAACAGGTAATGGATCTTATTTTTTTGTCAAGGCGGAAGTTAATATTTTATGTTACACAGGAATGTACAAGTGATACCAGGTGCAAAAGCAATTTTATGGACATAAACAATATTCTTTGATATAAACAGACAAGATACACCAGTTATCCACAGTATAAACCGTCCATACAGACCATCCAGCATGGTACAAGATAGAGACATATCCAGCCCGTTTGTAAATAAACTACGAAAAGTAAAAACCACGATTAATTGCACTTATTGTGCCTGTGTGACATAAAATGGCTGTAACAACTTAAAACTAAAATAAAAAGTTAAAGTAAGTTAATATTAAAAAAATAAAAAATAAAAGTGAAAAAAGTTTGAGCTATGAAGGAAGGAATACCTCCAATCAAGTTGTCATTTGAAGTTGGAAATTTAGAAACATCCTCCTCTTTGTCAAAGCCAGAGACCTTTCCAGAGTCAAACAAGTCTACAAGATCATTGTACACTATCTCCTCCTTCAACACCAATTCTGCACTGGGTATATAGAGTCAGCAATTCAGTAAGAATAAATGTAAAGAGTTTCAACATAAGGTCTAGCTATTTCTCCAAAATGGTAAAAACGTAGATGCATTTGCCCTTGTTGCACCAATGGATTAAGTATTGTGAATGTACTGCTAGGTTAATAAAAATTTCCTAAATGATAAAGCCATAGATACATGCAATTCTTGTTGCACCCAAAGGCAATGGCAAAGGTGCCAGGTGCCAGATGCCAGGTGTCGTGCCTTATTTATATTTAACAAAAAGGATTGGTGCTCTTTAATAATAAACCATAACTAGAAATAAATGAAAATGTGCCCATCTTATGATTACCTATGCAAATATATCACTATAAATGACAAATACAGAAATGGACGACCAGATAAAAAGCAAAGATACTCTGCCTTATGGTTAGGTAAAGAAAGATAGCATTGTCTATGTACACCGTTGGCACTAAACATTT
Organism: Cryptocoryne crispatula var. balansae; assembly: GCA_036172225.1. Taxonomy (NCBI): domain Eukaryota; kingdom Viridiplantae; phylum Streptophyta; class Magnoliopsida; order Alismatales; family Araceae; genus Cryptocoryne; species Cryptocoryne crispatula. The sequence continues at coordinate 15,177,294 of CM069921.1, forward strand.
TCAAAATTTTATTAGATTGGGATTACATCTAATTTAATCCCCAATGAGTCATATTGTTCACTTCTCAGATATAGGCCGATAAATGGAGCCCATTATCAAAGTCAATTTATTAAGAAATAACCCATCACCTGTGCCCATTGCGTAGCCCATGTATCATGTTATTAGTGGGCTAAGTTTCCATTTCAATTCAACCTCAAAATGTAACTCGGGTAAGAAACAAAATCCACCACTTGAGAGAAAATATTGTGACCATTTGCCGGTCCATATCAATGTTGCATAAGTGAGGGATCAGTCAAAAATTTTAGACATGTTTAAAGAATCCAAAACCTCAACATCTATATTTTATACATAGCATGGACTAGCTAATACTCCTATAAGATATCATGTATTTTCATTGTAGTCATGCTAGATAAACATAATCAAAATTCTTTTCCAAAATGGAAATTCAATGAATATTTTATTTTTGAGGTGTCATCCACATACTATGCATTCTGAATAGTATACGTGCAATTGCAAATACTTTCGCCTTCTTCTTCTTTTGATCAAGGCAAATGCAAATGCACGAATAGCAGATTGTTCAGTTTTTTTCTACCAGATGTATATTTGAAAAATAAATCTCAAAATAAAGATGCATCTGCACAGAATTCTTCGTTACACATTAAATTGTAATGTCAGTATAAAAATTCAAAATTTCATGAAAGAATGTATGAACAATAAAAGTATTATATAATTCATAAAAAAGGGCACCGCTTCCGCTTCTAGAGTGGATGTTTTCTGAGGGGAGTGTCACTGTACGTAGAAAAGTATCACATGTTGACTGATTATTCCCATGACAAAAAAAATATAGGGATGGTTGTCCATGAACGTGAATAGAGGTGGAAAACTAAAGCAATTAATAGCTAATGTCCTCCATAACACATCATTATAAGTAAGTGATGGGAGCAAGTTTAGTAGTTTTTAGGTTCCTTTAGCATTTCTGTCCTTCAGGATTTGTATGTATATAATTTATTCACAGAGATCGTTTTTGTAAAATCGGCTCTATATAAGAATCTCATGTACTCCCGGATACAATCAGAATAGTGAATTTTTGGAGTCTTGGGATGTAAGGGATCGCCCCATAGGTATCTTCTTCACCCCCCCTCTTGCTGGGAGGCCTTCTTCACCCCTGGCAAGTGGCCAGTCATTCTCCTTCACCCCTTGGAAAACCCCAAGCCTCTCCCCCACCTCCGGAGATTGCCCGGTTCTTCTCCCACCTTCGGAGCACATCCAGCCTCTCCTGCTTCACCCGGTTCATCTCTCCACCACCAGACACCACTTCATCCTTGCTGTTCTTCTCCTTCACCCCAGAAAGGTCTGGCTTTGGGCGCGCGCTCTCTCTCTCTCTCTCTCTCTCTCTCTCAATCAATCAATCAACCGTGCCCTCCCACTCTTGCTCTCTCTCCTTCCCTTTTTGGCTGGAGCATCAAGGAAGGGAAAGAAGAAAAATCATCTTCTTCATCCTCTCCTTCCATCAGATCTGCTGGACAGTTGGAGAAGGCATCTTTTTCTTTTTTTTCTTTCTCCCTCCCCCATCGGTTCTGCAAAACAGCATCCATTTGTTCTTTTTGCTTTTTCTCCTCTTCCTCTCAATTCTACAAAACAGCAAGAGAGATTTTTTTTCTTCATCTTGGTTTTGTAAAACAGCAACTTGCTGTTTTATGTTTTCCCGATTTTTTTTTCTTTTTGGTTCTGCAAAACAGAAACTTGCTCCTTTTTTTGGTTCCTCTTCCACTCTTTCTCGGTTTGGAAACAGCAAGCTATGCTGTTGTTTTTCTTTTCCTTTTACTGTGTTCATAGTTGTCAAGGCGGCCAAGGCGATCAAGGCGACATAGTACCGCCTTGGCAATAAGGCGAGACGTTAGCCGACGCCTTATTTTATATAGTAAAATGGATAAAATAACAAAGATATATGTAAAAAATGATGCAAAATACCTTTGACACCATGCAAATCAATTAATAATGTGGGAAGTGCATAGTTACATAGACTAAATAACTTGACAAATTAGTTAATTTTACTATTTAAATTATATCATCTATTAGTAAACACTTAAGAAATCATTTAAGCCTAGCTATTATTTCATCGAAATGTTAATTTATAGTCAAATTAACTATTAAAACTAGTTGTTTTTACTCTAAAACAACTTAATTATGTGATATTGACACTTAATTAGCATTATTTATTATTAAAATATATAAAATAGTTATTTAAGGCAATGGGCACCTAGGCGCCCATCGCCTTGCCCCCTCTGGGGGCACCTTGTCGCCTAGGGGTCGCCTAGGCGATGCCTTGAAAACAGTGACTGTGTTACTCATATCTCCCGTTCAGTTCTGCAAAAATCAGAGGGAGAGTTTTGCTGTGTTTTTTTGTTGTTTTTGGATCTATAAAACAGCAAGAAGTATGCTGTTTCCTTTTTATCTTCATCCTGTTTTCGGTTCTGTAATACAGCAGAGATGCTGTATTTTTGTTGTTCTTTACTTTGCTTGCTCTCTTAGATCTGGAAAACAGGAAGGAGATCTTGCTTTCCTTTTCTTCTTTTTTTCCTTTGATTTTAGATTCTAAAAAAATCAGAAATCCTGCTAGTGTGTGCATTTTTATGTTTGCTTTTACCTCTCCTCGGGTCTGCAAAACAGAAAGGAGAGCTTGCACTCGCCTTTTCTCTCTTTATTTATCCTCCTTGTCTTCTACTCCCCTTGGATCTGCATAATACCAAAGGAGTCACCTTTTGTTTTATGTTGTGTGTTTTGTTTTTGTTTTTTTGTTTTTTGTTCTGGAAAACAGAAAGGGAGAGGAGGAGGAGGGGTTCGGGGGTTATGTCTCCTGGTTTCTTTCATCCTTCCCTTGGCCCACAAGAAGGTGATGACAAGAACCAACAAAAATAGGGGCTACACCCTCTATTTTCCTTGTCCTATTTGGGTCTTCCGGTGTATGGAGTGGTAAGGGGGACTGGTGTGGCTGCACCCATCTTCTCTTCTTGGAGGCACACGGATATGGCAATAGCCAATAGCCATGAAGGCTTGGGGGATGTGTGGATGCCTCTCCCCTGAGTGCCATACACCTGAAAAAAAGGTCTATCTTGCTCAAGTTTTATGAATTTTTTTAGTGTCAACATGATGCGGAACAAACCGGCTAGACCGGGTTAAACCGAACGAAAACGTAGTAAACCGGCGCTAACCGCCGTTAAACCACCTAAACGAACCCAAAATCGGCCTAAACCGGCTTCGAACCGGTCCAAACAGGTCCGAACCGGACTCGAGATGGACTGAACTGGCCTGAACCGGCCCAGAACACCCTGAACCGGCTTGAACCGGCCGGTTCAGGCCCTGAACCGGGCTGAACCGGGTCCGGATCTGGTCAAACCGGCCGGTTGGCCGGTCTGGGCCGCGAACCGGCGACCGGGCGAGCCGGCGCCGGCCGCGCTCTCGGGCGCGAGCGTCGGGGGGGGGTCGTGGCGCGCGAGGGGAGCCCCTGGGCGGGGTCGCGTGGCCGCGATCCTGCCGTCGCCCATCCGGCGTCGTGGCGCCATCTCCGGGTGCGGCGCGCGCCGCGACAAAAGCCGAGCGAGGGCGGGCGAGCGAGGCGTCGTCGTCGTCGTCGTTCGGGTGCACGCGGAGCTCTCGTCCAGTCGGTCGTCGCGCGCAGGTGGCGGAGCAGGGGCAGCGGAGCAGGCGATGGCCGCGACTCTCGGCGTTGTCCGGCCGGCGGAGGAGGCGCTGGAGGAGGCTGCCATCGCCAGGATCATCGCCGGAGGGGGGGGGGAAGAGGAAGATCCGGGGATCGCCGGATCTGCCTCTCCCTCACGTGCTTCCCTCTTCTTCTCCCGCTTCTTCTTCTCCTCTTGACGACCTCGCGCCACAGAACCGGTGGAAACCGGCTCTAGTCTGCCATGGCTGCGCCGAAGGAGAGGCGGGAGCAGCCTAGGGGAAGAAGCCGCACGGGAGGGTAGCGCCGGGGATCGCCGGAGCTCTTCCCTCCCGAAACCTCATCGCCTTCAACTTCTTCTCCTCCCCTCACTTCGTCTGGTCTAGGATCACCATTGGGGGGGGTATTGATGCCGCACGCAGGTGCTCCTGTCGATGATGCAGAACCGTGAAGGGGAGGACGGGAAGAATGGCACGGAGGCCAGAGGGTGAGAAGAGGGGAAGAATGGCCACCTGCCAGAGGATGGAGGAAGCAAGGGGATATCGCCATGGGGGGGGGGGGTGGAGAGGAAGAGGACCGGGGCAGAGCCCCTACATGGGACACCAGGCCAATGCCTTCCAAAAATTCACTATCGCTTGGTGAACTATGTACATCCGGTCCTCTTTTTAAAGAGGGAGAAGAGACCTAATTAAAAAAAAACACCCTCTAAGACTTCTATTTACAAACTTGTCCTCGTAGGGACACAAGTAAAAGAAAGCCCAAAATATTCAAAATATGTCCCCATCACAACATCTATACATGGGCCTTCAAATTTGCTTCAAATGGACCTGAATTGGACCTTGCTATCGCTCCTCTAGGTGTGTTGCATGTCCTTTTGTGGGCCAGGATCAGGCTTTAAGGCCCTGAATTGGGTTGATAATAAAGCCACTTGCGACCCTCAGATGAGGATGCAAAAGTGGGCCCTGTGCAGGGCATAAAACTGCCCTTAATGAGCTGTAACATATGCCATTAATGGGTGGGCCTGTTTGTTGCCCTTTTCCCAGCTATCATTAGATGGGCCAAAAGATTGCCCATCAATTGCCCCTTGGTTATGCAACAATTTTTGTTAAATGTCATATACTTGGGTCTTTTGTAAGTGCATGAAATTTCAAGTTAAACAACTTCCTCTCTAAGACCCTACCTAATGGCCCCTACTTTTATCCAAAACACCTCATCACTAACAAAAGGAAGCATTCCTATGTAAAGAATTTACTCGCTGTGGTCCAAAGATTCCCTACCTTGACCAGTTTTAAAAACCATGTATGCCATCGCCTCTGATTCCCTAAGATAATTTTCTGAGCAGCATTCTCTTATATTTATCATTATCATCAGAAAAATAAGACTATACAGAAGTTGAAAAGCATAATATACCTGCTAGACTTGTAAAAGATTCCACAACCATCACGTTTCCGCCCACTTCTCTGGATATAAATGCTCAAATATCCATGGTTCTCCATATTTTTCTTGTAAAAGCTATCATATTCGTCAAGTTCCTGTTCAATTTCATTTTACCAAAAGATGTGCAGAAAAGAAGGATAAGCTTGGAATGGATAACTAAACAGCAGCAGCAGCATAATGCAATATATATATATATATATATTGGCATGCAATTGGATGTCTATTAGCTAAATTAATAATAGAATGCAAGAAGATAATGCCCAATGAAAGCATACAACAACAAGAAATTAGATCCTAAGAAGCTACTGATTTCCAAGCAACCAACTGATCAACATTCGAACAAAAATCTCCAGGCACATAATACCCCATCCCAAGTGCCAACAGCCAATATTCCAGCAGAGCTCCAAGAATAAAAAAATTATTCCTTTAAGTATCCAGCTATGAAAGCAAATAGTAGACAGTCCAGAGTGCAGACAAACATCTAAAATCAAGGAAGGTGGGGTCGGGGGTCGGGACCGGGTCGGTCAGGCCGGGGTCGGGGTCGGAAAAAATAAAAAAAAAAATTTATTTAAATATATTAACCGGGTCGGAGTCACGGGGCCGGGTCGGGGTCGGTCAGCTGACCCGGCCGACCGGGTTGTCGACCCGGCACACCATGTCTAAAATAACATAATGCCTTTAAGCATCCAGGGAAACAACAGCCAAGTACATTAATAATAGAAAGTGCCTCACTGTCGGAAAATTACCATCAAAAGCACTATACAAGCACCGAACAAGAACAAATGGCACCATATCTCTAGCGCAGACCAAATCTTTACTGCTAGTGCTACCTAATCTACCTTTTACAAACATAAATGTCAACCATTTATTAACTTACCGAAGGAAATGACAAAAAAGGTACGAAAGCAGGCAATCAAATGATTGGAGATCCAACTTGGCAAACAGAAAAAAATCAATTAAGGGAGGTCCTCAAGACTGCACGTTCCCAAAGGGAATATGCAACCTTATTATAGATGGAGAAATGGGATCTTTTAGTGTAAGAGCATAGACATCTACCTTCCTCTCAGCTTTTTCTTATCATATTTAAAAGCAACCTTCAGAAGGCCGCCATTTATTAACAACAGTAAAAGACTGTACAAAATATATTGCTTGATCAACAAAATAGTCTAACAAACCAGGCTGAAGAAAGCCAGAAGTAATGCCTCCTTAAAGCAGAGAAAGAGACAGACAACAGTATTACATCTTAGTGAAAGGCATGTGCGACATGGACCTTACTCAAAATTTATTATTTCTGACCAAAATTCATCTCCGTACATCATCTTTATCTATCTAAAGATTGCTTTGACCAATCAACCTTGTCATTTCTAGAAAGACATCCTCACAGCTCATGATTTGCAGAATCAGTGGAATCGGATTGGAATCAATCGACCCAATCTCCACTTGAAGGACCTATTCAAACATGAATTCTGCCAGAATCAGTCGAGTCGGCCTAAAGGCCAGAATCAATCTGTTCCAACTGATTCTCATATGGAAATATGGAATCGGTTGATCCGACCAATTCGACTGGAACAACTCAAGTCCTAGTTCGAATTGATATTGGGCCTGATTTTGGCCCGATGTCAATCTGATTTCGGCCCTTTAAGGGTTGATTCCAGCCGCAAAAGACCGATTGCGCTTAGGTCTTGGCGATTCCAGCGGAAGCAGGCAATTCCAGCGACTGGGGCTTGCGATTTTGGCATTGGAACTGAAAAATCAACGGCGCTTTAGGCAATTCAGCAGCAATTCTGGCCATTCCCTCCTCCGACAGTTGGTTCTTACTCCTGTTGGCGAGCTTCCCTCCTCCGCAACTCGATTTTAATGAATTCTAAACCCGGATTGGGTCCCAATACCTGATTTTTGTTGTTTACTAAGTTGTTACCATCCGGAATTGACATGAAAGTCCGGAGCTGTCCTGTAAAGGGTCATTCCAATCCCCCTTGCCGTGAAAGTGTCATGGCCGAACAGCCCCCTTGGGGGGCTGTCCACACCAAACAGCCTCCTAAGGGGGTTGTTCAGTCTTCCCCCCATCCCAGTTACCTTTTTGGTTTATTTAATACTTTATTTGATATTTTTAAGTTATTGGCATTGCAAAACAAAAGGTTTTAATGGTGGAACAAGGAGCGTCCGATGCACCGGCTTCCTATGACATTGGGTGGGAGCACGGTCACATGGTGGATATGAAGAAGAAGAGGATACAATACAAATACTGTGAAAAATAAATGAATAGAGGAGTGTTTCGATTGAAACAATATATAGCTAGATTGGGTGGCAATATAAAAAAAATATGACAAGGTGCCTAGGGAGAGCAGTGAGACTACGAGGGTTTACATGTCAGGAAGAGCCTTATAGAGGTCGATTCGGATGGAACATAAGGATGAGTTGCATGACGAGCTCATAAAGAGTGGAGATGACCACCCGACCCACAAAGGGAAAGAAAAAGGGAAAGCTAAGCCTATACTTGAGGACAAGAAGAATAAATCTTTCACAAACTCTGAGCTAAGAAAGGTGAGGCATGCAAGTAAGTATACATAGAGAGAAGGAGAAGAAGAGGAAGGGAGCAAGAGACTCTAGAGCTGGAGATGTTCCATTCCGTTGCTTACAGTCTAGCCAATCCCCACCTAGTGAGGATGTGAGAGTAGGAGAGAGAACATTTGGGGTGTATAGTCATTCACATTCCATACGCTCGGCCACCGCACCACTAATGGATAACCCTATTTCTTTAGAAAGCATAGTGCTTCTCATAAGACATTAAAACAATCATTTAAAGAGATAAAGCAACTAGCACCGCTACTAAGAGAGTAGTTAAACATATTGTAAAGTTTTTCTTACATTCAGGTATGAAATTTACATTGTTAATTTATTTGCTTCAATTTTTTTCTTCAATTTTGTTTATCCTTTACAATATGCATGTTTATGTAGGTATCCCTACACATATCCACCAGCCCCTACTTTAAAACTATGGTGAATGCTATAGCTGAGGTCAGACCGAGACTAAAAATCCTCAACAACCGATACATATATGGAGCCAACCTAGAGGAAGAGATAGAAGAGCTAAAGTCATAGATAGATGACTTTGAACTGGTCTGGAAGGAGAGAGGCTACACAATGATGTGCGATGGATGGACTACATAAAGATGTCCATGATTAATTTATTGATTTACTGTTCATAGGACACCACATTTTTGAAGTTAGTAGATACTTTTTATCAGATTAAAAATATTGACTACGTATTTTGTTTGATGGATGCCATTGTGTAAAAGATTAGGGAGAAGAATGTTGTACCAATTGTGACTGATAATAAGCCATTTTACAAGGTTGCGATTTGGGTTTCTTGTGTTGCACATTCTATAAATCTTATGTTGAAAGATATTGATAAGGAGTCATCGGTATCTACACTTGTCAGTCAAGCACAAGTTATCACATATTTTATTTACTCACATCCCTGCTTACTCCATATTATGAGACAATACACAAAGGGGCGCAATCTCATTAGGGTTAGGCCCATAAGATGGGTTACAAATATCATTGCCCTGGAGACTTTACATATGCATAGACATGTACTGCTGTGGTTCATTGCATTTCAAAAATACATAATGTACATGATTGACTTGCATGATAGGATGGATCAATTAGAGATCCTAGCATAGAAAGAGAGGTACATTGAACAAATGTTTCTGAGAGAGGATTCAATATTATTTATACATCATTGAGTCATTGGTAAATGTGTTGTGGTTAGTGGACTCAGATAATAGAAATCAGATGAAAAATCTTTATGATGCAATGGATAGAGCAAAGTTGAGGATAAAGAAGAAGAATCCGAGAGGCTACAATAAGTGGCATAAAATTATGGATACCAGATAGGACAAGACATTGCACCATAATGTGCATGCAGTAGGTAGTTTTCACAAACTTTAATTTCAATATTCTCCTTTCATTGTCAAATGTATGCCTTTATCTTACACTGTGTCCAATGTAAGATCCAAAATGAAGGGAATGTGTCCAATGACAATGAGGTAGTAAGGGGTACATTGGCTGTGATTAGAATACTTTCAATGACTCAATAAGATAGGACAAAGACTGAGTAAGAAGTAAGCTAAAAATGAACATTGAACTTGTTTTTCAAAAAACAAAGTAAATTACTAACTCTATAACATTTACCTTTTTTTTCAAATGAAATCATAAAATGGTCGGAGTGTACGTAGATCCAAATCTGAGATACTCATGTGATAAGGTTTCTTCGGGTTTGTAAATCTAAGTTGTAATAACTTATTATTAAGTATATTCTTATATGACAACAATAACAATCTGCTCTGCGGGAATTTTTTTTCAGCTGAATCGTGAGTGCAAGTGAGCACAAGAAGTGAATAAAATCCACTGACTTCCATTGTCGTGTGCATATTAAGCCATAGCACTAATTCTTCTCACTGCAAGAGGAATTAAAGCACCTTTAGCCTTATTCACACAAAGAAAAGGAATGGGCTAAGGTCTGAGAGACTAAACAAGCTAGTGTTCTGTCACTACAACATGCGCTTGCGGATTAAGAACATCAAGGCTTGCCAAAAGTTGACATAGGAGAGATTTGTAGGATTTGTAGGAGGCCCTTATGAAGAAAAAGCTGCTCCAGAGTCCCAGGTGCCTAAAAAGGTAGATGAAGACATGATTTTCCAGGAGGAACACCCACTTACACTTAGTGCATGGTTAAAGGAGAGGGAAGCGAAGGTACCACCAGAGTTCGATCCAGATAACCGTGCATGGGCTGAAGAGGACCAAGGGGTGTTTGATGGTGTTGAAGGTGAACCTATGGAGGACATTGCTCATGAAACACAGCATATATCACCCTGAGCTTCAACCCCACCCCTAGCCCTAGACCCACCCCAACTACAAAACTTACTCCCAAAAAAACAAAGCAAATGACACACAAGTCACACAAGTCTTTTGCTGCATTGAAGAAGGTTTATCAGCATGGGTTGGACATTAGGATTTCATCCCAATTAGAAGAACTTAAAGATGAAGTTAGATGTCAGGCAACATCATGTCATTGGAAGCAGTGATATGACCTCTGAGGATGATGGGGAAGAGTGTATACACCCACCTAGCTTTCATCGCCTTCACATAGAATAGAAGAGGTGGTGGTGGGGGAGGAGCATAATGAAGATCGGGGGAGGGGGATTCGGAGAAAAAGGTGGTGCTTCTACTTCTAGTGCATGTATTAGTGGTGCAAATGCATCAGATTCGGACTCTAGACAGTATTATAGTGGGATAATTCGACGTTGGCATCAAGGGTATTTTGTTAAGTATGCAATAGTCAAGTATCCAGAGGTTGTTTGTCCTTCAGCTTTTCAGCCATACTATTTAGTGGATCCTCTCTAGCATGGTTCGCCGGGTCGGCGACCCGGTCGGCCGGGTCGCCCGACCCGGTCGCTTTTTGAGCCGACCGACCCCGACCCGGCCCCGACCCCCCGACCCGCTTATTATTTTTAAATAAATTTTTTATTTTTATTTTTCCCGACCCCGACCCGACCCGGGTCGCGACCCCAACCGACCCGGGTCGGTTTTGGGGCCGCCTGACCCGGGGCCGACCCCCGACTATTCCTTCCTTGCTCTCCAGGATACAGCTTATGATTTTAGCCATATGGTTGAATCATTATTTTCATATGGACCTGCAGTTCTCACACCAATCATGAGAAATAATAATGAATGAGGTACTTACAAACAAGCGAAAATGATGATGACACCCAACATCAATTTTGATGAAGGTATATCATTTGCATGATTGTATCATTATCATTTGTCATTTATGTTTAAAATTTGTGATGATCATATGTTATGATTCATATGACATTTTAGACACTAACATTATATTTTTAAATTTTTTAAATTTTTTTATAATTTTTTAAATTTTTTGTGAATTTTTTTGAAGAAAAAAACAAAAAATGATTCAGACCAATTTCAAATCGGTTTTCCTTCTTGGGAATTGGTTGAATCAAACCGATTCGATCCGATTCGAATTGAATCGGTCCTTGTCGATTCCAATTCTGGAATCCTTGCCACAGGCCCACAGCTCATCAGACCTCTGGTAAAGTAAAGCTACAGCCTGTTGAATCCCAGCAGACATGAAATACTTACCAGTATTACGGCAAAGCCAAAACAAGTTGGGAACACAAAGCTTAGTAGGATAGTATTAGCCCATCTATCAGCCAGAATAAAGTGGCAATGCTACTCCCCACCAAAATGAACAACACACAACTAAAGGTATTGTTGGCATCCAAAATGTTCTCATAAAGCAAAAGAAAATTTATGTTTTGATTGACCAAAAAGAGTGATGTGGAACTGTGCGGGACATAACAAATACGTGTCCTTACAATACTGTAGCAGAAGAAACCAGCACCGAAGGAGGTCTGTTCAGAGGGGTGGTCGGTCAGAAAAATGGGCATGAAATGAGAAGAAAAAATAGGAGGCCTGTTGCGGCTAGGAAAGGCCAGGTCAATCGAGGGAAGCCCTGCCCAATCCAGGATTTCCGATCGGGATCGCACAGCCACCTGCTGTTCAGAGCCCTTCCGGAACTCGTTCCGGATATCACGGTCCCTCTCCAAGACGGAGTAGGTTCCCTGGCTAAGGAAGGCCACGTATGGTAGCAGGGGAGTCCGGAGGAGGTTACGGTAAGAGTTGGAAGGTCCGACTCCCTGTCGGACTAAAATTCCCCTCCCCGATTCCTTTCCGGAACGGCAGCAACGAGAAGCCTATAAAAGGAGAGGAGTCCGGCTGTGTCGAAGGGGGGAAAAAAAAGGAGGCAGAGGGAGAGAAGGTACCGGAGCCGCGGAGTATCTTCATCTTCTCGTCGGCGTTGAGAGAGGTAGCGGGCTAAGCAGCCTCTCCTGTCGCGAGTGTCAAAGCTGCCTCACCCCGTGACCAGAGGGGAGGATCGCGTCGAAGCCTGTCGCCGTTCTCCTAGCCTGCCGCCGTAAGCCGCCGGATCTTCTTCCCCCGGCGCCGTAAGTCCCTTGTTCTCCTACAATCGGCACCGCCATCTGCAATTTCTCCACCCAGCGATGCTAGGGGGCCTCCCCATGTCCGTCCGGATCAACAAAGACCGCCGCTGCCTCCCCTGATCAAGTCGCCAAGCTCCTGCCGTCTCCCGTTTCCGCCGCAACCGTTGGAGGAGGAAGGAGGGCTGTCGGGTGAACAGTGCCTCGACAGAGGCCGTCCAGGTTTATTTTTTACGGGACTATATGCCACCGTGGCGTGTCGTGGGGCCCACCCGGTGAAGAGAACAAAAAAAAAGAAGGGGGAGGCGCGACCGGGCGAAGCCGGCCGGCCCCCGCTGAAGCCCGCTGGTCCAGAACAAAGTCAGCCCGGTCCAAACAGTGGATCGGGCCCTATTCGAGCAGCACCCTGCGCACACAGCGCAGGGGCCTTTCAACAAAAAAAAAATTTAAAACAAACAAAAACAGTGAAAATTAAATAAAAAAATACATTTAATTCAACAAACCGGACTAGTTGGGGGGTCGACTAACCATCCGCCCCTACGTCTCGGCTTAACTTAAAAGAATTCAAAATTCGGACTAGTTGGGGGGTCGACTAACCATCCGCCCCTACGTCCTTAAGGTAGACATACAAAGGTCTATAAAAGACCCCAATGTCTTACCAAGTTCACCAAGCTATGCAAGGCTCAAGCATAATCAATATGCTGTCATGCCGGTCATATGCTAGTGAAATCATCAAAAAAATAGTGGGGGATGCCCATAAGTCTATCAAGACCGGGTACATGCCGCCCATGGATCGATAAGTTCATCAAGGACTCAAGAAACTGATTTTTCAGTCAAGTTACAAATTGTCTCATGAACAAGTGGAGGGAAATACCCATAAGTCTATGTCAGACCGGATGTATTCCTTTCAAAGGATTGACAGACACCATACTCATCAAGAGTTGAGCAAGGATATTCTCAAAACGTGTCAAAGTTGAGAAGTTGTATTTTCTGGACTGAACGTCCAAGATAGACATTCAGGAAAATGTACTTTTGATTATATCATTGAAAAGAGTCAATGATCTCATTGATCCGATGGGATGCCAAGCACTTAAAAAAAGAGAAGAGAGAAAACAGAACACAAATCTGTGATTGAACCTGGAATCAAGTTTAAATTCTGGCCAAATCAAGCTCTGATTTAACCCCATAAATCACACATTCCGTAAGGAATCTGAAGAGTGAATTCTGAGATTTGAAGCATGCAGGAAATTTGAGAAGAACAAAAATCTGGAAATCTGGAACTCAAGCCGCAGCTGGGAATTTGAAGTCCGGATTGCTGCAGAATCTGGAAGCTGACAATTTGAAGAGGAATCCAAAATCTACAAATTTGGAATGGTGCAGAATCTGAAATATGGGGCCATGTGCAGGACCGCCATTTAAAAAAAAATCTGAGAACCAGACTTAGATCTGAGACCCAAAAAAAAATCAGAAATTAGAGCCTGGGAACCAGAAGCCAGAGCCTGTAGAATTCAGAATCTGGAATAGATGTGCAGAATTTGTGAGAAAACTGAAATCAGCAGGAGATCCAAACTAAAAAAGTCTGCAAATCTGAAGTCTGGAACACAAAAATTTGGAAATCAGAGGTCAGAAACTGAAGATATGTAAATCAGAAAATCTGAAGTTGTAAAAATTCTGCAGGAAGGCCGATTCTGGAAATTCCAAATCTGAAAATTTTTGGAACGTACAGAGTTTGCAGGAGAGCTGAACCAAAGTCCGGAATCTGAATTTATGCACAGAACCCATTTCAAAAATCTGCAAATCTGAAATCTGGGGATTCAAATCTGAATCTGAAGATCCAAAAATCTGAACTTCACAAGGAAACCGAAGCCTGTAAAATCTGAAAATCTGAAGTTTAATAAAAATCTGAAATGTGTAGAATTTGAGACCGGGAGCCTGCAGGCAATCAACTCAAACTCATGATCAAATCGGTTTCTTATGTCTGAATAATTTCAATCACAAAACCCATGCTCTGAGCAAGAGAAATCTGTAAGATTTGCAGAGGTCTGGGCGCATAGGGCTTGAACTCAAAACAAAAAGCTAGAAAATAATGAATCAATTCACTGAACATAAAGAAGAATCCCAACCTGTTCAAATTAAACTCAGTAAAAACAAACCTGTCCAAATCAATTTGAATCAAACCATAATTGAATTCAATCCTGCGGATTGAATGCCATAACAAATTTGGAACCTGAAACCTTAACAGCAAAATTAAGTCTGAAACATAACATCAAATTTTAATCCTAATCAACCCAACTCCAATTAAAAGTCCAGATAACTAATTCAAAACAAACAGAAGCTCTCAAACAGAATTCAACCGGAAGATCATATAAATAAACCACTTGAAATAAATCTGAACCCATAAAAAGATAAAAGATCGATCAACACATTTTAAGGAATCTGTAATCCAATTCAAACAATTCAATTTAATCAAACCAAAATTCAACTCAAATCAAACTCAATTCTGGTTCAATTCAATCTGAATCAATCCCATTCAATCAAATCAAAATTTTCTCTTAAATTAAACTCAAGTTAATTTCAATCAAACAGAATTAAACCAAACAAACTTCATTTCAAGCCAAATCTGACTTGAGCAAATTTAAAGCAATTTCACTCAATCCAAATCAATTTCTTAAATCAAACCTCAAAAACAAACTAATTTCAACCAAACAAATCTGAAACAAACTGAAATTAAATCAGTCCCTAATCAATTTTCAAACTCAAATCAAAAAACAAATTGTCTCAAACTCAAACCAAAGATCAAATCAATTCAAATCAACTCAAATCAATTTTAATCAATTCAAACTAAATCCAAAACTAAAATTAAGTGCTCGCATTCCATCAATTTTATGGGATTGTTTTCTCCTATGTCCATATGTGTGAATGTTTTTTTTTGTGGATGCATGTTTTTTCTACTTTCATGGATTGCTATGACGCTTAATCAAGGGTATTCGAGTAATCTCGATGTAATTAACGTCGGATCTTCGCACCATCCGACGGGGAGAGGTCAAAACAAATTTCAAAGAACCTAACAACCTTAACATATAATTTTGACCCTAGTTAGTACTTTTATGGAATAGCATCTATTTTCCTAAGAAGTCAATACTAAGGTCTAATCCAAATTCAAAAAGGAAAATGAATTTCCAAAACAAGAATTTTTGAATTTTGAGGTTACATCAAGTATGTTTCAGCTTGAGGATAACCCATACCGTGTCCTCTCTTTCTGGTTGCCGAAGTCATTTGCACGTGGGAGTGCAAACAGAATCCGATATCTGATATTACAATTCGATTTGGATAAAAATTAACAGATTCAAAGCATGCTTTTATAAGCTATGGGAATCTGAATCGAATATTTCGATAGCTTATCAGAATTGGTTCAGAAAATGAAAATTCCAGTATCTATTTATCCTATTTCAATAAAACATCAATATATATAAATGTAAAAATCAAATATTAAATAAATAAAATATATAATTAAAATTATGATATATAAATAAAAAATTGGAATTCGAAATATATTATATCAAAAAACAATATTAAAATAAGATTTATTTGCTATTTGTAATAAAAAATGATAAATATTATACATTTCTAAAATTATCAAATTATTCAGATTCTGGTAACATGATCGGAGTCAGAATGAAATCGAAATGTCATGGTTTTGATTTAATCAGAATTAGAATCGATTAACCCTTTATGGAATTGGAAGCATGTAATGCTGCTACCAAATCCAACTTCTTTGCATGCCTATTTGCAGGGCAATGAAATGCTCAACACCTTTAAGGGAACCATTCCAACTCCACCTCAGTGTCTTTCTCTACTCACCCCAAATCTACTGAGATGTATTTAACATAATGTAATCAAATCTCTGAAATTTCCTGTGCAGCACAAAAAGATAAGCAACCATCAGGAAACATAACAAATATATATTTGATGGTTGCAAAAGGAACAATAATATATTTCCAGAAAACAGAATCATGCGCAGCGATAGAAATTATCCAAACATAAAGAAAGAAGATATTGTTTCCGAACACCAGAACAATGAGATCAAGAATATTCAATTAAAATGGCATGGCCTAGAAGAAGAACTTGAATGATATCCCACAAAAAGTTACGTAGTACAACTGAAGAAGACGGAAATTCATTTAAAGCAAATCAGCAGGTTACATAGGGAAGTTGTCACTTTAGCAGTAGCATGGATAAAGATCACTTAAATAGATGTAAGTCAAAGACAAGCTCCTTTGCCATGTTAGACTATTACAAAAAAACTATCATCAAAGAACAGATAAAATATCGTGAGAAAAAAATTATAAAAATGAGTTATGTTTTTTAAGATATCTATATGATTTACAGAACTTATTTATAGACACAATGAAATATTGTCCTTCCATTAGCTGTCATTATGTCGTTGGACTCTCTTGTTCTCAAAACATGCTAATCATAGGAATTTCCTAATCTACAGGACCAACATCATATAACGCTAAATATATACAAGATTAGTATAAACTTATGATTTTTTTTACTATGGGACAACCAGATAGTGTCTGAGACTACCATGTCAGGAGATCAAGATGCTGAGGGTTACCTCATCTTGCCTCATTACCAAGGCAGTCATCAAAACAACCTTCAAATACCATACAGTGATCACCTCAATTGTCAGGGCACGGAGGTAAGCCATATGTCCTAAGGTGACCCCTCCAGTAAGGATTTGTTCAGATTGGACCCTGGATGGAATAGAGCAACGGAATGGTCAATCCAATGGAAGCCAAGGATCGGCAAAGGCTCATCTGAAACAAACTTACTCAGTCTGACTCAACCTGAGGCCCTGACTCAGGCTGGAATCTGCCAAATCTGGCAGATTCCAAGCTAGGGTCAGCTGATTGGGATACAGGATAAGGCAATCCTGTCCAATCTTTGCTAGATAAGCTGGCACAACTGGATCGGCCAAATCTAACATCCTGGAATCTGCCAATCCTCTCCAAATCCTTGCCGACCCAGGGTAAAATTCACTCTCTGGGATTGGGTATACCCCTCAGGATCAGATTGGTTGGGGCTGTACCCAATCCCAACTCTGCAAACCATGCTCTATAGGCAATCACCTTATCTGCATATTTCTTAATTGCATCCAAAAGATAAATATCCTCTAACAACCAGAAGTAGACAGCATTGCCAATAGAAAATTAATGGAAGCCATTATATAAGCAGGATAACTTTTCACCTGTATGCAAAGAAATTCAGCATCAAAGCTCTTAAGGATTCTCAAAATTGCCTGTGACCGTGCTTTCCACCTACAACATGATTGAAGTATTAGATGAATCAGTTAAAAGGCATAATAAATATACTGAAAAAAAGCCAGAATCTTAAGCATATATTTCTCTTAATTATTGAGAAGAAAAGCATTATATGATTAAAAACTTTAAACATGATGGTGGAGGTCAAGTAAGATACAAGTAGCAGTAGGGATCGTGGAATCAGAATCGGCCATTGAATCAATGGGTGCCAATTCCAAACCCGATCTAAATTAGATTAGAAAATCATCCAATTTTATGGAAGAATTTACAATCCTGATCGGAACGGTTCTTCAAAAACCCATAAAAAAAAAAAACACAAAATAGGCACCAAGATTGGATATTCCAGTCCAATCTAACTATTTTGGGGCCAAAACCAGCCCCAAAATATGTCCGAAATGGCGGCCATGGTGGCATTGTGCCAGGGCAAAAATAGATTCGAAATGGCAGCCACGGCAGTGTTGTGCCGCCACGGTGCCTTCTCCAAGCAAAGAAAATGGTCGTATCGGGTTCCCTAAACCTGATGTGACCAGGATCCAGTGACTTCCAAATTTCCAATATGGCATATCTGTACATATCGGGTCCACGGGTCATGATAGTCAGCAGACATCAGATGGGAAAGAGCCATGGTGGCCACCGTGAGGACCGATTTAGGTGAGGAATCGCCAAAAACTGGCCCGGAATCGCCTGATTCCAATGGGAGGTTAGATCGTAATTCCCCTAAAGTCAGATGCCCAAAATCAGGTCAACATATGCCAATCCAATCCCGGAATCGTCTGATTCCGATCAAGATTGGCCGATTTCACAAACCATGAGTAGCAGTGCAAGCAACTACCACAAGGAGGCATACAGATCGGGCATGGATCGACCAGCCCAACCCCAAACAGCCTGATCTTAACCATCATCCTTCCTGGCAACATGGGATCAGCCCACCTCCCACTGCAGTTGCCACCCACCCTCACTTGTACCTCATTTGACCATGGTTTGCCCAATCAGCCAATCCAGATTGAGATCAGCCAATCCATATCGGGATTGGCTCAGCCATGAATCTTGAATTCTTGATGGAACGATCCAGATCTGATTCCACCCAGGATTGACTGATTTTGTGCATGGATTGGCCAATTTGGTTCAGGATCAGCAGATCCAGTTGGATACGGCTCTGTTGGGCTAAGATTGACTAGGATCAGCCGGTCCATGGTAATCCCAGTTGTATTCGGTGATTCTTGCCTGACTACAGCTGAGTTGGCTTGAGTCATGCAAGTTCACCAGAGTCACGGCTGAATTGGCCAGATCCAGGTCGATTATTGGCTTCCAGTAAATCAGCTAATTATGATGATCAAATCCCCTCCGAAACCCTGGCCCGTCAAGGATCTGATCCAGACCCTGCCCTCTTTGCATTTGATTGAAGCCTACCGTCTGCCTACAGAACCATTGTCATACACATCATTACTGCCATCTAGAGAGAAAGGATAGGAGGATGTGACAGCAAAGAAGATAGCAATAGCAAGCAGGAGAGGAGGTGGCAGTGGAAAGGTTGACTGAACTTGGTGAGGGGGAAGGCAACACAGGATAAGAGGTATACAGCCAACAACAGCAGAAGCAATGGTAGAGAGGACAACAGCTGGTAGGAGATGGAGGAGAAGAGAAGAGTTATCCATGGCCAAAGATGAGGCAAGGTGAGATAGGAGGCAGTAGCTAAATGTGGAAAGCATGTGGAAAGGTCTGATGATTCTGCCCAATCTCATCACCAGTCTGAATATATTGACAATAGATTGCCTACAGATCCTGCCTGATTCCATCTGATCAGACCAATCTACATCCATACACCAAAGACTGCAGATCCAGATTGAATCTTATCGGATCATACACTATCTGATTACACTAGCCAATGCTCTTATGCAGCAAACACTGGATTGCCAAGTATCCATCAACACTTGAAATTTGAGAACCATAGCTTGTAGTTCTCCAGGATCCATTTCATTCTAGCTGCCATAAAAAGTTTCTTTCATGATCTTCTATAAAAAGTCTTACCTTTATGAGATATGCTTCATTCAAACATTACCAACCCAGTCAAACTGGACTCCTGCCACATTTAAGATATTGAAATTTGAGCTGATTTTGAAACTGTCATTTGAGTTCCAACTCCAATCCCTCTTGTCTTGCATATTGGTGAACACCTTGAATGGCTGCAAGAACTCAATGTTTCTTCGAAAAGACATGACAAATTTTGCTGGCTTGAAGAAGAATTCTGACATTCTGTCACCAAGCAAACATGACTAGTAGCAATAGAGTTTAGCCAAAAAACTTAATTTTCAAGGTGGTACTACCCATCCAATTGTAAAAAAAAATTCTAAATCCATTGCCAAGCTAGATGATGGAAGCACTTGTGAAAATGTCTATATGGTCAAAATATCCTACCACACCTTAGACCAAGATGTAGTGATTGTTAACATGGAATGTCATCTTGTCGAGATCTCGCGAGAATCTCAGTCTTGCCAAGGAGCCGAGATCGTCGAGATCTCACCCTATGTAGACTAGTCCATAAAAAAATTTTCTTCGGGGGCTTTGCCCCCCTGATGCCCCCCACAAGGGGTGCTACCCCCTTAACCCCCTGTTGGCGTCCAATTTTTACAAACAAAAAAAGGGACAATGGGGCAGGCCTAGGAGCAGGCCGGACAGCCCACAGTTCAGCCAAATTGGGCCCAATTAGGGGCCCATGTATGTCCAATCAGAAGCCCATGATCCCATCCTAAAATTGGGCCAAATTCCATCCTAAATCCAGGCCCTGCGCAGCCCACAGCAGAAGCTGGGCCGCAGCCTCCAGCTGGCCCAATTGGCCCATGTAAAAGAAGCCTGTGCGCAGCCCATCTCTAAGGCCACCTGCGGCCTAGTGTGAACATGCCACACTGGCCCACCTGCCACCTCAGCTCACTCCTCCTTGCGCACATAACCTGCCACCTCATCCTTGACCCATTAATTGCATGGGGAAAGCCAAGGGACAGCTCAACACTTAATGCCATGGGAGAACTCAAAGGTCAAGTCAAATATTGAATGGCCTAGGAGAAATTCAAGAAATTAAAGCCTGACCACCACCCAAGGCCATCTACGTACTCCCCAGCTGCCTCTTCATCTCCCCCTCATCTCCTATAAAAGGAGGAGGGCGCCCAAGGGAGAGGGGGCTGGCTGATCGACGCCGACAAGCTGCTGCTCCAGCCACTGCCTGCTCTACCTTCAGCACCTGCCAGTGGTCAAGAAGAAGAAGAGGAGGAGGAAGAAGAAGAGCTCCAGCCGCTGCCCCTCAGCCTGCTGCTGCGCCTGCCACCTGCTGCCAGGAGGAAGAAGCAGCTGAAAAGGACGCCGACAGGCTGCTGGGATCTCGACTGCCCCTTGCTGCCTCTTGCTGCTGCTGCTGCCCCTCTGCTGCCCTCTTTGCACACTTGTTGCAGGGAGCTGTCTGCGGCCAGAAGAAGAAGAGAAGGAGAAGAAAAAGAATAGGTGGGTAAAATATTACATGGATATGTAGCCCTATAAGGGCGCCCCCTCCCTCTTTGTTTCTCTATTCAGCCCTCACCATGGTCCAATCCGACCTGCACATGGCAGGGTCTTAATCCCCTTTGTTGGAAGCCCCTTCGGCCAGCTATCCCAGGCTCAAAACAATGCCCAGCTTGATCCCCATTTCAGGCCAACCTCGGCCCAATCAGGCCCTGCTTAACCCCATTTTCAAACCTTCACGTAGGCCCCTGTAGCCCCCCCTCTGTGGCCTACCAGGATAGCCAATATCCAGGCCCATAGATAGCCCCCTGTCCGGCCCACCTGCTGGCCCTTCTACAGGCCCAATCCGAGCCCACATATCAGGCCCAAAATCTGGCCCCTTGCCCAGTCCAATCAGACCCCGTTCAGCCCAAACCAGGCCTCTAAAACCAGCCCCAAATCAGGCCCTTTCCAGGTCCTGCCCGGTTCCCAACCATAGCCCAAACCAGGCCTCGATCTGCCCTTTGTGCAGGCCCGTTTCGGCCCACTTGAAACTGCCTGAACAGACCCCTTTAAACAGGACCGAAGCTGCCTTTGTCCAGCCCCTGTCCAGGACCCAGATCCGGTTCCAAATCAAACCCTGTTCAGCCCCTACTCCAGCCCCTTATGGCACAACAAAAACGACCCCAAAACAGGTCCCAAACAGCCCCCCTTGTGGCATAGTCGGACAGACCTCTAACAGGTCCTGTTCACTCAAACAAAAAGAAGCAAACTCAAGGTCCCTTCCAGCAGCCCCTTTGTGGCTTTTCCGAGAAGAAGGACCAATCCAAGAAGCGCCAGAAGTGGGCAGCACCGTGGCACTCAACCAGGGGGCAGAACCTGCCAACTTCCAGCAATGGTGGGTAGTGGTGGATGTCCCGGGCCCTTTCGGAACTCGTGTGGCGGGGCCGATCGTCCGCCCGGGGCACTCTCCCTACCTTACCGAGAAGACAGCAGGCCCAGCAGCCCAAGAAGCTCCAGAGGCGGGAAGCACCGTGACACTCAACCAAAGGGCAGAACCTGCCAACTTCCAGCAATGGTGGGTAGTAGTGGATGTCCCGGGCCCTTTCGGAACTCGTGTGGCGGGGCCGATCGTCCGCCCGGGGCACTCTCCCTACCCTACCATCAAGGCATTGGAGGTGCAAACACAAGTCCAGCAGGCCCATCCGGCCCAAGAAGACCAAGATGGGCATCCCGAGCCCTACAAATTGAAGCCCGGCTCTGAACGCCGATGGAACATAGACTGGCCCGAAGTGGCCTTCAAAAAAATATAAATAAATAAATAAATCAGAACGCGAAAGCAACACTTAAATTAAGGAACTCCACCTTGGACGAGGGCGCGGGCACGTACCGTAGCCGTCGATCCGGAC
The DNA here is from genome assembly GCA_036172225.1 of Cryptocoryne crispatula var. balansae. Classification (NCBI taxonomy): domain Eukaryota; kingdom Viridiplantae; phylum Streptophyta; class Magnoliopsida; order Alismatales; family Araceae; genus Cryptocoryne; species Cryptocoryne crispatula. The sequence goes on from CM069921.1 coordinate 15,199,639, forward strand.
GAGGGCGCGGGCAAGCTCCCGTAGCCGTCGATCCTTCCCCCAATTTTGGCTAAGTCACCGACTAGCCTTGTTGGACGGGTAAACTTCACCAAGTTAGAAACTTGTCGGCATGCCGTCGTAATGCCGAAATTTTTCTAAACCGGTGAAGAGCCTAAGTTGGGGGAAGGGTCACCACTTATTGTACTCCATGTACTCCAACTTCCGATGAATGAAACTTTGATGTTCATATCGATGCATGAAGCCGGGCATCCGATGGCAACCCGATGGGTCAGAGGCGATGCAAACCGCCAAATAAAAAATAAAACCATTTCAAAAATCAATCTGGAAATTCAAACAGAAAAATAAAAAAAACAGAAAATCAAATCTGAAAGTCATAAAATCAGAACTAAACAAAAATCTGAAATTCAACTTATTCCGGTTCAACAAACAACCGATCTTCAACAAGATTGAACCGGTTTTGAAACAAACCAAACCGAAATCAGATTTCAAACAAAAAAATCTGCTAAAACAAAATCAAATTTCAACTAAATCTGTCAACATAAAGAGAAATCAGATAACCTGCCAAAAATCAGATTTTGACCGAATCCAAAACAGATAAAATTCAGATTCAAATTAAATCTGTCAACCACAAAAAACCAGGTTCCAATTAAGTCTGCAACCAAAATCCAGATTCGAACAATCAACTAAAACAGATTCTAGCCAGCTTCAAAAATCTGATTTTAGCAATCTGAAAATCCACTCAAATCCACTAAACTTCTTCCCAAAAGGAATCAAATAAACAACATTCCAAACAACCCAAACTGGTCAAACCAAATCAAATCAAAAGCCAAACAACAAATCAATCAAACAAATTGATTCAAACTCCAAAACTCAAAACCGACTTTCAAGTCAATCCAAAAGTCAACCAACAAATAAATAAAACAAATCCAAACAAATCGGTTTGCATCTGATCGGACCCGGAAGGCCGCTGCCCTTTTGAGTTCTTTACTTTATTTTGTGGATGTGCATATCTCCAAAAATAGGTTGCCGCGACGGTTAATCAAAGGCGTTCGAGCCGTTGCTCGATGTAAGTTAACGCCGGATACTCGCACCATCCGGCGGAGAAGAGTCAAAAAATGAAATTTTCAAAGAACCCGAACCTCGGTTCTATTACTTTTAAACTATCACCGGACTACCTAATACTTTTAGGATATCACCTATTTTCCTAGAAAAGTCCGGAGATGTCTTTCTTTCTAAAGAACAGACGACGTAAAAAAGAGGTTCACACACCCCACCCCACCCAACCTGACCGCGCAAGTCAATCCGCAACTACTCTGCGCCCCGTTTATGATAGTGTAAACACATTTAATATATTTCACTATCACTTGTACTATCACATAAAAATGAGTTACAAGTTTAATACCATATTAGTATTTAAATAAGATTACATACAAGTTTAAATCTTTTAGAAACACAAAGATCACATTTTTGATATTGAAAGTGCTTTGTAATTGTTCATTCACACAGTTGATGTACAAAAAATATTATATATTTTCACGTAAATTCATTGATGTACTCCTATTTTTATAAGATATTATGTTATGTTTCATACATGTATACATTTTGATTTGAGAATCCGAGATCCGATCTCCTGAGATTTTTCCGAGATCTCTTTAAGATCTCCTCTCTTTCACCTCCCCCCCCCCCGAGACGAAGCCGAGATCCAAGATGACAATCCTTGGTTTTTAAAGCATGCATTTACCATCTTAGTTGAGGTCAATATTATTCCACAGACAATCTTGGCCCATAAAGCAAAATGATTCAACTTCACTCTCAACAACCATTTACACAATAGTGCATTATTACCGACTTTCAAAGGGATGACCCCAACGCCTCACTCTGTCCACAAACCAATTCCCATTTAATGAGATGACCTCCTTTAACTGACGGGATCTTCTCTTTCCACAAGAAAACAGCCCAAGATGCCTCTAATTTCCTGTAGACTCCTCATGGAACTCTAAAAATTGAGTAATAAAATGAGAAACTGGATACGACTGAATTGATCAGCACTGATCTACCCTCAGCTGAATGGATGTTAGCCTTCCAATCTTTAAGAATCCAGATGTTTGCCAGTAGTCACAGGCACTAAAGCATATATGACTCTGTGCCAGTTGCAACTTTTAAGTTCAAGGGGCTATGGTTTTCAGGATCTGCCGATACAGATTGCGATCGGCAAATCCAACATCAAAATTGGCACATGCCTACCTGATAGTGGGGGAGCTTGAAACTGGTTGATACTGCTGGATCTGCTGGATCCAACTGATCCAACCCTGAACCGGTCTCCCCTCCACCCTAGGCATGTTTTGAACTTCATTTCTTTTTTGGAAAACCAATTCTTGATCAGTTTTGCTTCTGGCGGAATGGCTGAGCTGGTCAAATTGATCCTGATCTGGATCAAGATCAGCATTAGCAGATCCAGGTGCTGATCCCAATCCAAAGATCTTTCAAGGGGCTGATCTCTAATTTCATGAGTTTGGATTTGACACATTGACCTGTCAAAATCTGCTTTAACATCTACCACACTCCTATCCTATCATCTTGGCATGCAATTTTATCCATGTTTAGTATAGACTATAGAGCAATTTTGAGGTCTTCAGCATAGTGCAATTTATCCTATCATCTTTTTTATGTCTGCATAACTTCGGATAAAGGTACCAATACTCCTTAACACAAGACTACATGCAAAGATGGGTTACCCGTGAAAAGGAGAAAATATTTCTTCTCTTATAAGTCATCATCTTAATGCACCAAAATATGCAATTCAAGTAATAAAGCAGCAAAAGTCAATTTCACTGTGTTATTCACTACAAGTTTTGATTTCTAAACTTCATTTGAGCTACGCATAGATAGTTGAATTCACAAAAACAAGAAACTTGGAGCACAGAATATTCAATAAAATCCAACATAAATAAAAATGTACTATATTTGTGGCATTTAGTTTTGATTTACCTAAGGCAAGGGGGTGGAGAGTGAGGAAAATAAGAACTCTTTACATACACCTGGAATGAAAAGGAACTACAGTTAGTTAAAAATTATGTAAAAATATAAATAAATTGAATTGTAGAATTAAAAAAAATCATTGAAAATTTAATGATTACTGCAAAAAAGAACTTGAAACTAGTTTGTATGTACTCCATCATTGTCAAAGAAACCGTATGTATATAAATCAAAATGATAAAACTTACTACAAGGAAATCTGACATAATAAGAATAATAGCTCTAATAGGGTGCTCGGTTGTAAAATAATTTTATACACTTGTGATAAAATTACATACTAAAATAAAATCTAAGATAGCTAAAGAGGTAATTTGATCATGTTTGGTGAGATAGGACAACAAAAAGGTTGGAGACCATGTAACCAAAAAAAAGTGGGGGACCACAAGAAAGAAAAGGACTTACCTCTTTTTTATCCAAAAAGAAACTCTATGTAAAATTGTATTTTCATCATGATTGTCAAATATTGTTTAATAACTCAAAAATAAAAATCAATGTAAGTGAAGAAAGATAACCCACATGGCCAACCCCCAAATGATTTATGATTAAGAATAGAGTACAGCTGAGTTATCAAACATTTTTTACCCCATGACCGACTCCAAATAATTTATGATTAAGGCTAGAGTTGAATTAAGTTATCAAACTTTTTTTAACAACTTTCGTTACAAAATATATTTGTTGTATAAGGCAATCAGGCAAGGCATTAGGTGACATTTTTTGATAGTAAAATTGATACACTAGCAAAGACATGTGACAATTGATTGCAAAATCAGCGGAATCAGATCGGTCGATTTCGATCTTATGACCGATTCCTCTGGAAATTCTGGAGGAATCGGTAAGAATCGGTTGAATCAGTTGGAATCGATCCGATTCCAACCGATTCATTGCGGAACCGGTCGATCCCGACCAATTCTGCGGAAGACTTATTCCTTTGGATCCGGATTGATTCCGGGTCCAGATTCTGGGTCCGAACCAAGGATCGCAGGATCGGAATCAGAATCGAGATCGGTGGGTACCGATCCGATCCGGATCGGATCCGGATCGGATCGATTCCAACCGATCCAATGGAGAAAATCGATCCAGAATCGGTAAGAAAAAAAAAGCAAAAAAAAAACTGATCCGATTCTGATTCCAATCCGATTCAGACCGATTCTGGCCGATCCTGGTCGATCCGACTAGAATAGCAAAAAAAGAAAAAAAACGATCCGATTTCGATTCCGATTCCGATCCCAACCGATTCGGCCGATCCGATTCCGACCGATCCGGCCGATCCCGACCGATTCTGCCGGAACTTTTTTCCGGATCGGTTCTTCGGCCAAGAATCGGATCGGCAATGGCCGATCCAATCCAGGAATCGGCCGATTCCGCGATCTATGGTCCGAACTGGACCCAGAATCAACCCTTACGTAGCCAACAACGATCCTCCTTCCAGCGGCCTTCTTCACCAGCAATTCCATCCCAGAATCACTCAATCCAACTTGGTATCGAGCAATTCCAACGTTCTGCAACAGAATCAGACCGATTCTGATGATCCTCTGCGCGATTCCGGTGATTCTCCATCGATTCCAGCGATCCTACGATGATTCCGATGATCCTTTCAAGAGATTCCAACAATTCAAGCTCCGTTCCACCTCTGTTCAATGTGTTCTTCCATCTATTGAAGGTTTTTGGTAAGATTTCTTCGCTGGAAAACCCAATGCCCATTTCTACGTGTTTTTGACTACTCCGACCATAGTTAAACCTGTTGATTTCTTTCCGAACAACTCCGTTCAACCTGTAAGAACATCAATTGAATGTTCTTGGTAAGGAAAAAATTTTAGAATTCCCATACGATGATTTACGATCTTTTCCGACGTAGACGTAACCCTCTAAACATACCGAACAGCCCGTTTGACGGGCTATTCGCTTCCCGAATGGATCCGATCAAGTTTTTTATATGTGATTAACATCTTATTGATAACATTCAACCGCCAGAATGGCTATGAGTTAATTTTTATAGTTTATCGATGACACCGAAGTGGTTTTAACATACCGAAAAACGTAACTAATGTATTGTTCTTGTTCTCTTCTCGAACAGTTCTTAAAATAATAGTGTGCATGTCTAACATGTTGTTATGAATAGTTTACATATTTTGTAAGTATAAGCAATGGCCGACCACGATGATGTAGTCCCGACACGTCTTTCTGACGTCGGTTGAGAACACGGTCACATGGTAGACATATCAAAGAAGAGGGAACAATGCAAGTGGTGTGGCAAGGAGATGGACAGGGGTGTGTTTTGGCTTATACAGCACATTGCCAGGCTAGGTGGCAATGTAAAAAACTGTGATAAGTGCCTAGGGAGAAGAGTGAAGAGATGAGAGGCTACCTTGCATGTAAAGCCTCTCAACGGCAAATTAGGATTAGGCAGAGAGAAGAGTTGCAGGATGAGCTGCTTGAGAGGAGGAAGGACCGGGATTTACCAACCTACAAAGAGAAATGCAAGGGGAAGGCACCAGCTGAGCTGAAGTCGAAGAGTGAGGACGACTCCACAGTTCGAGCTCAAAAGAACTAGGCATGCCATCAAGCGTGCAGCTACTGCGGAGAAAGAGAGGAGAAGGGGAGCAGGAGGGCCCAGAGCTGACCTAATTCTTGGCCGATCATCATCAGCTCGCCCTACCCGAGACGGAAGACTGAGGGAGGGAGACAGGAGCCACATCGTCATTCTGTCAATACTGAGTTTACACCGAGCGATGAGTACCTGTTTAGGAAACAAAGTACTAGACAGATGAATATCAAATAAGCAACGAAAGTGGTGAAGGCAATAGGAATGGCTGCAAAGAAAGTAGTTTGCCACATTGTTAAGTAGTTTTTACATGTAGGTATCACTCTTAAAATAGAATGTATGTATGTTTTATTTAATTAACCTTGTTTATGGTTGATAATTTTTTTTAACTTAATGTAGGCATCACAGCACATGCAGCCACCAGCCCTTATTTCCAGACGATAGTAGATGCCGTGGGTCAGGCTGGACAAGGAATGCAAGTCCTGACCAGTAGGTATATATGGTGGTAGGTTGGATGAGGAGGTGCGAGAGTTAAGAGAGTGTAAAGATGAGTTTTAACTAGTATATGGAAGGAGAGGGGTTACACAATGATGTGCGATGGATAGATTGGCATTACAAAGTAGTCCATGATTAACTTCTTGGTGTACTGTTTAGAGGGCACAACATTTTTGAAGTCGGTGGACACTTTTAAGAAGATAAAAAATGCGGACTATGTTTTTTCCTTGATGGATGCCGTGGTGGAGAAGATTGGAGAGAAGAATGTGGTTTAGTTTATCACCGATAATGAACTCTCCTATAAGGCGGCTGGAAAGAAGTTGATAAAGAAGAGGTAGCATCTATTATTGGTGCCTTGTGCGGCACATTCTATTGATTTCATACTGGAGGATATAAGCAAGGAGAAGACAGTTTCTACACTTGTCAGGCAGGCGTAAATCATCATTTCATTTATTTATTCACATCCCCGTCTACTATATATTATGAGATCCTACACTGGAGGACACGATTTTGTCAGGCACGGTCCTACTCGTTTTGCCACGAACTTCATTGCATTGAAGAGCTTACATTGACACAAACATGCATTTGTCAGGTTCACCCAATTTGAGGAGTATTATAATTATATGATAGATCACCTACATAACAAGGAATAATAGTTGGATATTCTTGTCATGTCTGAGAAGCATATCACTAACAAGAGATTTTGTGAGAGGATTGCCTACTACTTGGTAATCATAGAGCCACTAGTTGTTGTGTTGAGATTGATAGACTCCGACGACAGGAACCAGATGGGCATATTTTATGATGATTTTAATACACTTCTCAGGCTCAGGCTCAGGCTCAGGCTCAGGCTCAGGCTCAGGCTCAGGCAGGCCCTTCTTCTGCTCCAACAACCATACGAAACCCATTCGCAGCACCAACGTTAGCCCCAGCTGTAGCTACCCAACCCATTCACAGTGCAGGCAAGACTAAAACAAGATGACAACACAAAAACTGGGCGAATTTTCAAAGTTAAAAATAAATAAATTGTGTTGTGGTGAGACATCAAATATGGCTGAAGAAGTGAAGAGAAGGAAGCTGGAGATCAGGCAACGGCCTGTCAACCCAGATGACAGCACATTGGCTCTTTTTCACTCCTCAGTTGATGATGACGAGGAGTGCATATCAGCCACGCAGCTAGCAGAAGGAGAAAGGTGTATGGACCAGGTGTAAGTACAACAACTATGTAGTCACCTGATTCACGGCGGCCGAAGCTATATTTCACCTCGGATGAGCAGAGACCGTAGTATCAGTTTATGGAGCCACAATATTCGGCATTCTATGATCCTCAGTAGCCATGGATTTCTCCACCTGAGCCTACCTATGTGCCACAGTTCGATGCCTACGATTTTAATGACATGGCATCGTCATTATTTTCTTATGGATATGCTCCTACATTAAATAGAAGACTAGACACAACTGAGGAGTTTCAAAAGCAACAGGAAAAGAATAAAGGCCAATATACATATCATGGATATTGATGAAGATGTGATAACATGTACATTTTTACTTTTATGTTTTCATGTGATACAGTTACATTTTATTATAGTTTTTGCATCTCACCATATTGTCAATATCTTCTCATGTTTATTAGCAATTATTAACATATTCTCTTGTTATAATGTTATAATCATTAGATTTGTTACCATCTTATTATTGTAAATTGTAATATTACACATGTAAGTACTAAGAAACAAGCAAAAAAACTTCATGTTTCTAGAATCGACCAATTCTGATCCAAGGATTGCCATCTCGGATATCGGCTTCATCTCAGGGAGGTGAAAGAGAAGAAACCTCAAAGAGATCTCGAAAAAATCTGGAGAGATCGGATCTCGAATTCTTGGATCAAAATATATATATATGTATGAAACATAACATAATATCTTATAAAAATAGGAGTACATCAATGAATTTACATGAAAATATATAACACATTTTGTACATCAACTGTGTAAATGAATAGTTACAGAGCACTTTCAATACCAAAAAGATAATCTTTGTGCTTCTAAAAGATTTAAACTTGTATGTAATCTTATTTAAATATTAATATAGTATTAAACTTATAACTCATTTTTATTTAATAGTATAAGTGATAGTGAATTATATTAAATGTGTTTACACTATCATAAACGGGGTGCAGAGTAGTCGCGGATCGATCTGCCCGGTCAGGTCGCGGGGGTCGAGAGAGCAGCGCCCCTTGTGGGGGGGTATCAGGGAGGTAAAGTCCCTGAAGAAAATTTTTTTATGGACTAGTCTACATGGGGCGCATAGTTGTCAAGGCGCCCGCCTAGGCAGCAAGGCGCTTTTCCAACAGCGCCTTGCCAGGGTGCCTTGCCTGGGGCCAAAAAGGTGCCCGCCTAGGCACCCAAGGCGCCCAAGCAAGGTGCCCTAGGTATTTTTACATGATTAAAAAAATAATTTTGAGAAGTTTTACCTCCTTGATACCCCTCACAAGGGACACCTATTTAATGATAGTTTGAACATATTAATATATTTCACTATCACTTATAATATCATACATATTTAATATTTATTATTATAAACATATATTATATACTTAATTAAGTTCTCTTTCAGCTTTTTCTTCTCCCTCTCTATGTCTCTCTTAAAACTTAATTTATCAAGATTAACTCCTTATCCAAAAATAAATATCCACACTTTCATAATTACATATATAAGATCACTTATACTAAATACATACTTTTTTGAGTTCGGGGGCATCGCCCCCTAACAACCCCCCACAAGGGGCACTGCCCCCTTGCCCTTGCGACCTGACCACGCAGGTCGATCTGCGACTACTCTGCACCCCTCATTTAATAATATTATAACAAAATTTCACTATCACTTATACTATCACACATATATAAATTTTATAATCATAAATGTGTTATATACTTAAATTTTATAAAAATATATTTAACTCTTTTCTCTTTCACATACACATCATATTTATTTATATACATAGTTAAAACACTCATATTCAATTATAACGTAAAAAATATAATTATATTTATACATATTTTTATATATCACAACCTCCGATCCAGTCTTCCTTGAATACCGCCTTGACCGCCTAAGCGGCCGCCTTGTCGCCTAAGCGGAATCAGTACCCTTCAAAGCCTTGGGCGCCTTGTTGTCTTGACAACTATGATGGGGCGAGATCTCGGCGATCTCGTATCTCGGCCCCTTGGCGAGACCGAGATTCTCACGAGATCTCGGCGAGATGGCATTCTATGTTCTGATCTGATTCGGCCAATTCTATGCTTCAATGCAAGTAGATACATGCTAATCTTTTTTTAGAAATTTTTCTAGACCATTTATTATTTTTCAAAATTTGTATGATTTTTTTGATTTTTTTTGAAGAAAAAAATTAAAAAAAATGATTTCAGAATCAATTTCCTTCTCAGGAATTGGCTTGGCCGATTCCGATTCCACGGAATTAGATCAGTCCCCAGTCCTCACTGATTCCGGCATCCATGTATGTAACAAATAATACATAAAAAAGCAATAAATATATATGTCAAAACATGTATATATCACTTAATAATATACAAGAGCACAGTTTAATAGACTAAATAACATAAATACCTAATATAACTACTCGATTAAATTAATGTTAATACTTAATTAATATTAATTACTAGTAAATAGCCATAAAATTATTTAAACCTAATTATTATCCCATCAAAATATCAATTTAAAAAATTTAATTTTTAAAATTAGCTATTTGGCGTTAATACTTAATCAAAACTACTGAATTAAGTGGTTTTGATACTTAATTAATATTAATTATTACTAAATTAGACAAAATAAGAGATACATAGACAGCTCGCCTAGGCAACCCCTCACCTTGATAGTGAGGGGTGCCTTGTTGCCTAGGTGGTGCCTTGAAAATAGTGTTATAGTAATAAAATTATTTCAAAAGTACTGGCAACTATGGCAACTAGATTGAGTAAGCACATTAAGAAGTTGGCAAGTCCAGCACAGTTAGCTTTTATCTCTAGAAAGTGTATTATTGATAACTTTATGGCTGCTTATAAGTGTGCTCATGAATAAAGAGGGAATGCATGATGCTTATGCTGGATTTTTTAGAAAGCATGTGAAAGAGTAAATTGGAATTGCCTTATGAGTGTTGCAAATGATAGGTTTTAAGCACAACTGAATTGAATGGGTAAAATGACGCATTAGTACGGAGACGTTCTCAAAGAACATTAATGGTAGTTCATTTGGCTTCTTTGGAAGCTCCAGATGTCTCAAGCAAGGTGAACTTATTTCACCTCTCCTCTTTGATCTGATGCGGCAAATATTAAGTTCTTTGTGGGAAAAGGTGGAAGTGTTAATTGGGAGTGTCGAGGTGGAAGCCAATAGAGAGCATATCACGCATCTTCAATTTGCATATGATACATTGTTATTCTCTTCTTTGAAGTTGAAAAAATGCATCAACTTGAGAATCTTGTTGTATATGATGGAAATTGTGACAGGGTTGAAGATAAATCAAGAGAAATGTGAGTTGATCGGGACTAATGTCAACGAATATCAAAGAGATTACTTGTAGTAGATTTTTAACCTGCAATATAATTCCTTGACAACTAAGTATTAAGGCTTGCCTCTGTCTAAAAATGCATCCAAATTTAGTGATCAGCAACCTCTGATTGAGAAGGTGGAATGAGATTGCAGAGTGGGTTAGAAAAAAAATATTCTCAGCAGTTGATAGGTGAATATTGTCCAAGAGCATTCAGCATACTCATTTAATATTTCTCCATTGTTAACATTCCTAGGAACGTTTGTAACAAACTTGAAAGCTTAAGAACAAATTTCTTTTGTAAGGCAAAAATAGTGGAAAAGGCAATCATTTAGTGAAGTGGGACCATGTCAAAATAAGTAAGAAGAATGGTGATAATGATTTGCTTCCCCTTGACTACATCGACAATGTCCTTTCCAAATGACCACGGAAGCTTTATCAAGGTAACAATTCTTTATGGTGAATGATTGTTTGTCCTAAATATGGGGTGGTGGTCAATGGGAAATGGGCGAGCAATTTCAGATCTTGCAGAACACTTTCTGAGATTTTGAAGGGTAATTTTCAAAACTGGGATTTCTTCTTTGCTTCTACAGCTATCTCCATTGGGAAAGGTCAGACTCTTATTCGGAAGAACTATTGGGCAGGTCATTTGCAAGTTGCAAAACAGTATCCTTTGTTGTTCAGAGTGTCGGAAACTAAGAAAGCAAAGGTGTGTTCTATTTGGGATAGAGAGATCTTAAGTGGTCCTTTTCTTTCAAAAATATTTTGAATAAAAAAGAATTAAGAAAGCTTTATACCTTCTGGACATTTTGAGAGGCTTTTCTTGTAATGATGTGCAAGTCGATAAGGTGTATTGACTTCCTAATTGGAGTAATACATTTTCAGTCAAATCAGCCTGCAAGAGACTTTGTTGGGGAGGTGTTAAAGTGCCTTTGCAGAAAGTGGTATGGTTACCTTTGTTTCCCTTTAAGATCAGAGTGTTCTTGTAGAAAATTTGCAAAAGGATACTTCATACCAAAGTATATCTCTTTCATATTTTCAAATGTGGATATGAGAAATGTGTGTTATGTGGGCCACAAGCAGAGGATATTGACCACTTGTTCTTTTGTTGTGGCATGATTAAGTACCTATGGTGTACTCTTATCAAGAGCTGGAAGATACCTTGGTAGGACTAGGACCCTCATTCATCACTCACTTAATTTAACAATGGAATAGCAGAAACCCTTAGAGCAATCATCCAGTCTTGTGGAATCTATCGTTGCTAACAATGCTATGGTACATATGGAGATCTCATGATAGGAGGATATTCAAGGAGTGGTTCGATAACCCTACAACTATTCTTCACCAGGCAGCCACTTTCATCGAGGATAGGTCTTTTGCTTACTCGGGCATCTATCGGATACTTCTTTATTCAAAGACAAGTTTTTGCCTAGACGTGTTATTGTTTGTAGTTGCTTAAGCTCACTCTTTTTCTGGTTCTGTATTTTGTTTTCCCCTTTGCATTAGCTTTCTGCCATGTACAAGTATCTTGTGCTTTGCATCCTTTATTTCTATTTTGTGACATGTTCATGTCACCTTAAAAAAAAATAGATGGTTCGTTGCATATAGTCAAAGTTTTACCGCAATACCTGGGCCAAAATATTGTACGACACAAGCCGGAACCTGACACCTGGACAATGGAGTTTAGAATATGTTCAGAATATAGCAAACAAAAGATTAAAACACTTTCTCTCTGGTATACCGTATACAACATGGAAAATAAAAGAAACTTTCCAGATAGACGACGATGATGATTATGCGTCCAAAATAAGACTTCTTTTACTAAAAGCATGCCGAGAAATCCGTAAATCATGCATTAGACATAAAAGGTAAGACCAGATGACCACTCAGAATTGTATAAAGGACCAGAAATTTTCAAATAAATTCAACTGACAATGTAATGATGTAGGACGAATTGAACCGTAAGAATATTGAAACTGCGTTGCTAACGTCAAAATTGAAAAACTCCTGTCTATGGAAAGGGTGCCAACGGCACTCATATGCAATAAAAAAAACCCTACCGCCGCACCAAATAAGAAACCCGCAGTTCACAAGTTAGTTGAGGGCAGCTAGCAATCAAATAAAGCAGGCGAACGCATACCATTGCCCGCGCTCGCAGCGGCTCCCACTTGTATGAATGTGGGCTCGGCCGGCGACGCCGACACTCTCGTGTTGCTGCCCATGCAGCGGAGGACGCCGGCTAGAGGCGGGCGGATGCGAGGGAGCTGCAAGAGAAGGGACGGCGCCCTGAGCATGGCTTTTCGCAAGGAGCGGAGGAACACGAATCCAGGAATAGGATTCCGGAGACCGCAAGACAAATGGGGGAACGATGACTATTTTGCAATTGAATCCCCCAAAAACGGCTTACTTTCTAATATTACTCTTACGTACGGTTCGACTTATACATAAAAAATAATTTTATCATGTTATCAGGTAACGATACGTCAATAATTTTTTACAAGAATGGTATAAAAATTCTAAATTTCAATAAAAATAAAAGAAAGAATGGCATTTATTTTTTATTAATTTATAACGTGACACACAAAAAGTAAGAGAGTAATATACATCATAAAACATTCATTACATTGTATATTCTAACATTTCACAATATCACATTTTTAAGTATGTCCACGTAAACTACAAGTTGCATGTACTGTCTTAAGTCTCGATAGAAACATAAAGTTGCAACATTGTTGACAACGCTTAAATATCAGTATAATCAGAAATTTGTAGAGATATATACACAAAAATAAACAGTTTAAGATCTATATAATATTTTAATACATCTTTTGTTGCCATAAAATACTAGAAGTACACAAATTGTGACAGCTTAAATACTTAATACAACAACCTTCTTTAGAAACAAAGTTTAAAACAAAAATTATAACCCATAAAAGGCCGCTAACCGCTTAACTTATCCATCCATCAGTTCACACAAAAAATGGCAGCAAAAATACCCATCATATCTCAAAACAACCATTAGCTGTATAAAAAAATGCCAATTATATGCACAAAAGATACCAACTACAATTTTCCATTATCGTCATCATCATATTCAAAAAATGTCATCCTCTTCTATCAAAACATATCCTGTTTGATGTTCAAGTCCACCCACTTGTGGGATGCTTTTTTATAAGAAAATATAAAAATATAAAAATTATGAGCAAACTTATTCATTTTACCGTAGCATGAATCTACAAGAATCTCCAGAGACATGTCATTTAAACCCACTTTGGCTCTCTCTCCTAATTTTCTTGTAAAAAGATGCCACTTTATCAATAGTCATCAAACCTCATGGATTGCAAAATTGGTCGATATATATTGAGATCGGCACCTAGTGACCCGATACAGAGAGAGCCCGATCCCCATTAGAAGCTTTGTCAGGATAGGACTTTGAGTATAAAAGATTGGCCTAAACTGGCTGACTCTGATCAAATATGACCCCAACCCAGAGATAAATAAGGTCAATGTGCCACTCGAGAGACGACAAGGGGGTGTCAACCGTCGCCACAATGCACGGGAAAAAGAGGGTCGTACTAGGGTCCATACCAGACCCAATTCAACTGGATATGGTAACTAAGTGATCATATATGTCGTTATCATCTTAGAGACCTGATAATTCATGAATCATGATCCGATCTTTAGTAGAATCCTATGTTTTTTAATAAACAATATGTTACTCCTGTGAATATGTGTGGCACGTTCCTAATCTGAAGACAAAGAGCACCCCTTATCCCTGAGTTAAAGGGTCATTTTGCCTTGCTCTTTCCACATGGTTTACTCTGACGTCTCGAGTATATCATATTAGGGGTGTACACAAAATGGTTCAAACCACCAAATCAAACCGAAGTGTCTAAGTGTTCTGGTTGAACCGCCAATTCAATTCAATTGGTTTGGAGATCTTCCAAACCTAAGAAAATTGATTTAAAATAAAAAATCATAGTATAATACTATATTATAAGTAAGAATTATATTTTTTATAGTTTTTTATAATATAATAATATTTATTTATATAATTAATAACTAAATTTAATATATATATTTAAATAGTTAAGTATTTTAAATATTTAATTAATTTTTAGTTTCAAACCAAATCAAATTGAATTGAACCGATTGTTTAGGTCAAATTGAGCCGATCCCAAGTGGAACCGTGCACATTCTTATACTATACTTACTCCACTTGACCGTGCACAAAAATCTTCAAACTAGGCAATGAGGGTAGTTTGAAGATGGTAAAAATATATTAAGAATATTTGTCATCTTATGAATACTATATATTTAAGACTTTTCATCTTTTTATCTCTTTTCCGAACATGCACATATATAAGGTATCCTCTCCTTACACTTGAAACTATCTAAACCTACTCTTCATCCTTCTTGGCCTGTTTTTTTCTCTTCCCCTTTATCTCAACATCAAATTCTATCACTTAGTAAGCAAACACCTTACTACCTTAAACTGATATGGACCCCTATAACCTCCAGGATGTCTTATGATCTTATCAACTTGATAACTATCACAACTCTGAAGGACTCTATTGTACAAAACTAATTAAAGATAAATCTACTAAATCTAAAAAAAAATTAAAGGTTAATTACAGATATCACCCAATTAAACGTGTGCCAGATGTGCCCATCTAATTTCGACCATCCATAAACCTATAAGTGATGCCTTTACTAGAATATCAAAAATAAAAAATAGTTGTCATGGAAAAAAATGATTAGACAAGTAAAATATGTAAACAATTTATTTGCTGGTCGAACTCTTTGTTATCTGTCACCTAATCATCAAAATTTTAGATGCTTTTTACGATAATGTCAACTAGCATTATTCTTTTTGTTCGAATGAATATTGGCATTTCAACATTTTAAAGAAAATAATAATAGTTTTAGAAGCATTAACTCGGATAAGAGAATATATATATTCTATTAAAATCAGCAGCCCGGTCACCTTTGACCCATGGAGACTACCGGACATTGCATGTAACTGGCAGCTCATAAACATAATGGATATCTTTTACGCAAGCCCATGATTCTATTCGTTTTCTATTTATGTACTAGTTAAAAAAGCGTGTTTCGCAGGTTTACGATGAATTTAAAATATTTTCAAATGATTATATATAATGTAAAACACCATCAACTTTGCATTGATAAATTTACCTATTATTCATATGTACAGCTCCATCCTTGTCAACACAATACTCTCTATTTAACTCTATGATGATACCCTTTTGCTGAATTTTAAAAAAAACAAAAGGAAGAATTGTATGCTTCAACAGCATAACGTGGTAACTGACCCAAATAGGTTTCCTTCATGGTGCGTATAAAGAAAAACATAGATAGTAAAGATGGATGAGATCTACGTTTAAGACGGTAAATCTTTACTTCTTAAGGTGAGAATTTAGATATGAGCTTGTCAACATGGATGACAATATCCTCAATGTGGGACCTCACGCTGGGTTGGGGCTGAAGCATCCACACGACGAACCGACGGAGCTGTTCTGGGGTAGGAGGGTTCAGATCCTGGTGGCTATTTAATTTGTGTATTCATAACAGCCAATTGTAAACTCCCTCCAGATTCAAATCAAGAATTAATGGTGTTTAAATGACTTTTGGAATAGATATAAAATTGCACATCACAATTCAATGTGTTTGTTTGGAGAACGACCGAAAAGCATTACTTTTTTGTTTGGACAACCCACAAAACACATCGAATCTTAGATCTGAAAGACAATAATTTGAAATAAGATAAAAAAAATCGAACTAAACCAAAGTAAAAAAAATTGAAATTTTAATCAAACTTAAAGCAAACCCCGATAAAAGACACCAAGTTTTAATCCAAGTCATATCTAAATAAAACACATCTCAAATAAGATCCCAATCAATGAGAGCTCACCTGCAATGAGCTCTGCTCTGAGCTCATATTAGCAGCTAGCTACTTTCCTCAGACGCAATGAGGGATGATATGTAGCTGGTATTTATAGGGGAGCTGGTGGCGACTGCATTTAACACAGAGATCTCCATCGAGCTATCTTGTGCTGTCATACAATACATCACGATATGTACCCAAAAAATATGCTGATTTAAACATGGCGTCAATGTATGTAATACAATACATCATGAGTATGAATAACCGCCAAAAATGATGATATGCCTGTAAAACTTTTAAGGGATATAATAGGTGGTGGAGCGACCCCATAAACCACAAACCAAAAAGAGTGCACATGCTCCTTAAATAAGAGAAGCTTGTTCTTGACACCAACCTAATGACATATATACGGTCTAAGATCGTGCTCTCTATTCATTGCTAAGTGTTCCACATGTATGTCTGAGCGACTCTGAGCTCTTGAGACTTGAGAGTACAATAGTGAATTAAGACGCTCCATGGTCCACACGGAAAGCTACGGGTCCTTCACCTGACAGAATTTGATATGAAAATATTATGAAATGGTGTAAAATATACTCTCAAAAAAGGAGAATTGGGACCAAATACATTGAAGAGAGCATCGCATCCTTCTTAATAATTTCATAGAATTTCTCCCTTTCAAAATAAACTACATTGTCAAAGAATATGAAATATAAAGTAGCGAAACAATATTTCACTTCTACGTCCTTACCAGCACAACCAATGTAACATTCTGATATAATTTACTCTAAAAATAGTTCAATATTCAACCTCAAGTTGTTTGGACTTAAGGAATTGAATCATTGTTCATCAACATAAGGAGAAAAGAAACACTTCCAAAAAAGCAAACAGAAAAAAATAAGGTCTATAAGTCTTTTACAGGAAATGGAATGGGGGAAGGAGAGGAGCTCACCTTTCAACTTGAGAATATTTTATACATATCATTTAATTAGTTATACTCCTATGTGATGATACCACTTATGTTCCTAGTTTTTCAAAGCTAATTCAAAAACCAAAATTCTTTTTTCAAAAAGGAAATTGACTTTTTTGAGGTTATATCAATTGTAGATCTTCAACAGTATGCAAACCCCCAGATCAATGAACATCAGAAAAAATCAACATTTGATAATTGAAATTTTGCATTAAACCTTGATTAAAGAAAAGGGAGAGTCATCAGATATCTTGAGGTGCAGAAATCAATAACTTTAGAAGGGAGCTAGAGTCAAGCAATCCAAGAGAAGATAAGCCCAAGATGAACCAAGAATAAATTCAAACTAAACATAACCCCTTGATAATCAAAGGATCAAATCCTTAAATTTAAAACTAGAACCTAAAAAAAATATGTTAAGACCTTGACCCTCATTTAAACCCATCAAAGAGTAAGAAGATAACAAACCTGATAAAGCACACAAAATACATAAAAAGAAAACAACACATGGAACCAAACACTTGAAACCTCAAAACCAAGAATTCATAATCCGATAATAAGTAAAAATCTATTAAAAATGATGATTTGCACAGTAAAATCGTTAAAGGGTGCAGAGTGACCCCATAAACCACAAACCAATAAGAGTGCACAGGCTCTTTAAATAAGAGAAGCTTATTCTTGGCACTAACCTGATGACATACATCAAGTTCTGAACTGTATCAAATGAGCAATTGAGTGTAAAAAAGTGGAGAGTAAACCAGAGATTGCCCAATGCATTACTGTAACATAAAATCCAGTTATGTTGCTGCAAATTTTGAATTGATTTTACTACATCTTGTGATGTTATTAATTATTGATATTAAACAGACAAAAAGTGAAAATATATATTACACTGATAAAGATCAGTACACATTGTAGGGCATGCATGCATAGGTTATTTTTATCTTCTCACCATATTTCATGTTTTGGGTATCCTCCTATTTTCACTATTTTTTTAAAAAATTAATCCTCTTAGCTTCGAGAAATATGCAATTAATATATCTATCCCAATTCTCAAATATTCAATATAAGATCCAGGGGCAATCTAGATGGAACGAATTAACTGATCCAGCAGAAGGCTGGAATTGGCCAATTTCAAATTTCACTCATCCATTACTTGGCCATCACTAATCCAAGCGCAGATTACCAGATGGGATCAGACCCAGGATCCACTGTGTTCAAGCATTTTAGTTGCTTACGTGGTAAAGCGGTCCAAGCAACTACTTTGTTGATTTCAATGGTTATATTTGGCAATCTGCAGATGGGCCAGATCTTCAAGCCGATTAATTGGCAAACCACAAGCTGTTGTCATGGCAACCATGATCATTAGTTTTTGCATGATAACATGAGGAATTAACCAAGCTGAACCTTGAGTAACCACAGAACTATCTTAACTATGTTATGTAATACAAGTTTCAATTTGTATCAATTTTGATATTGATAGTTCATCTTCTAGAAATAGCAACATCAATACTAATATAGTACCATTTTTTATATTATAACCAAACAGGCCATAATGTTTGAAAAACACAAAAAATAATAAAACTTGAAGAATTCAGTTCAAAACAGAACTTCAGAATTTGATAAAAAAGTTTAATTCCATGTAACTTAAGACCAAAAGGTAAAAGAGCCACAATACAAGATGTCATCCCAAAAACATAACTTCAAGATCTCAGATATTTAATTAAAAAACAATACAATTCAACCATAACTAATGCAAATATAACATACACAGAAACAACATTTTTTTTGTTCCCAATGTACTAACCTATTCCAGCTGATCTAGGGGATCCACAATCTACATGGAAGTAACTGGTTAAGTTATCCTAGTGGATTTTAAAAAATCTATTTAGGTGTTTAAATTTTTTATAAAAAAATTTATATTAGAAGTTTTTCAAAGTAGGTGACTATTGAAATTTTAAGTGACCCCACTGGATTGAAATTCTAAGTATGCCATAAAATTGGTCAACAGTTAGTAAGTCGGCCTCTTGTTATCTTCCACAAAAATATTTTATCAATGAGGCTTACATTTTTTTCTAGTGAGTCACATTGGAGAGATGAGCTGCTGAAACTTTCAAATATGAAAGCCTGATGTTTTATTGAATTTAGTTCTGAACTGTATCAAATGAGCAATTGAGTGAAAAAAAAGTGAGTGTGTACCAGGGATTGCCCAATGTATTACTGTAACATAAAATTCAGTTATGTTGTGAATTTTGAATTGATGTTACTACATTTTGTGATGTTATTAATTATTCATATTAACCAGACATAAAATAAAAATATATATTAGAAAAGAGTTGCCTCAATAAGAAATCTTTGTCAAAAAAAGGAGGTAGGAGGCTACTATGCCTGCTATATGATATGAGAAAAATGAAATGCACTTTATGCATTTGATATTCTTGCTATGCATGACATAATGATAAGTCCTCAGATTTTTAAAAATAGCATCCACATACTTGAAATTTAAAAAAAAAGCCTCAAAATCCATAACTCCACATACTTATATTAAAGATCAATACTTTTGGTTTCTTTCGTTTTCACTAATTACTTTAGTTGAATATTGAAGTGTTCACATTCTATTAATTTGAAAATCTGGAAAGTTGAAAAAATATGATTGTCTAAAAATTATACAAACCTGAACGAGCATCCTAGAGAAAATTCTAACAATCTAGAACATTAAAAATATACTACACAGTTCAAGAGCTCTCATAGAAAAAAAAGTAGAAAAAAATAAAAAATAGAAAAGTGCAATAAATACTGAAAAACAAACAGTTAAGCAAACCAGAAAATGGTTGAAGTATGAGAGTCTGATCATTAAAAAAATTGAGGCCCTAAAAATTCAATCCTCAAACCTCAAAATCAGAATTAAATAAAAATAATGAGAATGGAGGAACTTACACTCCATTAACTTCTGGGGATCCCTAACCAAAAGACGTAGGAAGTCTTCAACAGTCACTATTTGTGCATTAATCAGTTTTTTGTGTAGAGCTCCATGTTTTGCTATTCTATCAAATCTCCATACCTCATTGTGCAAAGCAGGTGGGCAATGTTTCCTGTACGATGCAATAACATGAAACCAAGTTCCAACCTCATGAACAACATAAGAATACACAAACGTAGGCATCTAGATATAAAGAGAGAAGCTCTGTATGATTTAAGTAGCTTACATAAATGTCCAAGCATTAAACTCAAAGAAGTGGCTGGTATAATGATAACAGTAGCTCTAAGAAAATATATTTCTACTTACATTCGCCTCCTTGATCTTTGATGGCAAAAGGTTCTGTCTTGGCCTCACAAATGCGAACACCTTCACATGCACCAGCTGCAACTTTTACACCTAGTCTGAATTTTCTGCTCTTGATCTAGCTAGAATTGTCTGTGAAGGTTAGGTCCCCAAAAGTTCCAACACCTTATTCAAGAGTTACCTGTAAATCTCCTGTCAGGAGTGGCCTTTTCTCCTCACGCTCTTTTACTTCATAATTTTAAAAATGTTCAACAGATCTGTCTTCATCAGCTTCCTCATTGAAATCACCTTCTAGTACGACAACTATTGGTTTAGCCATCGACTCTGGTCCAGATGGTACAATCATGCATGTGTTTGCATCAAGAAGCACAACATGGATTGCAGTACCCTGATCTCCCACTACTTTTCCTTCAGTAAATAGGTGTGGTGGCATCCTTGATCTAATTTGAGGTTGCAGTTGGCTACCACCAGGTCCTCCTATTCTAGGAGGGGAAGACCTGTAAATTTGATCGGGTTGTAATCAATAGCATAAAAGATAATAATACAAAACAAATGACAGCAAATGTGGTTTTGGATTTCAAGGCTTTATACTTCTTTTGCAATTTAATATGAAGTTTTAAAATGTTTTTTCATAAAGTGAATTGGTATGGGTTGTATTCAATCATGTGGGTGAGTTCTCGTGGCCCGTGGACACTCCAAGAGATTGTTTTTTTCATATATGTTGTAAAAGTTCTATTTGAAAGATATTCCACGCTTAAACACTTCTATCTTGAGAGGAAGCATCCAAGAAGCCACACAAACTTGAAGATATGTGGCACAAGAAAAGAGAAATCTAGAAGTCTGCCGTAAAAAATCATGAAATTTGAGAAAGACTTGAAAGTTAGAGAATCAGAAACTTTGATGAATATACAAGTATAAATAAATCAGAAATATCTGATCCGAAAAATCCAAATCCCACAAATCTGAAATTTTTTAAAGGTCCAAGAATACGGGAGTCCAAAAATTCAGAGACCTAGAGATTCCTTGAAATCAGAAAATCCAAGAATTTTTCAAAACAGAAATCAGTAAATCAAGAATTTGTAAGGAATGCAGAAATTTTAAAAATCTAATATACATATAATATATAAAAAATCGGAAATCTGAAAGTTGAAAAATATAAAAAAATATGAAAAGTGCAAGAAAATGTGAAAATCCAGGGATTCAAAATCTAGAAACTCCGTAAGCTTGGAAATCTAAGAAGTGGTCAAGGTCTGAGAGCTTGGAAAGTTCAAAAGTTCTTGAGATCTGAAATTCTCAAGTCTTAGGAAAAAAATTCTCAAGTCCATGAATTGCAAGAATTTACAGCTTTCCAAGCAAATTTTATTGAAAAAATCATATGAATTTCGATATACATTGAAGTTTCACTCCTACAGTATTTAAAATACCTGGGTCCCATTAAAGACAGGGTTCGACTCTAGCTAATCCAAGTGACAATCATGACAAGAAAGTGCTTGATAATTTTTTTTAATACATGAATTAAAAAACATATACTGACATTTAAATCATGTGAAATAAAGATTATCCCGAATAAATCTTTGCATGATTAAATCTTTATGTAGAAATAAAAAAAATGTATAATAAACAAAATAGAACAAAAATTCCAAAATCTAAAACCCGAGATGAAAGGTCTTCAAACAACAAATCTGAATCCATGGAACCTAGACCTTGACAAAATGTGGAAAAAAATAACAAGATATTGTGGAACCCCCGATCCGGACCCGGTTCCTTCTTCTCTTCTTTCCCCGGGTCGGAGCGATGAGCGCCGCTCCTCTTTTCGGTTTCGTCGGTGGTGTAGGGTTGTGGTCGCCAGGAGCCGCGGGCTCCGAGAGTAAAGACAAGAAACGATGTAAGTTTTAAAGAAAATGACCAAACGTACCTAAGCGGAGAGATTGTGTTGGGGAGATTATGGGTTCCATCTTCTTCCTTTTCGGCCGGCCGAGAAGAAAGAGCTTGAAGCACTTTAATTGTTCCTACAAAAACAAGTAAGCCACGAAAACAAGTGAAAGTAGATTAGAACTAAGATAGTGAAGCATCTTGCAAAAGAAGGGAACTAAAACCACAAAAGGAGATGAACTAACCGGATTGGGAATAACTCCCAACCCCCCCTTTTTTATGTGTTTTTGGATGATGATATATGATGTTACTAAGTTAAATATGCATGTAAATGTGATGATCTATGATGGAAAACATGGAAACAAAGTAATGCTAGAAAGTGGTGGAAGAAAAACGGGTTTCGGCTTCAAAAACGGCAATCTGGAGTCCCAGGCGACCCGGCGTGGGGGTCGCCTGGGCGACCTGGCAAACGGGTCGCCTGGGCGACCTGGCAGGGGGGTCGCCTGGGCGACCTGGAGAACGGGTCGCCTGGGCGTCCTGGCAGGGGGTCGCCTGGGCGACCTGGCAAACGGGTCGCCTGCTGAACCAGAATTCGGTTTACTCCCGGATGCTCCCGCAAGGCTTTCGGATGGCTTTAGAAGCTTGATGACGACTCCCGAAGCTCCTAGGACGTGGATGATGATTCTCCCTTTGATGTAGGAGCTTGAGAAGCTTCGAAATGGATGCCGATGAAGAAACGGGATGAAGAACGTCGATTTACGGAGGTGGATGGAAGTGGGAAGCTCTCAATCTCTTTGACAATGAGAATTGGGAGGGATGGAAGAGGTTTGGAACTCTCTAAGGCTCTCTCTTGGGAGCTTGGGACGTTCTCTCTCTTCTAACACTCTTCCAACCCTTTGAAAGTGGTTAGGGGGTCCCTTTTTATAGGCAAAAGGGTCCCAGGGGCATTTCAGGCATAAAAAATCACTTTTCAGAATCCGCAGGTGACCCGCTGGCCGGGTCGCCTGGGCGACCCGTCTGGCGGGTCGCCTGCGGAACTATAAATGCCATTCAATGCGCGTGCGCCGAAAGCTGGCGGCCACCGTCCGGGGTCTGCTACAGTGGCAGGCGACCCGTCAGTCGGGTCGCCTGCGTCCAGTCGACTCCGACCATCCGGACGAGCGTGCGCCGCTCACGGGTCACTTCGCCCAGTTCGTACACTGTTTTAGCAGGCGACCCGCTGGTCGGGTCGCTTGCCGTACCTGACCAGATTCGACGTTTCACCTACCACCGTCAGAACGGACGTTTTGGCAGATGACCCGTCAGACGGGTCGCCTGGGCGACCCGGTAAGCGGGTCACCTACGCCCCCCAGAGTTCATTTTTGGGCCGTTTCTTGGTGATCCGGTTTGTTTATCGGAAAACTCGAATACCTTCTAAGAAAACATGGATCTTACGCTCCTCAAATAGGCAAAATTTGCGTGTCTACAGCTTGCCTCGCCTTGGTGTCGGCTTTGTAGGGGAGCGATATGGAATGAAGCGTAGATGAATGTAATGAGGCGTAGCGGCGTGCAATGGCGCGGATCGAAAAGGTGGCACCAAGGTGTAGATTTAGACACGCAGGCTACTGCCTAATTGGGCAATGGGCGGACATTACCGGTCCTTTGCCGTTCCCATTTGTCCTATTCGGATAATTCCCGTCATTGATTGGATGGATGCAGTGCCGCGGGCACGAACATAAAGGGAGAAGCCTGCCCCCCAGCGTGGGGGACCTCCGAGTCGTGGCTCGTGAGTTCATCTCGGTTAGCGGCCCAGCTCTGTGGTGTGCTTGTACCGAGAAGGGCTAACTAAACTAAAACAAAGAGTGAACATCCAATCATTTCGGGGCTATATCTTCCGAGTTCATTTGGTCCTTGCAAGGGTACCGATTTTGTCCGGAGTGGAATGACTCCATGTTCTTTTAGAATTTACTGAATCAAGCGAGAAACTTTTCGGAACACCGGAATGCAGTTCGTTCGAAATGTCTTGAGAGTATGCGATGCATGATGCATGATTTATATATTTTTTTGTGGGGAAAAATAGAAAAACAAACTCAAAAATAAGCAAATAGTTGAAGATATAGGTCCTATGTTTACGGGTCAGGATACTGATCAGGAACCGTCGTCCCCGTACGTAAGACTTTGGTCTGTCCGCGAGTCTAAAAACAGTTGAACCATCATTGTTTTTGTTGAGGGGGTTCTCAAGCTCAACTATCCCTGAACTCGAGGTCTTCAACGTTTAATTAGATATATATGGTATGAGGGTGTTCTGACCGTCCGTTGGGTGCCCAAACTGCCTAGGCGACCCGTCTGCCGGGTCACCTGGGCAGGCGACCCGTCTGCCGGGTCGCCTGGGCGACCCGTCTGTCGGGTCGCCTGGGCGACCCGGCATCGGGTCACCTGGGCAGGCGACCCGTCTGTCGGGTCGCCTGGGCGACCCGTCTGTCGGGTCGCCTGGGCGACCCGGGTGGGGGGACGCCTGGGCCCTTCCTTCTGCGCGACTTTCTTCCGGAGGTTGCTACGGACAAACGGGAGCTCGGATTTCACTTCCGTTTGTTGCGTATGAAAGCTAACTGGCTAAGGAAGATCATCCAATAGTTATATTGGACAAAAGATGAGTAGCATACCCTCTATAAGCTTATAAAGACAAGCAAGTGTTGTAAAGTGCAATTCTCTTCCAATGCTTGATACGACCAAATGGGAAATCAGATTAACTTCCCGTTTGTCGCAAACGGAAGATATTTGGCCGGGGAAGAGGTCCTTTCAATTGGATTTCATTTAACCAATGAAGGTCATCCTCCAAGGGCACATTAAGCATACTAGCACAAATCAGTCCCGGATGGTCTAGAATGTTATCTATGAAAACATGAGTTTTAAGCTCTCAACTAGGCAAGCTTGGAGTCTAGTAAAATGAGGCATAGTAGAATGATGCTGAGATGTTAATTTAGACACACTCACAAAGACCTAGTTGAGCAAATTGAGTATTGCCGTATTCTGAGATCACCATCTTGTTCCTTCCAAACCTTCTCCTTGGTCGATTGGTTAAGAAGGATGTGCCATGGGCACAAACAATAGTAAACTAAAAGACACACCACATGTGATGGGAGAATAAATGGCATCCCGCATGGTGGGGAAATCGCCATTGGCTGGCACCCGAACTATGTGGTGTGCTTAAGCAAAAATTCCAATCAACCAGGGTTGGGTCTTCAGGTTCATTAGGGTTTTCTCAAGAGCACTAGCTTAGCTCAGATCGGAATAACCTCATATTTTATAGAAAATCATCATTGAAGCTCGCTAAGAAACTGATTGTTCGAAAAAATCCATGATTGCATCGCATGGGGGCCGAAAATGGTGGGGTTTACAGGGGATATGCCTAGATGGAAATGTAGATGGTTTGCATGGGGACCGGAAAGTGGAGAGCACCACGATGAGAACTAGAATGTGATGGTCCTTGTGAGGGCCGGAACACGGTGAGATAAAACATAGTGAGATGTGGGACAAGATCGTAGTGGGATAAAAAAATGTGACAACACTGGGATGATGACATGGCAGGACTTTATGATGGGATGCCAAGCCCAAGATGGAGTGACATTTAGAAAGTTGGACAGACCTTAGGATGGTTTAGAACACAATATGTCATGAAAATGATGCATGAAATAATGCATGGAAGGTTTAAAAAAATGCAAATTAGCATAAGAAAATAGTTGAAGATATAGGTTGCATGTGACGGGTCAAGATACCTCAAAAGGAACCATCATCCCCGTACATACAACTTTGGCTTATCCGCAAGTCAAGTGAGTGACCAAGCCGTCACTGATTTTGTTGAGGGGTTCTCGTGCTCAGCCCCCTCTAGACTTGAGGTCTTCAACATTTCAAATACTATTATTTTGATAGATGCAATACTAAAATGCAAGTCCTAATAGGGGTTGGGAAACCCTCTTTTTGATTTTTCTATTTTCTAAATTTTTTTGTTGTTTTGCCATCTCTAATTCAAGTGCTTAAGGAAGAGAGTTGATGCATGAGCTCCCTTGTATGGGGTCTTCATTTCCTGCATTGACTTGAACAAAGATGATTAGAACTTTATTATGGCTTAGTTCCCTTGTACGAGGAGGGCAGGAGATGCATTGATCCTTTGTCAAGGGATGTAAGCCTCTTCAAAAGGTCAAGAAATTAAGTATGCATTACATAAAAGAGACATGCACAACTGAAATTAAATATGCATTCATAATTGAAAATGTTTGAAGATTTTTCAATTTTTGTGGGTTTTTGATTTTTTTTTTTTTTTTGCAAGACCAAAGTTAAATGCGGATGTGAAAGCGTATGATTGAAAATGTTTTGATTTGTTTGAATTTTGAGAACTTGATGAATGCCAGATTGAAACTAAATGCAAAGGGCATGCAATTAAAATGATTTTGTTTTAAAAATTTTCAAGTTTGTTTGAGTTCTAAAATTTCGGTGCATGCAA
Source organism: Cryptocoryne crispatula var. balansae (assembly GCA_036172225.1). Taxonomy (NCBI): domain Eukaryota; kingdom Viridiplantae; phylum Streptophyta; class Magnoliopsida; order Alismatales; family Araceae; genus Cryptocoryne; species Cryptocoryne crispatula. The sequence continues at coordinate 15,226,777 of CM069921.1, forward strand.
AACTAAATGTGAAAAGCATTTGAAAAATGTTTTAGTTTTGAAAATTTTTGAGTTTTGAGACTTTTCAATTTGTTTGTCTTTTCTAGATTTCTAATTTTTATAGAGAGGATGGTTGTCATTTGCCCTGATCCACTTGGAATGGGTGTCCCCAATTGTTCTCCAAGGAGCAAGAGCATGCACCACGTGATGAGTGGAAAGCCTTTCTTTCAGAATCCTTTTGACCTTCGACCATTAATTAGCTAGGTTATGCCTAGATCGGGTTGGTTTGCCTTACCCATGGGGGTTAAAGAAGGAAGAATACTCGGGGAAAGTCTTCAGTAGACTTCAGGGATTTTGAATTTGTTTCTCTACTAATGCCCACTTTCCCATTGGGGTTCAACCTCTTCGGGTCCTTCCTTCTTTTATTGATTTGCCCATATTCTTTGGTAGCCCACATTCAGACAGGTCTTGTATATTTTTTCTTTGACTTGACCTGAGGGGTTCATTGCCCATCTTTTGGAGCCTTTCTTTTCTTTTCTAGGGCTATTTTTTGTGGTACTCATTTAGACAGGTCTTTTCTTTTGTTGACCTGAGGGGTCATTGCCCATCTTTTGGCACCATTTTTCTTTTGAGAAGTTGGGACCTTCGAGACGGCCTCCTACTAAGGTGGTGGGCACTTTCGATACTCCTCCTTCTAGTCCCCTACATCCACTTTGGACCGAAATAAGAAGAGAATAGAATAGGGCAAACCTTCCTTCTCCGGACTTTGCCTAGCTTTCTTTCCGTGTCTAGTCATCAGGATTCCGAAATCTAGGCATGTGGTGTGTGAAGTATGGTGCCTACTCTTAATTATTAAAGAACAAGTTAAGGCACCCAAGAGTCGGTGGAATTTGGATTATGATAGCCATCCTCCCGATTTTGAATATTTATGATTTTTTGTAATTTTTACTAAAAATAACATTTTCAAGAAGAAATGATTCCATGGATGATTCACTATGCCTTGCCTTGTGTCACTCATTATCTTTCCAATATTTTCATCCTGGTTGAAAACATACTTGAACATCATCAAATTCTCTTAGCTATCCTCTCTATGCAAAATATTTTTAAGACATGTTACGATTATACTCGCAAATGCTTTTGAAATGAATGCCTCGAGGATAACATGATAATGATGAATATATGCATGTAGTACCTGAGAGAGGATGAACTTCGTTGTTGGTGACGGCGCTGCCAGGACGGTGTAGTTGGCGCTTGTTCATGCCTTGACCTGCCTTGCTACTTCCACTTTTTCCCATTCGGAAACACGATGATGGGGAGATGTATAAAGTTTGCAAGGGTTGGCATTTGATGATGATGTTGAGCAAGGTTTGAGATACCATCATGGAACATTTTCACTTTATTGGAATAAAGGGTTGTTGCCTAGATTGAAAGGAATGAGACAACAAATAGGCTTGGGAGCCTAATAAAAGGGGTGAGCCCGTGGGGCCGACAAAAGGAGGCGGGGCATGATGACCCAATTTGGACGAAAAGGGGCACGATGACCCAATTGAAAGATGAAAAGGGGGATGATGAGTTGATTTAGAATGTTGAGGGATGCGATGACTTGATTAAAAGATAAGGGGCATGATGGCCCGATCTGGAGACATGAGGGGCGAGATGGCCCGATTGAAAAAGCATAATTAAGAACATGGGCACTATGGACCGATTGACAAAGCATGATTAAAAACAAGGGCCCAACAGCCCAATTGGCAATGCATGATTAAAAAACATGGGCGCTACGACCCGATTGAAAAAGCATAATTAAAATAAAGGCGCAATGGCCTGATAATAGGGGCACTAAGGCCCGATTGAAAATGCATAATTAAAATAAAGGCGCAACGGCCTGATTGAAAACATGGGCGCTAGGGCCCGATTGAAAGCACATAATTAAAATAAAGGCACAACAACCTAATTGAAAACATGGGCGCTAGGGCCCGATTGAAAATGCATAATTAAAATAAAGGCACAATGGCCTGATTGAAAATAGGAGCACTAAGGCCCAATTGAAAATGCATAATTAAAAATAAAGGCACAACGGCCTGATTGAAAACATGGGCGCTAGGGCCCGATTGAAAAATGCATAATTAAAAATAAAGGCACAACGGCCTGATTGAAAACATGGGCGCTAGGGCCCGATTGAAAATGCATGAATAAACCAAGGACGCGAAGGCCCGATTGAAAAAGCATAATTGAAAATATGGGTGCTATGACCCAATTTGAAAAATGGACAAAATGGCCGAATTGAAAAAAAGAAAATAATTAAAATATGGGGGTGTCAACCTAATTGAAGATGTGGGCATGACGACCTGATTTAGTAGTGGAGTTGGGCACATGGGCCCGATTGAAGGAATGAGAACGGACATGCGAGCTCGATGGAGGAAACAAGGCACGCGAAATCGACAAAAGAGGAACTGATTGGGTTTGTGTGCCTAGTTGAAGGAATGGGGTACATAATAGAGGGAGTTGGGCTCGTGGGCCCAATTTAGAGACATGGACGCTTGGGCCTGGTGATTGAGGATGGGTACATGGGCCTGATTTAGGAGGAGGGGCTCGTGGGCTTGATAAGGAAGAGTGGGCATGTGGGCCTATCTTGGGAAGACGATGGGCTCGTGGGCCCAACTGGTGGGGTTGATCGGGGCATGTGCCTAATTGAAATGGATAGAGTGGGGGCCATGGCCCAAGAATTGAAGGAGGGATGCATGGGCCTGTTTGAAAATGATGACGGTCACGAGGGCCCGATTTGGAAGGATGACGGGCATGTGGGCTCGATGTAAGAAGACAATGGTCGAATGTAGATAAGTGTCGGGCACTAGGGCCCGATTTGTAATGATGGGAACATGGGTCCAATTGGTAGGCACGTTGGCCTGACTGAGAAAGGTGAGGTGAGGGCCATGGCCCGAGAATTGATGGTAGTGTTGAGGGAGAGGCACGTGGGCCTGGTTGAGAAAGATGAAGTGGGGGCCGTGGCCCGAGAATGGATGATGAGGTAGAAAGAGGGGTATATGAATCCGACTGAAATTGATGATGGGTGCATGGACCCAATTTGGGAGTGTGGGCTTGTGGGCCCGATGTAAGAGAATGCGGGGCACGAGGGGCGAATGTAGAGAAGTGTGGGGCACTTGGGCCTGATTCATAAGGGTGGGCACATGGGCCCAATTGGTGGGAACGTGGGCCCGATTGGGAAAGGTGGGGTGAGGGCCATGGCCCAAGAATTGATGGGAGTGTTGAGGGAGAGGCACGTGGGTCTGGCTGAGAAAGATGATGCACACGAGGGCTTGACTTGGGAGGATGATGGGCACTTGGGCCTAATTTAGAAAAGGGTTGGGCACAAGGGCCCAATTTAGGAGGAAGGCATAGGGGCTTGATTCTAGAAGATGGGCATATGGGCCCGATTTAGGAAGATGATAAGCATGTTGGTCCAATTTGGAAGAATGGGCACATGGGCCCAATTTAGAAGGGTAGACACATAGACCTGATTCTAAAGGATAGACACACGAGCCCGACTTAGAAAGATGATGGGCACGTGGGCCCGATTTGGAAGGATGATGGGCACGTGGGCCCGATTTGGAAGGATGATGGACATGTTGGCCCGATTTAGAAAGGGGTTGGGCACAAGGGTCCGATTTGGAAGGATGATGGGTATATGGGCCCAATATAGAGGAGCATTGGGCACTTGGGCCCGGTTTTAGAAAATGATTGAGGATTTGAGAATCCAATTTAGGAGATTGGGAGAGGGCTTGTAAACTCGAGCATTGACAATGGGCTTTGTGGCTCGATTGACCTAAATGGGCTCTAGGGCCCAGTTTAGAAGGTTGAGATGACCTTGAGAAAGAAGTTGGGGAGGGGGATTGCCTAGTTAGAGGTGGTCCTAATGACCTATTCCACTGGATCCCTCTACTTGATTGATTGTTGACTAACTCGGCCCTAACAGGTTGCCATATAAATGAATGCCTAGTTGGAGGGGGTCCTGAAATTTCTTTGCCTCTAGCCTTAGCCAGCTTGTGATTGGATTTTATCTTCTCTTCAACCTTCTTTATGGGTTGCCTCGCGGGTGGCCCCGATATTCTCAAGGGTCGAGGAATCGATCGTGGGCTATAATCCTTTTCCTCAAATTGTTCCTCCTTTGTAAAATGATCACTCAAACTTCCAATTGTGATGGTTAACCTTGCCTTGCCCTTTTGAGACTTAGGAGCTGATTCATAAAATCCTAGTCTTGGCATTGTGACTGAAAATAGGGTTTGCACTGGTCGTGCTTTCCCCTGTAATTCTTTGCCTAGGCCCTTGCTAGCTTGATATCCAAGCATCTCCATAATTCTCCACCCAAGGTTGTTAAGTGTCAGCTTCTCCCTAGGTTGTTCAATGATGGAGAGTGTGCCTTGTTCTAAGGGTTCCTGAGGGATGTAGATAATTGATAAAGCATTAGATTCAGGAGGATCATCATAGATTTTGATTTCGCATTCTTCTACATGTAGATCCTGTTCTTGCTTGACTTCTTCTTGAGTTTGTTCAAGAATGGAGGATAAATCGTGCTCAAGGGGCAATAAAGTGGTAGGTTGAGAGTCAGATATCAGAGAATCATTGATTTCAAGCTCAGATTCCCCCACCAGTTGATCTGGTTCATTATTGGTTGGCTCTTGAGACTCGGTCAAGATTGTCATTACCGATTGGCAAATAAGGGGAGCCAGCTCTAATTCTGGGGTAGGGGCACAAACTTGTGAAAGAGTTTGATTATGCTTAGCCGGTTGTGAATATTTTTGAAAAATAATGGGTTGTGCAACCACCGAGGTTGAGATGTAATTGGTTGAAGAATTGGTGGTTGAATGATTAATCGAGGCTGAGGAGCCAAGGTTTGTTGTGCAACCGATTGAGGAGGATGATCCATGAATCGTCCGACTGGTTGGGGCTGAGGAATTGGTCGAGGCAAAGGAGCCATGGCTTGAGCAATCAATTGAGGAGGAGGATTTTGATGAGTTTGACGGAATTGTTGAGAGATAACCCTATGTTGTGTAAGGCTCCTAGGTCGGTGCCTAGGGTTTTCTATTGGGTTCCCTACAACATTAGCACTCCCACTTTCATTAAGGGCTTGATATTTTGGATTGTATAGCTCCATGATTGGTGTATCCTTAAGTTGAGTTTGAATGTATCTTGCCCTTTCATACAAATCATGCATATTCGTGGGATAATGCAAGGCCAAAATATTCTTCAAAGCCGGTACGGTATTAGCAATGATCATCTTGACTAATTCCGGCTCAGAAATTGTATATGCAAGCTTCTCGGCCATCAACCTCCATCTATCAAAGCATATTGTGTAAAGTCTTCATTCTCTCTCATTTTCTCGGCCATTAGATCAGTGAGTGAATAGGCCGGCTCAATGCGATCCTTATATCTTTGTAAAAATTTCTTTCTAACTATATCAAAATCTCCTGCCTCCATTGGGTCAAGTGAATAAAACCATTCTAGGGCCGTCCCATCTAATGACCGTCTAAAGAGGAAGGCTAGGGCCTTCCGATCATTTTGCCATTGAGATGATTCATACATAAAATCTTGGACATGAGTGAATGGATTACCGGTGCCATCATAGCGACGATAGACCGGTGCTTGAGAAGGAGGGATGTAGGGGAGAGAGGGAATAGAAATTTCGGGGGTTGCTGGGGATCTATCAAGCGTTTGAGTTCTTTGTATTCTTCTCTCGCTGGTTGAACTCATTAGTCATGGCTTGGTTGACTGAGGGTTCCCAGACAACATTAGAGGGTGGTTGCACCGGGAGATGTGAAGGAGGTGCCCGAACAGGATTAAGGTAAGACGGTGCAGCTAAGCGAGTGGGATCCACCCGTGAGCAAAGTGGAGGCTGGGCAAAAGGGGTCGGACTAGAGATATGGCTCAAAGGCCGAGAGGGGCTAGAACGAGCTGAGTTTGAGCTAGGTGTGTTTGTCCTTGAATAAGAACGAGGAGAGTGAGGGAAAACAGGTGTGTAGGTGAATGGCCTTGAAGGACTGGAGTGGGTCGAGTCTGGACTGGTTGGGTTTGTACCCGAATAGGAAGGAGAAAAGGTGGTGGCATACCCGGTGTAGGAGTGATCGAGTCTAGGTGCACTGGGTTGATGAGCCACTGATCGGGGAGTAGAGATAGGCTGACCATGACCGGTAGAAACATAGCCGGTAGATGACTTGCTACCCATGACAAGGTGGACGGCGGTCGAAGTCGATCTAAAGTGACATGGGAGGCATGAGGTCCTAAGATATGGCTAAAATCATATGTATGATGTTGTGCACCTCCTTGTTGCATCTCGGACCCATTGGCAGTGTAGTAACTTGCCGTGTCAATCATCCTGCTTGACTTTGAAGACACCGACATGACGTTATGCAAAAGAAGGAAATTTTTTTTTGTTCTTGTAAGGGCTTTTTTTAGGTTTTGAATTTTTGTTGGAAAAAAAGTACTTACCTCAAGCAAAGACTTCTTTTTGGTTATGTTTGTTTTGATATATTTTTTTTGGTTTTGATTTTTGTGAGGAAAGCAAGTATTACCTCAAGCAACAAATTTTTTTTTGGGAATCTTAAAGATTTTTGTGAAAGAGTTGCCCCCCTTTTTTTGTGTTTTGCTTTTGTTGCGCAAACAAGTTAAAGCAAAGACTTGAAATGATTAAACGCAATTTTTTTGTTTAATCCTTAGATTAGTGAGCTTTTTAAGAGAATATTGTCCTCTCAACAATAGGTCGGACCCTATGCTCCCACGACGCCGAGCGATCTAGGATTAACACTTTTCTCACAACGATTGGGTGATAGGTGACACCGGGTTTTTGGGGTAAAAGGTACAACCGGCCCGATCGGTGAAGAGGGAATCCTTCACTTTTGGGGACTTACGGAGGTCTTAGGGAAAACCAATCTAATCAACCGAGAGGGAATCCCCGGAAGAGAGATCGGAATCCACCAAGAGACGCGGGTGGGATGGAGATGTCTTTTGGGGGGTGGGTGAGCCTCCCGTCTCGAATGACCTAATGAGTCGGGCGAACCCGGTACTCAATGCAATCTAATGCAAGAATTTAGCAAGGATGAGATAGCATACAATAAGAAAGAAAAACAATGCAACGATCAACAAATAATAACTAGGATGATGATTAAACTATCAAGAACAATAACTAAACAAGTCAAAGATGCTAGAAAATATTGATTTTTTTTGCAAGTTTGATTCAAGAGAAATGAGCAAGAGCAAGTAAAACTAAAGACTACAACAGAAAAAGAGTTTCTGGAAGCGTAGATGACCCGGCAGACGGGTCACCTACGGATCTGGCAGGTGACCCGGCGGGGGGGTCACCTGCGGAAAACAGAAAACAGAGCCGGAGGAGCGCTTAATAACCGGGGTCCCGCGGGGACCGAAATAGCATGGATTTGAAAGTAAACTAAGGGCAAGATGCTTAGCAATAACGGTAAACGGAAAAACAAGTGGGTCCACGTAGGGACCTAAGGAAACGGAAAGCTCTAAATCATAAAAACAGGAGATGACCCGGCAGAGGGGTCATTTGCGAAAACAGAACACTTCCGGGAACTTGTTTCCTCAAACCGGAAGGAGATCCACGCGGGGATCAACTAGATAAAAGAAACGGAGGACAATATGAAGATAGTGATGGTGAGAAGGGGCTTACTTGGAAATGAGAGAACAACTAAGTTTGCTTCAAGCATGAGATGGTCCCACCGTGGTCGCCAAAAGATGTGGAACCCCCGATCCGGACCCGGTTCCTTCTTCTCTTCTTTCCCCGGGTCGGAGCGATGAGCGCCGCTCCTCTTTTCGGTTTCGTCGGTGGTGTAGGGTTGTGGTCGCCAGGAGCCGCGGGCTCCGAGAGTAAAGACAAGAAACGATGTAAGTTTTAAAGAAAATGACCAAACGTACCTAAGCGGAGAGATTGTGTTGGGGAGATTATGGGTTCCATCTTCTTCCTTTTCGGCCGGCCGAGAAGAAAGAGCTTGAAGCACTTTAATTGTTCCTACAAAAACAAGTAAGCCACGAAAACAAGTGAAAGTAGATTAGAACTAAGATAGTGAAGCATCTTGCAAAAGAAGGGAACTAAAACCACAAAAGGAGATGAACTAACCGGATTGGGAATAACTCCCAACCCCCTTTTTATGTGTTTTTGGATGATGATATATGATGTTACTAAGTTAAATATGCATGTAAATGTGATGATCTATGATGGAAAACATGGAAACAAAGTAATGCTAGAAAGTGGTGGAAGAAAAACGGGTTTCGGCTTCAAAACGGCAATCTGAGTCCCGGGCGACCCGGCGTGGGGGTCGCCCTGGGCGACACGGCAAACGGGTCGCCCGGCGACTGGCGAGGGTCGCCTGGGCGACCCGGAGAACGGGTCGCCCGGGCGTCCCGGGCGGGGTCGCCCGGGCGACCCGGCAAACGGGTCGCCCGCCGAACCGAATTCGGTTTACTCCCGGATGCTCCCGCAAGGCTTTCGGATGGCTTTAGAAGCTTGATGACGACTCCGGAAGCTCCTAGGACGTGGATGATGATTCTCCCTTTGATGTAGGAGCTTGAGAAGCTTCGAAATGGATGCCGATGAAGAAACGGGATGAAGAACGTCGATTTACGGAGGTGGATGGAAGTGGGAAGCTCTCAATCTCTTTGACAATGAGAATTGGGAGGGATGGAAGAGGTTTGGAACTCTCTAAGGCTCTCTCTTGGGAGCTTGGGACGTTCTCTCTCTTCTAACACTCTTCCAACCCTTTGAAAGTGGTTAGGGGGTCCCTTTTTATAGGCAAAAGGGTCCCAGGGGCATTTCAGGCATAAAAAATCACTTTTCAGAATCCGCAGGTGACCCGCTGGCCGGGTCGCCTGGGCGACCCGTCTGGCGGGTCGCCTGCGGAACTATAAATGCCATTAAATGCGCGTGCGCCGAAAGCTGGCGGCCACCGTCCGGGGTCTGCTACAGTGGCAGGCGACCCGTCAGTCGGGTCGCCTGCGTCCAGTCGACTCCGACCATCCGGACGAGCGTGCGCCGCTCACGGGTCACTTCGCCCAGTTCGTACACTGTTTTAGCAGGCGACCCGCTGGTCGGGTCGCTTGCCGTACCTGACCAGATTCGACGTTTCACCTACCACCGTCAGAACGGACGTTTTGGCAGATGACCCGTCAGACGGGTCGCCTGGGCGACCCGGCAGGGGGGTCGCCTGGGCGACCCGGCAAACGGGTCGCCTGGGCGACCCGGTAAGCGGGTCACCTACGCCCCCCAGAGTTCATTTTTGGGCCGTTTCTTGGTGATCCGGTTTGTTTATCGGAAAACTCGAATACCTTCTAAGAAAACATGGATCTTACGCTCCTCAAATAGGCAAAATTTGCGTGTCTACAGATATGTAAAGGGAAAACCATAGAAGGCATTTGTAAAAATAACTTGTGAAGGTTTGAAAAACCAAAAGTCAGAAATCTAAAATTCCTAAAGGTTTGTAAATCTGGAGCCCAGATATTCAAAGACAGGGTGATTCCCTGAAATCAAAAATTAGAGAGTTCCGTAAATCATAAAAATTAGAAAATTACAAAAAATAAAGAAAATATAAACATCCAAGACATCTTCAAAATCTAAAAGTTAAAATTTTTAAAAACTTAAAAAGTTTAAAGAAATTTAAAAGCCCAGCAATGAAAATTCTTGAACATTCAGAATAGATAAAAATTCTATAAATCTCTAGAATTTGTAAAACTTGGGAACTCAAAATCAACAATTCTAAAGATTATCTAGAATAAATTTTTGCACGATTAAATATTTATGTAGAAATATAAAAAATGTATAATAAACAAAATAGAAACAAAAATTCCAAAATCTGAAACCCCGAGATGAAAGGTCTTCAAACAACAAATCCGAATCTATGGAACCTAGACCTTGGCAAAACGTTGAAAAAAATAACAAGATATGTAAATGGAAAACCATAGAAGACACTTATAAAAATAACCTGTGACGGTTTGAAAAAACAAAAGTCAGAAATTTGAAATTCCTAAAGGTTTGTAAATCTGGAGCCCAGATATCCAAAGACAGGGTGATTCCCTTAAATCAAAAAATTAGAGAATTTTGCAAATCATAAAAATCAAGCAATTAAAAGAAATAAAGAAAATCTTTCCCAGAAATATTCAAAATCTAAAAGTTAAAAATATGCAAAACTTGAAAAGTTTAAAGAAATCTAAAAGCCCAGTGATGAAAAATATAAACATTCTGAATAGATGAAAATTCTGTAAATCTCCAGAATTTGTAAAACTTGGGAACTCAAAATCAATATGAAGAAGTAAACCAAATTATTACACTATTGTTTTGCACTAACAGACTGGCTAAAGTAACAAAATAGATTAGGCTAAATTGTTAAGCATGCTGCTCTTTTAGGTTTTGAACTGCATCTCACCAAAATTGAATTAACAATAAGGTAAGAATCAACACTGCTACCAGATCTAAAGTTTTCATATTTGAACTTGCTTAGTTGTAATTTCTCACTTTGTTGGATAATTGGTGGATTAAGCATTGCAACACTGTAATATTTAGGTGGCACAAGATTGGAGTGGAGTTCACAAAAGTATGAGGATTGTATTGAACTATATATAAAGGGTTCTGTACAAAACCAGAAGGGTTAATTCAGCAAATAGAAGAAAAATGAAAAAAAATCCAAATCTGTGATTAAATTCTAAAAATAAATTAAAAATAGCATTACTTTGTGCCTAAATACAACAAGACATAGTAACAATAAATTAACAATAAATACCTTTCATCTGCATGTTCTAAAGAATGTATTAGCTTCTTTACATGTTGTTTCTTAGCATGGTAAATCTTAGAGTATCAAATAGAATTAAGTTATGATTAAAGAAAAGCATACTGTAATTAGGCCATAAGTAATGCAATTCGATTAAATTTATCTGAGAGTTCTAAACGGGATCATGAAATGTCATATTTTTCGAGAAGGAGTAATTCCCCGAAGGGATTTAAGACACAACAAAGCATGACGGAAAAAAATTCTCATAAGGGAGAGAAATTGGAAAATATGTGAAGTGCAATCAAAGAATTGAAGGTCAATTTAAATATGAAATAAGTAAATATAAATAGGGCAAAAAATTACAAACCAAATAAAACAAAAAAGAGACATAACTTAGAAAAAGTAAAAGAATAACATAGAAATGAAAAGACAGGACAAAATTAATGACAAAAGATTGAAATCAAAACCCAACGCTGTCAAAAAGTTGAAATAAGAAATTTGAAAAAGATTTATTTCCATACCTTGGTGATTTATCCCTGTGATTGATCTTTGGAAATATGTAAATTTGTGTTTTGCTGAGTGTTGAAACACCTTATTCAAATACTGCAAGACCTTATTTGAAACACCTTATTTTGGAAATATGTAAATTTGTCGAGGCGCATCCACCGCTTCTTGCTCGGCCTCGACCTTGACCCCGTAACGGCGATGGCGATGGAGACGTCGTTGGGGAAAGAGGTCCCGCAGGACGAAGGCGTGGATGGCCGTCGCCACGAGCAGGGCGGAGAAGGTGAAGGTGGACGCGGCGGCGAGGGCGGCGGCGAGCGCCTGGGTGAGATGGGTCTTCACCGCCGTCGAGTAACCGATCACCGCGACCGCGGCTCCGGCCATCGGGGTGGTGTACGCCCACCATGCGAGCGAGAACATGCACACGGGGAGTGACGACGGGCGTGTACGAGTGGTCGGGATGCATGCCGGAGACTTGGCTGCAGAACAGCCGCGGAGAAATCCAACAGGAAAGACGTCATCTGCACACACAGGGAAAGGAAGACGATCTTAATAACAATCCAAGCAAACAAGAAAGCTCCTCGTTTGAGAGGAGGTGTAGGGCGAGAGAAAATGAAGAAAAAGATAATCTCGTGATGCCGTTTCCGGAAGGGAGAGGGAGAATACGGCAGAGGGCGGTGAAACCGTCAGGTGAGAGGTGTAGGGTTAGAGAAAATGAAGAAAAAGATAATCTCGTGATGCCGTTTCGGGAAGGGAGGGGGAGAATACGGCGGAGGGCGGTGAAACCGTCAGGTGAGGGCGGCCGAGGGGGGGATTTCGGAAGCCCCGGCGGCGTTGCGAGGCGAAATACGCGGCTGAGGCAGTATGCGGGATGAAAGATGCGGCGGGGACAGTAACTGAGCAGGGTCAATATGTAAGGTGCTCCATCGAACGGTTGGAAGGTTAAGTCCGGATGATCGGACGATGTCAAACGACGGAACAAAAAATGGGCATGCGGAGTAAGTATCTAGACAAAAATGGAGAGTAAGTATCTAGACAAACACATAGGCCAAATGCTAAGGACGAAAAAACTGGATTCCCACTTCTATATACTAAGTTAGATAAGTCATTCATACTCTATTTATTTATATGATTGTCCTATTTATTATTGTTGCCTTATTTTTAAGTTGCTATATATGTATTCCCTTATCTTGTGATCATATATTGATAATTGAATGATCTATCTCGATAAGACATCTATAATTATTTTCTTCATTGATTACACACTTAAGACTTATAATACTTTAGCCTAGGCGATTGTGATACCTATATTATGTGTACATATGCACAACTATATATGTTTCACACAATCAATCCACCTTTAGTTTTGAATATGTGCTCTGGATCATCGCGTGGTCCATATATACATGATATTCACAAGTTTTCAATTATCAATGGCGAGAAAAAGATAATGTAAATCATGATATATTCAAAGTTGATTAATTACCTCGTAAACGTACACCTAGCGGGAGAGAAGATGACAACCTTGACATGCGTTTGACGTAGTTTACAAATATATATGTTATCCTTCAATGCCTAGCAAGTGTTGTATCTTAATCAGGTTGAACCCTTCCAGAGAAGGTGACTAATCCAACACTCACGCTTTAAGCCAAGTTATGTGAATGCTTAAATTTTGTTTAATCATGGTAAGCACCCAGAGAAAACAACTAACATATTGATTGCGTTCCAAACAGCTTATCATAACTCTTACTCAATTACTTAGTACAATGCCACAAGTATCAACTCATCCATGAAAATTTGATGTTGCCCATACTCATATATAATCTCAAGTTCTTCTTATGGTTAAAGTATTCATACATGATTATGATTCAAACTCTCCATGATTTGACTTTGGATGTATATATATGTTATCCGGATTACATGACTTCTAACCAAAATTTCTATCCAAATCAAGATGTTAATTAATTTCTCCATGTATTATGCATGAAATGAAATGAATAGCTTGTCGCACCACACTAGTGCAGTGGACTCCGGCACCTCGTCGGAGGCACAGTTCCTCCAAAGGGCGGCCTCATCCCTAGTTAGTTGTTGGAACCTGGGACATGCTGTCTAGCTAGGTGGTGATTTCGCAGTCGCGCATGGTTCTCTATATTGCCACACTCGCCAAAAAGGAGTTCTTTGAAACTCACACATCGGTACAATCTATGTAGGAACAAATAGCCTCTGAGTAAGAGGAAGAGATCGGTGAACTTCCAAGCATTACAATAGTCATCAGTAGAATAATTGGTTCAGCAATTGTGGCAGAGCTGGTGATCGATCAACTAGAAGCGACTGTAGGAGATGCTGACGGATCTACAAGAAGGAAACCAAAGACACAGAGGAAGAACATCACAAGAGGAGGAGAAGCAAAATGATGTATATGCAGTATCAAATGTGATCACCTGCCTTGATACTTCTCTCTCTCTCTCTCTATCTCTCTCTGTAGTCTCGCTCTCTCTCTCTCTCTATATATATATATGGATTACAATGGTACAGTAGTCTTGGCGCACAACACAAATTTTATTTTTGCTGCCAAGACTTGTATCTTATGTATGTCCATAACATTATGTAAAATACTCACAGTTCTGTTAATACGATGATACAAAATTACCATATAGTCCTCTGAAGGATCTTTGATGCACATTCTCAACATTCCGCATCAAGTTGATAATTGCATATTATGTATCAACTTAAAAGTATGATAAATGAATTGATATTTCCCTAATACCTTTTGTAAGTATTTCAGCTAGCTGTTTGATTTTCAGACCTTGTGTGTATCAACTCAATCAATCCTTTTTGCACGTTTCTCTAACATGGTAATCCGTTTCAATCTGTTTACTCTTTTGATGAAATACTAGAATTTTTTAACTATGTATAACTACTTTGATATCACACAATAATTTAATAGGCTTTGTAGAAATACCAAATTCCATAAGAAAATAAGATATCCACTGTACTTCAAAGTTGCCTACCGACATTGATCTATATTTTGTCTTACTTGAAGAAGCTTACATACCCAATGGTTGATCTCTTTGGGATCAAACAAGAACCCTAATCTACATCAGTTTAAACTTACACTTGATTACTGGAGATAGAATCATAGTATAGACTTGTCCCAAATTTTTCTTTGAGAATTCTATTGAGGATCGCGACGAATATCACTGATATTGTGCGAAACCGAAATGCCGACTCTGTAAAGAATAAATAAATAAAATATATACAAGAAGTAGAGATAGAGAGGAGCACACTAGGATTTACGTGGTTCGGATGCGATATGTCTTTCTACGTCCACGAGCGAAGACGAATGAAGTACAAATGATGGAGAATCTCTCAAGACCTGAAGTCTTTTACACCCACAAACTCTCTCTATAATATCTCCCAAGAGAATACAATAAATAGAGAGAAGAAGAGAATATGATGACAATGACTCTCTTGCTAACTTGGCCTTGTCTTGCTAATGTGTGTTTTTGCCCCTTCCTCGTGCCTTTATATAGAGGTGGTAAGAACTCTCTAGATATGCTTAGAAGATATCTTTTTGGATATCTCTAGAAAATATCAAATCACTCTCTAGATGTGCCTAGAAGATACTTAAGCACTTTTGGATGTGCCTAGAAGACATGATTACAAGAGTTCGGAAGAATCCTTGAGTTGACCAAGTCAACTTTTACAAATTCTAATGACACTAGGCGCAGCTCTAAGATGATTTTGACATGGCCTATTCATAGATTGTGAAAGTAGATTTACAACATATGTAATATCAGGTCTAGTCACTGATAACTACATCAATCAACCAATGAGTCTCCTATTCGTTCTTAGAATTTTCAATTCTAAACTTTCATCAAATATCTGGTGCTTTTATTCCAAAGGAGTGGCAATCGATTTTGCACTTAGCATGCATGTATCAGATATAATATCTAGAAGTGTATTTCTTTTGACTCAAGAAAACTCCCTAAGAAGATCTAACAAGTTTTATACTAGAAAAATACCTTGGTTTGCCTAAATCTTTCTTACGGAAAGTTTTGAACAAACTTTTCTTTAGACTAAGCAAAACATCTTCCTCAAATGCAACCATTATTATGTCGTCCACATATACAAGTACAACAAGAAAATCAAAAGTATCTTTTCGAGTAAACAAGGTGTAATCAAATTTCGATTATATGAAGTTCAAACAAATCAAGATAGTGTTTAATTTTGCAAGCCAGTTATGTGAAACTTGTTTTTATCCATATAAAGATTTTAACAATTTACAAACTACATTCTTCTCCTCCTTATCATTACATCCCAATAGAAGTTACATATAAACTTCTAAATCTACTAATCATGCATAATAGCCAACGAAAGAAAGCACCTTACCGTAATTAATTTTGCTACGGGAGCAAAAGTAAGTGTCATGACAATCAAGACTTTCTAGTTGAGCATATTCTTTGGCCACTAATCTAACTTTATACCTAGTAATGAAATCATCTGAATTATATTTTACTTTATACACCCATTTACATCTCAACATTTTTTTCCTTCACAGAAAGTACTTATTTCTTATGGGGTGTTTGGTTGCATGATAATTTTTTGTACACTTTCATGATAAAAAATTATATTAAAATAAAAAGTGAACCAACTCATGACATAAAATTATCATGTTTGGAGTGTTGTGATAACAAAAAAAGTAACAACCATCCATGACCAAACAAAGTGGGGGATCACAAGAAAAAAGAAAGAGGTGAGACCCTCTTTTTTGTTTAAGAAGAAAATTATTTTCAAAACATAAATTTGTCATGATTGCCAAACACCTCTTTTAACAAGTTTTCTTATAATTTTTAAAATTAAAATAAAAATCTCCATTATCACGCAACCAAACATCTGGTAACCTTTCTATCTCTGCTATAGGCAGAGAAACTGTATCTTTACTTATCTCCCTTTGAAATTTGTATGAAAATATTTTTTTTCATAAGAAACATACAAGATCAAGATTCAAATTTATCTTTTTTTAAATGAGATTGTTGAAGAATTGCTTTCTGATTTAACTGACATTTGAAAAATACAACTCGATTGATCGTAGGACTTTACATGCTCTATCTCGAGCAAATGTTGTCCGCCCGTCTAGTCGCATTATATTGTCATGGTTTTTATTTTTTTAAATATCTGAAAATCAGAGAGTTTGGTGAATCGTGAGTCAGAGGGGCGAGTTTGGCGATCCTAACTCAGTCGCTGACTCACCGTCTTCAACAGTAGAGCAAAATAAGATTCTTTTACTTGTGCTGCCATTCTTTCTGCCCCCGGAAGGCGTCTTCTTCCTCGGCTCGCCGGCTGGCTTAACCCTATTCTCCTCCTTACGCATATTGCCTGCTTTCTCGGGAATTGGAGAGAAAGGGGGCATCTTTGGGAGTACCTCTGCTGCTACAGTTAGTGGTGGTTGGAGAGATGCGGAATTCACAGATGATCAGGTTTCTCTAAGGGGATGAACGTCAAGCAAGACGTGGAGCCGCCCGTGGGTGATGGCTCACCGACGGCCCAGCCCCAGCGCCGTCCCCGGGGTTTCGCTGCCACGGCTGCTGCGGCGGCAGAGACGGGTGGAGCCGCTGGGAGCCCCGTGACGGGAGGGAGCAAAGGGAGGAAGGAGAGAGAGAAGGAGAAGGAGCGGACGAAGTTGCGGGAGAGGCACCGGCGCTCCATCACTAGCCGCATGCTGGCGGGGTTCCGCCAATATGGCAACTTCCCTCTGCCAGCGCGGGCGGACATGAACGACGTCCTCGCCTCCCTCGCCCGAGAGGCCGGCTGGACGGTCGAGGCCGATGGCACCACTTACAGGAGCGCTGCCCTGGCCTCTCTCCCACCTTCTGCAACACCTCCGCCCGCTCCGCCGCCACCCACCCAGTTGGTATTGCTTCTCTCTTTGCCGGTTGCTTCGTGGTGATGGACTGATGGGTGAACCATAAGAGTTGTTCCTATTTTAGCCACTTGTTTCCTTTTTCTTTCTTCCATTGACGCGCTAGCTAACAGGGGATGTGTTGATCCTTACAGATTTGTGGCTTCTCCATTTTTTTCGCAACATTTGATATTTTAAAGTATCTCCGTTACAATTTTAATGTGTCATATAAAATATAATATGTTCCGGATTCCAACAGTAGGTACGTGGTGTTCAACAATTATATTAATTCTAAACCTTGGGCGACTAAGAAGAATGACATTCATGTTTTCCTGATTTATTTTGATACTTTATGCATTTAGACTTGTATGATCACTATAATACGTATATAACAATTTCCTGGTTTGCAAAAGGACTCTAGCAGTGCCTATTCCATTTCATTGCTTCTCATTTGTATGCTTCTTTTATATGCTCACAGACACAATTTCCTGCTAGATCAATTGGGAGCCCTCTGTCCACGAGTTCTCTGAAGAACTGTACACTTAAGCCGTCTTTAGATTGTCAACCACCTGTTCTGATGATTGATGAGAGTTTGTCACCAGCATCACTTGATTCGGTTGTAGTTGCTGAAAGGGATTCAAAATGTGACAGATACGGGAATACTAGTCCCATTAACTCAGCAGACTGTGTCCAGGCTGATCAGGTGAGAATTTTATCATCTACTCTCTTTCATGTTCAGCTGTGCTTTTCCAGGGCTGAGTAAAATAAAACTACTTCCATGTAGATCTTTATAGATCCATGGTTTGATCGACTATTTATGTTATTCATTACTTATCAGTTTGCTATCAAACAATGGTGCAGTTTATGCAGGATGCACATCCCGGAGACCACGACAATGATTTTTCTGGAACTCCATATATTCCTGTATATGTGACGCTTCCTGTATGCTACTAAACCACACCTTTCGCTGTATATTTTATTCATGCTGAATTTTACTGATGCTAAAAAAGTTTAAGATCATCTCATTTTTTACTCATCAAATTCTTTGTTTTGTTCTGTGCATGCACTCTTGGGCCGTTTACTAATTGATGTCATCATTTTTCTGATATTGGGCTTGTTGCTGCCTTCAACAAGCAAATATCATCACAATCGATTTGTTTTTAACAAGGGATACTGTTTCATTTCTGAACACCCTTTTTTCTCAACCACTCAGGCCCTTTGATCACTAAGATTTCATGGCTGGCATCAAAGGAAACTATAACACATATCTTTTGCAACTACATTTTGGTATAGTCAGATTAATCAGCTTTTCCCTGTTGATACTAGCAAAATGCAGTAAAATGTCTCACCATAACACTATAGCATTATTCCCTTTTTGCTTTGTAGTCTATCTTGTGTGCATCTACCTGGAGAGGGGGAGAGAGAGAGCTTTATCCAATTGATTTTGTATATAATTGTATTATGACTGCAGGCCAATGTTATCAACAGCTACTGCCAGTTGGTAGATCCAGAAATGGTACGGCAGGAACTAAGGCATCTGAAGTCTTTCAATGTTGATGGAGTGGTTGTAGATTGTTGGTGGGGGATTGTTGAAGGCTGGAGCCCACAAAAATACATCTGGTCTGGCTATAGAGAACTTTTTAACATCCTTCGAGAGTTTAAAATGAAATTACAGGTATTTTTTGTCTTTTGGTTGGCATCTATGTACTTATGTGTTTCAACCATTTACTGGTATATCTGCATTCAATATGCTGGGTATAATAAACATCCTGATTCATTCTCTAAGGAGATCTTATTATTTCCATGCAATTATGTATCCATCCTTTTTAGAAGTTCTATTGGATTTTAAAACTTTGCTGTAAGGTTAGGAGCATAGTTTTAGGGGCTTTTGTACTCCTTTTGTTTCTCGCTTTTTTCCGTTGCACTTTTCATTCTCAAAGGATTGTTCTAATATTTTAAAGTTCAAGCCTTGTTTCTTGCTTCCAGTTTTGCTCCACTTTCTGTTTTTATTTATTGTATTGGTAATTATGGCAACAATAACTTCTTCACTTTGTGATTACTGGTATCAGGTATGGAGATCATCAATGATCAATATCTCTTCTTTCTTCCTTAGGAAGTTCAAAGGTTTTTATCACTCTTATGTAAAGAAGTTATAGTTGGACTATTTTTTTATTCAACCGAAGCAATATTTTTACCTACTAAAGCAATATTTTTACTTTCTTAAAAAGCAACTCAGCATACTTTGCTGTTCTCTCTGCATACTTGAGAGAGCTATTTGTTGTGCATTATGCTGAAGCTTTTGTACCATCTTGAAAAGTATGGCCAAGCTGATTTTAGCATCTGATGCATCATACATGACTAAAGTGATTCACCACTTTTTTATTGCAGTCTGATGTTTGCATTGCAACTTTATTTTTGACCATTGACTTTTAATTTCTTTTGTTGAATGTTTCATGACTTGTTTTTTTCACAATAATCATATGAAGGTTGTAATGGCATTTCATGAATCTGGAGTAACTGAAACTGTTGATATGCCAATCTCCCTCCCTAAATGGGTATTGGATGTTGGAAAGGATAACCAAGATATATTTTTTACGGATCGTGAAGGAAGAAGAAATACAGAATGCCTTTCATGGGGAATTGACAAGGAACGGGCTCTCAAAGGAAGGACAGGTGTAGAGGTACTTTGTGCCCATTTGAGTGGAGAAATCAAAATCATTCAGCTTTTTAAATGCAAAACTTGCTGCATTCGTCATTTCTTCTTTCTTACTCAACTAGTATTTCTATCATATGTACTAGCTTATCGGTGTTGTTTAGTTGTGATGCACAGCAGCATCTCCAAGGATTTATCTTGTACAGTTTAATAAACTGCAGAGCAATTGATACATTTTAATACTATTTTCTTGAATTGTCACTTGTTCAAATATTTCAGGTGTATTTTGACTTCCTGAGAAGCTTTCGTACAGAATTTGATGACTTATTTGCAGAGGGTCTAATTTCTGCTATTGAAGTTGGCCTTGGTGCATCAGGGGAACTAAAGTTTCCTTCATTTCCAGAAAGAATGGGGTGGAGATATCCTGGTATTGGTGAGTTTCAGGTACATTTCTTTTGTTATTCCTTTGTTGTCAGTATTCTTTTGACTTCTTGTGAAATTTCGTTATTTTTTATCTTAATCTTGTCCTCTTTCTTATCAATCTATTATGGCATTATTTACTGCTGTTTCTTTTTTGGGTTTCCATCAAATGGATACTTCTCAATCTTCCCTTTGCCATTAGTCTTAAGCAAGACCTGGGGAATGAGAATGTCATGGTTGCATCCACCTTAAGCTAGTATTTGGAAATGTTCATTGTGATATGTATTTTCATCATTGAGAAAATATTGATTTCTAGGGGGTGTCGAAGGATTCAAGGGTCTTTTATCTTACTCATGTTGAGTGTTTCTGATGAGGACCGATTTTAGTGGGCTTGAATTGACATTAGATTTTTTTCTACTATTTTATCCATGTTGGTAAATAGTCAGTTTTAAGAGGTCTTTTTTGTAATTGAACAAAACTTTATATAGAGAGCCATGCATCCTGAAAAAGTGAAAATATGATAGAATTTTTTGAGCCATTTTGGTGCTAGCTCGTCTGCAAAGGGGCACAGCCCTAGTTCTTTCTCTTCCTCTTCCTCCTGCTTGGCCATGGTGGCCTTCCTGATCATCACCTTCTCGGCTGGCAAGCCGTTCTTCCCCCCTTCCTCACCTTCCGGCCTTTGAGCCGTTTCTCCCTCTTCACTTTCTCCTCGGTTTGATCTGGCTTCAGCATCGTGCAGGTTCTACGGCTTCATTGTCTTTCTCTCTGACCGATCAATCTTCATCACAGCTGGGATTCCTTTGTCCGAGAGACAGATCGGAAATCCCATAGCCTTCGGAAGACCATCTGGTATCTTACGCAACATAATATGTATATTGGAAATGCTTGAATTCAGTCTGATTTTGATAATAGAACAAGAATGAAACTAAAATATCGTGATTCCAATTCAATCAATTTCTAAATTGAATTGTCTGAACCCTTAATAGAATTGGAATCGGAAATAGGCATTTTGTTACCAAATTTGACTCCTTTCCAGCCTTAGTTTATTTCTACTCTAGTCCTTGTGTTACAACTCATTAGCATGTCCGGTCACATGCCGTTAGATGAAAATGTCCTCTGTCTCTCTGATCGCTGCTGCATCTCCCTTCCACCAGTCTATACCTAACTTCCGCTGTGGGCCTTTTCATCACCATTGATGTTGCATCCCCTTCCAGCACCACATTTATCTGACCACCTCCTCAGTTCCTTCCATTATGTTGTTGTATCCTCTCTGTCTCCATCTGTCCTTCCACTTCTGCCCCTACATGACCATTGATTCCACCACATCCCCCCTTCCACTATCGCCCCTGCCTGACCTCGTTGATGCCCCTTTCACCACGGATGCTGCAGTCTCCCTTCCACTGTTGCACCTACTTGATCAAGCTGCTGTCCCTTCCATCACTGCCACTGCATCCCCTTTCCACTGACACCAATTAAGGGTAGCTAACCCAAACCGAATTGTTCCTTACCACTTAGCACAAAGGAGGCTGGAGATGGAAGGAGGGTGTGATATAAAGGGTAGGTTAATCATTTGGTTTAGGGTGGGGTTCAGTTAACTCAAAGTTTGACTTGGAGCACCAGTTAAGGGTGTTCATGGGTCGGTTTGGTTCAGATTAGAATTTTTTTCCCAACCCAAACTGAATCAAAATGGGTAACTAACCCAAACTGAACTGAACCAGTTCTAATTTGGCTCGGTTCGGTTTAATTTTAGCTCGGTTCAGTTTAAATTTAGCTTAGTTCGGTTTGGTTCAAATATAGGTAAAAATATATTTTTTTAAAAAATAATTTTTATATTTTGAAATATTAATTTATTCATTAAAAGTATTTAAAAATGTATTTTGACAATAAAAGTATATGTATATTACTATTTATTACTGTTACAATCTATTTTAAAATTAATTTTGTTTAATTTGGGTCACTTGTTTGGTCTGGTTTCACCAGTTTGTGAAACCAAACCGAAGCGAACCAAGTGACTAGTTTGGTTCGATTCATCGGGTTGAACTGATGAAACACCCCTCGGGCCAATATGTATTGACAACTGGACTAATGTTGTAACGACTTATGTTGTAACTTGTAATGGAACAAGATATGTCAGAGTTTTAAAAAGTTGAATTCATGGACATGTTTGGGATTAAGATAAATTATAGGGACCAATATGTAAAAAAATCTTTGAATGTAACAAAATATGCTCATTATAGCAACCTTTTCTAATTGAGATAATTGTTGGGGGGCAAGGAATGCCAACTTGGATTTCAAACTCTTCACAGAGAGGTCGGAGAGATGAGATCTTGTGAGATTCTCTCAAGATCCCACAGGAGATCATCATTAGAGGGCCTGGCTGCTGTGGGCCAGGAGGAGCACTCATGCCCTTTATCCAACGAGTAAAATAATGGCAATCTACCTATTGGTGTACTGTGCCTGCACGCTTCAACCCACCTGGTAGTCCCAATCCACTTGCCCTCACTAAGAAGAGATCCACAATGTTTTATCTAATCTAATGAAATCACCGTTTGCCTAGCTGTCACCTCTCGTGGTATGAAACCTGGCTGGGTCTTATTGGCTAGTATCCTTCCTTCCTTTAAAGCTCGGTCTCTGCTCCAAATGACAGGCAAATCCCCAAATGGAAGGGCTATAGCGTGGTCTCAGTTCCAAATCCCAAGTCAAAGAAAAGTATGGAGAAAGATTACAAATATCTTATGCAACTGGGATCAGTTTGACACTGTTTCAGAAGTAGAAGAAGCCCTAAAGAAGATGATATAAAAAGTCATCCAAAGTAGATTCTGCTGATCCAAGGGCTAAGGTCAACTTATGTTGGGGCATTAAAACCACTTTTTACATGATGAGCATTTGGAAACACATTGAGGCTGCTTGTTGTCTAACACACTTGACTGAGCTAAATTCAAAATGTCATTAATAGTACTGTTGTTGCATCCCCTATGTAGTTGGGACATGGATTGCAAGATCGACCAATTTGGATTGGGATTGGCAGTTGCTGACCCGCCACTTGAGAGGAGCCCAATCCCGGTGTTGATTTCTATTGGGATTGAGCTCAAATCTGTAGAATTGACCTGTATCAGCTGATCCCAAGCCAATCCCGGTTGCGGAGGGGTGCCTGTGCAATGTCAGGGAAGGGACTTGTCTCGGGTATGTGAACCTGATATGAGTCCAAGTTGGTAGATCCAGTTTGTATCTGGTCTACAGACCTGACATGGGCCACATTCCCAGCTTGTTCATGGCAGGGAAGGGTCAGGTTTCAGCCGCCACTCCTCTGCCTCAGGGAGCACCGGGAAACTGTGTAAATGGCCCTCAGATCCACTGGAGACTGTTTTGGACCATTTTCGTGACTTGATTTTGGTTATTTTCATTTTTTTGAAGCACCGATCCGGGCCAATCCTGGGTCACATTTTCTTTTCTCAGGTTGGCCCAATCTGATCCCAATAATTTCTTGAGTTGGAATGGGATGGGAGGTACTTGAGTTTAAGCACTTGCCATTGGGCAATCTCCAGGCATATAGGCTTCTTTGTTTCAAGCTAATACCATACCACTGACCACTCTATCAAACTCTGAACTGCCTTTCACGTGAAAGAATTTAAACCATAATGACTACCCTGTGAATTGGCTTCTTTGGGCAGGATGCCAACTACACACTTACCTTGGCTACCTGTTAAAACAGTATAAGCCATTTGATCGAGTGATTCAGCTTCTATATACACAATATAAGCTATCTTCTTACCATACTCGATTTGTCAAGAGTGTAGAGCAAAAGCCATCACATTGGACCTACAGGCAGAGGCAGCCACACGTTGGTCGAACCCCTTCCAGAATCTTGTTGTGGAGACTGGAGAATGGCAACTAGTCCCAAGGAGCATGAAAAGGGTCTAGCTCTTGCCACCTTCATATTACCTTTTAACCAGGAGAAAAAAGTGGAAGAGAGGCGATGAGGGGATGCTGCAGCAAATGGGGTAGCAAATCGCAAGGCTGGGAATTTTTTAAGTTTAACGGCCTAAAGACATATAAACAGACATATCAAGGACTGAAGGAGTGGAGCCCTACTGGCATCAGAAGATCTTTGCCTGCCACATCTTGCCCCTTACTGCCAGCCAATAAAGAGTAAGACCGGCACAAGAGAAGATCTGGGGCACCATTCCTCCATTCCGGTGCCAGTGCTCACACCAGGAGCCTGGTTTACCTTACCAAGGTTTGGGAGGGAGGAAGACAAAGCCATTGGACTGGCCACCTTTCCCTGCTTAGGATTTCACATTTGCATAGGCTAAATATCATCATTGTAATTTTCAAGTTAGCCAGGCTTAGTACACGAAGTGAACGTGACATTTTCTGCATTTCAGTTCTTGGTTCATAGCCCAAAATTTGACTTGTTTTGAGGCAAGTGAAACCAACATGAACTGGGCGGCTTAGTTTAGTTTCTCCGTTTTAACTAAAAAGTTAAAGGGCTACACATAGTAATGAATAAGCATTTGATTAGGTGGTCACCCCCTCATAAGGGGTAATAAGCTACAGACAAGTTGTCTTTGCGGAATGTGCCAGGTTGATGGGTGCACAGAGTTGATACTGGCAGCTGATCGGCTGACTGGACTGACTACACTAATTTGGTAGGTGCTTCAAGTCTTAGATGCAACACCTGAAGATAGCAGGTAGGCGTTGACATGACAGCAGGCTGATGGCAGCCATTGGGCACAGAGGATCATGGAGGAGGACATGGCCGGGGGCGATGCCAACGAGTTGCTTATGGGGCTACATGCTCGAATGCATCCTCAAGTGCAACTGTGGTGGTGCTGGGCACCTCATGGAGGCCTGTGGCAGCATGCATCAGGCGGTCACGAATGCCGCATGCAGGTGCTCAGGAGGTGGCGGCACAAGTGGTAGGGGGAAGGAGGCAGGGAGTTGGGCAATGGTGCAGGGTGGAAAGGTGCCTGACGCGTGGGCTTCTACTCAGGCTCATGGTTGCGGCTGGTGCCAGGATGTGAGGGAGGTAAGGGGTGCTGGAGTAGTTGGGGTGGGGGGGTAGCATAGTGGTACTTGTGATGTGGGACAGTATGGCTGGACTGAGTTAAAATGCTGAGAAAAGGTGTTAGAATGCTCAAAATAAAATAAAAGGACTGAAATAAAAGCGAACTTTAAACCGGCATTAAAGGGCCCGAACCGGATTTAAATGCCGTGGGTGAGTGAAGACGTGAGCCCGGCAAGGGGCTTGTGACTAGGGCTGTAAACGGATACGGATAAAATCCGAATTCGCTCCGAGTTTGTATCCGTTTAGGTGGATAATATCTGATTTTGGATATCCGTCGGAGCGGATATCCGGATACGGATATTATCCGAATGTTAATCGGAGCGGATACGGAAATGCCCGCTCCACTTTGTTTAAGATTCACTCCGAATCCATCTTTGATAATATATGCATAATATATATAATTACATATTTAAAATCATTATATTTACAGATATGATTAAATATTCTCTATTATATATTAGTACACTAAGTTAATGTTAATAAATATATGATAGATTTTATATTTTATACTTTTATTTCTATGTATCTGTATATTATTAAATATATTAATTAAATTATATTTAATTAACATTCCTAAGCGGATATTATCCATATCAGCTCCGGATTCGAAGATTATCCGACTTATAATATCCGATCCGTATTTGTATTTGATTTGGACCGGATACGGATTACCCGAATAGCTAAACGGAGCGGATACGAAAATGTCATATCCACTCCGTTTGCAGCCCTACTTGTGACAGCACTGGGCCGCGCCAGATGTGCGGGGAAGGAGCCGCACGTGAGGAGTCATGGAGGCTGGAGGCCTTGCCCGACCATGTGTGAGGGGCCATGTGAGGCAGCAGACATGCGGGGTATTGTGGAGGAGTCGTGCCAAGTGTGTGTGAGGGTGGAGAACCCAGTGGGGGTCGTGGCTTTATCTGGGGTGTCTGCAAGGAGGCGAGCACCTGCGGGGTGTCATGGCATGATGCTGCATGTCTGGGCATGAAGCCATGGAATCGGGCAGGCATCCATGGTGCTGTGGACGTTGCTGCTGCAGCTCTTGAAGGAGAACACTGGGGGCGGGGGTCGTGGAACTTTTGAGGGTGGTGTCCACTCCTTAGTCACTGAGTGAGGGGGGATCGCGACTGTGGCCATGTGAGGCACATGACCAGCACACCTCATCCTCATGCATCGGCCTCATCGTCCCTTGTCTGGACAGAGCTGGTGTGCCGCAAAGGGCTGTGGGTAGGTGGAGCAGAGGCATCAGCAGGCAATGGCGCTGCTAGGTGGTCCGGCTCCCACTTTCTTGGACCTTCTCCTCCTTAGCACGGTCAGAGGCATCAGGAGAAGTGGATGGTTCAGCAGGGCTGCACATGCCCTCAATCTTCTTGCTTCCTCTCTTTTATCTCCTCCTCCTCCTTTGTAGGTGGGGGAAGAAGTGGGGAGGGTCACCGGCAGAGGCTTGGGTGCGCAGGGTTCTCGGTCACTGGGAGGCCATTGGAAGCCAGTCTGGGGATTGCCTGATGGCACCTACGACGTGTCATTCTCGGGTTGCCAGAATGCTCAGATCTTTCTGTTTGGTGATCACTGGAAGATCTTGGTAGCCAGAGCAGACGTCGTCGAAGCTGCTGATGGTGAAGATGGTGGAGCCGGTGAAAGGGAGGGGAAAGAGAAGGCATGCAGGCCACAAGGAGGGAGGGAGGGAAGAACGTCGGAACCGTCCTCCAGCCGGTGGTGGAGCAGATGCTGGCCTTCTGTAGGTGGTGAAGATGGATGCTACCATCATGGAGGAGGTGAAGACCTATAGGGGCATCTCCCCTCCACACTGGACACCAAGCCGAAAGGCTCTTTCCAAAATTCCTTCAATTTCTTCTTGTGTGTATTCCAACGTAAGACCCTCATTATATAGATGAGTCAAATTACAAACAAGGGACTGCAAAAAAAGAATATTTACATCGAAGCCATTGTAAGAATGGAAGTGCAAAGAAAAGACTGAAATAAATTAAAATATTTACAAACAGGTCCTTCTAAGGGTGAAAATGCAAATCGGCCGCAAAATTTTGAACTCATTTCCTGTCAACTTGGTAGGCTGCGGTGGCACTACAGTGCTACCTCTGGGTGTTCCATTGCAGGTGGGGTGGGTGGGGGCGGCAGTTGGGAATGAGTGTGAGCTGGTGTTAGTGGTGGGCTTGCAGAGGGAAGCAGTGGCATTTGCAGAGCACCTGTGGCCAGAGGCCCCCACACTAGACAATATTGGTATAGTAAGCTAGGAAGGAGAAAGGAGGAAGGGGGGCACACTAGACCATGGGATGAGTTATGTGACATTTAGAAGGTGGAAAGGAGATGGCTGTATTGATCGAGACTCAATAAAACTTACTAATTTATCTAACTAGTGTTGAACACTTTCCTAAGCGAAAAATAGTCATCCCTAACTAGAAGGCTCTCATGTCACATAGGAGATAGTTAAAAGGTGGGTCAGATATCCTTGACAAGTCATGCAACCCTAGGAAAGTGCACCATGCCAACACTAAGTGACGAAATCCAACCCTAGTCAAATGTTATCAGTTTCCCAATCTTCTTGAGAGCCAACCTAAGTCCCGTGGACTCTGATCTGATCCAGTGTCCCCGCCAACATGCGCTGAATTGTAGGAAACAAGAAAATATGCTAATTCTTAACCTTCTGTTCATCATTTTGTATATACTTTCAATTTTGCTTGATAACTGTTTTTTTATCAAAATAATGATTATTCATTTGCTTAGAAAGTAAAATAAAAACAGCACACAAGAAATCACATCAATCATTTTTATAAAGCTCCACTATCCTTGTAAGTTAAATTTGAGCATATTTCATTTTTTTTCTGCCCATGTTGTTTCTTGCATATTTTTCTGTGCAACTTGTTCTGTTAATTTGATTCCTCCTGATTTTCATCATCAGTTTGATTAATCAGGCGTGATTTTGGGGTTCATGAATTATCTTTTTGATTAAATGCCTTCTCTGCAGTGTTATGACAAGTATTTGCAACAGAGCCTGCGCAAGGCAGCGAAATTGCGGGGGCACTCTTTCTGGGCTAGGGGACCAGATAATACCGGTCATTACAATTCTCAACCACATGAAACTGGATTTTTTTGTGACCGGGGGGACTATAATAGCTATTATGGGAGATTTTTTCTTCATTGGTATGCTCAAACTCTGATAGACCATACCAACAATGTACTATCTCTGACAAAATTCATATTTGAGGATACCCAAATAATTGTTAAGGTAAGGCTATGACACATGCAACATCCAACTTAATTCTGTCTCTTGTTTCTTTACCCTTCACTAATTTTCAGTCCCTTTTTCATTTTTTGTAGATCCCAGCAGTCTATTGGTGGTATAGGACAAGTAGCCATGCGGCTGAGCTCACTGCAGGATTCTACAATCCTACAAATAAAGATGGTTATTCTCCTGTCTTTGAAACATTGAAGAAATATTCTGTCATACCAAAGTTTGTTTGCTTAGGTTTTCAGGAAAACGATGATGCATTAGCTGATGCGGAAGGATTAAGCTGGCAGGTAAGAACATTGTTTTCTCTGTCTGATGTGGGATTTCATACTCGATATCCTGTTTATGGCTGAAGTTGCTTTTTTTCAGAACTTTGCATTTGTTGAAAACATCAAGGCATTCCTATTGACTAACGCCTGATATGCAATGACTTTCAAGGTTCTAAATTCTGCCTGGGATAGCGGGTTAGCTGTGGCCGGACAGAATGCATGTGGTTATCATGACAGGGAGAGTCTTAATAGGATATTGGAGACAACAAAACCAAGAAATGACCCTGATCGCCGGCATTTCAGCTTCTTTGTATACCAGCAACCTTCTCCTCCTTTCATGCAGAGGGAACTGCGCTTGTTGGAACTAAATTTTTTCGTCAAGAGCATGCATGGTCAGTAGGTATTGGTGTTAAAAGGTTCTGATTCAGATATAAATATTCTTTTTGTTGGTTCAGTAGTTTGATATGCCTTCTGGGGCGCTGATACTGGTTCTTCTGACAAAATTTCAGCGTCAAAGGGGCTAATATCCGATGTTTTATTCCTGCAGGAGAAGCTGGTGGCTTCAGAACTTGTCCATAAAGAAACCTGGTACAGACTGACTTATCGTTGACTAAGGAAGAAAGTAGCCCACTTTTATTGACAATGGTTGGCATCCCAGTCAATACTAATGGATGCTGATCCCTGTAATGTATCATTGGTGCTGACGTTTGTCACCTTTTTTGTTTAGAACCTTACTCATGGATTACCATCCGCCTGTATTTATCTTCTAAGTTCTGGATCTTCTTTGTCGGATACGTAATTGAATCAGATACTTCCCAGAAGCGAAGTGTGTGGCTTCGGATCATTCCTGTAATCTGTTGACCTTCGTCTTGCTGATCTGTTTGTGGCATGTAGGACTGAATATAATTCTAGTAGTGAAGATGTAATAACGTGAATGTGAATATGTGGGTCTCTTTTGCACACGATCTTAGTGCGTCAGTGCAGTATTTGGGATGCCGTGTCCTTGGATTTTGGAATTTCTCTATTTTGGGGTGTGCTTGGATGACCTTAAGGGAGGGGTTATAAAAACATTTTTCTTTCCGACGAAAAGATAACAATGTAATGCTTATAGTATCTACAATATGTTTTTATATTAATTTCCGGAAGCGTGAAGGAGAAAATGAATCTCTCTTTATGCTCTTGTTGTTGAACGTGGTGATTGTTAACTTAATCTAAAAGCCCAAGTTTATCCTAGTCTGAAAATTTGAACTTCTAATTTCACGTCTAGCCTTGGTAAATACTATATATAAATGTAACGAATTTAATATCCTATTTTACGTTAATGCAATGTATTGGAGTCGAAGTCAAAGCATGCGATGTAGTGAATTATGTTTCCATTCAACACAATAGGTCTCAGAAATTAAATTTTAGCGTAATCTTATAATGGCCTATGAGAACAATAAGATTTTACATAAATAATTTTTACACCTAGGTTATTGAAACCATTCTTATTTTTATGTGTTTCTAGATTTGTGACACTTTCTAACTCCTTAAAATTTTTACTCCTTTTTTCAAAGACATCTCTTAACTTTAACTTAACTGAGTCCAACTAATTTATCACGCTATTATTGACAGAAATTTAAAGACATGATATGAATAATTTCAAAAACTTAGGTGCAAGCACCCTTTTAAATAAATTGAACTCTTCAACCTTTGACTGAATCAAATGTTGAGTAGCATTTTTTCTGACTTAATACAAAAAATAAAAAAAAAATTTCATGTCTTTGGAGTAAAAATACTTAATTTAATAAATAATTTATATATTAATTAATTTAATATTTATTTAAATTTATATTATATGTGTCACTTATATTCCCATAGAAAAATTATTTATAAAAAAATTTAAAAATTTTAAATATAAAATTTAATTTTAACAGTTTATTAAAATATAAGAGGTGTTTAAAGATTAATTAAGACACATAACTAAATAGACTAAATACTCCAACCAAAATCAGAGGTTACATTAAGGTTGTGTTCGTTTGGTCTTAACACATCTCTAATATCTAATTGGTAAGACATTTATGGATTTAAATTCTTTTATTCTCTTAATTAACCTATAAACACAAGCCTTGTATCTTAATAAATCTTTTGAATCAAGTCTTATAGTTAAACTTTATATTTTTCACACAATCTTTTTATTGATGATAAAAATAACATATATATTATACCTTTAACCAAAACTAAATTAATTAATATATAAATATTTTATAAACCAAAAAGATAGATATGAAATTAAGAGTTCAGATTTTTGAGATTGTACCAAAACAAATGTTATCTAAGACCAGTTTGTACCAGTCAAGCGGCACTAGAGGTCCCCTAGGAAATATCGGACATAGCCGTTACCCATAAGTTATGTTTGATGGTCCAAACTATCCGCTAGCCTCTGATTTGGTCAGAGATTTGAGATGTTGAGTTGTTTCAAAATTTGTGTTAATTAATATCTTTGTTCTTCTCCTACATTAGAAATATCGTCTTAGGATTAAGTTACAACTTTCGGCTTTTTATTTAATGAAAACTTTTGATTTAGTTAAAACTGGTCCCCTAGAAGACCTAAACTAAACTCTAACCCAAGGTAAACCTTTTACCCAGCCATTGCTTGATGCCATGCATAGAAAAACTTGGGTAATCAAAGGTATGACCGTAGAGATTTCCAATTTACGACGACTCTGTTTTAAATTAGCAAAATCAGGACCGCCGATTTGTTCTACAGAGGTTCCGGGACAGCTGTGTTCT
This sequence comes from Cryptocoryne crispatula var. balansae, assembly GCA_036172225.1. Classification (NCBI taxonomy): domain Eukaryota; kingdom Viridiplantae; phylum Streptophyta; class Magnoliopsida; order Alismatales; family Araceae; genus Cryptocoryne; species Cryptocoryne crispatula. The sequence continues at coordinate 15,258,354 of CM069921.1, forward strand.
CTCGTCCTCACACACAAGAAAGATCGCTCATCTTTACGATTGACAGAAAATTCGGGTGGTGCTAGAAAGGCACAATCATGTACATCGTCAACGCCAAAAAATTTCCTGATATTCACGACGCAGCACTTAGTTTTTCCTGCAGCCATGGAAGAGGATTGCTCTCTCTCTCTCTCTCTCTCTCTCTCTCTCTCTCTCTCTCTCGATGTTTCTACGACAGAAGAAAACTCCTCCCTCCAGATGGGTCGCTCACTGACACCAACGCAGCAGTTGGTTTCTCATCCGGGTACAGTTCCTTCATGGCTCCATTTGCGTTTGAGAGGCGTTGACGGCCGTCTACCTTGTCCATTTGATCCATAAGAGATCGCTTGATGTAGCCTGGAGGAGTTTCAGTGATGCCGGCTAGATATACATCAGATGAGAAATCAAATTTGAGTGTAGCAATAGGAGTAGTAGGTTTATTCCAATCATCCTCCTGTATGATGTCTCCTATTCTTGTCAGAATGCTGAATGCAAGGTTGCCAAGTACCCTTGAATAAGCTTCAATTATAGAATGACCAATGTCCTAAACAGAGGAATATATGTGACACATGAATGGTTTTTGGATCACCCATGCACTTCTGTGAGATGGGTATAAAATTGAAACTGGGTATGCGGGTCCTCACCTTGTTGTATTGAGCTTTGGTGACACCAAGAAATGTTTGAGGAAGATTTGGGAATCTTATCTTCAGCAGTTGCAGGAGCAGCTCTGCCCTTTGAAGAAGGTTTTCTACCTTATCTTGCCTCGAGTTTTTCTCCTTAGCAAGTGCCCATGGCCGCCTGAGGGAGGTTCTTCTGATTGTCACATCTGAAACTGAAAGCCTCTCTTCCCAAGCATATATTGCACCTTCCAGTCTGTTTACGATATCAAGGACTTTGTGTTCCGACTTCAGGTTTAGACAATGAAATGTTTCCTCAAAAGAAAATGAACTGGACGATATAATCCTATAAAGATCTTCACCCAGGCTAGATTTTCCTGACTGTAATGTAAAAAAAAATCAATAAGAAAAGAAATAAGCTGATGTTTATTTTTGGTTTTGGATTTGAACTTGATTTGTTATGCTACGTTGTGCTTGTTGCTTACTCTCGGGAGGGCCTCCTTGACAGCATCAGGCACAGGCATTTGGAGTAACACTTGCTCGTTGATGGACTTAACAGCCTTGAGCACTTGATAGACGCATCTCCCCTGGTAGCCCAGCTTCTTCCTTTGAGAAGGGGAGAGGCCCAACTCTGGTACTCTGGGTGATGGAAGCCACCATCTTCGGCTTTGCCTCACTCCACTTTTCTGGTGGTGGCTCCTTCCTTCTGCTCTGCTACCTCCCTCTGCATACCAAAACTCTGTATCCACCATTGAATCTAGCACCTCCTGTTCAAATCCTTGGTCAATCATTCACATGTGGTTGCAACAAATAATTTCTTTCTTTCAGTAAAAAGGGAAAGAGAAATACAATAAGAATTGAGTCCAGCTTCTGAAGTGCAGGAAGGGACATATGCACATCTGTGCGAGCCTTAGGTGTCATTATCTGCAAAAATGAGAAAAAAACAAGAAAATTAGAAAACAGAACTTGTGGGCTACTTTGCTGAATAGGGGAAAAAAGATCTTAAAGTTGCAGTCTTTCAATCCTCCGTCAAGATCACCTCCATCATCCGGCCATTGGCGCCACTTTGCTTGGCAGGAACAAGCTCCACCATGTAGTTAGTAGGTGACAGGAGCCAGTCCATTTCTCTTCTCCACATGCTTTTCTTTTCTTCTGGCAGTGGTTCCAACTTCCACAACTCCCCAAAAACAGAAACTACAGAAAAAACTTGGGGTATCAAGGAACTGAATAAGGCTGTGGCATTTGTTTTGGCCTAATCTGAAAACCTAAACTCTTAATTTCATGTCTAATCTAGCATTCTAGGGTAAAAAGTACTTAATTTGATTAAAATATTTATTAATCATTATCTTATACATAATACTTTTATCTTCTATAGAGAGATTGTCTGAGAAAATAAAATTCAAAACAAACAACTTAATTTTAAGAGTTCTATCAAGACACAAGAGTCTTAAGATTAATAAAGACAGATAATCAAAAAGTCTAAATACCCAAATCTCTGATCAAATTATCGGTGTAAATATTTAGAGAATACCTGCAAGGTTTGTTATAGCGTTGGACAAAGCCACAGCAGTAGCCACACCCCTGCATCCCCCAGAGACATCTTCCCCAAGGAGAAGCTTTGCAAATTTCTCCTTCATGGTCTCTACATCCAAGAACTTCATGGTGTACATGGGCACCTTCTCCTCGGAGTAGGAAAAGCAGCGACCTCTGTAGAATGGGTAAGGGCTCTTGCCAGCATCCCACTCCTCCAGCAACGCACATTCCTCCTCATGCCTGCCACCACCCACGTTGGAGTTCTTCCATGGGGATGGCGAGGATGACGAAGCGAAGCTATCTCCCTTGCTGGAGGAAGTGCAACTCAAATCATCCCTATCTAGGGAGTCCGATGCGGCGCCATCACCTAGGCTGCTGCTGCTCTCGGCATCGCAGGTGTAGCCATTCTTCAGGATGCAGCTCTCGAGGCCACTGTAAGTTCTCACACCTGAATCTGCATGCATGATTTCCGTATTAGCACGATGATTTCACGCTTAAACTTGGAAGATGTGCTCGCCATCTTCAGACTCTAATACATGCTATAATAGCAATTTAATCAGTGTTAACTCGCAGATAGCAGATTATAGTTAGCATTGATTAACAGCGACTGACATAACCTACCTATCTTCAGCTGATCAGTTGCTCCAGCCCACAAAGCAGAACTGAGTCGATCTTGGTTTGACTTTGCTCTTAACCTCTATTTCAGTCAACCCATTGTCAAAGTTAGCAAAAGGGTCTTCCTGGTGGGAGATGGATGGGAGAGCAACTTTACATACTTTGACTAACCTAGTTACCTTGTAACCAGGCCCTTGTTCATGTTCAGAAGCTGTGGGCCAACAGCAACACCAACATGGTGGTGGAGCACATGAAGCCATTAACCTACTATTTATTCGTTCCCCATTTGGCATTAAACTGTATAACCTGCTCCAATGGTAAACACACAGGATTGTCGTCTGAACTAGTCTGAGGCTAGACATGCCATGGCTGCAAGGACATGTAGAAGGATGTGGCACCTAACCAGGGCATTCAATCCCATGTACAATTCCCGCTGCAGATAATGTTTGGCTTAATCAATAGCTCGGGAACTAGGGTATTAACCATTCTTATCATTTTTTTACCCAACTTTGGAGCTCATGGCTATTGAGACTTCCGCAAACTTTGGAGCTCATTCTTATCATGTTTTTACCCAACAACAGAGACTTCCGCAAAATTGGTAAAGTCTTGAAACCCGAGATGAAATGGATATGTTGATTTTGAAAGTAATAGATTGGGCCTGGTAACTGCATTGAGCACCTCTGTCACTGTCAATTTTGAAATTGACAGTGATAAAAGTTTGGCTATCAATATTGAAACTTTTAGGTCAAACCATAAAATATAATACAAGTGTCCATTTGTATCAATTTTGAAACAGATATCCCATCTCCTACAAATATCAATATCAAAATTGATATACCATACTAGCATTTTTGACATTCTAACCAAACAGGGGTAGATAGAGAGATGAACATAGAACTGACAAGCTTGTAGAAATAGAGAGGAATCTATAACTGACAGGTTAGGAGTCGCAACTCTGGATTCAAGAGGCAAGGGGAAAGGGACTGATAAGAAGACAACTCTCATCTGCCCACAAGATGAACGAGTGTCTTCGGTTCTGCCCTCTTGATGTTCCCCTTCATAAAACGCAGCCATCTTCTTATCATTGTGTTCACTTGTTCAGCACTCATGCTATGGTGTGAATAACGTACCCTGATGCACCTCGTCGAAGTCGATGCTGATCTCTCCGTTGCGATGGCAACACGCTAATGCTCGCATGGCTGCTGCCAAATTTAGTTGCCGTCTGCAGCTTTTATCTGCACCACCAGCTCGCCACCCCCTTCAGAGCACCGCTGTTTGCTACCCTCTTGTCGTCTGTGAATAAGCTTCTTCCGGGAGGAGCGCTTACTGCAGAGAAAGTGGAAGAGAGCACTGCGCAAGAACCGAGGCAGTCCGTATTCCGTCTAGCACGCTACCACGGCGGAAGAAGGGCTAGCTGCTAGCTCTCCTCGAACAACGGCATTCTGCACCAACCATCACCGCACCTCAAAGTCCAGCTCGTATAAAAAGATAGAAAATAAAAGAGAAAATTAACTAGATGACAACAACAATGTCAGAAAGTTCAGAGCTAAAGTCTATTCCGTGCGGTAGGATACGATTTTTTTATATTTTCTATTGAACTCAGAAGTCAGAGCAAGTTTAACGAGCAGAAAAAAAAAGTAAGGAAAGCTCAGCAAAAGAAACCAATAGAAAAAGTTTGAATCTTTAGCCATTTGCGTATGGGTATCTTTGCTGACCAAAAATGTAAATAACGAACAATGTGGGTGGGGGGACTGCCGAGACGGGTCGTCGTCAAAAAGAACCCTTTTTCATCATTTTTCTGTCAGGGCACTCCGACGGAAGATCGGGGAAGGAGAAAAAGGCGCTCTTTTTTTTTCCCCTGATTCCAGAATCGACGAGAAGATTGTTAGATGAGCGGGGGCCGGGGCTCCTCTCCGAAGTAAACCAAGACTGCACGATCTCCCGTACTGGAGTAGATCTGCACAGCCGTAGAAACAAGGGAGCACCCTTTCTTCTTTTATAGATATGCGAGAAGGATAAGCGAGAGGACAGAAAGCGGGATCCAATGTCTTGGAAAGTTAGAATGTGGTCGGATGTGTGGCTGAAGAGGGCGCCGCTGTGCTGATGCTATCCATGGACGTTCAGAAGCACAAAAAAATTGAAAGAAAGAGGGAAAGGAGAGGACTAACAGAGCAGGGCCGAGTATCTGCACCGGCTACGGAAAGATGAAGAATGTGGAGAAGAAAGATATCAACTTTCACACCGGACAATGGGATGGCGAGAAAAATGGGGAAGAACCGAAGAAGAGAAGGATACGTACTTCTGCACCCAAACAGCCGCAAGAACATGACTACTATCTGGTCTGGAGTAATGTGAGAGCACTATAACGGAAGCGTCGACGATGTCCTCCCTCACCTTCTCATCCCGCGTCGGAGAAAGGATAGAAGAAGCTGGTCAGTGCAGGAGCATAAGAAGACGGCGAAGAAGGAAAGAGGTGCTCGAGGCAATGGGTAGGTGGCCAAAGTACACAGACTTTAGAGAGATTGAGAGAGAGAGAGAGAGCTCTCTGTCTAGAATTCAAAAGAAATTTATATATTGATGACAATGCCAAAGTCGTATCAGCTCGGTTGTACGTCGATCCCGTAAGGGGATCCGAGAACGACCCAAATCCATATCCGGACCCAATAAGTAAGATGAGCTGAGAATCAGATGGTGCAGTTGCGGCCTTGCTGGAACCAGAAAATAAGAAAAATCTCAATCTTGTGGCCATCATGGTGATGGTGGTGGTGGCGCTGCAGCCCCGTGACTGCTCCGTCCTCTCTCCCAGATTCTCTTTGGTATTATGCAATTTGAATGGAGTAGAAAGCTAGAGGCCCCATCTTAGTGCTGCCCCACGCTATCTCTTTGAGTTTGATATGCCCCTGAACCCTCCACAGTCCTCCCTTTTGTTTTGCTCTTAGGAGCAGCCTTGAGGAGTTGGATTCAGGCAGCTCTGATGGAGGGGAAGATACCCCTCCAACAAGGGCAGGGAGCAACGCTGCAAGGGGAACCCCATCACCTTCTCTTCAGTGTCAGTTATTCCCGGAAAAAGAAGTCAAAGATAACAGAACTTTTTAATATCAGATTTAGGATCATGTTTGGTGGGGTTAGTGCGGAGAGATTCTTGTCAAAAAAATTTGCCGACACCTTCTGCAGTTGTTCCGAATCTCTGTAAAGAGTTCTCTGGCTTCCATGCGGAATATGTTAAATGAGGTTTTCTAACATTAGTGCCAGAGATTTCAACTCTCGCAACTGTGCTAAACACACTCTTACGGGGTGTTTGGTTGCATGATAATGGAGGTTTTTATTTTAATTTTTAAAAATTATAAGAAAACTTGTCAAAAGAGGTGTTTGGCTACCTTGACAATTTTATGTTTTGAAAGTGATTTTCTTCTTAAACAAAAAAAGAGGGTCTCACCTCTTTCTTTTTTCTTGTGATCCCCCACTTTGTTTGGTCATGAATGATAGTAACTCTTTTTTGTTATCACATCCCTCCAAATATGATAATTTTATGTCATGAGTTGGTTCACTTTTTATTTTAATATAATGGGGTGTTTGGTTGCATGATAATTTTTTGTACACTTTCATGATAAAAAATTATATTAAAATAAAAAATGAACCAACTCATGACATAAAATTATCATGTTTGAAGGGATGTGATTACAAAAAAGAGTAACTATCACACGTGACCAAATAAAGTGGGGGACCACAATAAAAAAGAAAGAGGTGAGACCCTCTTTTTTTATTTAAGAAGAAAATCACTTTTAAAACATAAAATTGTCATGGTTACCAAACACCTCTTTTAACAAGTTTTCTTACAATTTTTAAAAATTAAAACAAAAGCCTTCGTTATCATGCAACCAAACACCCCATTAATCTCATTAGGAAGAGACCGTACTCTTCATCTATCACTGCTAAGAAAGGGTGTTCATGTTCATGTTTGTCTATTGCTACTTGCTGCAGACTAGTGGTGTGCTACAAGGTCAAGCCCTCTTGGAAAAGAGATGGGAGCTTGGGTGCATGTTAGGGTACCCTTGAGGCCACCTAAGTAGATAAAAAGACAGAGACCCCCAAATGAGATGGCTTTCCGTGTGGATTACATCCCCCTTCCCACCCTCGCTGTCTCATACTTGAATTTCGATTTTTTTTTCTTAAATCTCTTGGGCTTCTAAACACGTATGAATCAGAGACCTTAGAAGATGTGAGGGCGTCTCAACCTAATAATCTTAAGATATCCCCAGGGGCAGATCCCCAGACAGAGTAGCGTGCCCTGTTGGGAACTTGGGTCCTACAGCTCCTCTCTCTCTCTAGAGATAAAGAACTAGAGAAGCACGTTGGGATTCCAAAGCAATAAATTTACAGAGCTAGCTGACTACCAGCAGCCTTCTTTCAGCAAATGGAGAAGACTACGAAGATGAACCCTTTACCCCAAAGGAGTAATGCTGTATGTCCACCACGTTTGAATTCACAACCACCGACACTGTGTACATTTAACTGCCATTGAATTGCAGGTTTTCTTATTTCCCTCGTCACAGTGGTGTGGTGCTGTCGGATTTTAATGAGAAATAAGGCCAGTATCTGAGCAAGGTGGGACGTCGACTCAGATATTATGTAAGACGAGGTCAAGGATCGTTGAACTAGTGGGTAATGCTCTTTTTTCGTAATTTTTACCGGGTATCAACTTGCCATTGTTCCTTCCTTCTGCAATTATTTTTTAAGGTTTTTTTTTCTTTTTCAAGTTTCAACCTTGTTGAATCAAGAGTATGTAACTATTTGTTTGATATATTGTAATATCCAGGATATTTAAAATATATATATATGAAGTTATTATATTTATTATGAGAGTTAATATTATTAATTTTAAATCTTTCCCATTTTTTCTCTCTCCAGATCTTCTAGCGATATCACCGCCTCCCTTTCCTTATCTCCCCCGTTATTTCCTCCTCCCACTCCCGGTCGAACTCTCTCTTCCCCTCTATTTACGTTTTTTTTCTCTCCCGCACCCCCCCCACCTCCCACCTTCCTTCTTCTTCTCTTCCGTGCGCGCGCAACGGCCCGCGTCCTCGCCTCCCTCTTCTTCTCCCGCGAGCACACGTGCAGTAGCCTCCTCGCCCCCACCTTCCTCCTTCCCTCTTCGTCCCTCCCGCGCGGGTGCAACACCCAGACACCCCCCCCTCCCGCGGTTCTGTCCCGCGAGTGCCGCCTCCCTCCAGCGCCCTTCCACCGCCGCCGGCGCTCTCTCTCCGCCGTCCGCCGCACTTGGCCGCGCGCCGCCGCGCCGCCTCCACCCTCCTTCGACCAGCCACCTTCTGCCGCCGATGCCAGCCCCATCACGCCCGCGACCCCGCCATCTTCCAACGCGCCGTGCACGTCGCCGCCCACCGGCGCCCACGCGGCTGTCACCGGCCGCCGTCCGCCGCGACCCCCGCCGTCGACTGCGGCAGCGCCGCCCCCGCGACGCCGCCAGCCCGCCGCCCAGCCGCGGCAACCGTCGCCGACGTCCGCCTGCCCCCAGCCGTCGCCCAGCCGCCGCACCGTCCGCCAGCAGCAGCCGTGCGAGCCGCGCCTGCCCACCGCGCGCCACCCCACCATCCACCTGCACCCTCCGCCGGCCTCCCGGCCACGCTCGCCACCCACCTGCACATCGCCGCCCGGTTGCAGCGCCGCCGCCGCCATCGCCTGAGCCCCCCCCGGTGCTGCCTTCCTCCGCGTGAGCACGCGCAGCGCCGCCGCCGACGCCGGCCGCGCGTCCGGCGCCGCCCGCCCGACGCCAGCCCCGCCGTCCAGCGCCGGCCGGCCGCCACCCTCCGCGCGTACCCCGCGCGTGCGCCACCCATGCGCCACCGGTGCGCCAACCCGGGCCCCCTCCGCCGGTCTCTCTCTCCTCTCTCCTATCGCCCTCTCTCTCATATCGCCTCTCTCTCTCTCTCTTCTATTCTCTCTATTAGTATCTTTAATTCAATATTCTTCTCTATTTCTTCTATATTATTCTATTGTCTCTTTTTCAGTATATTATCAAGATATCGTTCGGTTCGGTTTTTCATCGCCGTCGTGACCGCGGCAACACACTCGTCACCCGGATCGATTCCGTTGGAATTCCGTGCGCCGTTCGCCGTTGCCGTCAAGGTAGGCGTCTCGGCTATTCTTAGCACTCTAATATTTTTATTAAACCGTAAGAATCATGTTTAGATCACCAGGATTAGAAGATTGTGATTAATGAGTTGTTTTGGATTTATTAGCATGATTAGATAGAGTTTAGATTAGCTTGTGTAATCATACATGTTTAGATTGTCCTATATTCATGATTATTCATCATGTTAGATAATTATTCAATTATGCATGTTAGCATGTTAGGTATGTCTTTATAGTTGAACCTAGTTAGTTTAGTAGGTTTGCATCGCGATTAACCTTAATCATGTATATTCCGATTTGATAAAAAGCCGATGTAAGATTTAGGTATAATGTTGTTAGAATTTAGTTTGTTGTCTTTTATGTGATAGGTAGTTCGTTTAAGCATGTAATGATTATGTTTAGGTTGTATATTGCATGATCTTATCTATATGTATCTAGTTGTGTTAGACTGTGGCATGGTATGTAAATATGTGGTGCATAGAACCGTGGGTGTTCAACTATGTATTTCATGTTTGATTGCCAATTAAATGTTCCTGTTTTACTGTCTGAGTTAATTATATGCTTGCATGGTGTGGAATGTGGTTTGTGCAGTGAGCTGCATTGTGATGGAAATGTACTTCACCAGACTAAATTAGTGTCCGTGGGCGGCGGAGATTAGTTGAATCGGAGCATCCTTCGATCCCAGATACCGCGGTTCATCCTAAGTACTCCCTGCCTAGGGGTACTATGGGATTTAGTTACTATATGTTACTTCCTACTATATGGTAAATCTGGTGCTAGTTTTGTGATGTGACTACATTTATTCAGATGGAGCATGATATTTACTCAGACAGGTGTCTAGTTGTGTGTTTTGGCATAGATGTTAGGGTTCTACATGTGTCATTGGTTTTATGTCAGGTTGTGTATATTGTGAGCATACCTAGAGTAGGTCCAATGAGCAGGTTATGTTGGTTTTAATGCATATAGAGTCTGGTTATCATATGGGGTAGTAGAATGATCTTGTAATCATTTAATGGAAGATATATAATTAGTTTACACCCTATGTATTAAATCTGATTTGTAGGTTTATTATGTATAGTATACCACTAGAATCATTATTATAATGGGGTAGTTCGGGTGTAAGTCCTACTGGGTCTGTTGTGACTCACCCCTTCCGTTGTTAATATTTTCTGGAGTGCAGGTTTAGCGCAGCAGAAGCGTAGTGGTGTTTTGGAGTTCGAGGAGATAGTGGTGTACTCATTCTATGTTGGTATTTAATTTGTTAGATAGAGGTTTGATTATTATGTTATTATGTTGTAAAGTTTGGAATTATGAATTGGATTGTGAATTTTGGTATTATTTGGCTCCGGACCGATATCCTTTCCCGTTACGTCGCCGGATTATCTTCCGCCGTGCATGTTAAAAATCCGGGTCGTGATGATTGGTATCAGAGCATTAACTCGGCCTGAATGTCTATTTTGACATGCCCGGGTTCTTGATATCGGTTTGGATTAGATGGAATTGATGATTGGAAGATCATGATCTTAGATAGGGAGAGTAATTTAGATTGTCTATTAGATTGAGAATCTTTTGATGGTATTGGAGTTTGATATTAGATGGGTTGTTAGATAATTAGATTGATAGATGATAGATAGATAATTGATAAGTAGATTGATGTAAGAATTGTTAGTTAGTGTGTTGATTTGATAGATAGTTAGATAGATAGTCTGATAGGTAGATATGTTTAGGTAGAGTGGTTGAGGGTGAGTGATAGATATTGAGTAGATTATAAATAGGAGAGAATAGTCAGATTGATTGAAGGATGCAATTGTTCGGTGAGTCCGGTTAAATTTTCGAGGACGAAAATTTTTGTTAGGAGGGTAGATTGTAATATCCAGGATATTTAAAATATATATATATGAAGTTATTATATTTATTATGAGAGTTAATATTATTAATTTTAAATCTTTCCCATTTTTTCTCTCTCCAGATCTTCTAGCGATATCACCGCCTCCCTTTCCTTATCTCCCCCGTTATTTCCTCCTCCCACTCCCGGTCGAACTCTCTCTTCCCCTCTATTTACGTTTTTTTTCTCTCCCGCACCCCCCCCACCTCCCACCTTCCTTCTTCTTCTCTTCCGTGCGCGCGCAACGGCCCGCGTCCTCGCCTCCCTCCTCTTCTCCCGCGAGCACACGTGCGGTAGCCTCCTCGCCCCCACCTTCCTCCTTCCCTCTTCGTCCCTCCCGCGCGGGTGCAACACCCGCACACCCCCCCTCCCCGCGGTTCGTCCCGCGAGTGCCGCCTCCCTCCGGCCGCCCTTCCACCGCCGCCGGCGCTCTCTCTCCGCCGTCCGCCGCACTTGGCCGCGCGCCGCCGCGCCGCCTCCACCCTCCTTCGACCAGCCACCTTCTCGCCGCCGATGCCGGCCCCATCACGCCCGCGACCCCGCCATCTTCCAACGCGCCGTGCACGTCGCCGCCCACCGGCGCCCACGCGGCCGTCACCGGCCGCCGTCCGCCGCGACCCCCGCCGTCGACCGCGGCGCCGCCGCCCCGCGACGCCGCCAGCCCGCCGCCCGGCCCGCGGCAACCGTCGCCGACGTCCGCCCGCCCCAGCCGTCGCCCGCCCGCCGCACCGTCCGCCGGCCAGCCGGCCGTGCGAGCCGCGCCCGCCCACCGCGCGCCACCCCACCATCCACCCGCACCCTCCGCCGGCCTCCCGGCCACGCTCGCCACCCACCCGCACATCGCCGCCCGGTTGCGCCGCCGCCGCCGCCATCGCCCGAGCCCCCCCGGTGTCGCCTTCCTCCGCGTGAGCACGCGCGGCCGCCGCCGCCGACGCCGGCCGCGCGTCCGGCGCCGCCCGCCCGACGCCGCCCCCGCCGTCCGGCGCCGGCCGGCCGCCACCCTCCGCGCGTACCCCGCGCGTGCGCCACCCATGCGCCACCGGTGCGCCAACCCGGGCCCCCTCCGCCGGTCTCTCTCTCCTCTCTCCTATCGCCCTCTCTCTCATATCGCCTCTCTCTCTCTCTCTTCTATTCTCTCTATTAGTATCTTTAATTCAATATTCTTCTCTATTTCTTCTATATTCTTCTATTGTCTCTTTTTCAGTATATTATCAAGATATCGTTCGGTTCGGTTTTTCATCGCCGTCGTGACCGCGGCAACACACTCGTCACCCGGATCGATTCCGTTGGAATTCCGTGCGCCGTTCGCCGTTGCCGTCAAGGTAGGCGTCTCGGCTATTCTTAGCACTCTAATATTTTTATTAAACCGTAAGAATCATGTTTAGATCACCAGGATTAGAAGATTGTGATTAATGGGTTGTTTTGGATTTATTAGCATGATTAGATAGAGTTTAGATTAGCTTGTGTAATCATACATGTTTAGATTGTCCTATATTCATGATTATTCATCATGTTAGATAATTATTCAATTATGCATGTTAGCATGTTAGGTATGTCTTTATAGTTGAACCTAGTTAGTTTAGTAGGTTTGCATCGCGATTAACCTTAATCATGTATATTCCGATTTGATAAAAAGCCGATGTAAGATTTAGGTATAATGTTGTTAGAATTTAGTTTGTTGTCTTTTATGTGATAGGTAGTTCTGTTTAAGCATGTAATGATTATGTTTAGGTTGTATATTGCATGATCTTATCTATATGTATCTAGTTGTGTTAGACTGTGGCATGGTATGTAAATATGTGGTGCATAGAACCGTGGGTGTTCAACTATGTATTTCATGTTTGATTGCCAATTAAATGTTCCTGTTTTACTGTCTGAGTTAATTATATGCTTGCATGGTGTGGAATGTGGTTTGTGCAGTGAGCTGCATTGTGATGGAAATGTACTTCACCAGACTAAATTAGTGTCCCGTGGGCAGCGGAGATTAGTTGAATCTGGAGCATCCTTCGATCCCAGATACCGCGGTTCATCCTAAGTACTCCCCTGCCTAGGGGTACTATGGGATTTAGTTACTATATGTTACTTCCTACTATATGGTAAATCTGGTGCTAGTTTTGTGATGTGACTACATTTATTCAGATGGAGCATGATATTTACTCAGACAGGTGTCTAGTTGTGTGTTTTGGCATAGATGTTAGGGTTCTACATGTGTCATTGGTTTTATGTCAGGTTGTGTATATTGTGAGCATACCTAGAGTAGGTCCAATGAGCAGGTTATGTTGGTTTTAATGCATATAGAGTCCGGTTATCATATGGGGTAGTAGAATGATCTTGTAATCATTTAATGGAAGATATATAATTAGTTTACACCCTATGTATTAAATCGATTTGTAGGTTTATTATGTATAGTATACCACTAGAATCATTATTATAATGGGGTAGTTCGGGTGTAAGTCCTATCAAGTCCGTTGTGACTCACCCCTTCCGTTGTTAATATTTTCTGGAGTGCAGGTTTAGCGCAGCAGAAGCGTAGTGGTGTTTTGGAGTTCGAGGAGATAGTGGTGTACTCATTCTATGTTGGTATTTAATTTGTTAGATAGAGGTTTGATTATTATGTTATTATGTTGTAAAGTTTGGAATTATGAATTGGATTGTGAATTTTGGTATTATTTGGCTCCAGACCGATATCCTTTCCCGTTACGTCGCCGGATTATCTTCCGCTGTGCATGTTAAAAATCCGGGTCGTGACAGATTGGTATCAGAGCATTAACTCGGCCTGAATGTCTATTTTGACATGCCCGGGTTCTTGATATCGGTTTGGATTAGATGGAATTGATGATTGGAAGATCATGATCTTAGATAGGGAGAGTAATTTAGATTGTCTATTAGATTGAGAATCTTTTGATGGTATTGGAGTTTGATATTAGATGGGTTGTTAGATAATTAGATTGATAGATGATAGATAGATAATTGATAAGTAGATTGATGTAAGAATTGTTAGTTAGTGTGTTGATTTGATAGATAGTTAGATAGATAGTCTGATAGGTAGATATGTTTAGGTAGAGTGGTTGAGGGTGAGTGATAGATATTGAGTAGATTATAAATAGGAGAGAATAGTCAGATTGATTGAAGGATGCAATTGTTCGGTGAGTCCGGTTAAATTTTCGAGGACGAAAATTTTTGTTAGGAGGGTAGATTGTAATATCCAGGATATTTAAAATATATATATATGAAGTTATTATATTTATTATGAGAGTTAATATTATTAATTTTAAATCTTTCCCATTTTTTCTCTCTCCAGATCTTCTAGCGATATCACCGCCTCCCTTTCCTTATCTCCCCCGTTATTTCCTCCTCCCACTCCCGGTCGAACTCTCTCTTCCCCTCTATTTACGTTTTTTTCTCTCCCGCACCCCCCCACCTCCCACCTTCCTTCTTCTTCTCTTCCGTGCGCGCGCAACGGCCCGCGTCCTCGCCTCCCTCTTCTTCTCCCGCGAGCACACGTGCGGTAGCCTCCTCGCCCCCACCTTCCTCCTTCCCTCTTCGTCCCTCCCGCGCGGGTGCAACACCCGGACACCCCCCTCCCGCGGTTCTCGTCCCGCGAGTGCCGCCTCCCTCCTGCGCCCTTCCACCCCCGCCGGCGCTCTCTCTCCGCCGTCCGCCGCACTTGGCCGCGCGCCGCCGCGCCGCCTCCACCCTCCTTCGACCAGCCACCTTCTCGCCGCCGATGCCGGCCCCATCACGCCCGCGACCCCGCCATCTTCCAACGCGCCGTGCACGTCGCCGCCCACCGGCGCCCACGCGGCCGTCACCGGCCGCCGTCCGCCGCGACCCCCGCCGTCGACCGCGGCAGCGCCGCCCGCGACGCCGCCAGCCCGCCGCCCGGCCGCGGCAACCGTCGCCGACGTCCGCCGCCCCCGGCCGTCGCCCGCCCGCCGCACCGTCCGCCGCGCCGGCGGCCGTGCGAGCCGCGCCGCCCACCGCGCGCCACCCCACCATCCACCCGCACCCTCCGCCGGCCTCCCGGCCACGCTCGCCACCCACCCGCACATCGCCGCCCGGTTGCGCCGCCGCCGCCGCCATCGCCGAGCCCCCCCGGTGCCGCCTTCCTCCGCGCGAGCACGCGCGGCGCCGCCGCCCGACGCCGGCCGCGCGTCCGGCGCCGCCCGCCCGACGCCAGCCCCGCCGTCCGGCGCCGGCCGGCCGCCACCCTCCGCGCGTACCCCGCGCGTGCGCCACCCATGCGCCACCGGTGCGCCAACCCGGGCCCCCTCCGCCGGTCTCTCTCTCCTCTCTCCTATCGCCCTCTCTCTCATATCGCCTCTCTCTCTCTCTCTTCTATTCTCTCTATTAGTATCTTTAATTCAATATTCTTCTCTATTTCTTCTATATTCTTCTATTGTCTCTTTTTCGCATATTATCAAGATATCGTTCGGTTCGGTTTTTCATCGCCGTCGTGACCGCGGCAACACACTCGTCACCCGGATCGATTCCGTTGGAATTCCGTGCGCCGTTCGCCGTCGCCGTCAAGGTAGGCATCTCGGCTATTCTTAGCACTCTAATATTTTTATTAAACCGTAAGAATCATGTTTAGATCACCAGGATTAGAAGATTGTGATTAATGGGTTGTTTTGGATTTATTAGCATGATTAGATAGAGTTTAGATTAGCTTGTGTAATCATACATGTTTAGATTGTCCTATATTCATGATTATTCATCATGTTAGATAATTATTCAATTATGCATGTTAGCATGTTAGGTATGTCTTTATAGTTGAACCTAGTTAGTTTAGTAGGTTTGCATCGCGATTAACCTTAATCATGTATATTCCGATTTGATAAAAAGCCGATGTAAGATTTAGGTATAATGTTGTTAGAATTTAGTTTGTTGTCTTTTATGTGATAGGTAGTTCTGTTTAAGCATGTAATGATTATGTTTAGGTTGTATATTGCATGATCTTATCTATATGTATCTAGTTGTGTTAGACTGTGGCATGGTATGTAAATATGTGGTGCATAGAACCGTGGGTGTTCAACTATGTATTTCATGTTTGATTGCCAATTAAATGTTCCTGTTTTACTGTCTGAGTTAATTATATGCTTGCATGGTGTGGAATGTGGTTTGTGCAGTGAGCTGCATTGTGATGGAAATGTACTTCACCAGACTAAATTAGTGTCCGTGGGCGGCGGAGATTAGTTGAATCGAGCATCCTTCGATCCCAGTATACCGCGGTTCATCCTAAGTACTCCCCTGTCTAGTGGTAATATGGGATTTAGTTACTATATGTTTCTTCCTACTATATTGTAAATGCGGTGCTAGTTTTGTGATGTGACTACATTTATTCAGATGGAGCATGATATTTACTCAGACAGGTGTCTAGTTGTGTGTTTTGGCATAGATGTTAGGGTTCTACATGTGGCATTGGTTTTATGTCAGGTTGTGTATATTGTGAGCATACCTAGAGTAGGAGCAATGAGCAAAGTTATGTTGGTTTTAATGCATATAGAGTCTGGTTATCATATGGGGTAGTAGAATGATCTTGTAATCATTTAATGGAAGATATATAATTAGTTTACACCCTATGTATTAAATCGATTTGTAGGTTTATTATGTATAGTATACCACTAGAATCATTATTATAATGGGGTAGTTCGGGTGTAAGTCCTACTCGGGTTCTGTTGTGACTCACCCCTTCCGTTGTTAATATTTTCTGGAGTGCAGGTTTAGCGCAGCAGAAGCGTAGTGGTGTTTTGGAGTTCGAGGAGATAGTGGTGTACTCATTCTATGTTGGTATTTAATTTGTTAGATAGAGGTTTGATTATTATGTTATTATGTTGTAAAGTTTGGAATTATGAATTGGATTGTGAATTTTGGTATTATTTGGCTCCAGACCGATATCCTTTCCCGTTACGTCGCCGGATTATCTTCCGCTGTGCATGTTAAAAATCCGGGTCGTGACATATATCACCTAAAATAATCAGGCTCTAGGAAGGGAGACAGTGAATGGTAATCTTTTAGATGGCCCAACAGGTGGGTGCTCACTTATCCCAGCAGAAAACTACCCAGAGATGCTGTTGTTCCACGCATGGTGTGCCGGGTCGGCCGGTTTTTTGGCTGACCGACCCCGACCCATTTGTTATATTTAAATAAATTTATTATTATTATTTTCCCGACCCCAACCCGACCAGGGTCGCGACCCTAACTGACCCGGGTCAATTTTAAACCTAACCGACCCAATCTTGACCTCCAACCTCGCCTTCCTTGGTTCCACGAAACAATCAATTATGTCTGGGTTAAAGAAAAAAACAACTAGAAGTCTAGAATAGTCACATCAGTAAAATATAGGTTGTTTGCACAAATTCAAAAAACATCACTGTGTTGTTTAGTTGGCTGTAAAACCATAGTCTACGAAAAACAAGGCTTACTGACTCTTCTCTGGTTTGAATTTTGGCATCCCTATATTTTATTCATTTGCCATCTTCTACGAATATTTTTGCTAAGCACGTCACCGTACTAAGATTCCTCGGCAGCTCCCGATCACTCCCTGCAATCAGTGGGTGTTTTCGAGAAGTTTTTTCTGGAACCAGACAAAATCTAATTTATTTTATTTTGATTTGATCCGATTCAAATCATAGTTTATCATGGCATAATACATATGTTATTTTTTATATTTTCTTAGTTTTATCTTTAAAACTTTTGAAACAAATTTATTTTTATTAAAACACATATAAATATTGTTAATATTTTTATGAATTTAAATAAATATTTAATCTCATTCAGGTTATCTTTTTGATTTATGGATTTAATTTAATCTGAAGAACCCTAAAAACTGAATTAAACTAAACTAAACCGAATTTGGCATCTCCGGTTGAACCAAATAGTTAACACCCCGCTAGTGAAGAGGGGCCTACGGTCAAGAAGTTTGCAAGTCAAATAAATTTAATTTAATCTTATTAATTTACATATTTATTTAAATTTATTTAATTTAATTTAATTAATATATTTATTTTTTATTGAAATCAGATTAACGGAAACAAAATTAATCGATTCCGATTCCGATTTTGATTACGATAAGTTACCAAAATATATGAGTTCGATTCCGATAATTTATAGAGTACAAAAATAGTTTGGTTAGAGTTTCATTTTTGAAACTATATCAATATTGATATTAATATTTTCAAATGTTGGAGTATCAATACCAAAAGTAATACAAGCTGACACTTGTATTACATAATATGTTTTGTTTGCACTGTAAATTTTAAAATGGATACAATTAATCAAACACCTCTTAATAGTTTCTATATTAATATCAATTTTAAAATTGACAGCGATAGAGGTACCTAATAGTGTTATCAATATCAATTTAAAAATTGATAGTGATTCCGGCACCGATTCCATCTATATATATATATCGATCGGGATCGATCTTCTATCCAGATCTGTAATTCTGGCGTGAATCAGATCGATCATGTCCGATCCGATCTAAGAGCCAGTCGATCCCAATCTAGATCAGCCGATTCTCAGTTATCAGTGGTAGCCAACGGTTCTCAGAATGGATCCTGAGCAGCCCACGGAGCGAATTAGAACGATAGGAGTAAAGATGGAGCCATTAATTAAAAGCTATACTAGATTATATGGGCCGGAGGTTACTTACATGTTTTTGAAATATGGGATTACAAAATAAAGTTTGAGCCCCGTACGTGGGACAAAAGACAAATAGAACAAGGGTGGGAGATAATTAAATGATTTCCTCCATTTGAAAATCAGAAGACGACGCATGCAGGACGACACAATTACTATGATCAGAGACATAATTATATAATCCCCTCCTAAATGTTTTATGATCGTTCGTAGGCATTGAAACCATAATCAGTTCTGCATATATGTACAACAAATATCTATCTCTCTACTAGAAATGCAAACAAATCAATTTTGATAACGAAAGGACCTGCGTCGGATTTCAATTCTAACGAGGGTAAAGTTACTCCGATCTTAAAGTCCAATGATTTTGAAATGACTATGTTACTCTAATGATGGGTGGACTTACCTTCTCTGCCCTCCAAAGCTGGAAACAAAGTGCCTGCTCGTCGACAGGGCCTGGCCAGCTCGATGCTTCAGTTGGAGAGAAATTAACACACACACCAACTAATTAACTGGGTTTCCTCCGGTTTTGTTATTTTCCTAACTATCAATGCACCCCCATCGATAGGATACGTAGTACTTGCCGTTTGCTTTCTGACACCGTGATCTCCGCACATTAATGACTTGACACGACCAAAAACGTCCTAGCGGTGACGATTCACATTCAAAGGCAAGATCACCGCTCCCGGATCCACGCATGCATGCGCATATAGCATGGTTCTTAACTAAATCCCTCTTCTTGACTAGACGCTTTAGTCAGGTCATACCGAGATCGGCAAGTCTTCTGTACGCGCACACGCTGCCATTAATGATTAATTGGCACACATTTTCATCGGTAAGATGCGTCCACAAGGACACGCGGTTCATCTACGAGTTGCGTCAATAGCACGCAAGTCAAACTAAAATCGTTCAGCTTGAATTTTAGGACTCCCTCTGTATAATAATATATAAAGAGGAAGTCTCTGATGGCCATAGAGATGCAAACGAACTAATACACTGTAGTTCAAAGTTTGACTAGATAAAAATTGGGCTCGGCACGTTTATTACGTTAGATGAACGAGTTTGAATAAAAAATAAAGTTTGACTCATTAAATGAGTCGAACTTGAATAGACTCTTGCTCGGTTCGATAAATTCGTGAGTAATTCGAGTAAATTTTATATTATATATTTATTTTTAAAAATAAATTTATAAATATTAATAATTATATATTATCACTTAAATATATTAAATAATTTTAAATTTAAGTTTAAATTTAGATTGTGTTTCATAAATAAGTTAAATCTAGAGTTTCATAAATAATTTTTTATTGATTTTAAATTTTATAAACGAGTTTGTATATAGTTTAAGGTTGAATGTGAATTGAATTTTAGCTTAGTTACTACTCGAGTTCGAGCTCGACTCGACTCGATTAATAAACGAACCAAACTTGAACGAGGGTTCAACGTACTCGTTAAAACTCGAACTCGAACTTGAACTCGCGTAAAATAAATGAATCGAACTTGAACATCACACTACTCGGCTCGACTCGGCTCGACTCGGCTCGTTTGCATCCCTAGATAGCCACGAGGTTCCAGAACCCTGACCTTGAGCCCTGGGATGCCTGAATCCCTCTTTTCAACGATTCCCTGCCCTTTTATCGTCGGCGTGCACAAAAAGAGAGGAAATCTCTCTCGTCTAGAAGTTCTCCAATCTTCTCCTTTCTCATCACCATCTTCTCAACGAGGGCATTCTGAAATCTCCTTGTCATCGTCTTCATCCTCTTGCCATTGTCAGTCGGGAGATAGATAAACTCGCTGTCGGGGCCATAGTTGCAAACACTGACGATGCAGCTTATATATCAACCGGGTGCATGCATTCTTTTACCCAGCTGGGGTGTAAACGGTTCGGTTCGGTTCGGTTTGGGCGTTTTTTTTCCAAACCGAAACCGAACCGATAAGGAGAACCGAACCGAACCGGTTCAGTGAAGCCTGAACCGATTGTGGTTCGGTTCGGTTCGGTTCGGTTCGGTTCATCGGTTTAATGTATATTTAAATAAATATAAATAAACATAAAATAAAATATACATTATAATAATTATTTAAGATTAATATGAAGACTAATACTTTATTTATAATATATAATTATATATTTATACTAATTAACTTAAATTTATATTAATATATATTTAAAATTGATATAATATATATTTAGATGTAATATAATATGTAAATAGAGTGGGTCAAACTTTGCCAAATCGGGTCAACCGGTTTACCGGTTCGGTTCGGTTTGGGGAGATGCTGAACCGAACCAAACCGATAAGAAATTATCGGTTCGGTTCGGTTCAAGAAACCGAATGGATAACCTGTCAAACCGAACCGAACCGATCGGTTCGGTTCGGTTCGGTTCGGTTTACCGGTTTACCGGTTTACCGGTTTTACTTGAACACCCCTAACTGGATGCAACCTATTGCCATGGAGTAGACCGCTTCCTCACACACACACCTCTCTTGTTGTTCTTTGCTTGATTTGTGTGCTTATCATCTAGCTTCTAATATTTATTGTCCATTCATATATATCTAAAAATACAAAAAATGAGGGTTGTGATTTAGTCTTGATTTGGTTAATCCTCCCCGTTTTGTTAATTATGTTTACCTCTCTTATGGATGCTTCATTCTCCTCGTAGTGCTGATTTCTTTGCCATCCTTAATTTGTTTGTTTTTCTGATCATTTTAGGTTTACATTCAGGCCGGACGTGTTTCAAGAGTAAAAGGATTCGAGTTCCTTTTCTTCGACCAACTAAGGGGAAATCGGAACTTGACAGTCATCATCACTAAACTGATGATGACAAATCCACCTTTGTTTTCTCTCATCCACAATTTGTTTACTTTTGTAAGTAAATAAATAATACATAATTACTAAAATTTAATAATATCTAAAATTTATTTTTGCCATTTATTGGAATTTAATTGCTGAAATTTATTTTTATCATTTATTGCTTTTAGATTTTTTATTGTAAATTTATTATTTTTAATGATATCTGTTGGTTTTTTTTCAAAATCTAAAAAATAAAAATGAAATAAATTGATTCTGATAAGATGTCTTTCACTTCTGACAACTTGTATGATATCTTGAAAGATCACCATTTGTCAACTTTTATCAAAGTGAAATCAAAATTTTGAAATATCGAATTTTGCTTACACCCGTACCCTCATGTTGGAAGTAGACTAGATTAAGGCCCATCAACGTATATGATCATTTTATTGAGTGCATATGTGTGTGGGTGTGCGCTTGAGAGAGAGAGAGAGAGAGAGAAGATCTTCTTTATTTCCTTTCCATTGGCTGGAAACTTTTTATACTCCACCCACTTAGCTGTCACCCACCTTTCCTCCCATGGGTCTTGAGTCTTGAGTATATACGACTCCAAAACAAAGAACCCCACCA
The DNA here is from genome assembly GCA_036172225.1 of Cryptocoryne crispatula var. balansae. Classification (NCBI taxonomy): domain Eukaryota; kingdom Viridiplantae; phylum Streptophyta; class Magnoliopsida; order Alismatales; family Araceae; genus Cryptocoryne; species Cryptocoryne crispatula. The sequence continues at coordinate 15,280,233 of CM069921.1, forward strand.
AGTAGATATGGATAACCTCCTCAAACCAAGTTATTAGAGAGGTGTTACCATCATAGTCATTTCTACGAGAGCGGATCACCTCAGTTCCGGGGTGGAGGGAGAAGTCTCAGTCCCCAATTAGAGGCGGCAACATACCTCCGTCACTTAAGTGGCGGTTCAAGTTATGTTACTGAACCGGTTCGGTGAACCGGTAGTGAGTTACAAAGGGCTCGGTAGCGGTTCAGCCCTTTTCGGTAACGGTTCACCGAACCGGTTCAGTAACATAACTTGAACCGCCACTTAAGTGACGGAGGTATGTGACCGCCTCTGATTGGGGACTGAGACTTCTCCTCCCACCCTGAAACTGAGGTGATCCACTCTCCATTTCTACACGAGAGAAAGTCAGCCACTCTGGTCAAACCCTGTTCTAATCTACATGCCACCAACGGTCGCCGTCGCCGTCTTTGCCAGTACAGCTGTTTTTTCTCTCTGATCTAAATGCCACCAACGGTCGTCGTCGCCGTCTTTGCCGGTACAGCTGTTCTCCAATCTCTCTCTCTCATATTCTTTAATCATAACATTCTTCCTCTTTGTAGTCTTATTGAGCTGTTTGGCAAAGGGGAAGAGTGCTCCTCGCCACCCGGATTACTGTTTAATCACGTTAGTCTGCGCCTGAATTTCTAGGCTCTCGAAACAGCTCGGGCAGGACGAAGCAGTAGGTGAAGGCCCCACTCTGTTTTCTGCTCTCTTGTTCCCATGTGCGTTGCTGCTCCCTCTGGGTAGCTTCTCTCTCTGCGCCTCCCCCTTCACCTGTTGCTCCTCCGTCTTCTCCCGTGGAAAGAAAGAAATTTGAGAGGATCACAGGACAAGGAACGATGTGAAATTGGCCTTCATTTGGATTGCCCACCTTCAAGAGCGGCTTTTCCGGTTCTAATCTGCGAAGGAGGGTGGGGTGCGCGCGGGAGTATCGTCTGTTTCGGGTAAAAATGCCATCTTTTCCCTCCGCCCCTCCTTTTGCTGCGGCTGCTGGCAGGCAAGGGGGGTAGCGAGGAGGTGGGGAGGAGGAAGGCTTCTTGAGATCTTGGAAAAATCATCTCGTGTGGAGTGAGAAGTGAAAATTAAAGTAAGGAGCAGTAAGAACTGAACAGGTAAGCTTCTTCTGGCTCGCAATTCTTGTGAATCTCCCCTATTACAACAGCAAGTGGAAGAAAACAGAGAGAAGGACGAAGCGAAATCTTTGTTCTTCCAGTTGCAGCATTCTCTGGTGTTTTCTAATGTCTCCGCGTAAGGCTACGATCCTGAAGTTGTTCGCCGATTCTGCAAATGAGATAGATATACATGTAGCTAAATGGGTGTCGTACACATAATGAAAGAGTAAAGTTTTTTTTTTTCTTTCCTTCTGCTTCCTTAAATCTTTGAATTTTATCAAGCAAAATACAAAAATTTGTCTGCTATCTGCTATATTTCTCTTCCTATGGCTTCTGAGACCGTTATTCTATGGTATTTCCTGTATACGAATCAAGGAAATATGTCTGAAAGCGGGGTTCGGCCGAGGAGGACGAAGGGGAAGAAGAACAATTGGAAAAAGTGAGTTTCTTTTACAAACACCCGCAGAAATGGCCTACGGATTCGATGACCTCCATGAGCTAGTGGGATTTGGAGGTGCAGTCGAGGTCGACGCTGCTGAGGTTCGAGTAGAAGTACCGGAGATTGCAGTCGAGGTGTGTCCAGAACCTGACAGAAACGAAGATCCCTACCCTCCACCTGGTTCTGGCCTGCCCATTCAGCTGGAACTCCACTATCCCTTGCTTGAGTGCCTTGTCCATCTTGTCCATCCTGCTTGGGTCGAGTGGCACCACCGCCGACTCCACGACGTATGGCAGCAGGACCGTGCTGTTCTTGCCCACGGTGAAGGGTTCTGCCTTCAGAAAGGCGAGGGGGATACCGTCGAACTGCAACCTGAAGTCGATGTCGGAGAAGGAGGCGTCCGCCTTCGTGTTGTTATTGTCAGCCTCCATGGTGATGGTCATTCGAACACCGAGCTGGCCGGACAAGTCGAAGCTCAGATCGTCCAGGTGGGTTTCCCTCACTCTGATGTAGGGCATCTTGGGGCGGTAGGCCAGGTAGACGGCCAGCACCACCGTGCCGGTGATGATGACGGCCACCGTGAGGAAGGCGCAGGCGATGGCGAAGCACCAGACCAGCGGGTTAGTGGAGCGTTTGTCGAAGACTCGTTGCTGTCTCATTTGGCTTTGTTGGTGGGGAGCCGCGACATCCGGGAGAAACGTTAGGGGGGAGGAAGCTCTCTTGTGTTTTAATGGCGGGATGTGGGGGTGTAGGATGTTGGTGGACTGGACATGCCATCCATTGAGGTCCTGAGGATGTTTGGATGGCGAGGCGGCAAGCAGTTATCCATGCCCCTTCCATGGGGAAAAGGTCTGTTGCAGGAATCACAGCTTCCTTTGCCTCTGGTTAAAGGAGATACCAAACTTGTTTGCTTAATGCCTGCTGCTGGAGTATCACCCACTCCCTTTCCCTGCAGCAGACCACATTCCCCAACGCTAATACAGACCTTTTCTCTGTTATTTCCGACAAGAGCCATGATTTTTTGTCCTCCAGAAAATATTCTCCCTCGGTGGAAGGAAAATGGAGGGCAGAATCTGGGATTGTTCCGAAGGTCGGGCTCATATTCTTGCTTGGCCATGCTGAAACCATCTAGCATGGCTGTTGGATGCCTATTGGTACCACGATCCATTCTGCAGAAATCAATTTTGTCTTTTGCGGAATTTGGGCATGGAGACGACTTTATGCAGTTGCTAAAAAGGTTGTTCATTCAGATGACTTTGAATTTCGGCCATGTCAGTGTGCCATGTAAAGAAAAGAAACTTATTGCGTCTTCAAAGGTTGTTGAAATGCCATCAAGGATGTATTTTTGTGGTTGCCAGCATATTCTTGTTTTAGAGCATGATAGCTGAATTGTATTCAACATTTTTACTATGTTTAGCTAGGCAGCTGGGTCTGTCCTAATGCTATGTCATTTTTTTGATGGGGTTATTAACATCCTATAAGCTAGTTATGAGGAACAATTAGTCATGGTCATCCACAAACTACAATCTTTTCTATATGCCATTCAACGGCTGCTTGCTTAACTTTTCTGAAAGGGGTTTTGCTGTATGTTTGTAAGGTTACATTTCTTTTTTAAATTAGTAGTTGTGCTATAGAGCAAGCTGTATTTACTGTATTATTTATTCATTACTCTCTTGGCAGACATGGACGGAAATCTGTGACATGAATGGATCCACAAACCTTCATAAGGTTGTCAATTGGATCCCTTGGGCTGAGAATTCCAGCATCAGCATCAAAGAAAATACAAGCTGGGCAACATCTACTTTCTATTCCATGTTCATGTGAGATTCGGCTCCGGGGCTTCCCCATTCAGACAGTTGTAGTCCCTTTAATATCTTCAGCTGAAGCCAATCCTACTCATAGCAATCCAGCAATTTTCTATCTTGGGGAATCTGATGTCAAGGAACTCATGTCACCTCGCTGCTTCCAGGCTTCTGCGTCCCATTTGGAGATAGCAGTTTATGCAGAGAACCAGGGTTTGAACTGCGGCATGAGCAGCAGGAAGCACCAGCTTGGAACATTCAGGCTTCGTGTGAATTCTGAGTGGAGCGAAGGGCATTCCATATTGCTTCACAGTGGCTGGATTGGTCTTGGGAAAAACAGGCAGGAAAAGGGTAAAGCGGGTCCTGAGCTACATCTAAGGGTAAAATTAGATCCAGACCCAAGATATGTCTTCCAATTTGAAGATGAGATAATGCTTAGTCCTCAAATAGTTCAGCTCCAAGGTACCATTAAGCAGCCCATTTTCAGTTGCAAGTTCAGTCGAGATAGAAGGTATGGTTGTACAGTGCCTCTTCTTTTTCTTTTCTTATCAATAATAAAAACTATCTTTCAATAAGAAACTCCACTTCTACACCATGTTCAAGTTTGGGCTGAGTTCAGGACTTTATTCTACATTTTAATATGCTCTGGCTCAAAACGTCATAAGTAAATATTCAGATAAAATAATTATGTATAATATTGATTTAAGTGAAAAACATATAAAACGTGTATGGTTTTATAACATATGTATAGACAATATTATCAATATTATCAAATTTTTACTATCTCTCAGTTTATTTTATGTTGCTAGTTTGGTTCAAGTTCACAATGCAGTTAAAACAAACCAGACTGTACTTGGTTCAACCTGAACTAACCTAAAACTTGCTTCAGCCTGAGCCAAACCAAAACATTGTCCCGTTTGTCTTAGTTCATCAGGTTGAACTATGGCTGCTTCCTGAGTTTTGAAGGGTGAACTTCAGTTTATCCCTTCAGATTTTGTTCCTGTTAGAGAACTTGCAAACTTGAGCGAAACCACACAGTCATTGTCTGAAGGTTGAAACTTCAATGCTCTCTTAACGGTTCTGAAGTTTAGGAAGCATGCAACCTGAAGCATAGAAGTTGAAGTGGAAGTATACTAGAAGAATATTTTGACCTGGCTATGTTTATAAAGTTTCTATTTAATAGCAGAATAAAACCTTTTCATAATAATAAGAATAATACTCTTTCTTATAATATTATAGACATTTTAATAAATACTAATCAAAACCTAGTTACATATGTATAAGAATGAACTGTATCATGTATAACCACAACTAATTTTGTGGTTGAATCAACTAAAATTTTTTTACTAGTTTCAGAGTTTTATCTACCATGCCTACCATCGCTTGACACATTTGACATCTTTCTTGGTTTAGGGTATAGGTTTTAAGTTTTGTACTTATTTACCCCATATAGGCTTGTTCCATTTACCTGTTATTGCGGACAAGAATTGATGTTTACATGTTATATAGGCCCCAAGTATTAGATACACCTCTAATATTGATATAGATCATGAGGTGCTTGGCTAGTGGTATCAGTTTTAAAACTTGCAATACAAACAAGCATGTTATGTAATATAAGTGTCAACTTGTATCAATTTTGATAGTGATACTCTAATCTCCATAAATATCAATTTCAAAATTTACATATTATCATTTGACACTAACCAAACAGGGCATAAAATATATTTTTTTGGATATATGTGATGGGAACACTTGTAAGGTGTATATCTCCTGATCACCACATAGTTATTTGAGGTGCCGGGGTTGTGATTTGCAGGATCGGCTGGTCTTGGATTGAGGTCAACAACTGTTAATCTAATACCATGTGGCATGACCAATCTCAGAATGAGATTCACACTGGATTAGATAATTTGGCCAGAATCTGACAAGTTTGGCCTATCTGATCTAAACTGCTTGATCTAGTTGAACTGCTTGGCCTAGTTGATTCTGGCCTGAATCAAAGCCAAGTCAGACCGAGTCATGACTGGATCAGACGGGGCACATGCCAAAATTGGCTGCTTCTTGGCTGATCCTTGACTTCCACAGATTGGCTGATCCTGCTGATCTGACCTGATCAGGATCAGGATCTGCCCGGCTGAACTAGTGTCTGATTCTGACTTGGAAATGCTTGGAACTTTCTACACTTTTTTCTCATATCTTGCAGAATCTTTTTGTAAGGTTGTCTTTCTTTCATTTCTTCCAACGGAATTACTGATTGTTAGTGTCTGATCCTGACCTGAAAATCCTTGGAAGTTTCTACACCTTTTTTTTATATTTTGCAGAATCCTTGTGTAAGGTTTTCTTTCATTTCTTCGAATGGAATAACTGATTGTTTGTCGACAATAGGGCATCTCATCTGGATCCAGCGAGTACTTACTGCTCAAGCTCAAATGGCAATGTTGATCATAATAGTTTTAGAAGGGAGAGGAAGGGTTGGAGAGTTGTGATCCATGATCTCTCCGGCGCTGCTGTAGCTGCTGCCTTCATGACAACCCCTTTTGTGCCGTCAACAGGTTCTGACCGAGTTGCACGTTCAAATCCTGGTGCTTGGCTCATACTTCGTCCTGATCCCGTCGGTCCTCCAGAGAGTTGGCATCCATGGGGCCGACTTGAGGCATGGCGTGAGAGTGGAGACCGAGATTCGGTATGCTGCCGTCTCCACCTGCTCCCCGATGATCAGGAATCAGGTGTTCTTGTTTCTGAGGTTTTGATTAGTACTAACAAGGGTGGAGAATTTTTCATCGACATGGATAGACAGATGCCTGTTGGGATTCCGGTACCTATAAGGCGAAGCGGTTCCCATGAGTGCTTAGCATCATCATCTTTAGAAGGAGCAGCTACCAGTGGCTTTGTGATGAACTGCAGGGTGCAGGGTGAAGGCAAGAGCAGCAAACCTTCGGTGCAGCTGGCTATGCGCCATGTGACCTGTGTGGAGGATGCTGCCATCTTCGTAGCCCTTGCAGCTGCTGTCGATCTCAGCATTGAGGCATGCCGACCATTCAGGAGGAAGGCGAGGAAGTTATTGCACTCCTCATGACTTCATTATGGGCAGTTGAAACAATTTATAATGTAGCTGCTGATATTTCTACCATTTTGGACATTTCAAACTACTAGTGCCCATGGAAGAAGGCGAGGAAGTTCTTGCGCTCTTCATGAATTCATTATGGGCAGCTGAAACAATTTATCATGTTTAGCTGCTGATATTTTGACTATTTTGGACATGTCAAACTACTAGTATCCGTGGAAGAAGCTAGAAAGATACCACCTTTGGGATTAACTGCAGTTTTTCCCATACTAGACCGATCCTAGATCAAGAACTTGTGCAGCCTTGTTCTATTTTCCACGTGCCCTTCGGAAATCCTCCCTCCTTTTAACAATCAACTGTAAATGCTGCTTTCTTTCTTTTTCATGCCGATGCTGTCAAAATCTGCTTTACCTTGTCCTAGATCAAGAACTTGTGCAGCATGGTTTTATTTTCCACGTGATTTTTGGGCATCTACCCCTCCTCCTTTCAGCAATCTAGTGTAGATGCTGCTCTGCTCTTTCTTTCATCTCGAGTGTTGTCAAAATCTGCTTTACCTCGTGTAAACACGAAGTATATGTTATTGTGAAAGAAATCATAGGAAAGGAGAAGCATTCAGCAGCTACAACAGCCTTTTATTTTAAAACCCTCCAATCTTCTGTTACTAGCGTACCTTAAAGTGGTGCAGGCTATTACTTATATATATATTGTTTATTTTGCGGTTATGTAATCTAATAAGTTGTACAATCCGAAGTATTTTCAATATCAAATCGCTATATTCAATACAATGCTTGATGAACTCCTATTGCTCATAAATTTTAGACTCCGGCTCTCTTGATACGAGAACAAGGAGAATATAATCCTGATTTGTTTCAAAACTCATGAATGAACAAAAATAATCTTTTCAATATCTCCGTAGAGATGAGGTGTGTGAATATATTCATGTCTCATTTCCTCTTCGAATTCACAAAATGTCGCTACGATGTATTTAATATAATATAATTTAATCCAACTCAACTATATCCTCAATCTCACGTTGAGTTATTTCTTTAGAGTTGATCAAATCAACTAAATCATAATAAACTGTTATCCTCAAACATAACTTAGGTTTGTTGTCTTTTTTATTTTTATTATTTTAGTATTTTAACTTCAAAACTTCAGGTCCATTAGACCTACCCAAACTACCTAAATTATGGTTTTTCGTTTTACATAGAATTATGACTACTCTCACAAATTTCTAATACATTCATTATATATATTCTCTCTCTATATATATATCTTATGGGGTGTTTGGTTGCATGATAATTTTTTGTACACTTTCATGATAAAAAATTGTATTAAAATAAAAAGTAAACCAACTCATGACATAAAATTATCATGTTTGGAGGGATGTGATTACAAAAAAGAGTAACCACCGCACATGACCAAATAAAGTGGGGGACCACAAGAAAAAAGAAAGAGGTGAGACCCTCTTTTTTTGTTTAAGAAGAAAATCACTTTCAAAACATAAAATTGTCATGGTTGTCAAACACCTCTTTTAACAAGTTTTCTTACAATTTTTAAAAATTAAAATAAAAACCTCAATTATCATGCAACCAAACACCCCATTAACATTCTCATTTCATCAACAATTATTTTTTATATCAAGTTTTCTTTCACCATCCAACATGTACCACCATATAATACTATCGATTTTATACTTGTGCGATTTCAACTTTAATGGAACCTTTCGACCACCTATGACTTATCTATCTCCATTTTCTCTATCCTACATTAATCCTACGACCAACGTCTTAATGATATTCTTCATACTTTTAGAATAATTAAATAAATATATTTAAATTGAATATTTTTAACATTACTCAATCCAACTAATTCTTTTATAATTTTCTTCTTTGATTTTTATTAAATATATAGTGCAGCGTTTTTAGTTACATTTATTTTGATACTATTTCACTCCATAGCGTTTCTTCCAACTTCTAACTTTATTCTAACCCTTCTTTTGTCTCTCACATGTTGATTCAATACCTGTCAGCAAACACCATCCGCCATGGCATGACAATTTTAACATTTTTTATAATTTATTCATAACTAAAAATAAATTTTTTATAAAGTATTGATGTAAACTAATTGAAATATAAAAATTCCTATATGCATCCCAATACACACCAGTGCAATAAAATTGATTATCTTAAATAAATTTTAAGGTGAACGGGTTAGGATGAAGGGTGTAGGGTCGTGGGTTGCCATCTCGTCCCGTCGGTGCGGGGATACCTTAAAGGCTTAAATGTGTCGAGTTATGTTATTTTAGTCTCAGAGAACTGGTGAACCTAAACCTGATAGGTCCGACTACGTCGCGACTTCGACTCAAGACATCCTAGAGCGCGCTGAGTTATATAGTTATATTACGTAAAAATATTTAATACCCTGTTTGGTTAGATTTTCATTTAATATTTTCAAATGTTAAAATATCAATATCAAAATTAATACAAGCGAACATTTACATTACATAATATATTTTATTTATAATACAAATTTTAAAATTGATATAATTAATTAAATATTTCTTAATACTTTTTTTCAATATCAATTTAAAAATTGATAGTGACAGAAATATTTAATGATATTATCAAACAGGATGTAAGATAATCGATTTAATTACACCATAAGATGAATTTTTGAAAAGATGTGCAATAAGGTGTGTCTAGAAGAGTACAGAGGATTCCGATTTCGGGAGTCGACCAGGGGAGAAGAGCAAGGCTGCTAGACTCCGATCTAGTTCCGACGCCCGTCGCTGCTGCCCAGGCCCTTCCCTAGGGCTGTTCACTGTTCGGTTCAACCCGAAAAACCAAACCAAACCAGTACTTTGGTTCGGTTTGGTTTGGTTTGAACTACCGATCGGTTTGGTTTGGTTTCTAGGACTCTTCAAATCAAACCAAACTGGTAAACCGAATAACCCGAATTAGATTAAATATTTTAATTTAAGTTATATATAAGATAGTATTTATGTATTTTTTCTTATAAAAATAAAATTTTTAAGAGTTTTTAAGGTAAAATTAATGTAATCTATAAACATATACACAAGATTTTAATAGAATATGATTTAAAACGAACAAAAAAAATTATATATTGATATATTTACTATATCTTAATAAAATATGGTTTGAACCAAACCAAACCAAACCAAACCAAACCAAACCGAATTCATTTGGTTCGGTTTGGTTTGGTTTGGGAGATAGTTTGGTTTGATTTAGTTTGAGAAAAAATACTCAAAAATCAAACCAAACCAAACCATGAACACCCCTACCCTTCCCATCCGTTTTGGAGAGGAAGATCTGAGAAGAGAGAAGAGGCGTGGCACAAAGAAATGGTTATTATTCTGTTTGATTGGATACTAAATTTTTATATATTTTCACGATGAAAAATAACTAGTGACATGAAATTGTCATGTTTAGATAGACGTCATAACAAATATTATTGAGAGCCATTTGACCAGAACCGGAAAAAGAAAAAAGAGAGAGTTTCCCTTTTTTTGGTTGGTTCATGGAAAAAGTCAAACACCAGTTTTAACAATTTTTGTTACAAAACATAATATTATAATAAAAACTCAATTTATCGCACAACCAAACATCTTATAATATATATACTTTTGCATTATTGCCGGTGATCCTGAACGGGATCACATATTCACATGACAATGGCTGGTGATCACTCATGAGTGAAACTTTATCTCCCAGATGCTAACTCCTTCAAGGATCTAATGGGTGAACCCAACCCATAAACTGCAGCATCTCTCCACAACGCAACTCCTGAAAAGATGAGCCATGATGAAATATAGGATATATAGCAAAGAGCATTGGAGGCCAGAATGGAAAGCTACAATCTCGAGGTATGATGGTTGAACGAAGAGGGAAATAAAAACTAACCTAGCCATAAATATAAGCAGAACGTTGCCGTAAAGAAAAACTCCTTGCTAATACTCCTTAAGCTGGAATTTTTGAAAGACCATGAGATGGCATCAAATTCACAAGTCATCACTGTGATGAACATTTACATAAAGGTTAGGCAGAAAACTTTATACTCAACCTACCAGTACATCCACAAAAGGTTTCCCCAGCCATAAAGAAAAGAGGCCCAGCTTGAACCTGTGAACCTGTTGATGGCATCGTGAAGATTTCACGGCTTTAGGTCATGCAATCTTTTCATGAAACATTTCAATGTGATATATCCCACTATAAAACAAGTAACGAAGCATATGAAGTAAAACATTGGACGAGGTGCAGATTACAACTGAAAGAAGAACACTGTTTTCCATGTTGACCATAAACTGAAGTTACTATCCGCGAGCTTAAGTATATAATAAAAAAATGCATTTCCTTTGTAATAAGAATGCCTTATTACGGCTGACTACTTATCTTTATCACGCAGGATAATCTTACAAATTCATGCTCACCCATGCATTGACATTCGACAACTACACAGAATTACGAAGAAATCATAAATGACAGTCATAGCATCATATAGACAATTAAGCTCATCCATGAGATATTTAAAGCCTGTTTTCTTATCATATTACACGATTGGAAAGGTTCTAATTGCAATATAAAATTCCTTATGGTTAAAAACATTACTTGACATGATGCTCCTTGACAAGGAAATCTGCATGTTCCTAAAGCAAAGCAACTTGTATAAACATGAAACATAGATTTATAAATGAAACAATTATAAATTGCTGGTGTTCAAAGGAAAGCAAAGCAACATGAACTTTCCACTCATTTTCATGAATCTCAATGTTCATCTGTCGAAATCCACGATGTTAATATCTGCAAATTTTGGTCTTGCTTCCTTTCTTTATTTTGATGTTTAGCATATAATCAATAAAAATAAAACTATAAAATAATTGTGTAAACATATGACAACCCATTGTCAGCTAAGATGCAGTTTCTTTTACGTCTGATGTAAACATTCAGAGACAGGTTTAGGCTTAACAGTGTTAGGTCTATAGGCATAAATTTTATTTTGATATTCTATAAAAAAATTTCTTAGCAGGTAGAACAGACGCACTGGTAGACGCACTGGTAAGGGCAGAGTCAGACGCACTGATGCTTTGGTTCATCTGTGAAAACAAAATTCTTTCTGAACTAGCTACAATGCTTATGCAAATGCATAATCTAAAAGCAATAAGTTCATAATAAGAGCAATACCACATTAGATCACGAATAAATAATGCCCGTGGAATCATAAGTCCATTGCCAATCATTCCAAGTAACATGGTCACTGCTGATAAACCCTTGATATTGTCTGGATTCAAATAATTTGTCCACTGTAGAAAGTAAAAGTCACATAATGTAGAGATTAAGAATGGTAGAACAGAGATTAAGCAAGCTGATGCATGGTAATACCATCTGAGCAATGGGCATCCACATGAAAAGCAAAGTAGCAGTCCAACCAGAAATGGAACCAACAAACTTGACTCCCTTTTCTGATAACTTGCCTGTCCGTGCCTGCATGTGTGCTTGGGTTAGAGCTAATCAGGACATGCATAACATATTTGTAATAATTTACATGGAAAAAGGTGAACATAGGAAACGGGAAAAAACTGGAATAAGAATTAATAAGACAAAAAGACCCAGCAAATGTCATGATTAATAAGATTATGCAGATAATAGAAAACATATATCTGGTACACCAGACTTCAATGATGTTAAAATACATAGTATTTTTCTGCAACCAACAGTCATAGTCATGGTGGAGCTTGACAGGGAATTTACAAAAACTACTTATGAACATAGTGCGCTTGGGGATGACACATAGATAACTTGTTCATGCACATCATCATCAATATTCAAACAGCTGCAGTTAAAACATCAAACATATTCTAGGAGGGAAGTAAACCAAGTTGAATAGTTAAGACTTTGGCATTTTACTTTTACAATTTTATGGTGAAAATCACCTAAAATAAGCACTAGTTTGATTCCAGAAAGCTGCTCCAGTTTGTAGCTTGAGATATATGATATTCAGAAAGGAGGCAAAAGTAAATTTATAGCATGATTCCTACAATGTGCAGTGTGCAGCTCTATGAGGTATACTTTCCTTCTTATATCCCTATGGTGATTTGAAACAAGGAATCATTATTTCCACAAGTTAAAAGTTTTTATCACCAGTGAAGCTACAGATGCTATTGATTTAAGAATCAATGCTTCATCGAGGGCATTTCGTACATGCAAAGCCAACCTGCAGGAATCTCCACTTTGACCACTTAATTTGGCCCCATTTTTAGCCTTTAAATTAAAATCTCTGCACTGCTGCAGCTGCAACCTTACCATCCTGGAATTATTCCAGCAAAGGTGCCTGTAGTATATTCTCCTTTTTGCATACCCTTAAAAGTATTCAATGTGTGGTTTGTACCTAACAAAACGTATGCCCCAACAATCCCAAAATGGTACAGTTATGCTCATATTATGAATTTTGAACATAATGTATGCATACTCATCAGAAGTCAAGGTACCATAACCACAATTTTGAGGATGTTGGATGAGGTGGTGCCATCTAATATATGTTTAGCAAATAGCAAGAAATCCACACAAATGGAAATTTCAAGGTAGCGCACACACAATTTCATCCATATTGGAAGTTAAACAACCTAGCTAAATTTGTCAATTCATTTGAGAATCTCCACTGCAGCATCCACCTTGGCTTCTTTCTTGTCCCTTCTGCATTTCAGGAGTGGCCATTTTTGCCCTTGCATATGTATAAGCCGCAGAAGTAGATAATTCATCATAGTAATTTTCTGACATCTGGCTATGTTTTTGCAACATAACCTGTGATTAAGCTTAGTGCCCCATGGATAGTAGTAATATAAGTTTAACGGCAGGAATGTGTTCCATGCCTGACATAAAACACAGATTAATAACTTCATACAAACTACTGTCTACCTTGCACATTAAACACCATTATCTTCCCATCTACAAAGCCGAACATTCAATGGTGGATCAGAACAGCTTAGGCAACAGAAAGATCACCCATATATATAATCATTCATGTTTTGCAATACAAAAAATATATTTGTGCACTTAGGAGCTTGAGATGAATACTTTCATCCGAATCATCTAGGACAGTCCCAGACGTACGCTTTCTTCCACTGCCAATATTCAACATAAAAAGGGACTCGCAGTAGATCCCCAGTGCGTCCTAAAAAGCTAATCAAGCAACGGAATAAATTTCAGGTTTCCTGCACGGAGATTACATCCATGTTATTTAGGTGGTATTCCATTCAGGTACAGAGTCCAAGATATAGGATTAAGCATTAAGGTAAATAAGAATAAACTTTCGCGCAGAACTGGAATCGGCTCAGATTTGACGGGAACAGAAACAGCCAATCAGGATTACATCGCCACGGAGATGATAGACGGAGTGTGAAGTCTTACCATGACAACGGCAGCGATGGCGACAATGAAAGACAAGAGGCCAGGCAGAATGCTGCTCGGAAGGTAGGGGACAAATGTCGACCACATTACCTGCAACGCCAACAGAACCAAAGCCAGAACCAATACTACCCCTTAATCTTAAAACAAAGTGCATATGCGGCTGTAAGAAAGAAAAATCCATTAGAGAATAGCCCTCCCACCTGCGGGAGAACGGCTAGCCCTCCGACGGTGATGAAGTCCTCCCACAGCCTCCAATAGCCTTCAACAAGCCATCCGACGTAGCTGAGGAAGTTCAAGACTAGACCTGTCCCAACCACGATTGAAGCCGCCGTAAATTGAGGGAGTGGCATTGCTCCTGCCATCGCCAGCTGCGCAAGCACAACATACGTCGAGAGCACTCCAAGCGTCTGAACGAGCACCGCTTCCGTCTCCTTCTTCTTGGCGAAGTACGACAGCAGCGACAGGTTTCCCAGAAGTCCCGTGAGCGATCCCTAATCTCATTGAACACCGCATGCGGTTAGAGATCCCAGAATTTTAAGGATGGTGAGGTTTCCATGGGGCTTACGAGCCAGGGGAGGGCGAACAGCGCGGCGTTGTTGCCGGCGACGAGATTGCGGGCATTGAGAACGATTTGGGGAAGCTGCAGGAGCAGAAACGGCACGTTCGCCGCGCCAGCAAATCTCGCCGTCAGCGCATCCCATTCCCGGAACCCGTCACTCTGCGGAGAGTGGGAAAGGGAAGGTTAGACAATTTCAGGGCATCGAAGCGCACGTGTGCAGCTCCGGGAAGCTTCGTTTCACCTCCTGGGCGCCAGCCGCCTGCGATCGGCCGATGGCGGAGACGGAGATGTGGCCTCGGCGTCGCTGGAGGAGAGGGGAGGAAACGAAGAGGCAGAGACCGGAGACATTGCGCTGGGAAAACTGCGTGAGCGTGGGGCTCCGTGGAGCCAGAGAGGGAGCCCTCCGGGGGGGGAGGTCGAAGTGGCCACGCTTCTCAGACGGCGATGAATACCGCGCAAAGGTCACCGGCGGCGACGACACTGTCCTGAAGCATGCCATCTTCTCCGGCGGCGTCAGCAAGTCTGAGTACGTTCCAGGGAGGGGACGGGGGAGCGCTCCGGCAGTCGGGAACCGGTGCGTAAGGACGAGGTAGGCCGTGTGGGGCACGAGCATGAGGCTCGTGCGGAGCAAATAAGACATCGCCACGTGTGCGGTCGTAGCTTATTCATTCTTACTTTTGTGGCAGGACAACAGTGATACGTATCCGAGCCATCGGACGAGAAGACCCAGGGAACACACTCAGCGTCAGCCGTCGGATCTGCAGCCCCACGTGTCCGTGGCCTCGAGTCCAGTTTAGTTGATACGTGTCACAGTAGGGGTGTGTCCGCTTGCATGACAATTTGAATATGTACTGAAATTTCATGTTTTTAAAATAAAATTTATTAAAAAAATATTTGACAACCATGACAAATTTATGATTTATTTCTTGGATAAAAAAATAAAATTTCATCTTTTTTTATCTTTATCTTGTGATCTCTCTCACTTTGTTTGATCATACATGATAGTTATTTTTTTCGTTATCACGTTCTTTCAAATATGATAATTTTTTGTCATTGATTAATTCATATTTTTATTTTGATATGATTTTTATTATAAAAAATATAAAAAATTATTGTGTAACCAAATATCTCATCGTAAATAATTTAACAACCTATTTTAAGAACTACAAAATCTGTCGCAACAAAATTTGGTGATTTTTTAGCATAATTTTATTAATTTAAAATTAAATTTTAATTTGGTACCGTAAAACTGTGCATTATTTACTCAGGCCGAAAAACACAAATTTGCGGTAAATACTTATCCAAAAGTTTAAAAAACATAACATATTGCCTGAAGTTGGTTGAGTCATGGTATTTTAAAAGGCAAATAAAGAAAAAAAATCTGGACATGTTAAATAAAAAAATTGGTATCTCTAAGCACCATGAAAATAATGTAAGATAATAGGGTGTTTGGTTGCATGATAAAATGTGTTCGCTAATTCACTTTTCATTACAAAACATTGTCTTAAAAATATGTAACACAACCTTGTCAGGTTTGGGAAGATGTTATAACAGAAGAGAGTGGGAATCACCTGCGACCAAAGGAAGTGGGGACCACTCTACATAAAAAAGAGGGTATCACCTTTTTTTCATCAATAAATATTTTTAAAGACGCAATTTTGTAATAATTGCCAAACACACCTTCTAACAATTTTTTTAAAAATATAAAATTATAATAAAAACTCAATTTATCATGCAACCAAACATCCCGTAATAGAGGATTACAATGAAGATAGAGCTCTTTGTATCTCAAAAAATAATAATAATCAAAATAAAATTTAAAATATGATAAAATTATAAAAATGTTATATTTGGTGAAAATATAAATTTGTAAGATGAATATCGTATAAAATGAAAATATGGAGACCACAAGTTACACAAAAATAATTTCATATCTTTTTATCTAAGTTGAAATTATTTAAAAAATATTCATGATTTTTTTGATAAAATTTAGTATGTACTTTTAGAAAACATATATTTTATCACACAACCAAATACCCTTGAAATGAAGTGACAACGAGAGCAAAACCACACATTATGTTAGATTAATGATGGTGTATGTTAATTAACATCATATTTGGTAGTAGTACTAAACGCTTATTATTATTTATTTTAAAATCCATATTGATAGAAATCATCAAGAGACATGCGGTTATTAATATTAATTTTGAAACTTGTAGCCCACACAAGCATAATCGTGTAATAAAAGTGTTCATATATCCTCTAAAATATTAATATCATAATTGATACACTGTAATTTTTAATACTATATCCAAACATTGAATGCTTATAATATATTAAAAAAACTAGTACTATACTTTTAAACTTCGTTGAAAGTGCACTCCGCTCGAAAACAAGTTTATGGTTCTCTCTCTCTCTCTCTAAAATAGAAAGAGAGAGTATTGTAATAATTTTATAAGTTGAACATTAAAAATAATAAAAAAAGTTAACGGAGTTAAAATACATATAATATGATAAAAATAAACCAAGATTTCAAATAATTTAAAATATGAAATATGTATAGAGAGAATTCATATAGGAACATTTATGAAATATCAGTTAATTCTATAATATATATGTGAAAACCTTTATTTAAATGCATAATTTTACAGCAAAAGTTAATAATACCCACTCATCTTGCACCCAAAGTCTAAGCACCATCTACTAGTGCCAGGTTGGGAGTATATTTAATGGGGTGTTTGGTTGCATGTTAATAAAAGTTTTAATTTTATTATTTAAAAATTGTAAGAAAACTTGTTAAAAAGAAGTGTTTGACAACCATGACAATTTTATGTTTTGAAAATGATTTTATTCTTAAACAAAGAAAAGAAGGTCTCACCTTTTTTTCTTTTTTCTTATGATCCCTCACTTTGTTTGCTCATGTACGGTGGTCACTCAATTTTATTTTAATACAATTCTTTATTATGAAAGTGTACAAAAAATTATCATACAACCAAACACCCCATAAGATACTTTTGTGAGAATGTTACCAATAGCAGGCTATTAAGATTTTATATATAAAATTAAAGTATGAATATGCCCAGCATGTGCCTTGTGTATGTTGTGATCTAGATGCAAGTTACATTTACACCGTAAGATTCTTTGGCATTGGATGATAAAAAGAGGAAAAAAAACAACATCGTTGGATATAATGAGTTTAGTTGGAGTATATTTGTTTTTGCATTCGTTAAATCAGTAAATTATTTATCATGGACAGTTAAATCGAGAGCTATCGAATTTTCTTATGGCTATCCGCTAACTTAACAGCTATCGAATTTTCTTATGGCTATCCGCTAACTTAACAAATAGGTTAGATAAATCAGATAGTCTTTTTTTGGTCAGGTGGCCGAGTGGCCCAAGGCGTGCAGCTCAACACAATGCGTGGATGAGCAATCGAGCCCCAGCTCGATCGTCACTAGATACTGTCCCCCTGGGGCAGCTGGTTGTCCAAAATAACCGAAGAGGTTCGAGCAGCTGAGGCGTCGCTCGGTCGCTCAAACCTACGACCCTTGCTCCCTATGAGCAGAGAGATGCCATTCGACCTACAGTTGAACAGTGATAAATCAAATAGTCGACATTCTTAATTTTAATATCTCAAACTATAAATATGTTAAGAGACAACTAAATAAATTAGTAACAACTCCAAAGTTTAGAAAGTTAAGTTGAAAAGAACTTTAAAATTAAGTATTCTCAACTAAGGTGACATTTGCTTTGGCTTTGAAAATCTGAACTCCACTAACATGATTACATCCGAAAAATAGAAGGTTGCACAACATCTCTTATATTTTAAAGAAATTTATCAAGATATAAAAGGTTTTATTTAGAGTATAATTAAGACATATAATCAAACTGCCTAGATTTACAAACCTCCAACAAAATCAGAGAATCACCTGATAGGTTCATAGGTCAAATCACCTTTTAAACGTGTGAATCTCACTTTTTTGTGAGAAAATAAAGAGTTCTCTCTATTAAACTTTTGAGAGGACTCGAAACTCTGGTTAGGTCAGTGAACCAATTTGCCATACTTCACGTATCACTGAACCTCTCGCAAAAAAAGTCAAATCATTGGAGCTCATAATTTGTTTTTTTTTTAACTAAATCAAATCAAATATACCATTCAAGTTAAATCAACCAGAACAATAAATCGAATTGAATCAATTTGATTCAACTCAAACTATGGGTGGCAACGAGTTGGACTGACTCGTGGGTTTTCGGGCCGGGCCAGCGTTATGCTGATACGCGGGCCGTGAGTGGGTTGCCCATCGGGCTGACGGGCCATGCTGCTGCAGAACGGGGAGCTCTAGTCGTCATAGGTTGCCTGGCACAGATCGCCGCAGCAGGAGGATCTGCCGGCAGAGGCTGAGGTGCAGCCGTGCAGGGGTCGAGAGTTAGAATAGTGCCATATTAGTTAGGTAGGGGAGGTATTTATACTTATAAGTCTGGGCCATTTTAACTCAGTACTCCGGTTTTGAGTTGGTTAACATGGTATCAGAGCCAAGGACTGTGGACCCTCTTTCGTCAACCGTCATCCATAAACAGTGTACACGTGTCAAAGTCAGAAGAACTTGCACGTGGGAGGATGAGTTAGAATAGTGTCGTAGGAGAGAAACTCATGTTTATAAGTATGGACCACTCTAATTCAGTACCACGGTTTTGGGTTGGTTAATAGAGGAGTCCCTCCCACCGTCTGCCGGCCTTGGTGGTGCGCTCGAGGGTCCTCCTCTCCACGGCTGCCTAACACCCACACATCGAGCCGGCGGTGAGGTCTGTCGGGTCTCCACCGTAAGGATAAGATCACCACGGCGCGGCTTGCTCCGTGTTCATGGCTGCCTTCGCTTGCTTCTTCTCAGAGTGGGCCTCTCGTTGTCGCCGTTGCGAGTCCTCCATCCTCGTAATTCTCCAAGCTCTGAGAGAGAGATAGAGAGAGAGTCGCCTGGATTAATGGAGGAAGCACTGTGTGCGGCAGGATATGGTGCGACGCCTGCAGCTGGCCACCATCGCGTGTGTGCTCCACTGCTCCTCCGATGGAGCGGCCAATGGCTATCTTACCAGCTTGCCGTCCCCGCCGGCACAACCCAACCAGCAGCAGCTCCGATCAGGAAGGTTGTCCGCCGGCGTCCATGGCGATCGTGCTTGGCTCAAGAAACAACTGCCCTCTTGGAGGTGAAAGGGGCGAAGAAATAATCAGATGAGAGAGAGAGAGAGAGAGATTCAATAATTAAAAAATATACTTTGGGCTCGGTGGGGTTAAGAAATAATTTTTAATTCATATTTAGTATGGTAACTTATTTGATACCAAAAAAACTTATTTGGTATCACCGTGACAAAAAAAAACTTATTTGATACCAGGTCAAATTTATATATTTTATTATAAATTAAAAAATTATGAATATCTACCGTCTGTACTGTATATTAATTTTATTTTAATTATACTGTGTATTAATTTTATTTTAATCATGTCTCAATTTATTTTTTATCAAGAATCTATCGTACTCTAATATTTCACAAATTTTTTTTAAAAAAAATTGGTCTGAGTTAGGTTTGGTTGGGCTAAATCTATATTTTATACCAGTACAATTACGTCGAACTAATGACATAAGATGGGTTAAGTCAGTCTGACCTATTATATATTAGAATGGGCCTTGATTAGGCTAGCTGCGCTGACCTGGTTGAGTCCACCCCATTGACATCCCTAGATAAGATAGAATATTAGACGGTGAAGAAGATATCAAAATGCACGAGGAGTCTAGTTGTAATATTCTGAAAAAAATAATATGTTGAGTGTTTTTTTTTCAAATTTTGTTTTAATTAAATCGAAATAATAATATTTTTATTTGATTCTGAGCTATCGGCCTTCTCAACGGCTAAACTTGGGTCCTGTACAATGGAGAGGACTGGACTGTGCCCCCGATCCACATCCAGCGGCAACCAATTATACTACCACCTAACCCGATTTTTAATCTACTGTCGCCGTCGCCGTCGCCGTCAATCTCATCGATGTTGGCTCCGTGTTGTTAACTTTACATGTATATTTTAATCTCAACAACACCAATTGCAAAAGGAGAACAAATTATATATTTTACTTGTTATTCTGTAATATACGTGAAAATTATTTGCTGTGGAGACATTGGAACTTAAATTTTTAAAATTGTGATCAGAATTTAATAAAAATTAAAATATTTAAACATATTATTATATATTTATTATAGATTAGAAAGATTAGATTGGGTCGAGCCGGACAGGGCCAGGCTAAATTCATATTTTATATGGGGTTGGGCCAGATAGTATTGTAGGCCGGGCCAGTCCGGCCCGATTCATTTTATATCAGGCCTTACTTGGGCCAACTTCGGGCCGGGCCAGGCCCGGCCCATTGAAGGTCCAGCCCAAGCTCAAACCACTTATTATTAAAGTATAGATATCAACATGCAATTTTATTTAATTCGACTCAAACCACATTTGTTAAATAATATATGTGTATCATAAATCATATATATGATAAATTTTAAAAACTTCAAATATTTTATTTTACATGAAAATACATACAAATATCGTCAATGCATTTAAGATAGCATAAACATTCAATATATTTCATATTATTCAATGCACTGATTCGATTTGATTTTAAGAACATCTGAAACAAAAACAAACCAATAATTGAATCTATTCTTAACTGATTTGATTGTTCTGGGTGAACATAACCGTGAACATCCCCTAGAGAGACCTAATCCGGACATATCTAGGGAAATGTACAAGTTACCCTCGGAAGTTCTCGAATACCCCCCTCTGAAATAATTTTATTGGTCAACTGCATGCCAACATTTCAATTCCAGATTGACGACCCCTCTCTAAAATATAATTTATGTACATGACCCGCGCTCCTCCCTCACCTCGAGTCCCCCCCACCTTCTCTGTCCAGACCCAGGTTGGACCGGATGCGGTCAACCGAGCACCAGCGCCCTGGTCCTCTCGGACCGGTCGTAGGCCGCCTTGGTTCGCAAGAACAGTGCCACGCTCGACGCTAGCCCCGCCACCGCTATGCACCCCCAACACAGGAATGTGGCGGCATAGCACCGGCGGCCCATGCACACGACGGCGCCGTCCCCACCGAGGGCGGCGGTGGCGCCGCCAATGCTCCCGTTGGCGTCGTAGACGACGGCGGCCAGCAGGCCGTAGAGGAGCGAACCGAGGGGGATGTTGGTGATGAGGACGTTGTGGTTGACGCCGATGCTTCCCGGCCCGAAAAGCTCCGACGTCACGGAGACGGCGGCGGCGAAGATGAACCCCGAGCTGAGCCCCACCACGGCCGTCCCTACCATCAGCACGGCGTCGCCTCGCCCCCAGGAGAGAAGGAAGAAGGCTGCGGGCATGGGCGAGAGGGCGAGGGCGAGCCAGCCGGTGCGGGCGAAGCGGAGCCTCGCGCGGAGGAAATCGGGGGCCGAGGAGAGGAGGCGACCGAAGAAGGAGCAGGCGGAGTAGACGCCCACGAGCATGGTGGTGCGAGAGGCCATGCCCAGGGATTGGGCGATCTGGCCGATGTTGTTGCTGTAAACGAGCCCGACGGTGGCGCCGCAGAAGTAGGAGAGGTAGTACAGCCAGAAGTCTACGCGCCGGACGAGCCGGCCGGCGCCGTGCTCCTCCCCCAGTGTCACCAGCGGGTCCGTCCTCAAGCAGCAGCAGCCGGCCACAGGCGGTGCCTGCTTTCGATCCGTGGCGGCGGCGGATGCGTCAACGGCGGCGCTATCGGTAGTGCCGGCACCGAGAAGGTGCTTCTGCAGCTGCTCGAGGTTGTCGACGTCGATGAGGCTGAAGCCGGAGCCGCCGCCGTCGAGGCGGCTGAAACTTGGGTAGATGGCGCGGCGACCCCAGTCGCGGGCGCAGACGACGCCGGGGGTGAAGAGGGGGAGAACGAGGAAGGCGAGCGCGCCGCCGAGGAGGTAGCGGGCGGAGGAGGCGGCGGATGTGAAGGAGGACATGAGGAGGAGGTAGAGGCCGGTGAAGAACGCGAGGACGTTGAGGACGAGGAAGACGTGGGAGTCCTGGCGGGCGGCCTCGGGATGCGGCGGGGAGGCCGCCGACGGCTCGGGCTGGCGGAGGATGGGGAGGAGGGCCGCGGCGGAGGCGGCGAGGGGGACGGCGGCGTTGAGGAGGAGGTAGAGGGAGGTGGAAGAGGAGTCGACGGCCTGGGCGAGGAGGGTGTAGAGGGCGGCGGAGAGGCCGTTGAAGCTGACGGTGAGGGAGAGGGCGAGCGGACGGTTCACGGTGAAGCTGCGCACGCACAGCACGAAGCACACGGTGTTGAACCAGCAGATGCTGCATCCGGCCAGCAGGCACAGCAAGAACACCTGCATTTGCGATTTCCCGAAATTCGATTAATCGGATATTTGATAAATTACGTACTCCACTCAAGGGACGAGATGATATATTAATTTCTTACCAACCCTAAAATCACAGTGTTAAGATAGAGAATTCGGAGCATAATATTCAATTGTTCTCACAATTGAAAATAAAAATCAAAATAATTAAATATTAAAAATAGATAAACATTCGTTATGATATTATTAAAATTGAAAGACTCAAAATATATAAACACAATATCAATTTTATAATATTCAATATAAAATTATCCGAGAGATGGGCGGGGGGACCAGACAAGTCTCGGATTTTTCTTTTTTTTGGAAAACGATGCATTGATCTAGTATAATAACATGGCAAAGTCGCCCTCACCGATCGCTATAGTTCAGGAAAAAATATCGCCTATTCACGTCGACCACCGTGATACAAGGGTGAGCAGAGCAGTACTTGTCCGTTGGATTCAAGTTGGGAGGGATTCAATCTGAAAACTATAAATAAATGACATTTAAATAGCTTGTTCATATCAAAAGTATTATTTCACAAGTTGAAAGTCTAAGAACCTATATTTTGACGATAAAATATATAAAATAGGCTAATCATAAACATGGAATGTATTTTTATACGATTTGAGTACAATTATTAACGTGTGACTCATCTTAAGATTATTTTTAATCAAACATACTTGATATTACATTTATTTTTATCTGAAATCTTTAAAATTAGTTAGATGAAAATTGAAAAAGTGGGACTCTAACAACCTGTTTGGTACCATAAAATTCTGGAGATAAACCTAATGAGGGGTTAGATTGCATGATATTTTTTTGTACACTTTCACGATAAAAAATTATATTAAAATAAAAAGTGAACCAACTCATGACATAGAATTATCATTATGTTTGGAGAGATGTGATAATAAAAAATAGTAACTACTATATAAGATCAAACAAAGTGAGGGACCACAAGAAAAAAGAGAAAGAGTGAGACCCTCTTTTTTGTTTAAGAAGAAAATTACTTTCAAAACATAAAATTGTCATAATTATCAAACACCGTTTTTAACAAATTTTTTTACAATTTTTAAAAATTAAGATAAATTTTTTTATTACCATACAATTAAATATCCTATAAATGATTTTCTTACCAAACAGTCCCTGAGTGCCAGCCCAGACGTACGCACTACACAGTACATACCAACGCGCGTCGCACGTGCCAACCCCACCTCACCACTGCTAACCACCTGTCTGCTCCCTCCGCCTACGTCAGAGGTGATGTCAGCGCCCAACTAAAATAAAAATAAAAGTAAAAATATTTAAAAAGACTGGACACCTTCCACCTACCGACCCCCCAGCCGATCGCCACGTGGCCTCGGACGATCCACTCAGCCAGCGCTCGGCGTATGACCTCCATCCTCTTCTTCCACGTTTCTGTCACGCTTAATTAGCGGTCGGTCCCACCGGTCTCGGACCTTCGTCCCGGGTTCGGTCTTGGCACCGTCCCGGCCGTATGATCAGGATATCGGACGGTGTCGGGTCCCCACTCAGCCACCCCCGGTCCCCCGCGCGGAGCTTACTACCGCACGGCCCCGCCGTACTCCGCGGTGCGTTTCGAAGGGCAAGATTACGACGGCCCTGATGAGCCCCGGCGAAAGTATGATCACGTTGGTCGGATAACGGATCCAACCGTTTACCACGGATTTAACGAGAACGGAAGATACTACTAGACGAGGCTGGTGAAATGAGTAAAGATGCAATATGCAGCTAATCGTGGGTTGGTTTGGTGAAGGGGAGGAGATGAAGGGTTTTGAGAGAAAATAGTTAAGACTTACGGAGAAGTAGGGGAGGGAGACGCGGCCGGTGATGACGAGCCATTGGACGCCGTAGCCCGCGAGGCCCATGCCGGCGGCGGCGAAGAGGACCACCGGCAACGGGAGGCAGAGGAGGGCGAGCCCCGAGGACCAGCCCACGGCCTTCCCGAGGTCGGAGGCGACGGCGAGGTAGTTGAGCTCCACCTGCGACACGCCCAGCACGGACTTGAGCTCCGTCGAGTAGGCCGAGAAGTCGAAGTTGGTGCCGGTGAAGGCCTGGATCCAGATCGTCGCCACGAGCGCCGCCCACTTGCGGGACTCCAGCGAGCCCGCCCCGCCGCCGATGCCGAGCACGGCCATCATTGTGGTCGTGGGCGCTCTGTGCCTGGCACGGGCCCGCGGGGAGGCGGATTTCTTGGGCGAGCGAGGGGGAACGGTGCCGGCGGCGGGGGCGTCGAAGAGGGGGGCGACGGCGGCGGCGGCGGCGTCGCGGCGGGTGGGCATCGCCGAATTTATAGGGATCTCGTCTCGATCGGGGGAGGGGGGCGGCGAGGGGAGGGGAGAAAGGGATTGGTGGTGGGGACGGGAGGGAAGCGGGGGGAGCACAGCGGAAAGAGACAGAAAATCGGCGGAGGAGAGAAGCTCCGATCTCTGATCCTGAGGCGTCCGGAGGCGCACGGGGACCTTCGGGAAGGGGCGGTGGTGGTGCCGGGGAGCATCTTGATCGCGTCGGTGCGGAGGTGAAAGGTTCTAACGTTGACCGGAGGTGTTCCAGCTCGAGCTTCATTTTGCAAAGGGACCCCTGTGTGTTTCGTATTGTTATACATCTATTATGTCGTGTATCTTCCCTTCTTTTAATAGAAATCCTAGCAAGATCCTGAGGATGGTCTGGGCCTCCGGACTAATGGTTTGGGCCCTCCGGGTCCTTGGACAATTCGAGATTTACGCACGTTTTTGCTGGTACTTTTTAAATTTGTCATCTTAGTTTTGTTTCTTTGTTTTTTTTACTTGCGAAGCCAAGCATAATATAA
Source organism: Cryptocoryne crispatula var. balansae (assembly GCA_036172225.1). Lineage (NCBI taxonomy): Eukaryota > Viridiplantae > Streptophyta > Magnoliopsida > Alismatales > Araceae > Cryptocoryne > Cryptocoryne crispatula. The sequence goes on from CM069921.1 coordinate 15,305,871, forward strand.
AATTCCAATGATGTTTGTTTGCAAGGAAATAGCATGACCAGAAGGTGACTGGAGCATTTAAGTTGTGAAGCACGCGTTGATTGCCGCGCATCTCCTACGTATGTACCGAGCTATACCAGAAGGTGTGGTAAAGAGGCAGCTTCTTTATTTTAATCTCCTCGAGCACGGGGGTGTGTGTGTATATATATGGACGTCCGGACAAGCCATACGTGTAGTGTAGCAGCTCTATCAGATGCAGTTGAAGCTTCCCGCCGCTTCTCCCTGTCATGTTTAGTTATTTTGTTCTGATTTTATTTTATTGCGTTGTATTACACATCGAACAGAGGAATCTAACAGTTAAGGGTTCATTTGTTTCACCGTAAAACAAACTGCATGCATGAGTTTTCCCGATTAATGGTTACGGAGCTTTGTTTGGTTACATGTAGACATCAGGTCAACCGAAAACATTTTAATTTGACATCTACGTAATCAGGATTTTGGAATCCATGAAAAATTTGCGGATGCCGTTTTTCGATACACAGTCAATTTTGTAAAAAGTGATTATTTCACCGTACACATTACAATTTAAATATTATATATTTAATAAAATTTATTTAAAATTTAAATTTATATTAATATCTAGATTTTTATTAAATATTAATTATATTAAAATTAAATTACTGTATATATGCTAAATGGTAAATACTTATAAGGATAAAGATAATTATAACATAATTTAAAATAAATTAAATAAATTTTACAGAAAAATATTATTTATATAAATATAATAAAATATAAAATTTAATGTTTGAATTAAAAAAAATGCATGCGACCTCACTAAAACTACAAAATGACCCCACTAAACTGAAATCCTATGTTCGTCGAGGTAGTTCTCCACGACTAAGGATGCAAACGAATCGAGTCGAGTCGACTGGTACGGTGTTTAAGCTCGACTTGTTTATTTTACACGAGTTCGAGTTTTAACGAGTATGTTGAACTTTTGTTCGAGTTTGATTCGTTTATTAATCAAGTCGAGTCGAGTTCTAACTCAAGTGATAATTGGACTAAAGTTTAATCCACATTTAAACATAAGCTATATACAAACTCATTTATAAAATCTAAAATCAATGAAAAATCTTTTGTAAACTCTAGATTTAGTTCATTTATGAAACACAATCCAAGTAAAAATTTAAAATTTAAATTATTTGATACATTTTAAGTGATAATATATAATTATTAATATTTATAATTTAATTTTAAAAATAAATATTTAATCGAGTTACTCATAAATTTATCGAGTCAAATAAGAGTCTATTTAAACTCGACTTATTTAATGAATCAAATTTTTATTTTTTATTTTAACTTGTTCATTTAACATAATAAACCAATTGAGTCAAACTTTATTTAGATTGAGCGTATTGATCAGTTTGCACCCTTAAGGAGGGCTCCTCCTAAACGCATAGTCTGGATTGACACCCTTCTCGTGGGTGTGCTGTGGTGATCGAACTCAAACGCAAATATTCAACGTCCTGCATATAGATGTTGCTGGATGTTGTTCTCTTTAGAGATTTGAAATCTGATAGTTTGATATTTCGATTTGATTTTGATAAAAATTAACGTATTTGAAACTTATTTTCGTATCTTATAAACTATCTGACCGGAGTCAAATAAAAATGAATCGAAAACTTAGTAGGGATTGAATAGGAAATAATCTCTGAATCGAAAACTTAGTAGGGATGTTTTTCTTTACAAATCTTCCGTAAGAGAAGTCTGATTCTGAATGGTTCACTAGTCACTAGACTTCCATATTGTTACCCCAACACACCTCTATACCACCCATATGGAATTTACCGCTGCCTAGTTCAACTAAGAAAGTCGTCATAGTGCAAGACAGTCATACAACTTATCATCCTAGGACACAACATTTTTAATTGCAAGCACGCTCATCATGCTTATTAGATTTGTTATTTCCTCTTTTTTAAGACCACTGCTAAACCTGGCTGACAAAACCCCACTTTCACCCTAATATTAGCTGATGGTTGCATTGACTGTATTAGCTATACATCACCATCGCCAAGGATCTTCAGCATGTTAAAATTGAGAGTGGCTCCAATCCTTGTCATCGGTGAATAAGACTATAATGTTAATTATTTGAAACTTGACAAGGAGAGTATACTTGTCTTGCTTAGAAGAGACGATGGGTTCTGGTCCTCTGGAGGGAGGCGATAATGTAACCGGGTCAAACCCGCTATCGCGAGATATTCATGGTATGCAGCGACGACGCAGAGACGACGTCATATAAGCTTGTTCATAACTCCGGTGCATGAATCCGGCGGCTCCTTCGATATGTAGACGCTCCGGAAGGGCACGCCGCTGCAATTCTGAGTGCTGTTCCGGATGCTGGGGCACACGCCGGTGCCGCCGCGAGTGCAGCTTGGTGTATCGAAGAGGAAGGCGGCCTGGCCCTCGTCGTAGCCGAAGCTGTACCCGCCGCAGTAGCCGGAGACGTCGGTGCAGCCGTGGTAATGCGTCATGCTCGCGCCACCACAGCCGGGGCCTCGGAACACCGTGATCCAGCTAGCGCGGGCCGGCGCGGGGGAGCAGGCGGCGGCGAGGAGCAGGAGCACAGCAGTCAGTGCGGCAACGCCACGCATGGTGGCACAGTTCACGGCAGCAGCCATGAAGGGGAGAGAGATAGAGAGAGAGAGAGAACACTGGAGTACTCGGCTGGATACCCTAGCTACCTCCCCGGCAACGAAGAGGGTGGAATGGAATGAGATGTCCGACGAGAGGCATACATATATATATTGGCTGTCCCTTATTACCCTGACGGCACGTATATATGTATATAGCATTGACGAGATGCCTATTTACGTCGAGAGATATACATAGTCAGCGCATTGATCTCATTCCTAATACGTGTCAAGACGAAGGTCATGCGACTTACGAACAATAAATTACTTACCATTTATAAAGGAGTCCAGATCACCTCTTACGGTGGTACCATAAAATTTGGAGGATAACCCAAGTTATTCCCGTACCAAACAGCACGTAAGGGCTTGTTTGGTATCAAAATATTTTGAGGAAAATCTTAGTTTATCTCCTAAAATTTGAAGATAAACTAAATTAATTCTCAAATTATTCTGATATCAATCAACCTCTAAAGAGTCTCGAATGGAAGTATCTCCTCAATAGGTATTGGGGGGGGGGTTTAATTCCGGGTCCCATTAGACACTTAAAATTATTTAAAAGTCCTATAATTACCAAAGTTATTTAAAAGTCTCAATATTATCAGAAATAAAATTTGATGTCCCCTCCCTCATCTAGCTTGATCCATATTTTTTATTCCCTAAGGTTACGTTTGGTATCAGGATAGAAATAAAGAGGATAGAGATAAGTAATCCCTTGTGACTATCCTTATTCTTATCATGTTTGGTTTGAGTTAGGATAGATTTAGAGGATGACTCTATTCTATGTTTGGCACGACAAAAATTAATTTGAGGATAAACATATATTTTTATATGTATACTTTTATAATAACTTACATAATCATATAATAAATATAAATATAATTAAACATATAATAGAGATAAATTTTAAATACAAATAATAATAAAATTTAAATATATAATACAAATAATAAACGTCACTAACTATTTAAACCTATCGTGAACCTAATAAACAACCATCATCTAATATATAGTGTTAATTATAAATATTAACATTATGAATTATGAATTATATTTCTTATGAATTGCATCCAGCTCAATCCATTCTGCAGCATCTCGCAGCAAAGACGAGCTCATGCCGCAACCCCACAATTATGCATAAAAAGGAGGGGGGAGATAGAATGGGGGAAGTCGACAGGGGTGCCAGGGGAAGAAGAACCCCAGTTGCTGGCTGCGGCAACACAGCCGGAACGTAGAGACGAAGCCACAGCGGCAGCAGCTGGTGTAGTGACAGAGGAAAAAGAAAGGGTAGGACGGCGCAGAGCACGGAGTGATGGAATGGGCGCGCCCCCGCCATGACATTGTGCCAGAGTCGCAGAGGCTCCCCGGTCTAACCTCTAGCCGCCGTGTCCAATCTGGGCAACCAGACAACCAACGAGAAACACATAATTATAATTCCGCCGGCACCGGTGATTTGGGCATCGGAAAGACGCCGTCTTTCTTGTCAGATTCTGCAGATCCTCGGAGAAAGATGAAATTGAGAGAAGGGGGGAGGGAGGACAGGACACCGACCTCGACGTCGCCTTGCACGCCGGCCTCCTCCATGGCCTCACGGCGCACAGCGGTGATCTTGGATTCATCGCTCTCCCAACCTCCCTGCAAGCCAAAAATCGACAGAAAAAATGGTTCATCGTCCGCTGCCCTTTCACGATCGAGAAGTGAGGGAGGGGAAATGAATCAGGCGCCGCCAAAATCATCCCCTCGGGAACATGACATTCCGTCCCTTCTGCGAGCTGATAACGAGCACTTGGATGCTGTTCTCGTTCAAATTGTCCGCCTTGACTCTATAGGGAATGCATCTGTTGAAGCCAAAGAAAAAAGATTGATCAGAGGAAGGAGACGCTCCGCAATCTAGGAATCCTGGATCGGGACCCCTTGTTTGAGTCCGATTCCGGTGAATCCGCCGCCGGAACATGGATCCAGATCTGTCCCGACAGGCAGGAAGCGATCGAGGGGAGGGGACGAACCCGACGACGAGGCAGTGGCCGTCGCTGGTGTAGCACTGCAGCTCTCTCCCCTTGCGAGCAACGAGCATCGCCATGGGTTCCGATCTCGTCGACGGAACCCATGGGAAGGCCTGTGAGCAGATGTCGACCTTGTCCAATGGTCGACTGTCGTGAGGTCGTTTGCCTTGAGCTTGTCCGCTGCGAGATAGTCGAGTGTCGCGAGGGTGTCCGCCGCGAGAGCCGCCGCCGCGAGGTCGTCCGCCTTGAGAGTGGCCGCGAGAGGGTTGAGAGGGTCGAGAGCGACGAGACCATCGTATCCTCTCTTATCCCACCGATTAGGGGGATGACTTAAACCTGGTTTTAACCCCATTTTTAGAGATAAACCGGATTAAGTTAATCTAGGTTAAATTGAAATTTATTTGTGTAACAAACAGAGGATTGTGGATAAACTAGGTTTATCCCACCTTATCCCCGTACCAAACATGGCCTAAATTACCATAACAGATGAACCCTTCGCGCGAAACCAAGGCCAATAAAAAAAGTTGTCTTTTCGGAACCTGGAGGGCCTAGAAGCAAAGTCATCCTGCAGACAGAGGGAAGATGGAGGACAAGATAAAAGTTACCTTTGCACAACAGGGCTTAGTATCCAAGTTGATTTAACAAAAGCACTTGTTAATTTAACATAGGTGGTGCCCACCTATGTGGCGATGGTGGTGTGCTTGACAGCCTAGGCATTTTGGGCTTGGTCTTGCTACTTTGCCCACCACGCTGTCTAGGTCACTTGATTGCCTTTGGTAACATGGGTCATATTAATTTCTGAAACAAATGAGGTAAGGCTGCTATTCACATTGCTGCCATCAGCCATGTAACTAGTATAGAACTAGAACCAGAGGACACTGAGCCATGAGCCATCTGACATATCATTTGACCAAAAATAAATATGTCCGCCATGTTTGCTCATGAAACAACATAAAAGACAGAATGATACAAATTTACTAGCTTTTCTGCGAATTATATTACAACCATAACTTGTTAGGTAGCAAAGCCCTTCTTGGAGGATCTTGGTAGCAGCATGCCTGCCTGCCAACATTCTTTGCTTTGGGTCAACTTTATCTTTCGGGTCACTTCTAAATAGCATCCTTCCTGTAGAAGCCGAACGCAGGAAGTTCAGGATAGACTAGACAAGTGAACCTCTTTGAAGTTACAGAAGAAAAAAGTATATATATATCATGATAAAGAGGCCATATTTATCGTTTGGTGTGCCCTTAAATCCGTTCCTCATTCTTCAAGGTGCATTTCCATTAGTGATCATAAGCTGAAATCATGATGGATGATGGCTCAACCCATAAGGTTAATAACCAGACATCATTATTCCTTCAACCGAACATTCACGACTTTGTTCACAGAAGTTAGCATTTACCTGCTCCAGTATGTAGTATGAGTCAGTTTGTCCTGCATCACTACACACTTTGGATCATATTAATTTCTGAAACAAATGAGGTAAGGCTGCTATTCACATTGCTGCCACAGGATATGGCCCTTAGTGTTTTATGTTGAAGATGAGTCTCCATAAAAATGTTCTGGATGTATTCATAGGCTCTGGTGCCAACGGTTACCTCCCTGTACCCTGTAACCAAGAATAATATGAAAGGTCATGAAAAACAGCATTATGTGCTAGATTTCAGAATGATGAATGTTTGTTTGTTTAAAAACCAGAACATGCTATTATGATTTGTTTATTACTTTTGTCATTTTAATTTATAGATGGAAGTCAACAATTTCACATATGAGGATGAAGTTGATGCTGCAGTTGTGGGAGCTTTAGCAACGTATGTTGGGACACTTGAAATTCTTATAGAATTTAATGATAAGAATAAGGAAATGGAAAGCATTCCAAGGCTGCCTTATACCAAACGAGACGAAATTAGGAGAAAATATATGCATATTATTATCGGTGTAGATGACACAACGTGTATAAAGATGATAATGATGAATATGATGACATTTTATCAATTATGTGGAGTTGTGCGTCGAAAGAATTTGCTACATGACATCATTCACGTTACTGTAGAAGAACCGTTGTTAATGTTCTTACATACTATAGCACATAATGTGAGAAATAGAGTCATGAGTGTAAATTATCATCACTTTGGAGAGACCGTTAGTTGTTATTTTAATCAAGTTTTAAAGGCTATTTGACAATTGCATAATGATTACATACACCCACCGGCTGCATCTATACCACATGAGATTCAAAGTAGAGATATTTATTGGCTGTGGTTTAAGATAATTATTAATTGATTGTATTTGTTCTTAATAATAATTTTTGATAGATGCTAACAATTTTTAGTTACAAAACAGGATTGTATTGGTGCTATTGATAGTACTTAAATTTTGGCATCAGTTTATCTGATATTGTTGCAAGATTCCGTGGTAAAGCAAATAAACCAACGCATATAGAAAGGGCGGTGGAAGGGGCAGGAGGCTATAGTATCTTGTTGCAGTGTCTTATGGATCTTGTTGGTTGTTGGGTCATTTTAATTGCGGTTCTCCGGATCTATGAACCTGTGTTTTTGTCTAGATCTATGTCTACACTCTGGACGGTGAATTTTTTGAGTTACTCGTTGTTCTTGTTTTGTTGAGAAAAATTCTTGGTCTCCATCATACATTGCTGGCATCCGGTAAAGGAGGGTCATGGTGTAATATTTGAGATATATGTCATGGTCGCTAGCAAACATTTATTTGAGTTATATGTCAGGTCCTGACCCAATGGATTCCGTAGTTGGTTATTTCATTTTAATTAAATATTGTGTTCTTTTAATTTTTATCTTATAAATAAATGATAGGGTTTATCATCAATACGGGTAGTTAGTTATTTTTTACTTTAATTATTGAGATATTTTAAATTTTAAAATAATAACTTATAAAAATTTTGATTTTAATATAATGTTATATTATATAAAATTTAAAATAATAGATATGATAGTTAATAGTTATAAAAAATAATTTTTAGTTATTTTTTATTTTACAACTCTTTTTATATCAATTTTAAATACATGAAATTATTGAAATAGATTTACATACAACCAAATAATTAAAAATATTTTTGAAAAAATAATTTACGGAGAACCAAATGATCAAAAATATTTTCTAGAAAAATAAATTACAATGATGTTTTTGATTTCCTTGGAAAAATACTCCATACAAAATATTTTTATTGATTTTACTTTTACATGAAATCAAACGAACCCTTAAGGCCATTTGGCATCATAAAATTTTAAGGATAAACCTAGTTTATCACTAAAATTTTGAGGATAAACTAGGTTTATCCCAAAGTTATCCCAATACCAAACAACCCCTTAGGTGCTGTTTGATATGGGGATAACTTGGAGATAAACTTGAGTTATTCCCAAAATTTAGGGAGTATACTAGATTTATCTCCAAAATTTTATGGTACCAAACAAGATCTTACGGTTTGGCATCTTTTGCCTAGGTGTCAAGGTATATCTCTCTGACTTTAAAGTTGAAGTCACACACTCCGACTTGTGGACATAAAATGTCACAATCTCAGAGCCAAGAGTCGATTTGGATGGACATAAAACTAGACAATTGCACCAACTTATCCCAAAAACTTTCTTAGAATAATTTTTTGTTTACACGTAAAATGCTGGTCAACAAAAAAAGCTGCATTGACTTTGAGTGAAATCCAGATTTGAGCGTCGCAGGAAGTTCATCGGATGCCATTTTCTGCAAAAGGTTCTCATGTGGCCAACATCATCATAGCGACGGCGACATTTTGCTTCTATATATTTTCAAGTTTATTTTATAAAACCCTTTGTTGATTTAGTTGTCAAGTATAACATTTATTAAATTTTCATGTTTAGCCTTTTTAGAAATCTTAAGTATTTATACATGTCGAAATTTCATAGACATGCATGCTTCGTGGCCTTTATCATATCATTATAAGTTGAACAATTGCAAATTTTTATTTAAAGAGTTCATCACACCCTCCGTTGATTGTAAACTTGCAATGTTTTATATAACACATTAAGAGGTTGAATGTGGATTTTTTATTTTATCGAATAGTACCTTGCTTAACTTTTTAGAGTTTGAGCTGTACTTCCCAATAGCGGTAGTAAGTAACTTTTATTTGATGAAGCATATTACCAATGAAGCAACTATGAACAGCTTACTGGCTTCTTTACTCCTTGATGGAACCGATATAAAATAACTTGCAATGCATTTACCAGGCGGTAGTGTCCTTTTCTTACAAGGGTTCTTGCACGTCCATTCCGTGCGTTTGCTTCGGCTTAACGTTTTCTGAATCGAGAAACATGTTAACCTTACCAAGAAACTATATGCCTACTCAAAATTGACTGCTTTGAAATGGCCTGCTTGGATACAATATCAGCCCACTATCATAGTGTTCTTGATACTTGGTGGTATCAAGTTTGATCCTGACGTATCCAAAAGCAATATCTAAATTGACACAGTATTAGTATTAATGCCCTAACCTAACAGGGCCTAAAACCACCTGACTCTAGTAATTTGAGACCAATTTAAGATAGGCGATGTCGGGGTCGAGAGTGGGTAGAAAATAGACCTGGGTCGGTTAGAGTTGACACCCAGATCAGCCGAGGTCATGATAAAAAAAAATTAAAAATTAAAAATAAATGTCGGCTCAGCCTCTTGGGGTCAAGATTGGGTCGATCAACCCAAAAACCAACCAAGTTGAACGTCCCAACCCGACCTGATTGGACCCGCATTCCATTTTCATCCATCAATCTGCCCTGCTTTTGTGTATGATACCGGGCAAGTATTTCACTACACCCTGCTGTCTCAACCGAACGTACTCTTTGCTATCAACACTTCACCATCGTCGTCGTCATCATTGATGTTATATCGTTATAATCATTTGTGGCCTCTGCGCTCAAAGCCATTTTCATTAGAAGAAGAACAGTCATGGCCATCAAATGAACACGGGACCTCGAGAAATCACGAGATAAACTAATAGAAAGTATGCAGATTGTGCAAATGCTCTGCGACGTGGATTAAAAGGTATTGGCATTGCCCAATAATAACGTTAGCATGAACAACTGTGGGCATTACCTCATTTGCAGACATGTTGGTCGTGCTTAAATCCGCCCAATCCGATGGTCAATTTTAGCAGGCTTTGTTTTGCAACGACCCTTATTCGATTCTGACCGCAAGAACCAAAACCAACGACACAGCACAATGGGTACGGAGTAATAATCACGGTGGACTGCGTAATCTCGTATATACGAACAAATAATAAGGTCTCTTAGACGGCTTAGAAGAGACTGCCCCTGGTGAAACCTGGAGAGCGGTATCATGAAAAAGTACGGAAACAAGAGAATTACAAAAATTACAAGAATCAACGAAGGCCTCGTTGTAGGGCACGCTCGGAACTCTCGGCATCCTCGCTGGCTCCCTCGCCATTCACGGCGGTCGATCGACGTTCTGGCCGGCTCCCTCGCCTTTCTCGGCGGCTCTCCCACTTCCATCTCCCACCATCTCCGGAGGTCTCCCTTACTCGCCCCCCTCCGACTCCCCCCTTCCCCTTCCGGCTAGTCTGCCTCCAGTGCCCCCTTCCTTTTCCGACTAGCCTAGCCCCTCCTCCGGCTCCCCCTCCCCTTCCAGCTAGCCCCCCCTCATTTCTCCCTGCCCTTCTGGTTAGCCCAGCCCGCTACGACTTTTCTCCCCCTGTCCAGCCCCCTCCGGTTCCCCCTCCCCTTTTGACTAGCCCACTTCCTCTACGGGTAGTCCATCCCCCTACCCCTACCCAGCCCCTTCCAACTCTCCCTCCCTTTTCTAGCTCAACCCCCTTCCGGCTAGTTCAGCCCCACCTTGCCCAACCCAGTACCCCCTTCCGGATAGCCCATCCCCCATCCAGCTTTCCCACCCTCCCTACTTTTCCCCCCTCCCTTGTGGCCAACTTGCGTAGCCTCTGCAACCTTTTCTGCTTGTAACTCTTCGCCTCTGTAGTTTTTCTCCGGCGGTGCCTCTGCGTGTGAGGTGGCTACCTCACCTTCATACTCTAGATGACACCACACTCTTCTTGCTGATCGTCGTCGCTTGGAAATCGTCATCGGGAGAGATCGTTTTTGCTATTTTGAGGTAGATTTTGGTTGGGGAGGGAGGAATGTTTTTCCTCTCTCCCACGCTCACTTTCCAGCCTTCTACCTAAATGTGATCTTAAGCATGTTGTCTCTTTTTGTCGCGTTGGAATTGTGGAGTCCGGTATATCTAAGTCGGGTCTATTTATCTTTTCTCTTGTTACTGTCCTATGTCGTTAAGTCGAGTTCTGTTTTAGTGTCTCTCCATGTCATCTTTATAGTTACCAATGTTATTCTGAGACCGTTAGTTTGGGCGATATCCATATCTTTTTGGTGTGATCATCAGGTCTCGTGACAGTTGTCTAACTCCGTCAATGGAGTTCCTAATCATGTGTTTCGACCGTTTGAGCACTTTTGTGCGTTGGTCGATCTGTGACTATGTTGGTATCTCTTGAAAAGATTTATTTCTAATAGAATTTTACTGTCTTTAGTTGTGTCATATTTCTTTCTTTTTGTTAAGCTTGTATTGTTGTATTGTCTTATCAGTACTCTTCCATGTTATGAATGAAATATCTTGTTTCTTGTGACAAAAAAAAAACAAAGGCCTTGTTGTGGGGTCACTACCAGGTTAGTCATACCCAAACCGACCCGAGTCACCTGAGTTGGCAGCCCGGGTGGACTCAGAGCCAACTAAAACAATTCGGATTTAAAAATTAAAAATTTCAAAAATAAATCTAAAATAGGCAATTTCATCAAAAAAAATCATTCATCTCTATTTGAATCTTACATTTTTGTTTGTTTGTTTGACATAATACTCTCCCCAAAACATTTAGGAATAGTACATTAATTAAAAGTATATACATACTGGCTATAGTTTAAACTCCCTTCAATTATTCTAAAATAGCTTCTCCAAACTTCATCCCCACAACTATCATAGGTGAAATGTATAGAACTCTCGGATCCAAAACTCTCTTCAAACAACTTACTCTTAGTGAAATGTAAGAACATAAGAGTCTAGGGATGACTGAGTCCACAACAATAGTAATGTTAAAGACCTTAGCCTCCACTTCTTGTATTGTCAACACCCGATGATTTGGTCTTGCATGACATGCGTGTATTGCTTCTAGGTCGTGAAATGCATAAATGAGAAATAATTGTAAATCAATATATACCTTAATTGGTGCTGGAGATGTTCTTTCATCATCAAACAGATCATTGTTGCTCCTCTTAGATGTTGCATCATTGATATCTAGTATTGAACTCTGATGTTTGGATCCGACGTCTCTTCTCGTGCTTCATCAATTGTATCTATAATGTCCATAAAGACTAGTTATAACATTTTTACTACCCTTAAATTGTTTACCTTGCTGTGAAAATTCTCTGGTCTTTTGTCTCTTCGTCAACGATGGAGAAATCCGAAATTCCTCGGATAGTGGCATGTTGTCCAACTATTCTACAACCCAAGCTCGGTCTTTCTTGATTGCTGACCTATGTTTGTAATACATTTTGCTCGTCGAAGATTTCTTCCAAATCGGTTTTCATCAACTATGTTGACTAATTAACTTCACCTATCTACAATTTATTTCTCCATCTTTGCTTCTTCTAATAGTCTTTCAACCTTTGTAAGTTTTTAAGTTTCGATCTCATAATGTAGCAACGATAGACTTATTGCTCTAGCATCTTTGATGTTAGTTTATTCATATGTTATGTTTGAATTTGGCTGAACGTCGACCAATTCTTTTCAAATTTTGAAGTTGATGTGATTTGAATCAAAAGTCTTATTACAACTAAAGTTAGATCTTTATGCCTTCTTGTCTTGTCGTGCTACATTCATACGTCAACTGTATGTGATTGGTCTACATTAGAATATAAGTGCATAAAAGCTTTGAAAAAATAAGAAAAAATATATACTAGACTAAGCAACATAATTACTCTTCGGGCTCTAGACATCCCAAAATGCATTGACCTTAACATATGATCACGTAACTTATTGCATGCTATAATATAACATTCATCACCTCCAAGTATTCCATGAGACTTTACACAGTTTAGAATATATTCAGATGTATTGAAGACAAAGTTATAAATATATTTTGGATAAAAAAATAACTTACATATCATACTTTGCATGTCATTAAATTAAATATGCATATCAATAGTAAAAACTCAATGATACCTATTGCATGTAGAGGGTGATGCAATGTTCATTCTCACCGACGGTCAATGATATTCCACCATTTTGTGAAGTTGGTTATTTATTTTGAAATTTCCCTCCACCCGCTTGAGTACATCATATAAGTAGCACATATCTATCAACTAGTCTCCGTCAACTATTCTAAGCATCTTCACTATATGTTATACTATATATAGTGCCTTCTTCACAATCTTCTAGAAGTCTACACTCTCTAACGTCCCTCCTACGTTCTTCCCCTTCCACTTATCTGAATGATTAGCTCGGCTAATCCAACTTGCCCATCACGCTAAAATGATTATTTAAAGCAAATGACATCTCTATTGTATTAAGATCTTAAGAGAGATGTAGATGCAAATATAGTTGCATTTGGTTAGAAGAGCTCTTGACCTTTTATATGCTCCCTTATCGAATTTTAGATAAAACTATGATTATAAATGAATTATGGTATAAACTTAGTTATCTTAACCACTTGGTCAATTTGAGGATTCTTGTATATGTCCTCTAACATTAAGTCTAACGAATGTGCAGAGCATGATACCTAGTACAAGTGCGTTTTCTTGACCATTAGCATTTGCTTAGCTACTTTATAGACAACTGTATTGTTCATCACTACTAAAACAATGCGATCTTCTCCTATCTCATCTACAATATCGTTGATTGATTCCTATAAATAATTGGCAATTTTTACCTTGCTAGATATATCTATTGACTTTCAAAAGATGACTCCGCCTTTAACAATATACTAAAAAGTTGATCATCACCTTCCTAATTATATACCTACTAAGAAAGATAACATATAATTCTTAAGAAAATGTGTACCAATTTATAAGTGATCAATTTGGAAAAAAAAATCGAGTATCCATATCCAACCATTTGTCAACATCCTCTTTCATCCCCAATTCGTTCTTGACTTATTCCTTAATTTCTTCCACTTCCATAGACAAATAAGTGTGGTAAATTTCCTTTTGGTCAGTCTAGAAATGCCCTTACTGCCGTACGCAATCATGGACTCATAATACAACTTCTTTGCAACATTGGCCAATATGTTAATGTAAAAGAACTACCGAGATATCACCCAACAAATTTTCTTCTTGCATAACATCATGGTCTTCATTATTGCTGTGATAGTTGTTTGTTTTTATCTTAGCTGGATGATTTGAAGTCTATGGGACCTACCTGTATGTCATTGTCCTATGTAAGATCATAGATCTCTTGATGAACATTGTTGGTAAATCCTTGTTCACTTATGGAACGTTGACCTATGTATCAACTTGTGTGCCGATGCATGTCCTTGTCAGCAAAAGATTTGCAGCTAGCCTGTATGGCATGGATCATTTCGTATATTTAAAAAAATATATTAAAGATAAAGAGAATGTGTTATTGATATATTTAATTAAGATTTAAAGCACATATACCATCGTCAAAACCTTCCAATAAGGGCTCGGCCACGTTGTCCAAAAAAACTTCCAATAAGGGAATATTCCTAGTTGTCGGGGCATTCATGTCCAGTGTCGTACATATGTACTCCATAACCAGAAGGTTAAAATCTCTTTTCGGACGATATCTTTATGCTGTGCACTTGCTCATTTTGCCTGTTCAATAGACCATAAGTATGAAATTGTGCACTACCTCAGATGGAGTCCGTGTGCATGAGACAACATTGTCTTTCAATGTCGGCGAGGTGATGGTTCAACCAGAAAATACCCTCGTACATAAGAGAATACTCCTAGCCATCGAGTGCTCATGTTTAGTGTCATATATATGGACTCCACAGCTACAAGGTTGGAATATCTCTTCCTTGACGGTATCTTTGTACCATGCACTTGCTCCCTTTGCCTATTCAATAGACCATAAATCAAAAATTGTGCCATTACCTCAAATAGAGTCCGTGTGCATGGGGCAACATTTTCTTTCAAAGCTGGCGAGGTGATACTTTAACTGGAAAATACCACCATATATAATCTTTTCACAATACTTGCATTACACCTTTTAGGTCATGTTGATCAAGTTGTAAAGAAACCAAGACATATCACTTTGCCTTGTGTCAAAAGTTTGGGTGTCACCGCTTAAAGAAGATATTTAGAAAAAATTATATCACAATAAAGCTAGCACAACCAAATTAGTAACACAATTAAGTAAAAAATATGCCTAGAGACCATAGAGTGCATTGGAATGCCATGAGAAATCAAGAACTTTAGACAATTTTAGAAAGAAAGATCACATAGAATGCTGGAGAGAGAGAGAGAGAGAGAGAGAGAGAGAGAGGGAGGGAGGGAGAGAGAGTAACTAGCAAGGGGTGTGGGAAGGCCACTTGGGCTAGTTGTCAGGGATGCTCCTTGTGCCTAGGGGTGTTCATGGTTTGGTTTGGTTTGGTTTCTTAGCATTTTTTCTCAAACCAATCCAAACCAAACTATCTCCCAAACCAAACCAAACCAAACCAAATTAATTCGGTTTGGTTTGGTTTGGTTCGGTTCAAACTATAATTTATTAAGGTAGAGTAAATATGTCAATATATAATTTCATTTTATTTGTTTTAAATCATATTCTATTAAAATTTAATGTATTTGTTTATACATTTCATTAATTTGTCTTAAAAACTCTTGAAAAAAATTTATTTTTATAAGAAAAGGCACATAAACATTGTATTATATATAACTTAAAATAAAATATTTAATCTAATTCGGGTTATTCGGTTTAGCGGTTTGGTTTGGTTTGGTTTGAAGGGCTCTAGGAATCAAACCAAACCGATCGGTAGCTCAAACCAAACCAAACCGAACCAAACTCCTGGTTTGGTTTGGTTTTTCGGGTTGAACCAAATAGTGAACAGCCCTACTTGTGCCCCTAAGGCCCCTTCTAAGAATAACTCAAAAAGTGAGATACAAGAAGAAAGATCGCCTTCAAGAAATACCATCCAAACGAATAAACAATTCTCAATATATCAGCAGCATGTGTATCATTTGATTAAAATTTTGCCATTTCTTGGTGTCTAAAAAATCCAAAGTAGGCTTGGTAAATGCACGTTGCCTCCCATTTCAATATTCTTGCCCATTGGATTCAGCAAGCAGACATGAATAAGATGATCCAAATCTTGACTTGTATATGCTCACAACTGATCATCTTGAATAATCCTCCAAATGTATGAGATATGCCCATGTAATGAACATACAGAAGTGACTGAGTAATGTTTCTGAATTTAAGCAATATAACCAAGTTTTCAGCTAATGCCCAAAAATAGCCGTAAGATTCCAAGTTAGATGCATAGCATAAGCCCCCATGGTCAGCATGACTCAAATAAAGGAAGAATTTAACCAACAAGAAAGCAAGAATATTATAGTCTTGATTCTGCAGATCCCCTGATGCTTGTATAAAAGAACTGGTGGGGATTGCATGGGTTGGATCCTTTCTGGCGAGGTCTTGCTAAGGCATTTCAATCCAACTTCCAATTAATTCAAAAAAGTTTATTACCTTTTGTTTTAAACTGTGTTTGCAATCATTATACTTTATTTTTCATTTGAAATGTCATACTTTTTATCAGTTTAGCTGAACGAATATTCTTATCCTATTAAGTTTGAATTAATAACCATATTAAATATATATATATATATAACTTAAATTGATTATGATTTCAATTAGGTAGCTAATAGCCTCATAGAACGCAATAACGGTCTTAAAACTCATTAATCAAATCAAAGTAACTCAAGATTTTTTTATTTCTTTTACTGGCTTGTTCATAAGTCATCGGAAACCTGGAGAAATTCATCCTTCAAACATTATTGACGTATTTTTCTTATCCTGTTCGAGTTCGTTTGAGAACATGCCTTACGAAAGTTGCATTGCACTCTACCATACTTCTCTAATTAATCACATAACAACATAAGCTATCACAAGCATCATTCCCTTTAAATTTCTCCTCAGATCAAGAAACAGTAATAATAAAAAATAAGTAAATATATGATAGCATACATTGATCCACTTCCAACTATTATGGAGCTCCATGACAAGAATCATACAAACAGAAAAAAAAAAAAACATTTAAGACTCAGTTGATGAGGTCCAATTTTACTTACTATACAGGCTGTTGATACTCTTCAAACAAATATGCATTCTAAAGCAGATATCAATTGGTTTTTTGAGGACTTCACTAGTTCACTTAACAAATTATGAAAGTTGCAGGCAATATGCAATGTTTGAAAGATGCTTGAACGAGTATTAATGTTGAATCAATAAGGTGACATTATCTGAAAAAAAATCATGATAAGTATCCATAAAAGCAAGTAAAATGTAAGTATAAAGTGAAAATGAATGCATATCCAACTAAAAAAGTGACAGCACACCAGCAAACATTTTTGGGGAATCCAGGTTGCTACGAGTGGCAAGTGTTAAGAGTCAGCCAGACATGAATATGATAATGTGCTTTGGCCAACGATTGCGGAATTGGAATCAGAGACCAGAATGGCAGAATCGGTCAATTCCAAGAGAGCAAAACCGATCTGCAGATTGGTTCTTCAAAAGTCAGAAAAAAGTACTAAAAATGGCAGATGGATTCCACATGGGATTCCAGTTCGATCTGGTCTTTTATCCAGCACTGAGGTGGCAACGATGCCTTAGAGGCATCAGTGTGTTTTCAGTCATATTGGGTCCAAGAGACTAGATATGACCAGGTCATCGGAATACCTGATATATATTATAAGATAATATATTATAAGATAATATATATCGGGTCCAAGGGACCTGATAAAGTTGATATCATAATAGATATTGGGTACAAGAGACCAGATATAGCAGATCCAAATATCCAATGTCATCAGATCCCAGTCTTATCAAGTCTCTTTTTTTCCAAAAGTGCCCAAAGTCACAATTTATTAATTACACTGAAAAGAACAGATTACAATATAAAGATGAAAAGAGAAGCTAAAAATGGGATTGGGTGGGGGTGGCATTACCAGGACAGTAACAGTCAAAAGAAGAAAACCATAAGTAAAAGAGATTCCATTTGAAGAACTTATCCCTAAAGGAATACCAAATCGTATAGGAGTTGGAGGAAGAAAAGTCGTAGTCTTTACTGGTTGGCCCAACCATTGTAAAATTCTTAAATAATTCTCGCAATGATATTCAAAAACTCCTATTCCTTGAAATCTAAATAGGACCACAGCATTGCCGGGAGTATCAACTTCCACAATCTCATCTCTTCTCCCCAATTACTTCCTTTGTTCCATTCATGATCAACAGATCAAGGAGACAACATCCTCATGCTCATCGCAAGTTAATTCCTAACTTCTGAAAAAGTTGCACTAAAACATGTTGATACCACATCTTAAAAATAATTGCTCGACATCCTCAGCAAAGCAGTTGCAGAACACACAAAGGTGATTGAATAGGAAATAATCTCTGAATCGAAAACTTAGTAGGGATGTTTTTCTTTACAAATCTTCCGTAAGAGAAGTCTGATTCTGAATGGTTCACTAGTCACTAGACTTCCATATTGTTACCCCAACACACCTCTATACCACCCATATTGAATTTACCGCTACCTAGTTCAACTAAGAAAGTCGTCATAGTGCAAGACAGTCATACAACTTATCATCCTAGGACACAACATTTTTAATTTCAAGCACGCTCATCATGCTTATTAAATTTGTTATTTCCTCTTTTTTAAGACCACTGCTAAACCTGGCTGACAAAACCCCACTTTCACCCTAATATTAGCTGATGGTTGCATTGACTGTATTAGCTATACATCACCATCATCAAGGATCTTCAGCATGTTAAAATTGAGAGTGGCTCCAATCCTTCTCATCGGTGAATAAGACTATAAAATTCAACAGTCTGCTGCCCAATATGATCGGTACCAGTGCACTCTATGCCATTCAATGTTAGTTTCTAAATAGTATTCCTCTTTTCTCTAAGTGACACCTGCGTGTGAAAAAATTTAGTATTTTTATTATCAACATTTAGCTATACCTCTTTAGATCTCTCTCCACTTTCTCTTCACAAAAGCACCATTCTTTGTAAGCCTCCTTGACTTTATTCCACTCTTCAATTTGACAGACACTAATTTGATTGCTGTCGTTTAGTTTCTCATAGTGATCCAACTTAGTAACCAAGGACTGGACTCTAAGTGTAGCAGATGTATCAAAGTTACCACTGGCCCAATGCTTAAGGTGACTCTTAATCATTTTAAGCTTGCTAACATATCTCCCAGTAGCTGAGAAGCCGTGACATGCTCATTCCACCATCTCTTGACTAACTCCCTCAAGCTGTGGCCCATGCACCATGCAAGCTTAAATTTGAATTTCCTATGTTGAGGTTGCTTCGACCCACCAATACAAATACCCGATGTAAAGTGATTTGACACAACTATAGAAATATAAAAACAATAAGGAATACCCTCTCCACCTAAATGGTTGAAAGAAAGAATCTATCGAGCTTGGATTTAGATCTACAATTAGGCCAGCTGCAGCTCAAACTTGGCATAGGAACCTTAAGCATACCACAGGCGCTGACTCAATCATTAGAAGCATACATCTCTGGTACTAGTCTTTTTGGCCCCATCTGTCACATGGTTTTAAGACTGCACTAAAGTCACCACAAGCACATAATGCCATAACGTTATAATAACTGAGAACTTGCTTCAAATAAGTAAAGAAATCCGACTTGTCACTATCTCTCGCAAGACCAGACACGTTACATAGGAACCAACTATTACTGGACCCTGCTTTGCTGAATTTTTAAAACCTAATAGTGCTTCTCCTTGTAGATGACAAGCAAGTATGCGACAGGAACAAACTATTTATCTATCCTTGTTTTGCTAAATAAAAATATTTGTAAACAATTAAAATATATACAATCAAATATTTTTATTTATCTACAAGTAACAAAGTAAAATCAATAAACTAAATACTTTTTCTTTTTCTACAAAATGTAAATATAACCCCAAAAGTAATGTTTTATTTTTTATATGTACATTATAAGTGAGAGATCTACATACAAGTTTTTACTTTTACATTTTTATGATTTATTTTTAATTTTTGACACAAAATGCTGCTTTTTAAATCAACTTGGTCCACGTCCAAATTAGATCTGGATAGGTAGGACCAGGTCTAAGTTAAACAATAAAAAGAAAAATACCACAAGACAGCTAGCAGTAAACAAAAACACCAAGAACGTGCTACCATGCCAACATAGTGAGGATATCATGTTCAAATGCATATTTGCACATTGTACTTAGTATTCACAATAAAAAAACAATAAAAAATGTTCATGGTTACACTAAAGAAGACAAGACAAGACAGTCTTCGTACGAGGAAGTGATCAAAATGGAACACGAATCGCAAGTCAACTATCACTTACTATATAAAAGCTAGGTAGTATATGGGTTTCAAAGCTATTACCTCATAAGAAAAGTTGATCACTGAATTGGTTTATTTCTAGATATCACTAGCTCTTGCAGACCATTTAGTATAGCATTTATCGCATAAAGTGCCATCTTCTTTACCTGGTTTACAAACATAAAAAAGGCAGTAAGATAAAATTGTGAACGCATGAATCCAACCCACCCAGAAATCTGAAGCTTTTGCTTCCAGGGACATCAGATAACATCCGCCAATAGTTTTAGAGTACTTTGAAACATTTAAAACACAAGAAAATAACTCCTTTTATATTGAATACTTGTATTTAAATCATTATAAACTTTTAAAATAATCAGATCTAGATCCCTACCAGGAGCTACTTCTAAATGCATAAACCTTAATATATAAGCAATGACAGGTGCCTATAATCAATTTTTTGAAGTGTATAGGGATCAAATTTCAAATACTAAAGATATATTATTTGTGACTCCCTATAATTTCAGGGACACAACATAACACCCTTCTACATGATGCACTGCCGGAGCCACGTGGGGAAAGCCAAACATGACTCCTTACCTCTAATTTGTCTTCCTTTGTCCTGTGATTTTTGGGTAATAACCTGAATTCCTCAGCAATACGAACACATTCTTCAACATTTTCAGGTGAAACGAAGTCAAGTGCAACCTTTGTGCATGACTGCATATTACACAAATGAGAAGTAGATCAGAAATACTTAAAACTCTAATGTTTTTACTTTGTTTCTGAAATAGTTGGAAAGCATCATTTGTTAAATAAGTTCAGTAATATAATGCTGCGTAATGCCCCTGTGTGAACCTCTTTTTTCTGCGTCTGTTCTTTAGAAAGAAAGACATCTCCGGACTTTTCTAGGAAAATAGGTGATATCCTAAAATATTAGGTAGTCCGGTGATAGTTTAAAAAATATTAGAACCGAGGTTCGGGTTCTTTGAAAATTTCATTTTTGACCCTTCTCCGCCGGATGGTGCGAGTATCCGGCGTTAACTTACATCGAGCAACGGCTCGAACGCCTTTGATTAACCGTCGCGGCAACCTGTTTTTGGAGACATGCACATCCACAAAAAGTAAAGAACTCAAAAGGGCAGCGGCCTTTCGGGTCCGATCAGATGCAAACCGCTTTGTTCGGGTTTGTTTTATTTGTTTGTTGGTTGATTTTTTGGATTGACTTGGAAGTCGGTTTTGAGTTTTGAAGTTTGAATCAATTTGTTTGATTGATTTGGTTTTGTTGTTTTATTTGTTTGATTTTGATTTTGGTTGATTCAAGTTGTTTTGGTTTGAATCTGTTTGATCTTTGGAATTAATTGCTTCAAGTTTTTGTTTTGATTTCAGTTTTGATGTGCTTAAAGTTTTAAGAAATTTGGTATTTGTTGTTTGGTTGGTTTTATGAATTTTCAGATTTCGGATTTTTTTCTGAATTTTCTGGTTTTGAGTTGATTTTGATCCATTTTGGGTGTTCGGAATGTTGTTTATTTGATTCCTTTTGGGAAGAAGCACTTGATTGTTCATTTAAGTGAAGGTCTGTGGATTTTAAGTGAATTTTCAGATTGCTAAAATCAGATTTTTGAAGTTGATTAGAATCTGTTTTGGGAGATTGCTTAAATCTGATTTTTTTTATTGCAGATTGAAATCTGGTTTTTTTTGTTGACAGATTTAATTTGAATCTGAATTTTATGTTTTGGCAGATTTTTTTATTTGAAATCTGATTTCGGTTTGGTTTGTTTCAAAACCGGTTCAATCTTGTTGAAGATCGGTTGTTTGTTGAACCGGGACAAGTTGAATTTCAGATTCTGTTCATTTCTGATTTTTTGACTTTCAGATTTGATTTAATTCTGTTTTTTATTTGGCGGTTTGCATCGCCTCCGACCCATCGGGTTGCCATCGGATGCCCGGTTTCATGCAATCCAAATTGACATCGAACTTCATTTCATTGAAAGGTGGGGTGAAGTACATCGGTGTACAATGTAATTGTTCCTTCCCCCAATATAGGTTTATCTCCACTACTTTGGAAAAATTTTGGCATTACGACGGCATGCCGGCTATTTTTCCAACTTAGTGAAAATTTACCCATCCAAAATAGCCAGCCTTAGCTTAGCCATATTGGGGGAAGGAACCGCTGGCTACGGGAGCATGCCCGCGCCACCGTCTGGATCGACATCCCGGGACGTACCCGGGGAGAGTCGTCCAAGGTTGGAGTCCCCGTGAAGGGTGGAGTCCTTAATTTAATATTGCTTTCGCATTCTGGATTTTTTATTTGTTCATTTTTGGAACAAGACCATGGAGGCCGGTTCAATTTCATCGGCGTTCCGAGCCGGCCTTCAATCTTCATAGGCCCGCCGGGCCTGTCTTGTACTGTTTGGGCCGGAAGGGCCTGTTGGGGAGCTGCTGCACTTCTGGAGTTGCCTGACCGGACTGACTTGGAAGGCCACCCGGCTAAGCCCATGGCCCGTCGTACGGTTTCCAAGGGGGGCCGGGCTGTCACCTTCAAGTCGGCCCACTTTCTGGCTGCTGTCCACCGCTTCATTGGACCTCTGCAGAACCTGCTTTGGGAGTTTTCTCCCCTGCTGCAGCGGCCTGGAGTGCGGGCAGTAGAGGCTGAGACAAGGCCTGTGTAGGGGTCTGGTTTGGAGACTGAACAGGACCTGGTTGAGGTCTGATTTAGGGACCGGACAGGGCCTGTGTAGGGGTCTAATTTGGAGACCGCTTGGGACCTGTTTGGGGCCTTGGAGATGGGCTGATCATAGACCTATGTGGGGTCTTTTAGGGGCCTGGTTTGGGTGGCTGCAGGTGACTGCGCATGGGCCTGGTTATGGGCTATTGGGCCGGCTATGGACCTGAACAGGGGTCAGGTTATGGGCCTGCAATAGGGAGTTTTCTCCTGCTCTGGGTGGGAGTGTACGGCTGGGCCAAGTGGACCTGCAGATGGGCCTACTAAATGGGCCGCAGGAGGGTTGATTGGCAGACCATGTTGGGGCC
The DNA here is from genome assembly GCA_036172225.1 of Cryptocoryne crispatula var. balansae. Classification (NCBI taxonomy): domain Eukaryota; kingdom Viridiplantae; phylum Streptophyta; class Magnoliopsida; order Alismatales; family Araceae; genus Cryptocoryne; species Cryptocoryne crispatula. The sequence continues at coordinate 15,329,154 of CM069921.1, forward strand.
GGATTTGGGGTGTTCGGTTGGACTGAAATAGGCCTGCGCAAAGGGGCTTTTAGGGGCCTGGTTTAGGTCCGAACATGGGCTGTAGAAGATGATTTTTGCAGACCGACCAGAGGGTGGAGATGAACCCTAGAACAGGTAGAAAAGAAGGCCCTTTGAAGGGCTACATGGGCGCACCAACTGGCCTTTACCTTTCCTTCTTCTCTTCTTCTTCTTTCCTTCTTCTTTGGCTGCTGGCAGGTATGCACGTGGGCAGGAGGAGAGCAGCAGCAGCTCTGTTCTTCTAGCAGCAGGTGCAGGCGGTGGTTGCTTGGCAGCAGGGTGCAGGCGGCAGTTTGGCAGCCTCCCGGCGTCTGAAGCAGCCCCCCCCCTCTGGCTGGTGCGCCCCCCTCTTTTTATAGAGGCTGGAGGGGGAGATGAAGAGCCAGCAGGTGGCTTGTACGTAGGCCTCTTGGCCTCCCCCATGCAATTACTCAATTTATTCCAATTTATTGACCTGCTGTCCCTTGACCTTCCCCCTTCACAAAACTGTTGGGGGGCTGTGCTGGCAGATGGGTGCGTACAAGGCTGCTGAGGTGGCAGGTGGGTGCGGCTGGGCCTGTTCTCATTGGAATTGAAGTGGGCCTGGCCCAACTTGGGCTTGGTTTCTGGGCCAGCAGGAGGCTGCGGCCCAAGCCCTTCTAGGGGCTGCGCACAGGGCCTGAATTTGATCCAATTGTGCCAATTATGGGCTGGATGAATCCGGCCCGTGCTGGGGTGTCAAATTGGGCCCAATTGTGGCTGATTAATGGGCTGTTGGCCCAGCTCCTAAGTCAGCCCTTCTGCTCTCCCTTTTTTTAAAAAAAAATGTACGCCAACAAATGCCCCCCACGGATGATTTCTTGAAGACGGACGTAGGCAAGGAGTCATCTGTGTAGTTGGCGACTAGCTTGTCCTGTTTCGAGGCTTCTCTGGATCAAGAAGGGCTTGGGCCCTCAGAGATGAATGTCTCTCGTCATGTCGAGCCCCACCGTTGCTCTCCCTTGACTTGTGGGGGCTCTGCTTGAAGTTTTCCACCATGGTTGGCGCAGACTTGTCGTCACATCCCTTCCACCCCTCGTCTTTCTTTGAAAAAAAAAAATTTCCCTTGGGGACCCAGTTTTTTTCCTTTTTTTGTTTTTACTGACCCGACTGCCTATTTTTAGGTTTTCACCCAGGTCAGCCTCCTTGATTTTTTTTCCTACATGCCTCCGAGGAGGTTTTCATGTAGCGGAGATGCCTGATTTTGCCTAAAGCGCCCTTTCAGGTTTTCACTTTAGCAAGGCTTTTTTCTTTTCCTTTCTTTTTTTTTGACTCTTTTGCTCTTGGCCGGTCGCTATTTGGGTGATCGGCCAAGTCCGTCGGGCACTTTTTCTTCTTTTTTTTAGCCCTTTTTGTTTTGTTTTCTTTTGTGGGGAATTAAGGCTTCCCTCAAGCCGCATACACAATTGGATTTGACTACGTATGAATTTCAACGTGGTCAGCATGGAATGTGGGGCTTTCTGTAAGTATGGATTTCAACCTGATGTCAGAAAATTCAATGGTGAATTTGACCAAGTATGATTTTTTTGTAACTTGATGGTAAAAGGCCTGCCGAGTATGGGTTTCAACTCGAAAACAGGGAATCATTTTGTATGGATTTTTTGTACGGGTATGAATTTCAACTCGTGGTCAAGAAAGTCTCATTGTGAGTTTGACCAAGTATGGATTTCAACTTGGTCAGTGGCATGAGGACTTTGCATCTTAAGGACCTTGCGAGTGGGGCTATGTGTCCACTCGATCCATCAGATGGACTTGAGTTCAACTTGTCAAAGAGACCCGGCTTGTAGGAAAATAGGGCTTGTTCGGTCCGACCAATGGCGCGGAGGCTTTTGTAGACCGTGGCGGGCCGGAGTGGCTGTCACAGTAAGACTTGACAAATGTAAAGGCCGAAAGGTCGGGACGATGGAGACATTGAATGCCATCAAGAGCGAAGGATATTTCGATAACAAGGAGGTTTTTTTTTTTTTTTTTGGGAATCGTCAGGATTGGAGGAATCAAGACGATATGAAGTTTTTGGTGGTGCCATCAAGACCGGGATGATCAAGATAGTGTAAGGTTTGTGAACCATCTTTACCGGAATGGTTAAAGACGGTATGCAGTTGTGTCTGCTTCTTCTTTTTTCAATTTTTTTCCCATTTTTTTCATCCTTTTTTTTCCTTTTTTTTCTTTCTTTCTTTCCTTTTCTTTTCTCTTTTTTTTGCAGGGAATTAAGACTTCCCTCAAGCCGTATGCGAAGATTTTGGATGGATTAAGTCAGGAGTGAGTTCTTGACTTGACTTTGGATGTTTGGAAGTCCTATGGAGCATTGAGGTCCACCGGATTGGTACTTGGATTTCTGAGGAACCTATGAGTGGGGTTATGTGTCCACTCGGTCCTGGGAAGTTAGTTTGATCCTAAGGAACATGTGAGCGGGGCTATGTGTTCGCTAAGTCCTTTGGAGAAAATTTGGGTCAAGTATGGATTTCAACCTGACCTATGCATTGTGGGGATCCCTTGCTGAGTTTGGATTTCACCTCTTGGAGCAAGGGTTGAAAGATCCTAGGGAACATGTGAGTGGGGGATATGTGCCCACTCGGTCCTTCGGAGAATTTTTCGATGTCAAGGAACACGCGAGTGGGGTTATGTGTCCACTCGGTCTTGGGAAGTTGGTTTGGTCCTAAGGAACATGAGAGCGGGGCTATGTGTCCGCTTGGTCCTTCGGAAAAAAATTTGGGTCAAGTATGGATTTCAACCTGACCTATGCATTGTGGGGATCCCTTGCCGAGTTTGGATTTCACCTCTTGGAGCAAGGGTTGAAAGATCCTAGGGAACATGTGAGTGGGGGATATGTGCTCACTCGGTCCTTTGGAGAAATTTTTTTGATGTCAAGGAACATGTGAGCAGGGTTATGTGTCCACTCGGTCCTTTGAAAAAAAGTTTGGATGTTTTGATCCTAGAGAACATGTGAGTGGGGCTATGTGTCCACTCGGTCCTTCGGAAAATGTTCGAATCCTAAGGAATATGTGAGTAGGGCTATGTGTCCACTCGGTCCTTCAGAAAATGTTCGAATCCTAAGGAACATGTGAGTAGGGCTATGTGTCTACTCGGTCATTCGGAGAATGTTTGGAATCCTAAGGAACATGTGAGTAGGGCTATGTGTCCACTCGGTCCTTCGGAAAATGTTCGAATCCTAAGGAACATGTGAGTAGGGCTATGTGTCTACTCGGTCCTTCGGAAAAAGTTTGGATCATACGGAACATGTGAGCGGGGCTATGTGTCCACTCGGTCCTTCGGAAAAAGTTTGGATCCTTCGGAACATGTGAGCGGGGCTATGTGTCCGCTCGGTCCTTCGAAAAAAGTTCGGATCCTTCGGAACATGTGAGCGGGGCTATGTGTCCGCTCGGTCCTTCGGAAAAAATTTGGATCCTACGGAACACGCGAGCGGGGGTCGTGTCCACTCGGTCCTTCGGAAAAGATTTTGGGTCAAGTATGGATTTCAACCTGCCCTATGAATTGTGGGGGCATCTTGCCGAGTCTGGATTCCACCTCGTAAAGCAAGAGTGAAAAGATCCCAGGAGCACGCGAGTGGGGGATATGTGCCCACTCGGTCTTTCGGAAAGAAATTTGATGATGGGACTTTTGGTAGACCATTGGGGCTGGAGCGGCCAGGATGGTGAGAATTTTTTGTTTGAAAGAGTCCTAAGGAACATGTGAGTGGATTTATGTGTCCACCCGGTCCTTCAGAAAATTTTGATGATGAGAATTTTGGTGGACCATCAAGGCTGGAATAGCCAGGATGATGGGAATTTTTGTTTGAAAGAGTCCTAAGGAGCATGTGAGTGGATTTATGTGTCCACTCGGTCCTTCGGAAAATTTTGATGATGAGAATTTTGGTGGACCATCAAGGCTGGAATAGCCAGGATGGTGGGAATTTTTGTTTGAAAGAGTCCTAAGGAACATGTGAGTGAATTTATGTGTCCACTCGGTCCTTCGGAAAATTTTGATGATGAGAATTTTGGTGGACCATCAAGGCTGGAATAGCCAGGATGGTGGGAATTTTTGTTTGAAAGAGTCCCAGGAACACGCGAGTGGATTTACGTGTCCACCTGGTCCTTCGGAAAAGTTTTCGACAAAAGGAATTTTTTTTCGTAGACCATCAAGACCTGAGCGATCCAGATGGTGGGGATTTTTTGCTTAAAAAAGATCCTAAGGAACATGTTGGTGGGTTTGTGTCCACTTGGTCCTTCGGAAAAAATTTTTGATGATCGTCGAGACCTGAAGGGTCGGAGCGACGTGGAATCTTTCGGTAGACCATCAAGACTGGAGTAGTCAGGATGGTGAGAATTTTTGTTTGAAAGGGTCCTAAGGAACATGTGAGTGGATTTATGTGTCCACTCGGTCCTTCGGAAAATTTTGACAAAGGGAATGTTTTGTAGACCATCAAGACTGGAGCAGCCAGGATGGCGAGATTTTTTGTTTGAAAGGATCCTAAGGAACATGTGGGTGGGTTTGTGTCCACTCGGTCCTTCGAAAAATCTTTGATGATCGTCGAGACCTGAAAGGGTCGGAGCGACGTGGAATCTTTTAGTAGACCATCAAGACTGGAGTAGTCAGGATAGTGAAAATTTTTGTTTGAAAGGGTCCTAAGGAACATGTGAGTGGATTTATGTGTCCACTCGGTCCTTTGGAGGGAATTTTTTGTAGACCATCAAGACTTGGAGTAGTCAAGATGGTGGGAATTTTTGTTTGAAAGGGTCCTAAGGAACATGTGAGTGGATTTATGTGTCCACTCGGTCCTTCGGAAAATTTTGATGATGAGAATTCTTGTTAGACCATCAAGACTTGGAGTAGTCAAGATGGTGGGAATTTTGTTTGAAAAAGGCCCTAAGGAACATGGGAGTGGGGTTTTGTGACCACTCGGTCCTTCGGAGAAGTTGATAAGAATTTTTTGTGGGCCATCGAGACTGGAATAGTCAGGATGGCGGATTTTTTAAAATGACCCAGAACAAGGGTTCAGAGAGTCCTAAGGAGCATATGAGTGAGTTTGTGTATCCACTCGGTCCTTCGGAGAAGTTTGATGACTGCCAAGTCCTGAAGGATTAAGACAGTGTGAAAATTTTTGGTAGACCATCAAGACTGGAATAGTCAGGATGGTGAGAATCTTTTGTGGACCATCGAGACTGGAATAGTCAGGATGGCGGATTTTTGAAATGACCCAGAACAAGGGTTCAGAGAGTCTTAAGGAGCATGTGAGTGGGTTTGTGTATCCACCCGGTCCTTTGGAGCAATTTTGATTTTTTTTTTGATTTTTTTTTATCGACCTAACTGCTCCTTTGTAGAGTTTTCACTCAGGTCGACCCCCTTGTATTTTGCCTGTGCGTCCCTTTGCGGGATTTTTACACAACGGGGTTATCCGATTTTGCCCGAGGCGCCTTTGCAGGTTTTCGCCTCGACTGGATTTCTTTTTTTTTTTTGGCGACAACAGCGGCCTATGATGCACTGGCCGACTCTATGTCAGGAGGACATGATGGCTAGGTGAGATGTTTTATTGACTAGCCTGCAGACACCGATGATTTATCGTGTTTACGGTGTAGTTGCTTGGTTGCCCAGTTTTGGGTGAACCTGAGGAGGGTATACCAGTTGCTCCCCTATGTTGATGACCTTGTCGCGGATCATAGCTTCGGCCAAGTCTTTGAAACAAAAGCAGCCCTCAATTGTGTGCCCCAACATTCTGTGGTAGGGACAGAAGTTGGGCTCATCAATCCTTCCGGCCTCTTGGGGGCGCTTGATTTGCGGAAGGTTGATTAGGTTGCTCTCCATACAGAGCATCGAACAACCTTCTTGTGTATTCTTGTCGGAATGAGTATGGCTTAGACCGACGTTCCTCCAACGAGATCCTTGTCCTCGTGTTGTCAGGAGTTTCCATTATGGAGGAAGATGTCGTGGCATTTTTCCTGCCCCCGTTGTTCTTGTTTCTTGAGGAGGAAAAAACATCGACTGTATTGACATCTGTCGAGTGCTTGTCCTTTGTTGACTTTGACCTGGCTGTTGCCGTTGGTGGACTATTGAAGTAGAAGCGTTCAATTTCTGCCACCGTGATGTTTAGGTCATCGAAGGTCTGGATTCTGGTTCCCAAGACCTTCTTTTGGATTTCGGGCCGTAGGCCCCCGCAGTGCCACCGCCTCTTCATTTAACGGCGGATTGGCACATTTCATGCAAGCATCCCTCCGGCGGCGTATGTAATCGACCGCCGTTTCGTTCGTCCTTGAAACACGGTGGTTAGTTCGACCAAAGTGTATGGCCGTTACGAGAAATTGAATCTCTCGATAAATTTTCGTTGCATATCCGCCCGCCGACTATCGAGTTCGGCCTGAGCTTTGAATACCACTCAAACGCTGTGCCGGTGAGAGTGGTGGCGAAGTATTTGAGTAGTTATGACTCGTTGTATGCCAGCTCTCCCACATGAGTGAAATAGAGAGCCAGATGTTCCCTTGGGGATCCGTGCCCGTCAAATTTGGAACATTTTGGAACTTTAGAAATTCCCTGGGGCAGCCTCACGTATTGGTGATGCAATGGATAGGGAGCTTGATATTGGCCCATCATGATGTGGCCTCCGTTATGTTGTGCCAGCCTAGTGGCAATGAGCTGCTCGATCATATCCCGTTGAGCGGGCTCCATGAAATTCTGTGGAGGCGGCGGCCGGTAATGGTGCATTACCTGTACGTCGTCATCCCCAAGCATCCTCGGTGTCGGCGGCTGGTGAGCCTGAGGTTGTGGCGGAGGAGGTAGTGGCTCGACCTGGGCGACGCAGGGGTCGTCAGCAGCTTCGTCTTCCCCTGAATCTTGAGTGGGTTGAAGTCGAAGTAGACCGGCACTGGCAATAAGAGCCTTCAATTGCCGATTTTCTCTCAGCAGATCTTCTAATGTGAGGGCGGAGGGTGCGTCCTCATTGTTATCATTGTGCCGCGAAGACTCGGCAATTGCAACCGGCTGTCGTGCCAAATGGCCGCGTGTTGTGGGCCCTGGTCGGGCTGTGGTCTTGGAGACCTCGGGGGCGTCGTCATGACGGTCGCTTGCTGAAGTAGCATGGCAGACAAACATCTGTATCTTGTTTTCTGCCCCCTGTGGCTGAAATGTAGTGGCTTCGGGTTGGGGGTGAGTTCGGGATTTTGACCCGCAATGGCCCATATCAGAGCATCGCGGATGACCAGCTTTTGGAGGGGATGGTCCTGCCGGGGGAACATCGGCTTTTGGAAGCCATACTTGTTTGAGCTTCGGGGCAGAGGGTTTGGGACCTTGCCCCCAGTTGGCACGGGCATTGTTTGATATATTAGCCCGCTGTAGAGTGGGCTTGTTGGGGAGCTTACCCCCAGTTGACAGGACATCTGCCAAGTTGTTGACCCAGTATAGAGTCTTGTTGAGGAATTTCCTATCACTTGGCAATATAAGGTGTCGATAAAATTGGTCAGCGGACCGACCGTTTGATGGAATTTTCTGGATGGCAGGCGACTGCCCCTGTCGATTTTCCTTGATTTGGACCGCTGGTCGGCCCGTTTGTAGAATAGGGACCAAGGGCTGGTCCCTTTGCCCTGGCGGCATTTTTCCTTTGAGTTGATGGCCGGCTTGAGCTTTGGTTGTTCATATGAAAGGGCTGTCCCCTTTCCTTTGCTTTGTCGGCCGCTGGTTAGCCGGTCTTCTTGGAGTGAACAGAGGGCTTGCCCCTTCCCCGAGTGTTTAGTGCAGCAGCTGCTGTGGGTATTATGATGCCCCCGTTGATCCCTTTCAACCGATCTAGGATGGAGAATCGGTTGTGCAGCGGTAAGGTGCCGAGCTGTGGTTGGCGGCGTTTGTCCTTCACGAGCACAATGGATGTTTCATTTAGGGTTGGAGGATGCGCCTCACCCCGTGGGCATTGGATGTCCCTGACTTTGAGGGTTTGGCGAGAATTTTGCTCGATCTTGAGCTTCTAGATGGTCCATTGTTGTGGTGCGGGCGCAGGCCCGGAGTGGTCGATGGCTTGGTCCACCGGAAGTGACTCTTGTGGGGGAGTCAGTTGGAATGCCCCCGGTTGTGATGTCTTTGTAGGCAGGCAGGGTACACTGAAGGTTGCCCGGAGCAGCCGGAAGGGATATATCTTCTCTTCGTTGGCGATCGGAGTTTCCAGCATTGCCCCCAGTCGGTTGGGGAGCAAAACGACCCTCGGGAAGTTGCCGAAGGCGATGCCGGGAGTGACTGCACCGATGTCACGTCGTTCGACGTATGCCTCAGAATGGGCGACACCGGCGGTTGACGTCCGTAAGTCCCGTAGACAACAAGACCGGCTCGATCAAATGCGAGAGATTTTTTGAATTGAAGATAGTGGATGTGCATATCTCCAGATTGCCACGACGGAGAGATGAAAGGAAAGAAAGGTCCCACCGGGCGTGCCATTTGTGTGAACCTCTTTTTTCTGCGTCTGTTCTTTAGAAAGAAAGACATCTCCGAACTTTTCTAGGAAAATAGGTGATATCCTAAAATATTAGGTAGTCCGGTGATAGTTTAAAAAAATATTAGAACCGAGGTTCGGGTTCTTTGAAAATTTCATTTTTGACCCTTCTCCGCCGGATGGTGCGAGTATCCGGCGTTAACTTACATCGAGCAACGGCTCGAACGCCTTTGATTAACCGTCGCGGCAACCTGTTTTTGGAGACATGCACATCCACAAAAAGTAAAGAACTCAAAAGAGCAGCGGCCTTTCGGGTCCGATCAGATGCAAACCGCTTTGTTCGGGTTTGTTTTATTTGTTTGTTGGTTGATTTTTTGGATTGACTTGGAAGTCGGTTTTGAGTTTTGAAGTTTGAATCAATTTGTTTGATTGATTTGGTTTTGTTGTTTTATTTGTTTGATTTTGATTTTGGTTGATTCAAGTTGTTTTGGTTTGAATCTGTTTGATCTTTGGAATTAATTGGTTCAAGTTTTTGTTTTGATTTCAGTTTTGATGTGCTTAAAGTTTTAAGCAATTTGGTATTTGTTGTTTGGTTGGTTTTATGAATTTTCAGATTTCTGATTTTTTCTGAATTTTCTGGTTTTGAGTTGATTTTGATCCATTTTGGGTGTTTGGAATGTTGTTTATTTGATTCCTTTTGGGAAGAAGCACTTGATTGTTCATTTAAGTGAAGTTCTGTGGATTTTAAGTGAATTTTCAGATTGCTAAAATCAGATTTTTGAAGTTGATTAGAATCTGTTTTGGGAGATTGCTTAAATCTGATTTTTTTTATTGCAGATTGAAATCTGGTTTTTTTGTTGACAGATTTAATTTGAATCTGAATTTTATGTTTTGGCAGATTTTTTTATTTGAAATCTGATTTCGGTTTGGTTTGTTTCAAAACCGGTTCAATCTTGTTGAAGATCGGTTGTTTGTTGAACCGGGACAAGTTGAATTTCAGATTCTGTTCATTTCTGATTTTTTGACTTTCAGATTTGATTTAATTCTGTTTTTTATTTGGCGGTTTGCATCGCCTCCGACCCATCGGGTTGCCATCAGATGCCCGGTTTCATGCAATCCAAATTGACATCGAACTTCATTTCATTGAAAGGTGGGGTGAAGTACATCGGTGTACAATGTAATTGCTCCTTCCCCCAATATAGGTTTATCTCCACTACTTTGGAAAAATTTTGGCATTACGACGACATGCCGGCTATTTTTCCAACTTAGTGAAAATTTACCCATCCAAAATAGCCAGCCTTAGCTTAGCCATATTGGGGGAAGGAACCGCTGGCTACGGGAGCATGCCCGCGCCACCGTCCGGATCGACATCCCGGGACGTACCCGGGGGGAGTCGTCCAAGGTTGGAGTCCCCGCGAAGGGTGGAGTCCTTAATTTAAAATTGCTTTCGCATTCTGGATTTTTTATTTGTTCATTTTTGGAACAAGATCATGGAGGCCGGTTCAATTTCATCGGCGTTCCGAGCCGGCCTTCAATCTTCATAGGCCCGCCGGGCCTGTCTTGTACTGTTTGGACCGGAAGGGCCTGTTGGGGAGCTGCTGCACTTCTGGAGCTGCCTGACCGGACCGACTTGGAAGGCCACCTGGCTAAGCCCATGGCCCGTCGTATGGTTTCCAAGGGGGGCCGGGCTGTCACCTTCAAGTCGGCCCACTTTCTGGCTGCTGTCCACCGCTTCATTGGACCTCTGCAGAACTTGCTTTGGGAGTTTTCTCCCCTGCTGCAGCGGCCTGGAGTGCGGGCAGTAGAGGCTGAGACAAGGCCTGTGTAGGGGTCTGGTTTGGAGACTGAACAGGACCTGGTTGAGGTCTGATTTAGGGACCAGACAGGGCCTGTGTAGGGGTCTAATTTGGAGACCGCTTGGGACCTGTTTGGGGCCTTGGAGATGGGCTGATCATAGACCTATGTGGGGTCTTTTAGGGGCCTGGTTTGGGTGGCTGCAGGTGACTGCGCATGGGCCTGGTTATGGGCTATTGGGCCGGCTATGGACCTGAACAGGGGTCAGGTTATGGGCCTGCAATAGGGAGTTTTCTCCTGCTCTGGGTGGGAGTGTACGGCTGGGCCAAGTGGACCTGCAGATGGGCCTACTAAATGGGCCGCAGGAGGGTTGATTGGCAGACCATGTTGGGGCCGGATTTGGGGTGTTCGGTTGGACTGAAATAGGCCTGCGCAAAGGGGCTTTTAGGGGCCTGGTTTAGGTCCGAACATGGGCTGTAGAAGATGATTTTTGCAGACCGACCAGAGGGTGGAGATGGACCCTAGAACAGGTAGAAAAGAAGGCCCTTTGAACGGCTACATGGGCGCACCAACTGGCCTTTACCTTTCCTTCTTCTCTTCTTCTTCTTTCCTTCTTCTTTGGCTGCTGGCAGGTATGCACGTGGGCAGGAGGAGAGCAGCAGCATCTCTGTTCTTCTAGCAGCAGGTGCAGGCGGTGGTTGCTTGGCAGCAGGGTGCAGGCGGCAGTTTGGCAGCCTCCCGGCGTCTGAAGCAGCCCCTCCCTCTGGCTGGTGCGCCCCCCTCTTTTTATAGAGGCTGGAGGGGGAGGTGAAGAGCCAGCAGGTGGCTTGTACGTAGGCCTCTTGGCCTCCCCCATGCAATTACTCAATTTATTCCAATTTATTGACCTGCTGTCCCTTCCCCTCGCCCCTTCACAAAACTGTTGGGGGGCTGTGCTGGCAGATGGGTGCGTACAAGGCTGCTGAGGTGGCAGGTGGGTGCGGCTGGGCCTGTTCTCATTGGAATTGAAGTGGGCCTGGCCCAACTTGGGCTTGGTTTCTGGGCCAGCAGGAGGCTGCGGCCCAAGCCCTTCTAGGGGCTGCGCACAGGGCCTGAATTTGATCCAATTGTGCCAATTATGGGCTGGATGAATCCGGCCCCTGCTGGGGTGTCAAATTGGGCCCAATTGTGGCTGATTAATGGGCTGTTGGCCCAGCTCCTAAGTCAGCCCTTCTGCTCTTCCTTTTTTTTTAAAAAAATGTACGCCAACAGCCCCATATCTGCTAATGATTTCAAGGCAGAAGGTCCGAGATATACATCTTTATATACATGGTACATATATATACACACAAACAGGCACACACGTATACGTACCTTGAGATTTCTCACTTGATGGGGACATCCAACAGGAATAAAGACTGCCTCACCAAGTTTTTGCTCAAAAGACCATGGTTCAACACCTGAAACAAGCACCAAATGAAGTCAATCAAACAAGTAACAGAACAAACGCACATGTTACTGACAAGTTAAACATCCTTACACACCAAATTCTTCCCTGAGCCTTCTTTTATGTTCCATAGTTAAGTAGAAAGTCTCATCATGAACAGGATCAAATATCTGAACAAAAAAATTTAAGAGAATAAGATGACTGAATCCACTAGAAGCCATCAGTCTTAGATGAAACATTATTAAAAAGTCCATACCTGATTGACTGATGAACAGTAGATATGCCTGAACTGTCTGGAATACTTTCTCAAATATTCCTGTAATTTTGGAACATCTTCTCTACGGAAAATGTCCCATAGTGCACCACCAGATTCAGTGATAAACTCTTCAAATTGCTCGGAACTAAGTTGTGGTTTCTCATTATCTATGATAAGTTCTCTTTCATCTTGAGCTTTATGCTTTCTCTTCAACTTCTCCACAGCGGACATCTGTTTCTTGGACAATGGTACCTCACAAGTATGCATCAAAACATTTACCTGATGATAGAAAACCAGCACAAAGGTTAAGCCAAACATTAGAACAGTGGATGAATTAAAAGTGAAAATGTACAACTATGCAAGAAAAAACATCAAAAGGGCAAAGAAGTTAATAACTGTGCTCATTTAATACCCCCCCCCCCCAAAAAAAATTGAAGAAGTTTAACAGCATCTCTGAATGGAAAATATCTATGAATCAAAGGTATAATTCATGAACGGACATAAGATTTACAAAATATTCAGTTAGGCTTCTACAATGAAAATAGATGGTTTGTCTAGTTCAAATTTAATGGATCTTTGAAGACCTGGACCCAGGTTTACATGACCTTTCTGGGTCACTTGAACTGCAAGGAAAGAATGAATTTTTGATAATTTATCATCACCTAGTGATGGTGTCTCCAGATCCTCCCCTAAGTTTGTTTATTAGTGTATGTCTCTTAGTGGCATGGACTGGGTATCTTTTAAGTCTTGATTGCTTACAGGACTTCCATACTGGAAAGACTTTTCCTGTAATAAAAAATGTAGTCCCTCTTTTTGATCATCCCTGGATTCTGTTGCCTTAACAGAACCTTTATCCTTTTTCAGATATTTGTCTCGTTGATGGATTTGTTATGCTATCAATTAATTGTGGCCTTAAAGTTGAGGTGGCTTGAAGTCAATTTACTTTAAGAAAATAAGTTATCAATGAACTTCTCTAATTTTGTCTCACTGGATTCATCCAACTATCTCAATCAATTGGTATCATTGAGACAAGCAATCCTTTGATCAAGCCAAAGATAAATATAACCATTAACATCAAATGATAACCATTTCAATCAGTTGGACATCTGGTGCACTCTGACATAATCAGAAATATATATATACATATAGAAAGAGAGAGGTATTTTTCATGGGAAGGTGCCCAAGAAAGGCAGTGGGGTTAGACCATGGATTGGCCAAGGCCGATGGCCGTTCCCCACCCAGATATCAGATTGACCGATCCAGTGGAAGCCATGAATCAGGATGATTCAGCCGACTTGGACTGACTTCCCCCTGCCTCAGGCAACTTAGTTTGAGTCAGGCCGGTTGGCTGATTCCAGCCAATTGTGACTGTAATTGCCTGGTCCAGAGCCTAAGCCATTGGACTGATCCTGGCTGTACTCAGCATGGAGAACCAGGTTCAGATGGGTCAGCCGATCCTGGCACGAACTGGCCAATTTCTACCAATCTAGGTTGATTCCAGATGGAATTGGAACTAGGTACCTGGATTGGCTGATTCCAAACTTGCAAACCAAGGAAGGCGATCCTCCCCCAACTTCCAACTACCCCACTGTTGGCGTACATTTTTTTCAAACAAAAAGGGAAGAAGAGAAAGAAGAAGAGGCAAGCAGGCGGCCTGGCCTAGGAGCTGGCCCAATGGCCCATCAAATTGGCCACAATTGGGCCCAATTAAACACCCTAGCTAGGGCCGGATCCATCCAGCCCACCATTGGCATAAATCAGGCCATATTCAGGCCATGTGCGCAGCCCACAGGAGGGGCCTGAGCTTCCCCCAGCCCGCTGGCCCAGCAAACAGGCCCAATTGGGCCAGGCCCACTTCAGCAGCCAGGCCAATCAAAGCCCAGCCGCACCCACTTGCCACCTCAGCTCCTTGGTGCGCACTCAGCAGCCAGCACAGCCTCCCAAGGGTCAGGTGAAGGAGGGGAAAGCCAAGGGACAGCCATCCATTCAATGTGGTTAAATGGAGTAACTCCCATGGAGAGGCCAAGAGTCACCTGCGCCCACAACTCCTGGCTCTTCATCTACCCTCCTCACTCTCTATAAAAGGGAGAGGGACGCACCAGCCAGGGAGAGAGAGTTGGAAGCGCCGATAGGCTGTCGGACTGCCACCTCAAAGCTGCTGCCCTCCGCACCTGCAACCTCCTGCCGCCAGAAGAAGGAAGGACAAGAAGGAGAGAAGAGAAGGTAAGGAAGCCTGCTTGGTGCGCCCTTGTGGCCCCCTCAAGGGGTCCTTTCTTTTCTGCTTACTCCAGGCCCGTCTCTAGCCTCCAGCATTCTGCAAAAGTCACCATGCTTGGCCCATGTTCGGACCTAGTCCAGACCCCTTGAAAAAACCCCTTGCGCAAGCCTGTTTCAGCCTACCAAAGCAACCCAAATCCGGCCCCAACACAGCCTGCTACTAAGGCCTCCCTGCGGCCCATTTAGCAGACCCCCTGCAAGCCCATGTTCAGTTCAGCCAAGTGCCCTTGCGCTGGCCCATCTCGGCCTCATGCCCAGGTCCTCTAAACAGCCCATACACAACCCATATGCAGCCCCTGCGATGCATCAAAAAAATCAGATTCCAGTGCCAACCAGAGGCCCCCCCCTTTGCAGGCCCGGTCCAGCCCATTTCAGTCCAAAGTGGACCTTGCCCTTGGGACTGTTTGAATGCCCCTTAGCAGGACCCAGTTCGGTCTCCACTGCAGGCCCAGGAACAGGTCTTGTTCGGTCACTCAATCAGACCCAACTTGACCCTACTCCGGTCTAAGAAGAATCCCCTCGAAATACCCTACATGTAGGTCAATTTCGGCCCACAAAAAAACAGACCCTGGCTGAGCCTCACTTCATGCCAACTTCGGCCCAATCAGGCCCACCTGCAGGACCTGCACCAAGCCCTCTTTCGGCCTGCTGTTCTAAACCCCTCCGCAGCCCATCCAGCAGACCCCAGGCTAGCCCATGAGCGGTCTATTTTCTGGTTCTTACCCTGGCCTTGAACCGTACCCATTTTGGCCCACCTTCTGGTCTTTATCCAGGTCCACTTCCAGCCCTCGTTTGGCACTCAATCCAGGCCTTCACAACAGCCTACTTCCAGCACCCCTGTAGACAGGCGCCCGCCTCTTCAAGGGCCAACCCAGTGACCCTTTCACGGGTCCAATCCACTTCCTAAGAAGCTCTACAGCAGCCCCCTTTGCAGCAGAAAATAAAAGAAGAAGTTGCAGCAGTCCCCCTTGTGGCATGTACCGGCAAAGTGAGGGATGAACCTCAACGGCCCTTTCACGGGTCCGGGTCTCCCTCAACACATCAAAGGAGAAGAGAGCCTCAACGGCCCTTTCACGGGTCCGGCTTTCCCTCCTAGAAGCTGCCCTCCCAAACTCAAGCAAAGATTGAAGCCCGGCTTTGAACGCCGAAGGAATGGACCGGCCCGAAGTGGCCTTCAGAAATTAACAAATAAAAAATCAGAAATGCGAAAGCTACATTTAAATTAAGGACTTCACCCCTAGCGGGGAACTCCACCTTGGGCGGAGGCGCGGGCATGCATCCCGTAGCTTACGACCCGGACGTCGGCGCGGGCACGCTCCCGTAGCCGATGATCCTTCCCCCAATTTTGGCTAAGTCATTGACTAGCCTTGTTGGATGGGTAAACTTCACCAAATTAGAAATTTGTCGGTATGCCGTTGTAATGCCGAAATTTTTCTAAAGTGGTGAAGAACCTAAATTGGGGGAAGGGTCACCACTTATTGTACACCGATGTACCTCATTCATACTTCAATGAAATGAAATTCAAAGTCAATTCGATGCATGAAAGTGGGCACCGATTGGCAGCCCAATGGGCCCGATCAGATGCAAACCGCCAGAATCAAATGAGCAGAACTTTTTAAACAATCAAAAATAAAGCAATGTAGGTTCTGAAATGGGATTTTACTGCCACATTTTCCCAACCGCCTGCAGGTCTCGGACCACCAACCAGAGCCCAGTTCGGCCCAACAACAGAATCCTGTTCAGGCCCTCGGTCGGTACCCTTGCAACCAGGTTCCAGCCCACCTGAAACCACCTGCGCAGACCCCAGTCCAGGTCCATAAACAGCCCCTGTTCGGCCCGCCTGCTGGCCCTCATTCGGTCTACCAACCAGAGCCCAGTTTTGGCCCAAGAACATCACCTGTTCGTCCCACCAGCTGCAACCCCTTTTCAGGCCCAGTTTGAACCTATATGCCAGGCCCAAGTCCGGCCCAAGTCCAGTTCAAATCAGCCTGCGATCAGCCTCCCGGTCAGGCCCATACTCCAGCCCATCTGCAAGCCTATGGCCAGACCCTGAAACCAGCCCCCTTGCGGCCTGATTTCAGCCCATTCTCAGACCCATGACAGGTCCATTTCCTGATCCCTTCCCAGGCCTCGAACTGCCCCCAGTTCAGCCCAAGTCTGATAGCCCTCACGTGGTTAACTTCCACCCCTCTGTAGCTTACCCAAAGCTGGCCTAAAACAGGTCCCCAGGCAGCCCATTTTCGGTCCCCCTTGTGGCCCATCTAGCAGGCCTTTAAACAGGCCCATATCAGCTCACTTGCAGGCCTAGGTCCAGAGCCAAAAAAACCAGTCCCCTTGTGACCCGGTTTCAGCCCATCGAGGATATCCCGAACAGGCCCATATTCCGACCCATCCGCAAGCCTATGCCCAAGCCCAGAACCAGTCCCTTTGTGACCCGGCTTTTCAGCCCGTCCAGGACACCTCAAACAGGTCCCCAACCGGTCCATTCAGAGTCACCTGAACAGGCCCCTAACCAGGACCGAAGCTGCCCTTGTTCAGCCCATGTCCAGGTTCTGAAACCGGTACCAAAACGGTCCTCCATGCAGGCCCATTTTAACCCATCATAATCTATCCACTCCAGTCCCCTTGTGGCTCGGTGAAATCCTAAATCAGTCCTCAAATAAATAAAAAAAACAGATTTTGATTGAATTCAAAACAGATGAAACTCAGAAATCAGAAAGCATCACAGTCATCCAAAAGTGATAAATAAAACAAATCCGAACAAATCGGTTTGCATCTGATCGGGCCCAAAAGGCCGCTGCCCTTTTGAGTTCTTTACTTTATTTTGTGGATGTGTGTATCTCCAAACACAGGTTGCCGCGACGGTTAATCAAAGGCGGTCGAGCCGTTGCTCGATGTAAGTTAACGCCGGATACTCGCACCATCCGGCGGAGAAGGGTCAAAAATGAAATTTTCAAAGAACCCGAACCTCGGTTCTAATATTTTTTAAACTATCACCGGACTACCTAATATTTTTAGGATATCACATATTTTCCTAGAAAAGCCCGGAGATGTCTTTCTTTCTAAAGAACAGACGCAGAAAAAAGAGGTTCACAAAAATGGCACGCCCGGTGGGACCCTTCTTTCCTTTCATCTCTCCGTCGTGGCAGCCTGGAGATGTGCACATCCACTATCTTCGATTAAAAAAAAAACGGAATAAAACACTCTCTGCATTTGATCGAGTTGTTTTCATTTCCAGAAGAAGAATCCATGGAAATCAACAACAGAGTCTGCTTTTCCCAAGCCTACATCGAACAGCGACGTATCGGCTCCGTCACCCCCGCCATCGCTTTCGGAGGCTTCTCGAAGACTGTGCTGTACCCCGACCGGCTTGGGGCGATGCCGGAGAAGCTGATCGCGGAGCCTGAAGTCATGCACCCGCTGCTCCAAGTGTTGGCCTCGGGACAGGAGGCGGTCGAGCTCGCTGCCACTCCACCGACTGAGACCCCGCTACCACCCCTATTGCTGTCGGCACAGCCTTTGGTGCCGAGCGGGGGCACCCCCGCTGTGGATCCCGCGCCTAGGCCGATTGCTGCCATGAGGGCCCGGCGCCGTTATGTTGCCCGCCGCGTCCTCAACGCCGGAAAACTTAAAAACCGCTCCGAGGAGCCGGCCAGCGTCGTCAAGACTCCGGCCGACCTCAAAAGAAGCATTTTGCCGATGTCACCACTGGGGGCATTGCCGCTCCACAATAAATTTTCGGCATTGACCCTGCTCAGGAGAAATGACCGAGTTGAGGGATTACCACTCGTCGTTAGGCCTCTGGCCGTCCGCGACGGAAGAAGTCCTGCTAACGCCAACTTGATTCCGGCCGGCTTCAAGCACGGGGGGCATCTCCCCCGCGTAGAGAACGAGGTGCCCCGTCACCTCTCGACCCCACCAAAGAAGGAATGGCGAGTTGTTCGCCCCAAGACTCACAACGTGCACTCCCACACTGGGACTGCTCGTCCTGCTCAGGGACACCCTGTGCTGACTATTATGGGGAGGTCTCCACTGGTTCCCCAACATGCCAAGGAGGGTGGTTTCTCGCACCCCCCTGTCGATAGAGGGAACTATCTGGCCCTACCGGCCTCGCCGTCCTGGGGGCATCGCCCCGGAAGCTCCAACAGCTACCGGCACCAGACCGGCACTGCATTGAAGGCCCCACCTCCCGAGGGGTGTGGGGTTCTAACACAGAGAAGCTTCGTCTGCCTTGTCACGTCAAGGAGCAACATGCCCGAAGACGTGCCGGAGGCATCCCGGACCGCCGTCCGAACGAAACCCCGGACCCGCGCCGACACCGCCCAGGAATCGGCCGCAGCCGCCGAGAGGGCCCAGAAAGCTCATAACGAGCCTGATTTCCAAGAACAAGAAGAGGATGCGCCTCTCACGCCCACATTTGAAGACCTACAAAGGGAAAATCAACGGCTAAGAGCTCTGATAGCTGATGCCGGGCTCTTACACCCTCAGCCGGTTTACGAATCGGAGGGAGAGGAGGCCGTCAGGGCCCCTCAGCTGGCCAGAGTGGACGCGCCATTGCCGCCGCCGCTCCCAGCTATGCCGCAGCCCTCGGTCCCAAGGCCACCAGCCCATGAGGAGGTTTTCGGGGGACGACGCTATCAACCTCCCCCGCCACCTCTGCAGGAACCACTGGACCCGGCACAACGGGCCGTGATCGATCAGCTGATCGCCACGCGCCTCGCTCAGCACGAGGAGGGACACAATGTCATGGGCCTCTACCAGGTCCCCTACCCTCTGCATCACCAGTACGTCCGGCTTCCGCAGGACGTTTCAAAAATTCCGAAGTGTTCAAAGTTCGACGGGCGTGGGTCCCCGAGAGAACATCTGGCGCTATATTTCGCCCACATGGGATATTTGGCTTACAACGAGTCATATCTCCTGAAGTACTTCGCCACCATCCTCACTGAGACTGCTTTCGAGTGGTACTCGAAGTTAAAGCCGAACTCCGTCGCCGACTGGGCTGACATGCAGCGGAAGTTCGTGGAAAGATTCAGCTTCTCCGAGCGGCCACACACATTGGTCGAGCTCGCCACGATGACGCAAGGACGCAGCAAGACCGCCGTCGACTACATCCGGCGATGGCGCGACGTCTGCATGAAGTGCGCCAACCCACCCTCGCCGAGGAGGCGGTGGCCTTACGCAAAAGAGGGCTCCGGCCCGACATTCGAAGAAGGTGCCGGGTACCGGGATCCAAACCTTCGACGACCTCAACATCACGGTGGCCGACATCGAGCACTTCTACTACCCACATCCGTCACCCGCCACCGCCCGCCCGAGGCCATCCAAAGACAAACAACCGGCTTCCAGAGAGGTAAACACCATTGATGTTGCCTCACCCTCTTCTAAAAATGTCGGCAGGGGAAATGGGAGACCCGCCACAGCGCCCCCTCCACAGAATCCTGTCAACGTCCCTCCAAGACCAACATGGGAGGAACGTACCCAGAAGCCCTACTCCTTCACGCGCGACTACACGCGCAAGCTTTTCGAGGGCTCGATGCAAAACGACCTCATCGGCCGCCCGCCCGCCACCGGCGCCCCGACGACGCCAAAAGGAGCAACGAGGCCAACTACTGCCCCTACCACCGACTGTTGGGGCACGTCATCGAGGACTGCTATCAGTTCAAGGACCTGGCGGAGAAAATGATTCAAGACAAAGTCTTCAATCTGGGAAATCGGCTAGTCCGGCCACCCCAACCGCATCGCGCCCGTCGACGGGCGACCCCCGCCGTCAACACGGTACATTGCCGCCATCCGTGCTCCGGGCCCAAGCGCCCCCAGACACCGCGTTATCGTGCAACGCAGGTACAGACTCCGCGCCCTCGATCGGCACCGCCCCGGCATCAGCCTCGGCAACGGTTGTCTCCCCACAGACCCCGTCCATGGCAAGAACCGGTTCCGCGCCCCTCGGTGCACCGAATAGCCTCCAACGTCACTGCGATGCTGGAGAGTTTCCGGGCCCGATGCGCCCGCCTCGAGGCCGATATCACGGCAGCCCCGGCCGGTCCCCGACATCTTGGCCGGCAAGGTAACTTTCGAGGAGGTTTGCCGCCCGCGGCGGCCCTCCAAGATTTTCTCGAATCGTCCGTCGCAGGATCGCGGCGGACGGAGGAGCAACCCCGCAGCCGCACAATGAGCGGGGGTGGACACCGCGAGCACGGTGCCGAATCCGAAACCCATTCGACCGTTCCCGTGAAGCGGTAGAGAGGCGTCCACCAGGGTCTCCTCAGAGGAAGCGCCAGCGGAGTTACACCTACACCTGCTACTCCTTCCCTCAGCCTATGACTCGGCAGCTGTTCGAGAAGGCCGCCACAGAGGGTCTGATCGAGCCCTGCCCGGGGAGGGAGTACCACATTATGTCATTTCCCAAGGAGGGGTGTGGGTATCACCATACCTACTCCCATGCCGTCGAAAACTGCTGGGCTGTAAAAAGAGGTCTGGAAGAATTAGTCAGGGGCGGAGTGCTAAGATTAGGCCGCTACTCGGTCCATCCGCCACGGCCTCATGTCAGAATAGAGCCGGCTGGCTCCTCCTGCATTGTCAGCATCACTCCAGGAATCGAAGCTGCCCAGAAGACTGGGGCTAAGGGCGTGTCTCACAGACCCCCTAGACCAGGCTATTTCCCTTGCTATGAGAGGCTCCCCCAAGAGCTGATACAGATGAACATCGAAGCCGAGGCACGACTCCGACGGCAGACGGGGAGAGTTGCCAGGGCGTCAGGGCCTCAGAAACCGACCCCTCGCCAAAAGTTACAAAAGATGAAAAGCCGGTTGGAGCGATCCGCCCCAAAGCAGCCTGTGGGCCTCCCGACGCCGATGGAGTTTACCTCCTGGGCCGAGTGGATCAGATATCAGGACCTCGCCCGCCACCTCAACGTTCGCGCAGGGTCACCATCGCGACGGGGCCGCGTAAGCCCAAGTTTCCCGCCATGGGGACCGGAGGAACACGAGCCCGACCCCGAGGCACTTAGGAACCGCTTCCAAGTGTTCTCCCGCAACACGGTGAACTTCGCTCCCCGAGCTCCTACAACAAGCGGCGCCCTTCGAGGCCGTGCCCGCGCGCCGAACTTGTTTACCAGAGGAAAGAGAACAAAAAGAACCAGCGCCAGCTGGGTGGACAGAAACCCAACCCGGGGCGAGTTATTTATCTTGGAGATGAGGAGCCTGGCCCTGTGCCCGCTCCCATTGTCAGGCAATCTCCGCGCCAGCAACCACGCAGAGGTAACCCGGTCAGCATCCGGGATCTCCCCAGTACCAGCACCGCGCCGCCCATTGTGCGCGCAGATATTCCAGAGGGCACTGAAGCTCAGATGGATGCTCAACAGAGCCAACCGCGCAGCCGGCGACGCCGCTCAAGACGAAGAAGAGGGCCCAAGCCCTTCGCAGCTCTTCGTCACATCAGGCCTGCCTTATTCAACTCCGCTTCCATCATTACCGGAGGCCAAGCGAAAGGTGGATGACAAGCTACTGGCTAAGATCAGGCATCTCCCAGTGCGCATCAGTGTATGGGAGGCCCTCTCCCTCAGCCAGGAACTTCGGGAGGCATTGATTGCTGTGATGCAGCAGCCCGAAGTCTATGAGGCGCAAGTCGCCGAAATACAAGACACCCAGGTTCCTCCGGTGACCTTCACAGAGGAGGATATGGTCTTCCAAGCCCCGTTCCACAACCGGGCTTTATTTATGAAAGGGTCCATCAACGGGCATAGAATGAACCGCATCATGATCGATGCCGGCTCGGCATGTAATCTTATGCCGATGAAAACATTCAGAGCACTCTTCCTGGCACCGTATCTACAGAAAGCCCCCGGAGTCACTATCTCCGGGTTCAATCAAGATTCGGAAGGAGGCACTTGGCCGAGCGAGGTAGAGTCGGACATCGGAGGCCTGGTTTCTAAACCCACCTTCTACATTATCGACGCCGACACCACATACAAAGCCCTCTTGGCACGCCCGTGGATTCATACTAACGGCGTCGTGCCATCAACGCTGCATCAGTGTGTCAAGTACTCTAAGGACGGCGAGCAAGCGAGTCGAAGCCGACCAAGCCCCGTTTCAAGTTGCGAGTGCCACTGCGTATGCCATACCATATTTCCGCACCGGGCCGGTGAAGCCCCCAACGGCGAAAGGAAAAGGGAAGATGGGAGAAGAGACTCCCGCTGAACCAGAAATCGAGGTTGATCAGGTCAGAGCCCGGATGTTCAAACTCTCCTTGAAGACTAAAAGCCCAAGGACGC
The DNA here is from genome assembly GCA_036172225.1 of Cryptocoryne crispatula var. balansae. Classification (NCBI taxonomy): domain Eukaryota; kingdom Viridiplantae; phylum Streptophyta; class Magnoliopsida; order Alismatales; family Araceae; genus Cryptocoryne; species Cryptocoryne crispatula. The sequence continues at coordinate 15,351,637 of CM069921.1, forward strand.
AGTCATACAGAAAGGGAACCAGACCTGTCACCTATAATGCCAACTCCATCACAAGGGAGATCGAAGAAAGTATTGGCATGCCCCACGGCTTGCTATGGCTAGCAGGGGAGCGGGAGCTCCAGACGGTTGAAAAGCTCTCCATATTCCGGGTCCGTTACCCTAACGAGCCCGATCATGTTATGCATGGGGTCAAGCCTACCCAGAAGCGAGTCCGGGATGAGCTTGACTGGCACGAGCATTCCGACTAGGGGTGTAAACGGTTCGGTTCGGTCACTTTTTTTCCAAACCGAAACCGAACCGATAAGGTGAACCGAACCGAACCGAACCGGTTCAGTGAGCCCTGAACCGATTGTGATTCGGTTCGGTTCGGTTCGGTTCGGTTCGGTTCGGTTCATCAGTTTAATGTATATTTAAATAAATAAAATAAAATAAAATATACATTATAATAATTATTTAAGATTAATATAAAGTCTACTACTGTATTTATAATATATAATTTTATCTTTATACTAATTAACTTACATTTATAATAAAACAAATTTAAAATTGATATAATATATATTTAAATGTAATATAATATGTAAATAAAATGGGTCAAACTTTATCAAATCGGGTCAACCGGTTTACCGGTTCGGTTCGGTTTGGGGAGGTGCCGAACCGAACCGAACCGATAAGAAATTCTCGGTTCGGTTCGGTTCAAAAAACCGAATGCATAGCCTCTCAAACCGAACCGAACCGAACGGTTTGGTTCGGTTTACCGGTTTACCGGTTTTACATGAACACCCCTAATTCCGACTCTTACTCGGTCACCATCCAACCCTCCCCGGGTGTGGCCCCCGGGATCATTCAGATGTACCGGAAGATGGGCATCCCTCAGAGGCAGTCCTGGAAAAAGGCCCGCGCCTTCCACAACATGTGTTACCCACAGGAGAACCATAAGTCTACCAGCAAGCACCCCGGTATCGCCTACGATTCAGACTACGAGGCGCCGGTCCACTATGCGGTAAACATGGTAAGTGTGCACGGAGGTGAGGAGCCTGAGGTACTAACTTCTACTCCTAGTGAACTTTGCCAGCAGGTCGAGCACCCGACTCCGAGTCCGGACAGCGACTCCGAGTCAGCAGCTGAGCTGATAGTACTCCCAGAGTTCGTCGACCTACGACCAGCTCCGGAGCAGATTGAAGACGGCGGCCAGGCGACAGTCGACGACCTGCTCGAGATCAACCTCGGCACGGAGCAGGATCCGCAACCAACCTTCCTCAGTACCCTACTGACCAAAGAGGAGAGGACCCAATACCAAGCCCTTCTCCAGGAGTTCAAGCATTGTTTTGCCTGGACTTACAGAGATGCCAGATCGAACCCGGACGCGGCGGTCCATAACTTGGCCATTCTACCCAACGCCAAGCCGGTGAAACAGGCGCAGCGGCGAATGCGGGCAGAGCTGGAAGTCAAGGTGAATGCTTAAGTGGATAAGCTCAGGGAGGTGGACTTCATTGAGCCATGCACCTACCCTGTTTGGTTGGCAAATATCGTCCCCGTCAAGAAAAAGAACGAGCATGTCAGAGTCTGCATCGACTACAGAGACCTCAATCAGGCATGCCCGAAGGACGACTTCCCCTTACCGATCCCCGAAAACATGGTTGATATAACCATGGGACATGAAGCGCTGTCCTTCATGGACGGGTCGTCAGGCTACAATCAGATTCTGATGTCCGCCCAAGACAAGGTTTTTACGGCCTTCCGGACACCCAAGGGAATCTTCAACTATAAGAGAATGCCCTTCGGCTTGAAGAATGCGGGTGCCACCTACCAGAGGGCGATGACGAAGATCTTCGACGATATGCTTCACGACATGGTCGAATGCTACGTCGACGACTTGGTTGTCAAAACTAAGTCTCGGCAAGACCATTTATCCCATCTGAGGAAGGTCTTCGAGAGACTTCAACAGTACAATTTGAAAATGAACCCAATGAAATGCGCCTTCGGCGTCTCCAGTGGTAAGTTTCTGGGCTTTATAGTCCGTTACAGGGGGATCGAGATCGATCCGGAGAAGATCGAAGCAATCCAGAGTTTGCCTCCACCCAGAAACATAAAAGAGCTGAGTTCCCTACAGGGGAAATTGGCATATATCCGGCGCTTCATCGCCAATCTGTCTGGAAGATGTCAGCCCTTCTCCAGACTAGCAAAGAAAGGAGCCCCATTCAGATGGGATGATGAGTGTCAAGCTGCCCTTGACGGCTTGAAGCATTATCTCCTCAATCCCCCTGTTCTGGGGACACCAGTTCCAGGACAACCATTGGTCCTCTATGTCACAGCCATGGAAGACTCTCTGGGGACAATGCTTGCCCAAGAAAATAATGAAGGAAAGGAGCAGCCTTTATACTACTTAAGTAGGAGGTTGGTCGGGCCTGAGCACAAATACTCTCCAATGGAGAAGACTTGTCTGGCCCTCGTCTTTGCTGCCAAGAAGCTGAGGCATTATCTGCTAGCACACGAGGTCAACCTCATATCCAAGGTTGACCCCCTGAAGCATTTGCTGAAGCAGCCTGTACCAACCGGGCGACTGGGGAAGTGGGCACTGATGCTCATGGAATACGACATCAAGTATGTTCCTCGCCGGACGATCAAAGGCCAAGGTATGTCTGATTTTCTTGCAGCTCACCCCGTTCCAGCCAACTCTCCTCTCAACTTCCAACTTCGGGACGAAGAGACGCTACACGACTCGGCACAAGAAGTCCAGCGTGTAGATATCAAACCCTGGCAGCTCTTCTTCGACGGAGCCGCCAGAACTGAAAAGAAAATGTCGGGGAAAACCGAAAGCAGGGCAGGCGCGGGAATCGTGCTTCTCAACCTTGATGGCGGAGTTCTCCATGAATCATGCTCCCTCACAGGGATCTACACCAACAACGAGGCTGAATATGCAGCGCTCGTCATTGGCCTCCAAGTTGCCCTCCACATGGGCATACAATGCATACAGGTGTTCGGAGATTCCATGTTAGTCATCCGACAGATGTCGGGAGTCTTCGAAGTCCGCAAGCCGGAGTTGGTGCCATACCACACGAAGGCTACCCACTTGTCACACGGGTTCTATCTCTTCAGCATAGAACATGTTCAGCGAGGGCAAAATTCCCAAGCCGACGCATTGGCCAAATTGGCCTCTGCCATCAAGCTACCACCTAAAGGAATGCTTGAAATTGTTGTAAAGCACAGGCGTCTCCTACCGGGCGAGGAGCGGTTCGAAGAAGGTGAGGACGTTCGGAAACAAATGTGATTGAAGACGAGCAAGGGCCCTTTCGAGCCGATTGGCGCCGCCACCGATCGTCGACTTCAAGAATGGCATTATGCCAGAAGAACGAGCCCAGCGGGTACAGATAGCAAGAAGAGCAACTTCCTATCAAATCATTGGTGGGGAATTGTACCGGAGGATGCGAGAAAGAAAGGGCGATCTTAGCCGGATGTGTCTCCGTACAAGAGGCCATCCGAGATCACGAGGGAGGTCCACGGTGGTCTATGCGGCGCTCACCAACCGGGCCCAAAATGAAGATTGCTATCAAGCTTAAAGGTTACTTTTGGCCAACCACGTTCGCCGATTGTGACAATTTGCCGAGCATGCCACGAGTGTCAAGCTTTTGGGACCATCCCGCGGCGTCCGCACACTCAACTCCATCCAACTACCCCGACCTGGCCTTTCGCCGAGTGGGGCATGGACATAGTCGGACCCTTCAAACCGTCTTCCAAGGGATGCAAATTCATCTTAGCAGCAACAGAAGTCGAGGCCATTGCAGGCCATTGCAGCCCGAGAAGTTACAGGCGAAGTCGTGCCACGCTTCGTCAGGCAGAATATCATCTACCGATACGGCGTCCCTAGTCGGATCCTTTCCGACAATGGGACCCCGTTCAAAAACCACACGGTCTACAAAATGGCGGCCAAATTCCGCATTGATTGGAGAACGTCCACCGTCTACAATCCCCAGGCCAATGGCCTGGCCGAGGCATTTAACAAGACATTGTGCAAGCTCTTGATGAAAGTAGTTGGGGGAAAGAAGCGAAGCTGGGACGAGAAGATGCAGGAGGCGTTGTGGGCATACCACACAGTGTACAAGACCCCCACAGGGTGCTCCCCTTTCTCCCTAGTCTATGGAAGCGAGGCTGTTATCCCGGTAGAGATCGAACTGGCCTCTTACAGGGTAGCTGTCCATCATGGTCTCGCCACCGACGAGCCCGATGAAGCACACAGAAGATTTATGGAGCTCGAAAGGCTGGAGGGCAACATACTCGAGGCCTACACACGCCTCAAAGCCTACCAAGCCAGGATGACCCGTGCCTACGACAAGTTGGTCAAAGACAGGGCATTCCAGAAAGGTGATCTTGTCATGGTAAAACAAAAAGATGCCATGGCCGGTCGGCCTAAAAACAAGTTCCTACCAAACTGGTTGGGTCCCTTTGTGATCCATCAGGTTTTTGAAGGTGGTGCCTACACAGTCGTCGACAGCAAAGGGGATGTTCCTTTCCCACCGCTCAACGGCAAACACATCAAGAAATACTATGCCCCCGAGCATGAATTCCACGACATTGGTGGCAGCAACCGTGAAAGCTAAAAAAAAGAAAAAAGAAAAAAGAGAGAGAGTCCTTTGGCAAAATCAGATGACCCCAGCTATGTAAAAACCTCGCAAAGAGGCGCACGGGCAAAATTCAAAGGGGGTCGACTCGGGTGAAGACTCTTGATAGGGAGCACTCGGGCCGATAAAGAAAAGAGAAAAAGACCAACGACGAGAGCAAGTCAATTAGAACGACCCTCACGCCAAGTTGCCTTTCGCGCTTGGATTGGTCAATCTCCAGTGGAACCCTCGCACCGATTTGCCCCCTTGCATTCGGTCTGGTTCAAACCTTTCGAACCCTCGTACCGATTCGCTTTCCGCGTTCGGACTGGTTCAAATTAAACGACCCTCACGCCAAGTTGCCCTCCGCGCTTGGATTGGTCACCTCCATTGGAGCCCTCGTGCCGATTCGCTTTCCGCGTTCGGACTGGTTCAAACAAAACGACCCTCACGCCAAGTTGCCTTTCGCGCTTGGATTGGTCAATCTCCATTGGAACCCTCGCACCGATTTGCCCCCTTGCATTCGGTCTGGTTCAAACCTCTCGAACCCTCGTACCGATTCGCTTTCCGCGTTCGGACTGGTTCAAATTAGAACGACCCTCACGCCAAGTTGCCTTTCGCGCTTGGATTGGTCATCTCCATTGGAACCCTCGCACCGATTTGCCCCCTTGCATTCGGTCTGGTTCAAACCTTTCGAACCCTCGTACCGATTCGCTTTCCGCGTTCGGACTGGTTCAAATTAGAACGACCCTCACGCCAAGTTGCCTTTCGCGCTTGGATTGGTCATCTCCATTGGAACCCTCGCACCGATTTGCCCCCTTGCATTCGGTCTGGTTCAAACCTTTCGAACCCTCGTACCGATTCGCTTTCCGCGTTCGGACTGGTTCAAATTAGAACGACCCTCACGCCAAGTTGCCTTTCGCGCTTGGATTGGTCAATCTCCAGGTGGAACCCTCGCACCGATTCGCCCTCGCATTCGGTCCGGGTTCAAACCTTTCGAACCCTCGTACCGATTCGCTTTCCGCATTCGGACCGGTTCAAATTAAACGACCCTCACGCCAAGTTGCCTTTCGCGCTTGGATTGGTCATCTCCATCGAACCCTCGCACCGATTCGCCCTCGCATTCGGTCCGGTTCAAACCTCTCGAACCCTCGTACCGATTCGCTTTCCGCGTTCGGACTGGTTCAAATTAGAACGACCCTCACGCCAAGTTGCCTTTCGCGCTTGGATTGGTCATCTCCATTGGAACCCTCGCACCGATTTGCCCCCTTGCATTCGGTCTGGTTCAAACCTCTCGAACCCTCGTACCGATTCGCTTTCCGCGTTCGGACTGGTTCAAATTAGAACGACCCTCACGCCAAGTTGCCTTTCGCGCTTGGATTGGTCAATCTCCATTGGAACCCTCGCACCGATTTGCCCCCTTGCATTCGGTCTGGTTCAAACCTCTTGAACCCTCGTGCCGATTCGCTTTCCGCGTTCGGACTGGTTCAAACAAAACGACCCTCACGCCAAGTTGCCTTTCGCGCTTGGATTGGTCAATCTCCATTGGAACCCTCGCACCAATTTGCCCCCTTGCATTCGGTCTGGTTCAAACCTTCCGAACCCTCGTGCCGATTCGCTTTCCGCGTTCGGACTGGTTCAAATTAAACGACCCTCACGCCAAGTTGCCCTCCGCGCTTGGATTGGTCACCTCCATTGGAACCCTCGCACCGATTTGCCCCCTTGCATTCGGTCTGGTTCAAACCTTTCGAACCCTCGTACCGATTCGCTTTCCGCGTTCGGACTGGTTCAAATTAAAACGACCCTCACGCCAAGTTGCCCTCCGCGCTTGGATTGGTTAATCTCCATTGGAACCCTCGTACCGATTCGCTTTCCGCGTTCGGACTGGTTCAAATTAAAATGACCCTCGTGCCAAGCCGCACCTTGCGCTTGGATCGGTCACCCTCCCTTTTTGTTCTTGAAAAATTCCCCGTACCAGGCCATCTCTCAAAGTCCGGGAGACGCCCGCCTTCTATCGTGGGATTTTAAAATAATGTCTCCAGCTGCACTTTGATTCCGCATCCCCCTACCCCATTTAAAAAAAAGAAGAAGAAAAGCCTGGCTGGGATGTGGAAACAAAAAAGAATGGGAAGCATTCCAGGCAAAATCCGGCTACCCCGTTACGCGAAAACCCCTTCGGGGGCGCGTAGGCAAAATTGTAAGGGGGCTGGCCCGACCAACAGAACCTGGAAACGGGTGGTCAGGCTAGTAAAAAAAAAAAAAACAACAACAACAATTGATGGACGGGTTCTCTCCGTTTTATCCGGGAGGGGGTCCGAGTCGCCTGTGATGAAACGGCTTCCATAAGGCTCCCCTGCCTAACGGCAGAAGTCAGCCGGGAAATGCCATAACTGAGGTGACAAGGAAGACCACTGTCTTTCTTCACGGCGTTTGATCGATTGAACAATGTGGCCCTCCGAGCTTTTGTTTTCCGATCGAACGAATGCATTTATTCATACCTATCTCCGGATTCAAAGAAAGGGGAAAGGAAAGGTGACCGAATCCCCGAATATTTCCGCACTTGTTCCTCGCAAGTCAGCATTCCGAAAACAAGAAATAAAAGCAGAGATTTCTTTGTTTTATTCCAAGCAGCAGAATTTTAACATAGGATAAAGACCTTTTCAGGACATGCCCCGAAAGTCTGACAGAGGAAAAGAACGACGAAAGAAGCTACGGCAGACCACCAGGAGGAGCAACAGGACGTTCCCTATCTAGCTCCGTCAGCCGTGCTCGAAGTGCCGTTTCGAGAGCCGCAGCGATCTCGCTCCCCGTAACGTAATCCAGCCGCCCCACCAGGAGCTCTTGGGCCGACGTCGCCGCAGCTAGCTCCGCCCGCAGGCGCTCCACTTGGGCCTCAGCCAAAGAAAAGTCGCCCTGGAGCTGCTGCAAGGTCACGCCGGCCAGCGCATAAGCCTCGTCGACAAGCTGCAGCCGAGCAGAGGCTGCCTCAAACTGCGGGAGGAACGTCGTCGTCCACCGCACACGTCGCTGCTCCTCGCGCCACTGGGTGCAAAACTCACCCCACAGGTCCTCTACTGCAGGGATCCACCGAGCCATGGTGCCGCCCATCTGATGAAAGTGGAAGGTGGCCAACCGTAGCTCCACTCGAAGGTCCTCCGGATCGGCAAACAAGCTCTGGAGGGCTCCCAGTGTGGTAAGGAAGCTATCCTCAAAGGCCACAGATAGCCGCCGGCCTCCCTCCAACTGAGTAGGCCAAACCAGCCCCAGCTCTGGAAGAAGAGCGGCGCCCGCCGAGCCCGTCATCTCAGGTGGGCGGGAAGAAACGTCTGAGGGAGTCAAGGCAGCAGCATCCTCACGCACTCCGGCTGGAGAAGCCTGAGAAGAGCAACATCGTAACTCCAGAATAAGCATGATTAAAAGGCTACTTAAAAGCAGGGAAGGACTTCGCAAAAGAGTTACCGCGATTGGAGAAGTGCCCCCCACGATGGGCTCGCCAACCAGGGTTGTCAACTCTGGCTCGACAGCCGAGGGTGCCTCTGCCAGGCGAGGCAGGCTAGTCACCACAGCCACAGGACGAGGAGGCACTGCTAGCAACGCCTGGATGATCAGCGGTCCGGAGGAAGCCGCCGGGTCAGTCGTCACTAACGGAGAGCTATCTGCACGATAGTGAAGAGTGTTAAAACATGAAGGCAGAAGCAATTTTGAAAGCAACACGGGAAGGCTCACCAGGATCCGAAGAGACAAGAGCATCACCGTCAACCCGCATTGGGGAGGGTGACCGAATCGGGGAAGCCTCCGGTAAAGGAGCCTGAAGCCCGATTGACTCCCCCACCTCGATCGGAGAAGTAATCGGGTCACTAGGAGCCGTCACGACAGGCCGCGATGCTTCATTTCCACCTGGACCACCAGACTCCACGGGAGGAAGGGGTGTGTCTCCATCAACCACAGGAGGAGCCATTGTCGCCTCCTCCCGAACAGAGGCCGGTAGATCTGCAGCGTTACCAATGGTAGCAAGTCAGACCAAAAAATGCTAGGGAATAAAGAAGAAAGAAGGAGCATGAGGGGCAAAGAAGCCGACCAGAAGCGGGGGTTGGAGAAAGTTCCTCCACCCTAATTCTTTTCCAGGACCGTGGGGCGACAGAAAAGAGCTCCGAACACCCAACACTGTGCTTAGGCTCAACGGGAGTCCGGGTTTCTGCAGAAGAAGCACCGCAAGCAAAAGGAAAAAGAAGCAAACATTTAAACCAGTGCTAGGACGCAAAAGGAGGAATGCATTCAAGGCAGCACCACCCCAACTGATAGTACCTGGAAGGGAGCTATCTGGCCCCGCAGTGACTAGTAGCCCGGCATCTCGTCCTACTTTCCGGGCAGCCTGCATCACGGCTGACCGAATATCACCAAAGCAATGAGATTGCTCCACTAACAAAGCACATTCCAGTGGTCCCCACGACTGCACCAAACAACAGAGAAATTGACGCCAAATGGTGGAACGGTCGTGAAGCTCCAGCAATTCCCCAGAAGGAACGGACGGCCGGCCCGTGCAATCGAGCACCATGGCCTTGTACCAGTCAGATGTGCGGGGAGGAGCTGGCTGTCTAGCTCGGTATGATGCACGCAGTGGCTCCGACAACAAATCAACAGCCCCGTTATACGGCCCAGGGAGAGGAGCTGTAGGCAGGCCCTTTTGGGCCCATCGCTGCTGACGCTCAATAACCCGATCTCTCAAATCTTTGTAGTGCATATCCAGGTATGCAGAACTGACATCAGGTGGAGCACGGTCTTTCAAAGATAACCGTTTGAGTTCTGCCTCAGCTAAGGCCGAGGGCGGCCTCCGGTAGTCACTGCTATGGTGGACCCACCAGTTCCCGTAGGTAGTGTCAAATTCACCCACGGTCCCCAAAGGAGGGATAATCATAGCACTGCCCTGATGGCTGCGGGAAAAGAAGTTCCACCATTCCGCGGCAACGAGATGGCAGTCCCGTCCTGTGTAAACCCTGCTGGGAACATCGAAGTCCGCATTAGGAGGCACACTCTGGTCATAGCCAAAGCACCTCCCGAAACGGTGTGGAAAGTAGGGCTCCAAGATAGCCTGCCGGCCCTGTCGGAAAACAAGAACGCTGGGTCGCGTGCTCAAGCACCACTCCCAGTCAACCGTCTCTGAGTAGCCGCCAGTTAGGGAGTCAATCCATTGAAGTTTTTTTCCCCGCTCAACTGCGGTATGCGGGCGGTAGCCCCTGGAGCAATGGTCAAAAGGAAGGGCTGACTCCCCATCCTTAGGTAGTAGATGCAGAACACGTCTCCCTTTAGATAAATCCTTTTGAAAACGTGAGCCAGGTTTCTCGATCAGCCGAAGCATCAAAGCCTGTGCTGGAGAGGAACCCTCTGAAAGAGCAGGAATCCCGTCAAAAAGGGAGGTCGCCCAAGCACAGACATAATGGGTGGCCATGACTACCGTACAAGCTCGAGGTGAAGGATGCGTCACCAGTGCGCCAAAGGAATGGTAGATGGCTGCCAAAGCTGCCGGAGCAACTGCCAATTTCTTCCCGCACGCCAACCTGCAAGCTGGATAAATGGCACTGACCCTGATGCTGTCACCATCCTCGAACGGGATTGCGAAGGTACCCAGCCAGTACACCAGGTATGCTGCCAGGTGAGTCACCTCCCCCAGATCCCAGGGGTCCTCCACCTCGCGCGGAGCCTCCAATCCCTCGAAATAGGGCACGGAAGATGGTTTGGGAAGCTGAAAAAGACCTGACCGGCCTTTGCCCGGACGGGCGAACGTGAGCCTGTAGCAGAAAGGGCCACCGTAAAAGTAGCGCAGCCACGAGTCTGCAGAAACCCTCTGTGCCTCTCCTGGTGCTCCTACGCCTCCCGCCTGTGCCAAGTTGCGCCACACTTTCACCAAAAAACGGTGGCAGTATGACAAGGTATATTTCCCTGCTCCATCTGTTTGACACCTGTGCAGGTCATCCAGAACCACCTCTTCGTATGGAGCCCCGTGAATTGGCAAGCCCGAGATCATATGAAAGCTCCATAAATCAAAAGACAGTTCACCCTGAGCTGTTACAAAGGTATTCCACCGGCGATTGAACCTCTCCGCCAGTGCCTGAATGTAGCCTTCCCGGCGCGGATAACCATACAAAGCAGCCTCGACAGCAGAGCGTAGGCCGACATGCTCCAGGCGAGCAGAAAAGTTGGCTAGAATGTATTCTAGCCATTCACAAGCCCCAACCCTGGCTCGGTGCGATTCTTGGACTGACAGCTGTCCATACCAGCTATCGGTCTCCATGGCCAGGAAGTCATCAAGAAGACAGCGTCCGTCGAAACCCTCGCCGCTGAAACGAGGATTCCCCGGATACAAAAATGGACCCTGGCGGTCAGAACCCGCTGCCGAGTCACACTGGCGATCCAGCCTCCAGATACCGGGACGGAAATCCCGAACTGTGCAATGCGCGTCCAGCAAATCGGCAATCAGCCCCATAGAACGCCGGGTCGGCAGCTGTGGATGGGTCTTCTTCACCCCCATGGGGAACGAAGGATATGAAAATTCGGCCACACCCCGCAGCGTGTCCCGACCTCGGAGGATGGCATACTCCAGAAAGCGTCGCTCCTCAGGAGAAATCCGCTCGGAGGCAAGCCCAGGAACAGGACTGGGGAGTTGAATGAAGTCCAGAAGTGCAGCATCGGCCGGAAAGTCAACCGGATAGTCACCCGATCGGTCGTAGGAAAAACGACCGTCAACCCGGCGGATCCGAGAAATTTTGACCGTCGCGGTCGCAGGCATCCCCGAAGGCTCGGCAGCAGCCACATCGTGTTGATGGAGCCCGAATCGGGACCGAGAAAGGATGCTCGGCACGGGAACCAAGCTCTTCTTGGGCGGCGCGTCTGCATATCTCCGACCGGACATCTCCGCTTTCAAAAAGAAAAAAAATCCTGTTGAAAAAAAAAACGAAACAAGAAAAAGAGACGCCGTCATCCCAAAAAAAAGAAAGAAAGAGAGAAGCAGCGAAAAAACGAGTCGCCACAATGAAACGAACAAATCTGCTAGAAAGGAGAGAGGTGCACGTACCTGAGCAAGTCCAGATGGCAAGCCCCAACAGCCCCTGGCGGGCCCAACTCCGAAGACACAGCCACCACACAGGCTGCACAGCGCCAAGCACCCGCGCGAAGGGGCCAAGAAGCGGGGCCCACAGGAGCTGGCGAATGCTGCACGTAGAAGACAAGGCGGCGGGAACAGCCAGGACCGCAAGCAGCCAAAGCCCAGGCCACGTACGGTGGAGGAGAAGCCTGCGCGCGGGAGACAAGCCGCAAGCAGCCAAAACCCAGACCACGTGCGGCGAAGGAGTCCGGCCGCGCTGAGAGGAGGGAAGCCCGCGCGCGGGAGACAGGCCGCTGGCGGACAAAGCAGCCGCAAGCAGCCAAGGCCGCAAGCGGACAAACAGCAAGCGGACAAAGCCAAGTCCGCACGCAGCAGCCTAGGTTGCGACAGGAACCAGGTCGCACGGACGCCCCAGAAGCAGAAGACGGCAGAAGACCCTGCGGCGGTTTTAAAAAAAAAGGGGGGGTTAAAGAGATCAATGGAAGGAAACAGCGCACAAAAGAAAAAAAGGAAGAAAAGAAAAAAAGAGGAAAAAAAAAAAAAGAAAAAGGTGAAAAAAAAGAGAAAAAAATAATCAATCAAAAAAAAGAAAAAATGAAAAGGAAAAAAATAGAAAATCGCCCGACCAGCCCATTTTAGCAATGGGTCGGCCCATTTTCGAATAAAAAAAGGGGGTGTAAAAATAATAATAATAATAATATATATATAAATAAAAAGAAGAGGGAGAACACAACTCCGGGCCCTCTTCATCATTCTGGTTCAGATGAGCCGCAAAAACTTACGCCATCTTGACCATCCCGGTCTTGACGGTGCCACAAAAAACTCCGCATCGTCGCGATTCCTTCAATCCTGACGATTCTAAAAAAAAAACAAAACAAAAACAAAAAAACAAAAAAAACACAAAAAAACACAAAAAAGGCCTGCCATCAAAACATCCTTTGTTGTGATGCCATTCCAAGGTTTTCGTTCCAATCGTTTGATCTCTACGGTTGTCAAGCCGTACCGGGACGGCCACTCCGGCCCGTCGCGGTCTACAAAAAAAAAAAACTTTGAGCCATTGACCTCATGACATCGACCAGGTTGAAATCCATACTCGGTCGAATGTTACGATAACGCTTTCTTGACCACCAATTGAAGTTCGCCTAACAAGAAAATCCGGACAGAATTATCCCCTGTTTTCGAGTTGAAAACCATACTCGGCAGGCCTTCTTCCATCAGGACTTGGTCAAGAGCGCCATCAAATTTTCGGATATCAGTCAAAAAATTCATGCTCGCGGAAAGCCCCACATTTCATGCTGACTACGTTGAAACTCATACGTAGTCAAACCCAATGGTGCATGCGGCTTGAGGGAAGCCTTAATTCCCCACAAAAAAAACAAAAAAACAAAAACAAAAAAAAACAAAAGCCTTGCTAAAGTGAAAACCCGAAAGGGCGCTTTAGGCAAAACCAGGCATCTCCGCTACATGAAAACCTCCTCGGAGGCATGTAGGCAAAAAAACCGAGGAGGCTGACTCGGGTGAAAACCTAAAAAAATAGGCAGCCGGGTCGGTAAAAAAAGAAGAAGAAAGAAATGAAGGGAAAGGAAAGAAAAAACATTGGATGAAAAGGGAGCGACAACAAGTCTGCGTCAACCATTGCAAGCAAAGATTCACAAATGAAGGGGGAGCAAACGGCAGAACCCAGTATGATGAGGAACAATCCATCTCCGAGGGCCCAAGTCCTTCCCGATTCAAAAAAAAAAGAGAGAAAGAATTTTCAAAGAAGGACAAACCGATCGCCAAACTACACGGACGACTCCTTGTCGACCTCCGTCTCCAAGAAATCATCCGTGGGGGGCATTTGTTGGCGTACATTTTTTTCAAACAAAAAGGGAAGAAGAGAAAGAAGAAGAGGCAAGCAGGCGGCCTGGCCTAGGAGCTGGCCCAATGGCCCATCAAATTGGCCACAATTGGGCCCAATTAAACACCCTGGCTAGGGCCGGATCCATCCAGCCCACCATTGGCATAAATCAGGCCATATTCAGGCCATGTGCGCAGCCCACAGGAGGGGCCTGAGCTTCCCCAGCCCGCTGGCCCAGCAAACAGGCCCAATTGGGCCAGGCCCACTTCAGCAGCCAGGCCAATCAAAGCCCAGCCGCACCCACTTGCCACCTCAGCTCCTTGGTGCGCACTCAGCAGCCAGCACAGCCTCCCAAGGGTCAGGTGAAGGAGGGAAAGCCAAGGGACAGCCATCCATTCAATGTGGTTAAATGGAGTAACTCCCATGGGGAGGCCAAGAGTCACCTGCGCCCACAACTCCTGGCTCTTCATCTACCCTCCTCACTCTCTATAAAAGGGAGAGGGACGCACCAGCCAGGGAGAGAGAGTTGGAAGCGCCGATAGGCTGTCGGACTGCCACCTCAAAGCTGCTGCCCTCCGCACCTGCAACCTCCTGCCGCCAGAAGAAGGAAGGACAAGAAGGAGAGAAGAGAAGGTAAGGAAGCCTGCTTGGTGCGCCCTTGTGGCCCCCTCAAGGGGTCCTTTCTTTTCTGCTTACTCCAGGCCCGTCTCTAGCCTCCAGCATTCTGCAAAAGTCACCATGCTTGGCCCATGTTCGGACCTAGTCCAGACCCCTTGAAAAAACCCCTTGCGCAGGCCTGTTTCAGCCTACCAAAGCAACCCAAATCCGGCCCCAACACAGCCTGCTACTAAGGCCTCCCTGCGGCCCATTTAGCAGACCCCCTGCAAGCCCATGTTCAGTTCAGCCAAGTGCCCTTGCGCTGGCCCATCTCGGCCTCATGCCCAGGTCCTCTAAACAGCCCATACACAACCCATATGCAGCCCCTGCGATGCATCAAAAAAATCAGATTCCAGTGCCAACCAGAGCCCCCCCCCCTTTGCAGGCCCGGTCCAGCCCATTTCAGTCCAAAGTGGACCTTGCCCTTGGGACTGTTTGAATGCCCCTTAGCAGGACCCAGTTCGGTCTCCACTGCAGGCCCAGGAACAGGTCTTGTTCGGTCACTCAATCAGACCCAACTTGACCCTACTCCGGTCTAAGAAGAATCCCCTCGAAATACCCTACATGTAGGTCAATTTCGGCCCACAAAAAAACAGACCCTGGCTGAGCCTCACTTCATGCCAACTTCGGCCCAATCAGGCCCACCTGCAGGACCTGCATCAAGCCCTCTTTCGGCCTGCTGTTCTAAACCCCTCCGCAGCCCATCCAGCAGACCCCAGGCTAGCCCAAGAGCGGTCCATTTTATGGTTCTTACCCAGGCCTTGAACCGTACCCATTTTGGCCCACCTTCTGGTCTTTATCCAGGTCCACTTCCAGCCCTCGTTTGGCACTCAATCCAGGCCTTCACAACAGCCTACTTCCAGCACCCCTGTAGACAGGCGCCAGCCTCTTCAAGGGCCAACCCAGTGACCCTTTCACGGGTCCAATCCACTTCCTAAGAAGCTCTACAGCAGCCCCCTTTGCAGCAGAAAATAAAAGAAGAAGTTGCAGCAGTCCCCCTTGTGGCATGTACCGGCAAAGTGAGGGATGAACCTCAACGGCCCTTTCACGGGTCCGGTTCTCCCCTCAACACATCAAAGGAGAAGAGAGCCTCAACGGCCCTTTCACGGGTCCGGCTTTCCCTCCTAGAAGCTGCCCTCCCAAACTCAAGCAAAGATTGAAGCCCAGCTTTGAACGCCGAAGGAATGGACCGGCCCGAAGTGGCCTTCAGAAATTAACAAATAAAAAATCAGAAATGCGAAAGCTACATTTAAATTAAGGACTTCACCCCTAGCGGGGAACTCCACCTTGGGCGGAGGCGCGGGCATGCATCCCGTAGCTTACGACCCGGACGTCGGCGCGGGCACGCTCCCGTAGCCGATGATCCTTCCCCCAATTTTGGCTAAGTCATTGACTAGCCTTGTTGGATGGGTAAACTTCACCAAATTAGAAACTTGTCGGTATGCCGTTGTAATGCCGAAATTTTTCTAAAGTGGTGAAGAACCTAAATTGGGGGAAGGGTCACCACTTATTGTACACCGATGTACCTTATTCATACTTCAATGAAATGAAATTCAAAGTCAATTCGATGCATGAAAGTGGGCACCGATTGGCAGCCCAATGGGCCCGATCAGATGCAAACCGCCAGAATCAAATGAGCAGAACTTTTTAAACAATCAAAAATAAAGCAATGTAGGTTCTGAAATGGGATTTTACTGCCACATTTTCCCAACCGCCTGCAGGTCTCGGACCACCAACCAGAGCCCAGTTCGGCCCAACAACAGAATCCTGTTCAGGCCCTCAGTCGGTCCCCTTGCAACCAGGTTCCAGCCCACCTGAAACCACCTGCGCAGACCCCAGTCCAGGTCCATAAACAGCCCCTGTTCGGCCCGCCTGCTGGCCCTCATTCGGTCTACCAACCAGAGCCCAGTTTTGGCCCAAGAACATCACCTGTTCGTCCCACCAGCTGCCCCCCTTTTCAGGCCCAGTTTGAACCTATATGCCAGGCCCAAGTCCGGCCCAAGTCCAGTTCAAATCAGCCTGCGATCAGCCTCCCGGTCAGGCCCATACTCCAGCCCATCTGCAAGCCTATGGCCAGACCCTGAAACCAGCCCCCTTGCGGCCTGATTTCAGCCCATTCTCAGACCCATGACAGGTCCATTTCCTGATCCCTTCCCAGGCCTCGAACTGCCCCCAGTTCAGCCCAAGTCTGATAGCCCTCACGTGGTTAACTTCCACCCCTCTGTAGCTTACCCAAAGCTGGCCTAAAACAGGTCCCCAGGCAGCCCATTTTCGGTCCCCCTTGTGGCCCATCTAGCAGGCCTTTAAACAGGCCCATATCAGCTCACTTGCAGGCCTAGGTCCAGAGCCAAAAAAACCAGTCCCCTTGTGACCCGGTTTCAGCCCATCGAGGATATCCCGAACAGGCCCATATTCCGACCCATCCGCAAGCCTATGCCCAAGCCCAGAACCAGTCCCTTTGTGACCCGGCTTTTCAGCCCGTCCAGGACACCTCAAACAGGTCCCCAACCGGTCCATTCAGAGTCACCTGAACAGGCCCCTAACCAGGACCGAAGCTGCCCTTGTTCAGCCCATGTCCAGGTTCTGAAACCGGTACCAAAACGGTCCTCCATGCAGGCCCATTTTAACCCATCATAATCTATCCACTCCAGTCCCCTTGTGGCTCGGTGAAATCCTAAATCAGTCCTCAAATAAAAAAAAACAGATTTTGATTGAATTCAAAACAGATGAAACTCAGAAATCAGAAAGCATCACAGTCATCCAAAAGTGATAAATAAAACAAATCCGAACAAATCGGTTTGCATCTGA
This sequence comes from Cryptocoryne crispatula var. balansae, assembly GCA_036172225.1. Lineage (NCBI taxonomy): Eukaryota > Viridiplantae > Streptophyta > Magnoliopsida > Alismatales > Araceae > Cryptocoryne > Cryptocoryne crispatula. Next base: position 15,368,639 of record CM069921.1, read on the forward strand.
TCGGGCCCAAAAGGCCGCTGCCCTTTTGAGTTCTTTACTTTATTTTGTGGATGTGTGTATCTCCAAACACAGGTTGCCGCGACGGTTAATCAAAGGCGGTCGAGCCGTTGCTCGATGTAAGTTAACGCCGGATACTCGCACCATCCGGCGGAGAAGGGTCAAAAATGAAATTTTCAAAGAACCCGAACCTCGGTTCTAATATTTTTTAAACTATCACCGGACTACCTAATATTTTTAGGATATCACATATTTTCCTAGAAAAGCCCGGAGATGTCTTTCTTTCTAAAGAACAGACGCAGAAAAAAGAGGTTCACACACCCACCAACCCCATAGATTGCAGGATTGGAATCGGGACCCAGACCTGTGGGTCCTGATAAGATTCAGATCGGCCAATTCGGCTGATTTTCTGAGTAGAAAACTGATATGGAATCATTCTGAATCAGTTCTTAAAAAAGCCATAAATCGGATTCCGATCCGATCTAAGCTCTTTCTACCCCAAAAAGGGCTGTATAAGGCTGCTGCTGCGGTGCACAGCCCCAGCGGTGTCTTCCCTGCCCACATAACCCCACATCTTGGGACCCGATATAGCATATACGGGAGACAAAGGTAGCATATCTCATATCTATGTTGCCCATCAGCTTGAAAAAAGAAAGAAAGAAAAAAGCAGCTCCTGCTTAGGCTTCCCCATGATTTGCATTAATAGAAATGCGTCTACGGCCGCCTGCACATTCCACCATTTCTCCATTCATTTGCAATACTTATCGGGAAACACCATGAGCAGCAGGATGTTGAGGTCCGAAATTGGTTGAAGATCCAAGACAAGAAAAAAGACTCACTCTTGCACTACTCAACTAGAAAGTTTTCTCGAGAAGATTTTGCTTAGGGCTTCTATGGGCTCACTTCCTATGGTACAAGGGAAGAAAGTAGGCCAGCCCAGGATACTTGGATCTTCTTGGAAATGGAAAGATTCAGCTTGTGAGGTTAAGGTTGTTGTACATGATCTCAGTCGAGCATTCAATTGATGGTGCTCAACAAGTTATTTCAATCAACACTAGATAATTATCTATGTATCTATTTTTTAGTGGAATGTGGTACCATATTTGGTTCCTCCCCAACGCAGGCCTACCACGCTTTGCGGCTGCGGAATTTTCACCGGGCACTCCTTGCCAATAGCGCCACCCTCCCTGCTGGCTTGCTGTATGAGTAGGTTGTCCTGTCTCCCGGATATGCCATATTGGGCCCCGATAGACCCAGTAACTCCAGGGTGGTTGTGCCATCGCTGCCGCCATGGAGAAATTGATTCTGGAGACGAATCACTAGAATCAGTTCAGAAACGGCCAATCTGACCGATTCTGGCCCAAATCCATCCCAAATTGACTGATTTCAGTCGATTCCAGTGGGAGATCGGGTTAAATCAATCCCTCCAAATGAAATTAGAACAGAGGGATCCAATCCAATCCGAAAATCAGCCAATCCCGATCCAGATCGGCAAATTATGCAATCAGCGACCTCCCCTCTTCCCACTGTCCTAGATCTCTCTCTAGAGATCCTACCCCTCCAGCCTCCTCTCCGCCTACCTACCACTTTCAAACATCTGGCTGTTCTCTTGAGTCACCTCTATCATCAAAGGCAATGGAACAAGGTGGTTGGGCCAAGGCAAGGAGTGCCTCACCTCAACAAACATCTTGCCTTTAACTTGGCTATGATAGGTCCTGTAACCAAGTTAATTGGACCAGCTTCTAAGTTGGACTACCTGGACTGAGTCAAGCATTTAAAAGAAGCATGTCTATAGTTTAGGAGATCGATAGCAACAACATTGTCACCAGTCTCATAAATCGTGCATTTTGAATAAGTAGCTTGCTCTTAAGAATTTGCTCAACTGTGTTTCTTTATTACTTTTTTTTTAATGTCACCCATGAAACAGATGCCAACATGTTAGAGTGCACCACATTTTCTTGGGCTTCCATGCACATCTCCTTTTTTTTTTGAAGAAACGTCAAGAGGCCTCAATTTCTATTAATACTGAAAGAAGTTAACATAGTACAAACTAAAAAATGAGAAGGAAAGAATACCCAACTACTGAGATGGTAGGGGAATAGGGGTTACACGAAGAAAAATATAAAAGGAAGAAAGAAATCCTTAAAAATATGTGTCCCATAGTTTTCAAGGCAATCAAGACTACCAAGGTAACTTTGTCACTTAGGCGATAAGGCAAGGTGTTAGGCAATGTCATTTTATAGTAACAATGATAAAATAACAAATATATAAGTGACAAATAATATATAAAAAGTAATAAATAGTTGTGATAACATGTAAATCAATTGATAATGTGCAAGTGCATTGTTAAATAGACTAAATAACATAAATATCTATTTAGAACTACTATGTTGAGTTAATTTTAAAGCTTAATTTATATTAGTTATCAGTAAATGTCCATGACATTACTTGATTATAATTATTAAATGATCAAAATACTTATTTATAATCAAAATAACTATTATGATTAGTTATCTTTAATTCAAAACCACTCAATTAAGTGATAATGATACTTAATTAACATTGTTTATTTCTAAATTATACAAAATGAGAAGATAAAATGATGGCCGTCAAAGCACCCTTCACCTTGACATGTGACAGGATGCTTTGTTGCCTAAGCAACGTCTTGAAAACAATGCTCTGTCCAAACAATTGCCTGAGTGAGATAAAAATCAGTCTTTAACAATGGCAGACATCCATAAGAGGATCAGCCTCAGATTCTCAGAGTGATCATCAAATATCCTTCTATTCCTAGTATGCCAAATGGCCCACAACACAGCTGGTAAGACTAAATCCTACAGCTTGGCTTCAGTAGACCAGGGGTTGAAAGCAAACCACGAAAGAATGAAAGAAGAGATGATTTTGGGATCAGATCAGTGTATATTCCAACTTCTAAACAAAGCCCTCCAAAGCGAAATATACCACACTTGAAGAAAAGATGATCTGCAGTTTCTTCCAGTAGACTACAAAACATGCAGGAAATGGGAATATTAGTGAAAATCTTTTGGATGTGATGTCTGGTTCGTAATCTCTGTTTGCCAATTTTCCAAAGAAACAACTTAATTTTGTTAGGCAAGAAAGGCCTCTAAATAGCTCAGGACTACAGAACTTCCTCTTCCCCCAAGGACAGTTGTTGGATAGCAGTTTTAAGCATAATGGTAACTTTGTTAGTAGGCAGACATATGAGTTTATCCTCCTGATTTGCATTACATCTATAGTTTTCCGGGAAGTATCATCATTATAGAAAAGTCCTCAATCTCCACCTTGTAAGATTTCTTCTAAAAATAATACACCATTTTGATTGTATTTTCTAATTACCATAGACCTTAGCTGTTGGATCACTACATATTCTAAATAGAGAGGGGAATACAGTAGTCAAAGTGACATACCTGTACCATCTGTACATCCAGAAAGAGGCTCTACTACCATCCCCCAAAATAGTTGAAGAGGATGAGTGGAAGGGATCCCAATTGCATAGAATACCTCTCCAGAATCCAGATAGAAGAAATCCTACCCTTTTTCCCTGAAATCAGTGATTCATACCCCATCCTCCCCCACTCCGTATTTAGAACAGACAATTCTAACCCAAAGAGCATCTATGTCAATGATTAAACCTCCACAACCACTTCAACAACAAAGTAGTGTTTGATGAATTCCAAGGGAGCAAAACACATGCCACCCTCATTGGTAGATCTGCAAAACATGGCTCCACCTTATATGATGAAGGCCTCTACCATCATTTATGTTATTGGAGGTGACCGTCTCAATCACCTAGGTGACGAGACAAGGCGAGGCAAGGGGTCCCCGCCATGCATCACTAGCGATAGCCTAAGGCAATTGCCTTTTTTTGTCTTGCTTGCCTAGAGACAGTAACCACTAACCTAGATACAGACCCGATAAAGCCAAGACTAAAACCCTCGAGGGCTTCTCTTCAACCCCCTCCCAACACCTCTCTCTTCACCCACCTAACACCCCTGAGCTGGGAAGAAGACAAAGCCCTAGCCTCTGTAGTTGTCGTTGGAGCACCTCCTAGGAGAAGCCGTTGTTGTCAGAGAACTTCATCGGAGAAGCAACAAGCGTCGGAGGATGATGCGGTCATCGGAGCCACCTTCTTTTCTTTGCCAACGAACGGTGCATTTTTATGCTTTTTTCAGTTTTCAAGTTTTTTTATTTTTTTTCTTTTGTTCTTTATTTAGAAGTAACAGCCGAGCTCGCCATGGTCACCGGCAAGCAATGCATTTTTTCATTTTTTCCCTGTTTTCCTTTTTTATTTTTTTTTACTTCTGGTTGTCAGTCTACTTCTAATACATTCTTCTTATTGACAGTACCGTTTGTTCCTTCGCTATCAAATTTTCTTGGATTTGAGCAATCCCTCAACATGAGTTTGACAGTTTTTTTTTTTGAAAGTGACAAAAGTCACAATTTCATTAAATAAAAAAGATTACATAATGGAGATGACCATGCTAAAAGAGAAGAAAAAACAGACGGACCATCCACACTCTACTGAAGTGGCAAAAAAATGGATGGACAAGAGAAACAAGCAATCGAAAGACAAGAAACGCTCCCTAAAGAGATCCACATCCAGGAATTGGCCCTTGGTAGCAAAATAAAAACCAATATTTGACAAGCCAGCCAGTCCACTTAATGACATTCTTTATGTGCACAAATTGCTCCTCAAAGATCCTCTTATTTCTCATACATTAAACAGTCCCAAGAAATGCAGCAGAGTGAGATCCCATATGTTCTTACCATGAGGCCAAGGGTTGTGATACCTCATTCAAGTAACAAGGATACGACATTGCTCGGCTCCCACCAAATGACATTCCACTTGCACATTAGAACATTCCACATATAGCTAATGATTCCGCAATGCAAGAACAAATGGTTGATGCCCTCATCAAAGGTGCTGCAACAGATACAACTACTGGGCATAACTGGAAAGATCCCCTCGAGATAGGATCTGGTTGGTAATCTATTTCTGCACATCATCCAAAGGAATAGCTAGATATTGACTGGGAGAGCAGTCTTCCAAACATGTTTGTACCAGTTGACACAAATGCCACCATAAGATAATAGAGTCGAAGCTGATTTCACAGAAAATTTAAGATTTCTATTGTGCACCCAAGTGAGTTCGCCCTCCCAGTTAGTGACACATCTATGGCCCTCCAATAGAAAATTCAATCTTTAAAATTTAGAAATCTCAACATCTTTAAGATTTCGCCGGAACTTGAGCTACCACTTGACATTATCATTCAAGGAGGAGTTGACCCTGTCTTGAAGAAGTTTAGGCACTTGTCAACCTTGGCTGTAGTCAAGTGGAAGGTATCATCAGCAAAAAGGAGGTGAGAAACATGAACAATGCTGCTTCTCACAAAAATCCATTCAATAAGTCAAGCCTCAGTGGCCTTATCCCACATGATGCTCAAGACTTGGCTGACAATAACAAAATGTAGGGGCGAGATCAAATCCCCTTGCCTCAAACCCCTTGAGGAAGAGAAGAAACCGAAATCCTTGCCATTGATACAGTGAGAATCTAGCAGTACTAATGCAATGTTTAATCCACTAGATCCACTTGTTGTTAAAACCCATAAGGTACAACATTTTGAGCAAGCAATCCCATTTGATCCCATCATAAGCCTTCACACAGCCCAACTTCAACAAGATACACTCTTTTTTCCTAATTCTCTGGTCATGTAAGCATTCATGAGCCGTTATAAAGTTGTCCGGGATGTAGTGTCCTGGGACAAAAGTACTCTATAAAGATAAAGCCAAATTACCAACATACTCAATCGGCTGGCCAAGACCTTAGTAATAATTTTACAGCTGCAATTAAGAAGGGTGATGGGCTTAAGGTCTGAAATATCCTGCACAAAATGTTTTTTAGGAATGAGGACTAAAGAGGTCGAGTTGAGAAACTTGTCACCTGCGGGTTCACTACAAATTCTCTGATCAATGCCATGAAGTCTTCTTTGATAACATCCCAACAATATGAATAGAAGCCCACTGAGAACCCATCAGTCTCGGGGCCTTGTAAGGATCCATCTCCTTGATGGCCTCAACCACCTCTTGTTCAAAAATACTAACTACGAGAGTCATGGCATCAGCATCATCCAGCCTTCTAATCCTATCAAAGTTAAGTAGAGGACTCCACTGATTGTCAGCCATGAACAAACCCTTGTAGAAGTCAGCAGCTTGACTACCTACTTGATTTGTACCCTCACCCTCAAAGACCTTCCCTGCAATCTTCAATTTATGGATGAAGTTCCTCTTTTTCCTCAAAGTAGCACTAGTGTATAAAATTTGTCTTTTTGTCACCTTCCTTCAACCAGTTTCTTTTGACCTCTGTTTACATTTAGTTTCCTCTCTGAGAAATCATTCTTTGTAATTATCTTGTATCTTAGTCCAATCCCGCTTTGATCATCACTGATGTTCCCCGAGTCATTCAATTTCACAAAATGGTCCAATTTCTCCATCCACTCCACCCTAGTACCCACCGAAGACTGAAAGTAAGAAGCATTCCACAGCCGGATCTTACTTTTAAAATATTAGAGTTAGTTGAAAAATCTTCCTATGGCCAAGCCTAGAGAGAGTCTGCTCATTCCACCACATTGTCATGAGACCGAAGAATTCAACATCTCTACACCAAGTTAATTCAAAATGAAATTTATGATAATTAGCTTTGATGCAATTACCACACTCATGGAATGCGATCTCCCAAGAATCTCTCGCGATCTCCCAAGAATCTCTTTCTCTCCATCCATCCAAGAAACAAGATTGCCGTAACGAGAATATCTATATAGTACCTCTTGTACCTTGATCTACTCTGCTCGTTACTACCTCTAACTTGTTAGATGGCTTTGTTAAGTTTGCTTCATATATTGTCAATTTTATTACGACATTCATCCAAATACTCATTTAGACATTATTATTTGATAAAATTTTATAACTTAATATTTTTATGACTACATATGTACAATTGACTCAAAATGTCAACAATCTACTATTCATTTTATTCAAGATGAAATTTTGTTCTAACATAAAAATTTTTGTATGTCTACTGTTAATAATAGTTCATTCTCTCTATATTAAATTTTTAATTCTCTTACAGTTTATTTTGATGTTTAAAATGAGTTCTCTTATCCTTTTTGAAAAAATTACATGACATTTTATATTTAAATATGCACATTAATTGGTATTTCTGAAATCTAATATCTCGAGATTTTTCAGAAATCTCTTTTCTTCAATCTCTATGAGATAAAATCTAGAGGTGAGATGGCAATCTTTGGATAAGATATACCTTACATAAATGAAATCCAAGATCTTATCTTCCGAGATTTTTTTAAGAATCTTATGAGATCTCTTCTCTTTCACCCTTCCGAGACAAAGCCGGGATCTGAGATGAAAATCCTTGACCATGTTTAATGCCTACTCCAAAATGGTCAAATACAACCCTGAGAATATGGAAGCCATCAAGATACTCATAGACCTGCAGCCAAGGAGTGAACAAAAATCTGTCAAGCTTGGATTTAGCTTTAACATTGGACTATGTGAACTCAATGCCAAAATTGGACAACTCCATCAGACCACTGCCATTCATGAAATCATTAAAATAGATTTCATGCGCCCAGCTAAAATGACCCGATCTTTCCTCCAGTTTGATCATCGTGCTAAAATCTCCATCAATATAACAAAGAAGGTTGTTATATGTATCCACCCATTCCTTCAGCTTCAGGAAAAAATAAGACTTCATATTGTGATCTGCTAGACCGTACACATTGCATAGTAGCCAGCCAACGTTGAGCTTGTTATCCACTATCTTCAGAATTTGAACATGACTATCACTAAGAATCTTTGAAACATCAAATCTGGTACCATCCCGTAAGATTGCAATTCCACCCCACTCACACTGGTGGATGCAACAGAATTAAATCTAGTCAATCTACCTGAGGTCAAGTCTTTGTTGTTTGTTTTGTTGAAGTCTGTCTTAGTCTCCTGAAGTAGCATCACATCCGGGCTAAAAGACCGTGCACTTCCCTGATCTTCTCCCTGCCAGTTATCCTGCATCAATTCCAAATAATGATTTTAAACATTAAAAAAATGACTATACCTTTCCCTTCCTTACCTCTCTTCCGACTGTTTCTCAGGTCCTTGCCTCTCTTCCGACTGTTACTCAGGACCTCATTGCTCAGTAAGAACTTCAACTCCCTGGATCCTACTCTCTGCTTATTATTTCTTCTTTCACTAACTACTAATTGATGAACATCTATATCTTTTCTCAGAGAATTGAAGAAGGATTGCAGAAGTTCATACCCACTATGAGGCCAATCGATTTCAGCACTTCATCCGTGGATGCCTTATATCATTCCAAAAGATTATAGCTCCCATTCATCGTGTCCTCCACGGTGAATTCAAGGGTCAGGCAACCTCTGTCGGTTACACCCTATGCAGATCCAGAAGGATTTGACCCCTCCTCGGTTACCTGCAAATAATGTGATTCATGTGAAGAACATTCCACTGGACTGACATCCAAGTGGAGTTGAATGAGCCTCTGTTCCGTTGCACGTGTTCTACAAATTACTTCCATCAGAGTTATGCCTCTAGATTGCGTTTCCGGAGCCGTGCAGTGTTAAGACTTCCGAAATAGACCCAGACAGGTAGAGACCACCTCCTGAACCGTCAAACAATTCTGCATGATGAGTAAGAGCTGCAACCGGTTTGTTATCAAGAAAGCAGTTCAAGTCATAAGAAGCATCAGCTCCTCGATGGTCTAAACAAACCGGTTCAGCCAGACAGCTAGGAAAGGCTCGAGCCAATTCATAAAAGAGTGTAGATGCTGAACCGGTCATGCTTGCTCCCAGTCCAACGGCATGTGACTTCTTTAAGTTGTCAAGATCCTGGCATATCAGTTCCGAAAAGGGTCTGTGACCTTCTTCTTCATTGCCCGAAACATTTAGCAGCAGGTTCCATAATCACCTCCCGCAGAACTTGGGAAACATTTGATGACTTGCCGTAGTTAACATTGTGGCTAACTACAGATGAAAATAATTGATTGCTTCCGCTAAAACAGGTGTCGCCAGCTTTCCATAAAAAGTAGTGCTCCTTGTGCAATGAAGGGATAGAGACTAGAAGGAATTTTGCCCCTTTATCAACGCCTCCGGAATCAAATCAAGTTTGGCACAGATTTGGGTTGAACCAATGCAAACTGGAAGTATGAAGCCTGCCGCAAAGTCAAAACGGCTCTCAAGGCATGCCGCAACAGCCTCCGCTGATGGCCACCATAGCAGGCTTTTGTCAACATCAGCGATGAAACCAAATGGACTCAGAATCTTCTTTATAAGCTTGGCATTTCTAGCATAAACAAGGAGGTCCATGATCTTCACCCACGTAGTTAGCATCGTGGCCAACTATAGATGAAAATAATTGATTACTTCTGCTTAAACGGGTGATGCCCGCAACAGCCTCCGCTGATGGCCACCATAGCAGGCTTTTGTCAACGTCGGCGATGCTAGCAAATGGACTCAGAATCTTCTCTATAAGCTTGGCATTTCTAGCATAAACATGGAGGTCCATGATCTTCACCCAAACAAGCTCTTCTTCACATAATGTTAATGCCTACTGCTTCCACCTTCCACGGCTGGATCGAGATTGTAAAGTTAGCATCCCCTTGGCCTCTTACATTAAACCAGAACCCTTCCTCTGAGCATAACCAGTTTATGAAGAATTATTACTGACAAGGAAGCAGTCCACAGCCCAACCGATCCACCAAGAGTGCGTCTCTAGCCAGTTCTTCTCCGTGAAGGCCTCCAATACTGTCTTCTTGATCTCCAAAGGTTCCACACCATCCACAAAGATTCTCTGACACTGATGCAACGAACGCTGCTTTGTGATCATGTCTTTGGAACAAGGAACCAAAAAACAAACAACCATCTTACTCCATGGCAGAAGATTGCAGACACGGGTTAGAAGCTCGTGACACCAAAGAAGGAATTTTGTGCTCCTGTAACCTGTAGTTCGTCTCCCAATGCCCTACCCAAGGATTCCGGAATCGGAATCGGAATGACCGATTCCGATTCCGATTCCCAGAATCGGCCGGAATCGGCCGATTCCTGGGAAGGGAATCGATTCCGGATCGGTCCGGAATCATTTTTTTTTTTTGATTTTTTTTTTCGTCAAAAAAATTCAAAAAATTGAAAAAAAAATCTAAAAAAATAGGAAATGAGTTAGAAACATTTTAAAAAATAACCAATGCATGATATCCACAAGAACACATCATACAAATACTAATGAACACCAATTGAAGACTTGAAGACTTGAAGTTAAGTACATATTCCAATTCCATTTATTCAAATATCAAAGAGTTGATACATCATCAAAAAAAAAAATTACATCATATCAATCTACTTCTACTACCAATATCTAGGATAAAGATATGGGTTTTCCTCCTCTCCTCGTCGCGCTTCACGCTCCTCCCTCGTGCTCAATCTTGTATACTGTCCGGGACCCACTCCATATGAAAATAATGCCGATGCCATGCCATCAAGGTCAAATGGATCGGACTGCGGGACGACCGGGACGTAAGCAGAGGATGGTGGAGCTGGTGGTGTAATCCACTGCTGGTCAACCTGGCCAAATACTGGATACTGTGGCCTCTGTATATAAGAATCATGTGTATCCAAATCCGGCGTGTAATACGGCTTTGGAAGCCGTGAATCAGCTGCTGCTGATGGCTGCGTCGCTGGTATGCACTTCTCGTCATCATCACCTGAGGAGTGAGAAGGAGCACAACGTCTTGTCGTACGGGGCCGACAGACGCCCGACCTCTAACTTCCTTCTCTTTACCTCTTCACCATCTTTGAACTACCGTAAGGTCCCAACCCAAAGTTTTTTTCAACTTTGCAAATCCTCCCATTTTCCGTGCGATCACCTTTGTTTTCGTTCTCCCCGACCGCGAACGGGCCGGGTAGCGGCCGCCGGGACCTGAGCAGAGCCGAGTCGGGGCTAAAGCCGCAGCCCATAGCCGCCGGCGAAGAAGGCCCTGCCCGAGCCTGAGAAGTAGATGGAAGTGGAGCTGGAGCATCCTCCTCGGCTTCAACACCATCCAACTCTCCTTTCGCCCATGCACGGTCATCGGGATCAAACTCACCGTGATCACCGGCTTCCCTCTCCTCTATCCGGGAGGCAAGTGCATGCTCCTCCCGGGAAAATCGGGTCCATGTCCACCTCCTCGAGTGGTGGTGTGGCGGAGGAATGCCTCTCGCTCGTACGGGCCACCTACGAACCGTGCAAATCGCTCCTCGCCGATCTTCTCGCCGATCCTCGATGTTCTTTATGCGCGGCCCTCGTATTTATAATGACAGAAGACCAGCTTCGCCAGCCGGTCTGAGGTCAACTTGTTCCTCCTTTTGGTATATAGCAGGTTGAATGTACTCCAGCGCCTCTCACAGTGGGAGGAACTGGTGCGCTGGCTCAGTATCCTGATACCAATGGGCGCAAGTGGATTCCATCCACTCCCGGTGTTCACCCGAACCCACCACTCACTCGGTACAAAGAAAAACACAAAACGAGAAAAGGAAAACAATTAGCCCATCATCACCATAACTTATATGAAAAGAAAAGAAATTCCTCATCAAACTATTACTATATCAGGTGACACTTTGTCAACTGAATATTTCAGGTCAGCATCTGAGTATACGCCGACCCTCAACTTGTACTTCTGCATCTGAAAAATTTTAAAAAAAAAAAATTAGTTGCCTGGTAATGCTAGTCCAAGGTATTTAATGAACTCTAACTTACTTCTATCTCAGCCTCTATCCTGTCCTGCTGAGATCGGCACAGCCGCTGGATAACTGCAAGTGTACCCCGCATCACCTCGTTGTCGTTCACCACTCGTCCTCCATATTAGATGCGGGGGTTCAAAAAGTATCCCGCAAGATTTTATTAGTTAACACTGTGCCCTTTAAGACAATTATACAAAGAAAATAATTTTTTAACCAAGTTACCTGCGACGTGGACATCGCGGTCCAAGGTCTTGCCCCCTCAGTCATCAATGATCTTCCACCACTTCTTGTAACCTCTGGAATTTTTTTCTTTAATTTTCAGCTTTGCCCCGTCCATAGCACCAGACAGTGTGCCCATCTGGTCCCTGTCATCCGAGTCTACCAACCTCAAGACAACTACCGGTGGCTCAATGATTGCCAAGTAGTAGGCAATCCTCTCCCAAAACCTCTTGTCGGTGATACGCTTCTCGGACTCGACAAGAATCTCCAATCGCTCTTTCTTGTCATGCAGGTTGTCCACCATATAGTTGTAATACTCCTCGGACTGTGTGAACCTCACCAATGCATGCCTGTGCCGGTGTAAACTCTCCAGAGCAATGAAGTTCGTAGCAAATCGTGTCGGACCGGGCCTAACAAGATCGTGCCCTCCTGTGTGTGATCTCATGATATGGAGCAGGCGGGGATGCGAATAAATAAAAGATGTGATCGTCTGCGCCTGCCTGACAAGTGTCGATACACCCTCCTCCTTGCCTATATCCTCTAATATGAGATCTATGGAATGTCTTTGCCGCACAGGGCACCCAGAAGATGTGCTTCCTCTTCTCCATCAACTTCCTCCCAGCCGCCTTATATGATGGTTCGTTGTCAGTGACAACCTGAACCACATTCTCCTCCACCACTCCATCCATCAGAGAAAAAATGAAGTCGGCATTTTTTATCTTCCCAGAAACATCTACCGACTTCAAGAATGTAGTCCCCTCAGAACAGTACACCAAGAAGTTTATCATAATCCTCTTGGTGATACCTGTCCACCCATCGCACATGATTGTGCAACCCCTCTCCTTCCACACCAACTTGAACCCATCCATCCACTCCCTCAACTCCTGGACCTCCTCATCCAGGCCAGCGCCGTATATGTGTCCGTCGCCCGGGGCTTGCGAGCCCGGTCCCGGCCCTCACCCACGGCATCCACCGTCGTGCGGAAGTAGGGGGTGGTAGCCTGCGTGTCTTGGGATGCCTACATCAAGTTAAAAAAATTGGGATCGGCTAAAATTAAGTTTAAGTAAATAAAACACACATAATGTCAATTTTAATTTAAAAAGTGATACTGCGTACGTAAAAACCACTTCACAATGTGGCGAACGGCTCTCTTTGCAGCCGTTCCTGTTGCTTTCACCCCTTTCATTGCCTGCTTAATCCCCATCTGACCAGCACTCTGTTTCCTAAATTAATACTCGTCACTCGGTGTAAATCGAGTGCTGGTAGAAGTAGAACGGCGGTATGGCTCCTGTCTCCTGGGGTCAGGCTCTCGGTCCCGGGTAGGACGAGCCGATGCTGATCGGCCCAAAGCTGGGTCAACTCTGGACCCAGACCCTCCTGCTCCCCTCCTCCTACCCTCCTCCTCAGCCAATGCACGCTTGCTAGCGTGCCTAGCACGTCTCAGCTCGGAGTCCGTGGACTCGTCCTCGCTCTCTGGCTCCGGCTCAGCTGCTGCCTTCCCCTTGTCTTTCCCTTTCGAGGTAGGCAAATCGCGGTCCCTCCTTGTCTCGAGTAGCTCGTCGTGCAACTTCTCCCTCTCGCTCGATCCTAACAGCCCGTTGAGAGGCTCTACCTGTCATGTATCCCCTCATCTCCTCACTCTTCTCCCTGGGCACCTTGTCACATTTTTTTACATTCCCACCTGTTCCGGCAATATGTTGTTTCAGCCGGAACACCCCTCCATTCATCTCCTTCCCACACCACTTGCACTGTACCCTCTTCCTAACTAGGTCTACCATATGCCCGTGCTCCCAACCCACGTCGGAAGCACGTGCTGGTGCTGCGTCACCTTGATCGGCCATTGCTTAAATCTGCAAAAATTGTAAACAATGCACTAAAAATGATTAGATAACATAAAAATTGTTTTAGACGCTGTTCGGGAAGCGTACAACCCAAGAAACACACCATTCGGTATGTTTAAAGGGTTACGTATTTGTCGGAAATGATCGTAAATTAACGTACGGGGTATCCGAAATTTTTCCCGTACAAAGAACATCCAATCGATGTTCAAACAACTTGAGCGGAGTTATTCGATCACAAATCACCGAGTTTAACTCTACTCGGAGTCGTCGGAAACGTGTAAAAATAGGCGTACGGGATATCCGGAATTTTTCCCGTGCAAAATGGACATATCCGGATAGTTCAAAACTTAAACGGACTTGTTCGGACATAAATCGTAAAGTTTAACGACACTCAAACTCGTCGGAAACGCGTAAGAATGGACGTACGAAGTTTTGGCGAAGAAATCTTACCAAAAACCTTACAAAGATCGAAGAAGAGGTTGATTCGATGCCGATCCGAGCTTGAATCGGCGGAATCCTTTGAAGAACAGGCTTGGAATCGCCGGAATCGCCTGAATCGCCCCTGGAATCGCCGGAATCGGTGGAATCGGGCCGGAATTGACCCTGGATCGACTGAATCGGCCGGAATCGACGGTGGATCGACGGAATCGAGGCCGGAATCGACGGAATCGCGCCGGAATCGCGCCGGAATCGCCTGCGCCCTCTCCTTCCGCCGCGGGATCGACCGAGGGCAGCTCTGCGGGTCGATTCCGGCCCTAAAAGGGCCGGAATCGGTTCGATTCCCGGTCCAGAGTCGAACCGGGAATCGAACCGGGCCGGGTTAACCCGGCCTTCCGAAGAATCGGTCGGATCGACCGATTCCAAGCGATTCAGACCGATTCCGCGGAATTCTTCTCGGAATCGGTCCTTCCACCGGGAATCGGATTGGAATCCACCGATCCGATTCCACCGATTCCGTAATCAATGGCCCTACCCCATTACATCTTCAGCACCTTAAACCGTGCCTACAATCCTCTTGTCTATGATCCTTCTCATAACACCTTCCACAAGACCAGCTTCTGCAGCCCCCTCTTGGTCGTCCAGAAACGACAGCATCTCTATAAGACCGACCTCCACTCAGAACTCCAGTGACCCATGCACCCGTGGCTAGAGGTCCCAACGCCACGGGATGGCTGCAAGATCCATCTCCCTCCACTTTAGGAGCAAAGAAGATTCCCTTACCACTCTCCAAGATAGCCCCTGCTCCTACCAAGCAATTCTGTTCCCAGCCTCCATAGTCACCGAGCATCATCCGCCTCCTGCCTCCCGCATCGCCGGTGCTCGATTTCCATTTTGGTTTCGCCATTAAGTCTCGCCATGTGTTATGATATACGAAGGGGATAATGATTATGCACCACCGGAGGATGCTGTATGGAGAACGGGAAGGGGTGAAGAACAGAGCAGCCCGTCATGATGACCATACAATTCTATAATTCTAGTATAAACTTTCTATAATTCTAGTATATAGGTTAGATTTCTTATGTTTCTAATATATTGTTAGGTTCTAATCTATTTTAATTTCACTTGGTAAATTCATTTCAATTTTTTCAAGTATTTTAAGCATTTTTTTTCATTTTTTGATAATAACTTGTATTATTAAAAATAATATATAATAAATATATCAAAAAACCTCACCTTAGGCACTAGGGGTGATCCCTTGCCCTGGGTGCCTCGCATCGTTGACAACATAGATTATCATTCAAGCCCTATCAAAAAAAATTTGTCTAATACTTTCTAGATTGTTTTGCAAATGCCCTTTGTAAAACAAATTTGGATAACATCAATTTGCCACCAGTAGAAAGCATTTTGCTTTTCCATCCTTGCAAGTTACTCTCCATATTTTGAATTACACCTTGCTAATCCTTGCTATTGGTGTCTTTGTTAGACAGGGGTAAGCCCAGATACTTAATAGGAAAAGAAGACTATGGCATATGGAAGATGCTCTGCACATAGCCTCTCGTAAACTACTGCAAGTTGAGACCAATAAGTTCAGATTTAGTCTCATTAATCTTATGCCCTGCAACCAACTGTAAGAGGAGGACTCTTAAGTGAAAACATTTGGCTACATTACCTGAAGAGAAGAGTAAGATATCCTCTGCAAAGGAGGTGAGTGACACATTACCCGTTAACCCTCACCAAATGTCTTCACTCAGACTAGCACTATCAACCTTCTCCCATATAATACTAAAACTTGACCGATAAGAACAATAAGTATGGGAGATAAAGAATCCCCTTGCCTGACACCTCTTAAAGAAGCAAAGAAGTCAAAAGCTTTCCCATTGATATCTACTGAGAATTTATTTGTGGAGTGTTGTAACCAAAAATTTTCAAAAAAAAAAAAAGAGAGAAAAAAGGGAAAACAGGCCAGCAGTTGAAAGAAGACCGGTTGGGCCAGGGGATGAAGCCTGAAACAGCCCAATCGGGCTAACAGTCCATGTAGCTAAAACCAGCCCACAGATGCCATCTCTCCTGGTTGGCCCATTCAAAAAAAAAAAAGGAGAAAGAAAAATAAATGAAGGAAAGCTGTCGGATTAGGGAAGGAGATCGATCCCCCATCGGACTCTCCCCGGATTCAGTGGCCAGCGACAGTAGGAAACTGTCGCACGAAGGCAATGGGCAGATAAGAGAGAAGGGGGGGTGTCGATCCCATGAAATCCGGGACTGCTCCGAGTCCTTCTCGGAGCCGCAACTCCCATCGCGAGAGGATTTCTAGTGGGTGAAGGAGATGGCTCGTTCCTATATAAGCATTGCTAAACCCCGCGGGAGAGGGAGAGAGAGGTGAATCCCCCGTGTACGGACAGAGAGAGAGGGAGAGAAGACCAGAGAGAGAAGGAGGAGCCGGCAATAACGTCGGGTTGATCTCACCTTCCCCATAAGTCCAGCAAGTCGTGCTCCCTCTTCCGATCGCACCGCAGATGCCGTCTCCTCCCCGCGGTGCCGTCAAGTTCAAGCCCTCCTCCAAATAATGCCGTCAAGCTCAAACCTTCCTCCAAGCAGCGCCGTCGCGGCCTCCTGAGGCCATTGCCATTGCTGTGCGGAGCATCCAATCGCCAGAGAAGCCCGGCGGGAGCCGCAAGCGTCGCCGGAAGCCGTGAAGCTCCATCGGAAGCCGTGAAGCTCCGCCGGAAGCCGTCGCCGGGAGGAGAAGGAAGCCGTGAAGCTCCGAAGCCAGCCGTCGTCGACCCCTTCTCCTTCTCCCTTCAGTGCTGCTGTAGTCGAGCAAGGCCGGCGCTCCCGCCGGAACCTCCGCCGGAAGCCGTGAAGCTCCGCCATCGCCGTCGCCGGGAGGAGAGGCCGCAGACAGCGGGTGAACAGCGCCGGGGGGGGGGTTATTTTCCCCCGACTTTGGTCCACCGTGGCCAAAGGTCGTGGGGCCCACCAGGAAAAGGGAGTTAAAAAAAAAAAAGAAAAGAATCGCAGCCAGAAGCCGCTCGCGAAGAGGAGCCGCGGGCGCGCACGTGACCAGCCAACCGCGGCTGTGCGAGGAGGAGCCGCGCGTGCGGCTGCTGTCGCGGGAGAATGTTGACCCGCCGGTCAACTGCTGTGGGGCCCACCTGTTGAAAGTTGTAAAAAAAAGAGAGAGAGAGAGACCCGCCGGACAGGCCAGCGGGTGCAAGGGGAGAATAATGGGTCCGGCCCATTTTAACAAGACCGAAGTCTGGGAGGAAGCCGTACGTCCGGACCTGCAGCAGTTAAGAAAATAATAATAATTTTCTCTTTTAAAAGACACAATCAAGTGAAAAATTAAATAAAAATGCACCTAACTAATTAAACAAACCGAGGCGAGCATCCGGCCGGCTAAAAACCCGCCTCATGGTCTCGGCATAACTTAAAAGAATCAAAATAAATGGGCAAGCAATAGGCCGGCTTCAAGCACGTCTATTGACCCATAATTCAAAAAATAAAATAAAATAAACAATAAACAGAAATTAAATAACAATCTACTTAATTAATCAACAAACCGAGACGAGCATCCGGCCGGCTAAAAACCCGCCTCATGGTCTTGGCTTAATTTAAAAGAATTCAAAACAAATAGGGAAAGCAATGGGCCGGCTTTAAGCACGCCCCTTGACCCTTTAAGGTGGACATACAAAGGTCTGGTAAAAGACCCCAATGTCTTACCATGCCCCAAGAGGGAGTTACTTGCCCATTATGCCATGGGAAGGCTGTGCATGATCAACATGCCGACACGCCAAACTATGAGCTAATGAGGTATGAGATGAGTCCCCACAAGCTTATCAAAAGCCGGGTGCGCTCAATCTCAAA
The DNA here is from genome assembly GCA_036172225.1 of Cryptocoryne crispatula var. balansae. Classification (NCBI taxonomy): domain Eukaryota; kingdom Viridiplantae; phylum Streptophyta; class Magnoliopsida; order Alismatales; family Araceae; genus Cryptocoryne; species Cryptocoryne crispatula. Next base: position 15,386,817 of record CM069921.1, read on the forward strand.
TCAGTGAGTTGATTGCCCACAAGCTCATCAAAAGCCGGGTATTTTCAAACTCAAAACAGTGGGGGATGCCCATAAGTCTGTCAAGACCGGGTACATGCCGCCCATGAGTCGACAAGTTCATCAAGGACTCAAAGGACCGAATTGCTGGTCATGCAAGTTGTAAATCATGTCTCATGTTGAGAAAAACAAATGAAAATTCATATCCGGTGCACATGTTGATGCTACAAGGAGAGAGCAATCACATGAAACTCCCGGAAGGCAAGACAAGAGAAACTTGAAAACTGTAAAAATCTGAAATCTGAAATCGAACCTATAAAATTGACATAAAAAGGAACCTCCGAATTTAAAGCACATGAACCTGAACTAAATCTAAAATCTGTCAAATCTGAAAATCACAAACCGAAAACTGAATCAGAATCTGAAATCTGCAGGGAATCTGGACTGAAAAATCTGCAATTAAGAATCCTGGAGTTTGAAGATCTGAAAATCTGTTTTGGGTGCAGAAACCAATTTGCAGAATCCATAAAATCAGAAAAATCTGAACTTTGCAGAGGACCCGAACTGCAATCTGGAAATTGGTCTGATTTTCGGGAGTTTCAAAGATTGAATGCTACATTTCTGAAATTTGAAACATACAGCAAAACTGAAATTAAAAAATAAAAATCTGAACTTTGCAAGGAATCGAAGATTGTAAGATATGCAGAATTTAAGTCTGAAATTCAAAATCAGACCACATAAATTTGAAACCTGCAATCCTAATCAAAATTCATGTTCCGAACAGAATCTGTAAGGTCCGAAAGCTGAAAATCTGAGATCAGTACAAAATCAATACATTTCAGGTTCGGTTAAATCTGCAACAGAAGCCCAAGTTGGTTTAAATTAAATGAAACATGAACCTAAAAAAAAAAGAGACTTCCGAATAAATCAAATCAACACACATTAAATCACAATCAATACATAAAAGATCAGATCTAAACTGATTCTGACAACAAACGTTCAAATCAAATCTTCCTCAACTCAATCAAACCTAAATCAATCCATACAATCTGAAAAATCCAAATTAATGAATAAAAAACAAATTGTACTCAACTCATCAAATCCAAAGAGAAAACAATCAGTTAAATATCAAAACAGATTTAATCTCTCCAAATCAAATCAAACAAACTTAACCCAAATCAAATAAACAATTTCCAATCTGTACCTTAAATCAACTTAAATTCAAATAAATCAATTTCAAACAAATTCATCTCAAACAAATCCAAATCAATCAACTCAAATTAAATCAAATTCAAACCAAATTCACACACCAAATCTGAATTTCAACCAATTTAAACAAATTCAAATTCAAACTAAATTAAATCAACTCACATACAGATCAAAACTAAGTCAAACATAATAAAACAATCTAATCAAACAAGGCAAAATCCAAATTCAATTCAATCAAAATCAAACCAACAAATTTAATTCAACTCAAATCAATTTAATCAAATCCAAATTAAAAATTCAGTGCTCGCCTTCCATCAAATTCATGGGACTGTTTTCTCCTATGTGTGTATGTGAGTGCTTATTTTGTGGATGTATGTCTTCTGTTCCAATGGATTGCTATGACGATAATCAAGGGTATTCGAGTTATCTCGATGTAATTAACGTCGGATCTTCGCACCATCCGACGGGGAGAGGTCAAAATAAATTTTCAAAGAACCTAACAACCTCAACATGTAATTTTGACCCTAGCTAGTACTTTTATGAAATATCATCTATTTTCTTATAAAGTCAATGCTAAGGTCTAATCAAATCAAATTCAAATTCAAATGGAAAATGAATTTCCAAAACCAAAGAGAAGTAAATCTTTTTTGAATTTTGAGGTTACATCAAATGGCACGCCCGGTGGGACCTCTCCTTCCCTTCATCTCTCCGTCATAGCAATTCAGGAAGACATGCATCCCAAATTTCATATATATCTAACACATGCTTCTTTCCTTTTTGTGCGAGGAGGAGGCGGAAAATGTCAAAGGATGAGACCCGGTGGGGTCCAATGCTCCCGCCATGAAGACTTCATCCCGATGTTGCAAACATCTCAAGAAGCCACTCTCGGAGTTCATCCAGCACCGAGAATATTTCAAGGGTCAAACAGCTTGATCCTATTTTTCAAAGGGCTTACCATGGAAGCTCCCCAACAAACAACTCCGGGGGCAGGTGGTCATGGATTTTGTCACCACCAACCCTCAAAGAAGTCAAAGAGGCATCTACCATGCCGTCTCAAGACCCATGCAACTAAACACCAAAGTCGGTTTTTCATACCCGACCAAGACGAGGAGGACAATGCCAAGGCAAAGTCCAATTTCTTCCATCTCCAACAAGTGCAAAGCATCGGGGCAACTACAACAAGAAAAGGTTGACCACAAATAAAAAAAAAAAAGGAGGGCTGCTGGCCAACAGGCAAAGAAAGCTCTCGGACTCAAGCTGGCAACAATGTCATTCAGCAGGGAACAAATCCATTGGTCCAAGTGAACTTTATCAACCAAATGGGGGCAAGGAACAAATCCTTCACCCAAAAGTCATATATGGTCAAGCAATGGCCGTCCCAAAGACATGCACAATTCGTGAGATCACCATTGCTGGCCGATTGGCAGAGAAGTTTCTCACACTCAAGCTGGTGATGTCGTCATTCGACAGGGAATAAATCCCTAAATCCGGATGAACTCCGTCAATCAAACGGGGGCAAGGAACAAATCCTTCACCCAAAAGTCATATCTGGTCAAGCAATGGCCATACCAAAGACATATTCTCAAGATCACCATTGCCGGCCAATTGACAGAGAAGTCTCTCACACTCAAGCTGGTGATGTCGTCATTCGGCAGGGAATAAATCCCTAAACCCGGGTGAACTCCGTCAATCAAACGGGGGCAAGGAACAAATCCTTCGCCCAAAGTCATATCTGGTCAAGCAATGACCAAGCCAAATGACACATCAAGAAGGAATCAATTCCTAACTCATGAAACTACCATAGCTGACCTACCAGAGGCTCGGCATATTCAAGGACAAGGAAACACACTTTGGCCAACCGGATATCAGTTTGGCTCCAAACAGATGCTATTTGGGTAAGGAACAAATCCATCACCCGAGTGTAAGATGTTGAGACTGGTTGGTGGCCCGCATTTTCATTGAGGTGCCGTCTCGCAATTCACTGTCTCACCATGGTTGGTTAAATTGAGGGCTCAAATCATGAGACATTTCAACTGGGTAAGGGATTAACCCTGACCCGGGAAAATAATGTGGCTCCGGTTTAACCCCAAATGTCACTCGGGTAAAGAACAAAGCATACTCCCGAGGAAACAAAAATCATCAAAGTATGGTTACCCGGTCAGCGGCATATGCCAAAGATGTTTCAAAAGGGATTAACCCACAAATCTATGAGAGCACCATGATTAACTGGTCAACAGGTTCATGACAAAATCGCTTCAAGAAGGGAACAACCCTCAATCCACAATGCTGCCATTAGTGGCCTTCATCCACAACATGCAATGGGGAGCCCAGTCAACGGCGTATGCCACATGCCATTTCCATGGGGAATCAATCCTCATGCCATGACATGAAGTCTTTATGGCTGGCTAACCAAGTAGAGGAGTCAATCTTCTACTCTTGAAATGCCGAGGGCTATCAATCATGGGCTTAATCCCGAGATGCTATGCATTGTGACTGCCCAGCTGACAAACAACATCAAAGTTATGTGAGGGATCAACCCTCTAATCTGAAAATTGACAACTTGGGCCAAGCAATGGCCCAGCATGTTGCTGCTTGGGTGAGGGACCAGCCCTCAACCCACAATCTCAACCAAGCTTGATTGGCCAACAATTCAGGCTCCTCATAATCCTCTTCAAATTGGGAACTAATCCCATACTGGTGCCATGGCCCAGGCTGTTCAGTTAGTGGCACAACTCCAAGATATCCCTTGGGCTAGGAATAAATCCGATGCTCACATTAAAACTTGCATATGCAGGGCGTCATCGCACTCTACTCGGGGGGCAAGATGCTCATTCATACATGCTATGTTACTTCGACAACAAGTCAACACGAACCACCACCAAGATGAGGGGGCAGCCCTCTGCTCCTCAGTCCAGGGAGGGCAGGTTGATCAACGGTCCATGATGAAATTGGTCAGGCGAAGGGTCAATCTTCAGCTCGACACCCCAATAAGTCAGACCCACCAACGGGCTTGGTTAATTTATGCTTGCCCTCAGACAAGGAATCAATCATTTGTCTGCTCATGCATCGTGGTCAACCAATTCTCGGTTGAACCAGAAAAAAATTTGGGCAAAGCAGAAATCAGGTGCCCATGCTACAGCCAACTTGATGGAAGGCTCACCAAACTCAAGAAAAAAAAAGACAAATTCGAAATTTTATATTTGGCTGGGGGCAATTGCCCAACTGCACCACAACAGCATGGGCCAAGGATAAACCCCATATGTTATCAAAATGATGAGGGAGGAAGCAATCCTCCACCTCAAAGGGAAAGCCGGTACGAGTTCCAACATTTCTTATTACTAACCGTTATGCCACTCTGGCTCGGTTGGACAAAAGGGACAAGGCTACTCCCCAACCTTCCACCAACACTGCTGCAAGGCCCACTTAGGGAAAGAAGAAATCTTTCACCCGTCGAGTTATTCATGGCCGGTCAGTGGTCCTAATTACTATTGGAGAAAGAGAACGTACCTCTTTTCCTAAAGATCAGCAATTCTGGCCGATCAACGGCCCACCAAGATATGGCTCGGGTGAGGGAGCAACCCTTGGCCCATAATTCAAACAGGGGTAGCCGATCAACGGTGTCATCCCCACATACTACCTTCAACTTGCCAGTTCAACAGGGATGACCAATCAACGGTCATGTCCCCCAAATACTGTTTGATGGGCTAGGAATCAATCCTAGGCTCACCAATTGAAAAATGCTGCCCGATTATCGGTGCAACTCCAAAATATCCTTTGGTCTTGGAACAAATCCGATGACCAAATCAGAACTTGCCTGGATGTGGCTTCTTTCTGTTATGCTGAGGCAGATGAAGTTGAAGCTCACCATACAACATTTAGCCAATCATTTCGCCACTCTGGCCCGATTGGATGAAAAGAATAAGGATGTTGTCCAGCCTTTTGCCAACATTGCTGCAGCTGCACGGGGAAAGAAGAAATCTTTCACCCGTCAATTCATTCCTGACCAATAATGGTCCCAACTGCTAATGGAGAGAGGAATCAGTCCTCTTGTCTGAAAATCAACAAATCTGGTCGATTAACGGCTAGACATGCTATTTCTCGGGTAAGGGACCAGCCCTTGGCCCGTAACTTCAACTAGGGGTAACCGATCAACGGTTTCATCCCTGGACATTATCTTCCAAGTGAGGGATTAACCCTCGACTCGTCAGTTCAAGCAGGACAACTGATCAACGGTTCCGTCCACCAAGACGAGTCGACGAGCTAGGAATCAATCCTATGCTTGTCAATTGGGCAACTTCAAAGTACTCCTTGGTCCTGGAACAAATCCTATGACCACAGCAAAATGGCCCAGATATGGTGCCTTTTTCATGCTCGGGTTCGGAATCAATCCGTCACTCGGTATACATCAAGTGTTGGTCGGTTCGCTGGTCAACCCACGATGTCACCCATCTAATTGGGGGCAAGCCTCCAAGACACTCCAGTACAGCTTGGGCTAAGAATCAACCGGACGCCCGTCATACTGGTAAAGAGTAAGGAAGAAATCCTTTGCGTACGAAAGGAGTGCATTCAACCAAAGTGACCGGTCCTCTGGCCACCAAGTGAGGAAGCAATCCTCCATATTTTAACAAAGTCTGGCCAATCAATGGTCGAAAACATGGCTTTCAACGAAGCAAGGGATCAACCCGAAATTCTGCAGTTAGAAGGAGCCAGCCGATCAACGGCCTATGATGCTACAGAGAGAACAGCCTTTTGCCCTTTCTCTCAACCAATATGATCAACCAATGGTCCGGTCTTCCAATTCTTGCTTGCAAGTGAGGAATCAATCCTCTATCGGGCAAATGGATGCAACTGCCATGATACCAGTCATATGTCAATTGGGCTCAGAACAAATCTTATGCCCTCATTGAATGATGTCTATATGGCATCACCTGATAAGGTTCTGCTTGGGAGAGAAAGCAATTCTCGGCCCATTCTGCATCAAAAACCAGTTAGTTTCTTGAGCGGTCCTCTAGGAACTAATCATCCAGCCGGGGGGCATGCCCCTAAGCCATCTCATATCAAGCAAGAGTGCAGGTGAACTCTCCACCTAAAAAGGCAACAGGGGGCAAGAGGACCAACCTCTATCAATAAACCCCCAGAAAATCGCCAATCCGCGCTAACTACAAAGGGAGACAAAGAAGAAATCATTGTCTCAACAGGAGACTACATGAAGTCAGTCCTGTTATCAGGGTGAGGGAGCAACCCTCCACCCTTCAAGTTAGCATGGCAGGCTGGACAACGGCCCCCAAGGCTACAATTCAGTGGGGGACCAACCCTCAATTCAACATTTCAAATCAGTCTTGCTGGTCAACAGCTCGACCCAATTGTGCCTCTTGACAAGCATGTCAACATGCCAGGGCCAGCCATTAGTCCACCACAAAGCATAAAACTTGGGCAAGGAAGAAATCCGACACCCGCCACAAAATTGAGTCAGGGGAATGAAGAGTCCATAGGACAGCCCTCCACAACCCTTCAATTCAATCCCAGAGTAGGCCATCAACCTACCCCCAAATATGCCCAAAACAACTGCTCATGTGCCCTCACATACCACAAAAGAAACAGTCTCCATGGCCTCCGACATGCCCATGTACAAAAAAAAAACAACCTCCATGGCCTCTGACATGCCTAAATCCCAACTCATGCTAATGGCTGTGACATGCCTATGCCCACATAAGCCATCCCCAAGGCCCCCAATATACCTATGACCAGCCCTACACAGTTTCCCTGTGTGGACTCCAAAGGAATTTCAAAAAAAAGGGGGGGGCTGAATGGAGGAGATACTCCCAACTCAAGCAATCAGAGAAATGAATTCTCAAATCAACACTACACAGCTCTCAGAAGAGAAGAAATCTCTAAATTGAGCTAGGCATGCAATCTTAGGCAACTATTTGTTGATCAAGAAAAGGAAGTCTCGGAGGAGGTTAACATGGGAACAATTTGCCCTCACGGGTACCACCCCGAAGAAGACAGAATATACTGAGGACACAAGGCAACATGTTCGTTCGTGCTTGTCGAGCCTCAAATTTCAACAATCAGAGAAAGTGCATAAGGAGGTCAAGAGCTCGAGGTGTTCACCTTGTGCCACTCTCTCCACCTATCCGTCAAGCATCCACATTGATGGTGGAATAATGACCAAGTGGAACATGATCAAAGTTCATATGGCTTGAAGGAAGCCTGAATTCCCTTGTAAAAGAAAAAAAAAGAGAAAAAAAAAGAAGAAAGAAAGAAAACTGAAATACCTTGACAGACTTGGTTAGTTACACCATTAATTGACCAAGGGCAAAATATGTCAAACAAAAAAAAATAAAAAAAATCCAGCTGAGGTGATGACCCGTTAAGGGGCACCCCAGGCAAAAATGGATCACCCTGCTGTTTGAAAACCCTGCAAAAGGGCATACAGGCAAAAGGAAAGAGGGGACTAGCTTGGGTGAGAACCTTTTCAAAAGGCAGTCAAGTTAGTTTGAAAAAAAAAAGGAAAAAAAAAGAAAAAGAAAAAGAGGAAACTCTGGAAATTCAAAGTTCAAGAAAGAGGGGACTCACCTCTCCTCTAAACATGTCAAATTTCATGCCATCATGACCTCTAAGTCTACATGGCTTCACCCATTCATGCCATTATGACTCTCATGTCCACATGGCTTCAAACAGTTGCTTACCATTATGACCAGCCAGGTCTACATGGTTTCCAAAAAATCCATATCATCATGGCCCTCCAGGCCTATATGGTTTTCATAAATTCATACCATTATGACCCTTCAAGTCTATATGGTTTTCAAGCTTCCATGCCATCATGGCCCTTTCGGTCTACATGGTCCCCAAAATCCTTACGTCATCATTACCACCAAGGTATATGTGACTATCAAATTCTATACCAATATGACCCTCTCGGTCTATATGGTTTCCATAAATCCCATACCACCATGGTCTTTTGGTCTAAATGTTGTTTGGATCCTATGCCACCAAGGCTGGACATGAAACCATTCTCATGTCCCAAATCACACCGGCAACATTTGGGCCTTGAGCCTTTAAGCTTGGGTTTACCTTAAATTCATATTTCATGGGCCAAGTATGATCATCTCATACTCGCATGTCCCACAACTCTTCAAACGGCAGCAAGCAATCCCATATTTCATCTTTTGGACCGAATGCGACTCCTTCGCATTCATAAGTCTTTAAATTCAGTGGCATTAAGCCATCATGTCACTTTTCGGCATCAAGCCACCACATTCGGCATTAAGCCATCACCTCCTCTTTGGCATCAAGCCATAATATTCTTTTTGGCACCAAGCCATCATACATCTTTTGGCACCAAGCCACTACATTCGGCATCAAGTCGTCATGTCCTTTTGGCATCAAGCCATGATACTGCTTTGACATTAAGCTGTATCTTTCGGAATCAAGCCATCACATTCGGTATGGAGTCGTTCCATGCCACAACACACTTTTCGGCATCAAGCCACCAAATCATTTTGGCATTAAGCCACAACACTTTTTTCGGCATCAAGCCACCAAATCATTTTGGCATAAAGTCACAATACCCCGTCACAGCATCAAGCTGTCAACTCCTTTTGGCATCAAGCCACAACACCCTATTTTCTGGCATTAAGCCACTATAACCAAACTGGCATCAAGCCATCATCTCACTTTTCGGCATCAAGCCACCACAACACATTCGGCATTAAGCCATCACAAACCATATTCTCTTGGCATCAAGCCAACACATTCCTTCGGCATCAAGCCACCATCCCTTTTTGGCATCAAGCCACAAATTCATACCCAAGAGGCCGAGTGCGATTTCTTCACACTCACCTGTCCTACGGGTCTATCTTGGCATCAAGCCGCAATATCTTGGCATTAAGCCATCAAACTCATACCCAATAGGCCGAGTATGACCCCTTCATGCTCATATGTCCTACGGGTCCTCTTTGACATCAAGTCACCAAATTCTACCTAGTAGGCCGAGTGGGATTTCTTCACACTCACCTGTCCCACGGGTCTACATACCATGCCCTAAGGACCGAATGTCATCATTTCACATTCACAAGTCTATGGGCTAAACGGCATCAAGCCACCCCAAAATTGATACCTTAATGCTCATATGGACCGAGTGTGACTTCTTCATGCTCATATGTCCAACAAATCATTTTGGTATCAAACCACCATATCCTTTCGGCATGAAGCCATCATACTTTGCCCAACAAGACAAGTGTGGCCTCTCCATACTCACATGTCTTATGGGTTTCTTAGCATCAAACCATCCCAAACTTACACTCCATGGACCGAGTATGACTTCGTCATGCTCATATATCCTACAAGCCATCATATTCTCTTGGTATCAAGCCATCCCAAACATTAACTTTGTGGGTCGAGTACTCAAATGTCCCACAGATTTCCACCGGCACAAAGCCACCAAAGCCTATGGCCCAGGGGAAGCCTTAATTCCTCACCGCCCAAAAATCTATGGCCCAGGGGAAGCCTTAATTCCTCACCGCCCCAAAATAACTTCATGGCTCGAGGGAAGCCTTAATTCCCCACACAAAAGAAGAAGAAAAAAAAAGAAAGAAAAGAGTGGGCTAAAAATGGAGATGCCCGACGGACTCGGCCGATCTCATCTCATTGATCGGTTGAGGGTAAAAATGTCAAGGAAACCTGGATAGAGTGAAAACCTGAAAGGGCGCTCTAGGCAAAATTGGGTAACCCCGCTACATGAAAATCTCGCTTGAGGCATGTAGGCAAAAAGCAGAAGGGGGGGCTGATCCGGGTGAAAACCCGAAAAGGGCAGTCGGATCAGTAAACAAAAAAAAAAAAAAAAAAACAAACAAAACAAAACAAAACAAAACAAAAAAAAGAAAGAAAGAAGAAGAAGAAAACACAAACAAAGGAAGTTCTAGTTGGACCTTGAGAGTCACCTGGCTGGGAGTCATGTACAAACCTATCAAAGGATGATTTGCAGTTAAGCTCCCTCAGAAGCACCGGAATGGCACACAAGCCTGGGGTGTAAAATGCACTGAAAAAGCAAGTGGAAGAAAATACCCTCTCATGGGCCGTCACATCTAAAAACCGACAAGAGGGCCCAAGCCCTTCTCAGCCCCAAAGATGCACAATCAAGAAAACAACAATGCAAAAGAGCAATCTGTCCCGACACAAAGGCAAAACAGGGCAGTGTGAAGAACAACGAACCTCACAAGATTGATTGATCAGGTTGAGGATAGAAGCAAGAACACCACAACAAAGAAACGTGTAAGATGGGAAAGTGGGGAAGAACAACTTCTTATTATACAATCCCAAACAAAAGGGTACAATATACACATGTTCAGCCTCGACAGAAAATGAATGACATTATCATTTTCTATACAAAGAGTACAGTGTGCCCGAACAACCCTCGGGACCCAGGTTTGCCTCATGCAGACGTACATGAAGTCCCAAAGTTATCCTCTTCTGTTCATGAGACCTTTTGCTCAGGACACTCCAAGCATCGGCACCACACCGAGGAGCACGAGCACAAGGGGCTACTTTCTTGATCATTATACATTTGCCTGTTGACATCAAGACAATGCAGTTGGATGATGACAAATGCAAGATGGAGCAAAGAAAGAAGTTCAGCAAGGTTTGCAACAAGCAATTCAAGAATTTCCAGTCAAGCAACAAGCAGATGGCACAAAGGAAATAGTTCAACTGTGTTTGCAACAAGCAATTCAAAAAAGTTTTTTTCCAGTCAAGCAACAAGCGAATGACAGAAAGGGAATGACACAACTATATTTGCATTCATATAGCAACAAGCAAATGACAGGTGACCAAAAAAAAAGAAAAAAAAAAGAAAAGAAAGTGCTACAACTATATTCTTGCACGGGCGATCTCCCGGCGACTCTCGTCTCTGGAAAATCACCCGTGGGGGGGCATTTGTTGTAACCGAAAATTTTCAAAAAAAAAAAAAAGAGAGAAAAAAGGGAAAACAGGCCAGCAGTTGAAAGAAGACCGGTTGGGCCAGGGGATGAAGCCTGAAACAGCCCAATCGGGCTAACAGTCCATGTAGCTAAAACCAGCCCACAGATGCCATCTCTCCTGGTTGGCCCATTCAAAAAAAAAAAGGAGAAAGAAAAATAAATGAAGGAAAGCTGTCAGATTAGGGAAGGAGATCGATCCCCCATCGGACTCTCCACGGATTCAGTGGCCAGCGACAGTAGGAAACTGTCGCACGAAGGAATGGGCAGATAAGAGAGAAGGGGGGGTGTCGATCCCATGAAATCCGGGACTGCTCCGAGTCCTTCTCGGAGCCGCAACTCCCATCGCGAGAGGATTTCTAGTGGGTGAAGGAGATGGCTCGTTCCTATATAAGCATTGCTAAACCCCGCGGGAGAGGGAGAGAGAGGTGAATCCCCCGTGTACGGACGAGAGAGAGAGGGAGAGAAGACCGAGAGAGAGAAGGAGGAGCCGGCAATAACGTCGGGTTGATCTCACCTTCCCCATAAGTCCGACAAGTCGTGCTCCCTCTTCCGATCGCGCCGCGGTGCCGTCTCCTCCCCGCGGTGCCGTCGAGTTCAAGCCCTCCTCCAAATAATGCCGTCAAGCTCAAACCTTCCTCCAAGCGGCGCCGTCGCGGCCTCCCCGAGGCCATTGCCATTGCCGCGCGGAGCATCCAATCGCCGAGAGAAGCCCGGCGGGACCCGCAAGCGTCGCCGGAAGCCGTGAAGCTCCACCGGAAGCCGTGAAGCTCCGCCGGAAGCCGTCGCCGGGAGGAGAAGGAAGCCGTGAAGCTCCGAAGCCAGCCGTCGTCGACCCCTTCTCCTTCTCCCTTCAGTGCTGCTGTAGTCGAGCAAGGCCGGCGCTACCGCCGGAACCTCCGCCCGAAGCCGTGAAGCTCCGCCATCGCCGTCGCCAGGGGGAGAGGCCGCAGACGGGGGGTGCACAGCGCCGGGGGGGGGGGGTTATTTTCCCCCGACTTTGGTCCACCGTGGCCAAATGTCGTGGGGCCCACCAGGAAAAGGGAGTTAAAAAAAAAAGAAAAGAATCGCAGCCAGAAGCCGCTCGCGAAGAGGAGCCGCGGGCGCGCACGTGACCAGCCAACCGCGGCTGTGCGAGGAGGAGCCGCGCGTGCGGCTGCTGTCGCGGGAGAATGTTGACCCGCCGGTCAACCGCCGCGGGGCCCACCGTTGAAAGTTGTAAAAAAAAGAGAGAGAGAGAGACCCGCCGGACAAAGCCCGGGTGCAAGGGGAGAATAATGGGTCCGGCCCATTTTAACAAGACCGAAGTACGGGAGGAAGCCGTACGTCCGGACTGCAGCGGTTAAGAAAAAAATAATAATTTTCTCTTTTAAAAGACACAATCAAGTGAAAAATTAAATAAAAATGCACCTAACTAATTAAACAAACCGAGGCGAGCATCCGGCCGGCTAAAAACCCGCCTCGGTCTCGGCATAACTTAAAAGAATCAAAATAAATGGGCAAGCAATAGGCCGGCTTCAAGCACGTCTATCGACCCATAATTCAAAAAATAAAATAAAATAAACAATAAACGAAATTAAATAACAATCTACTTAATTAATCAACAAACCGAGACGAGCATCCGGCCGGCTAAAAACCCGCCTCACGGTCTTGGCTTAATTTAAAAGAATTCAAAACAAATAGGGAAAGCAATGGGCCGGCTTTAAGCACGCCCCTTGACCCTTTAAGGTGGACATACAAAGGTCTGGTAAAAGACCCCAATGTCTTACCATGCCCCAAGAGGGAGTTACTTGCCCATTATGCCATGGGAAGACTGTGCATGATCAACATGCCGACACGCCAAACTATGAGCTAATGAGGTATGAGATGAGTCCCCACAAGCTTATCAAAAGCCGGGTGCGCTCAATCTCAAATCAGTGAGTTGATTGCCCACAAGCTCATCAAAAGCCGGGTATTTTCAAACTCAAAACAGTGGGGGATGCCCATAAGTCTGTCAAGACCGGGTACATGCCGCCCATGAGTCGACAAGTTCATCAAGGACTCAAAGGACCGAATTGCTGGTCATGCAAGTTGTAAATCATGTCTCATGTTGAGAAAAACAAATGAAAATTCATATCCGGTGCACATGTTGATGCTACAAGGAGAGAGCAATCACATGAAACTCCTGGAAGGCAAGACAAGAGAAACTTGAAAACTGTAAAAATCTGAAATCTGAAATCGAACCTATAAAATTGACATAAAAAGGAACCTCCGAATTTAAAGCACATGAACCTGAACTAAATCTAAAATCTGTCAAATCTGAAAATCACAAACCGAAAACTGAATCAGAATCTGAAATCTGAACTTAACCCATCTGAAAATCAAAATTTGAAGATGGGAGGTGCAGAATCCGCAGCAGAATCTGAAATCTGCAGGGAATCTGGACTGAAAAATCTGCAATTAAGAATCCTGGAGTTTGAAGATCTGAAAATCTGTTTTGGGTGCAGAAACCAATTTGCAGAATCCATAAAATCAGAAAAATCTGAACTTTGCAGAGGACCCGAACTGCAATCTGGAAATTGGTCTGATTTTCGGGAGTTTCAAAGATTGAATGCTACATTTCTGAAATTTGAAACATACAGCAAAACTGAAATTAAAAAATAAAAATCTGAACTTTGCAAGGAATCGAAGATTGTAAGATATGCAGAATTTAAGTCTGAAATTCAAAATCAGACCACATAAATTTGAAACCTGCAATCCTAATCAAAATTCATGTTCCGAACAGAATCTGTAAGGTCCGAAAGCTGAAAATCTGAGATCTGTACAAAATCAATACATTTCAGGTTCGGTTAAATCTGCAACAGAAGCCCAAGTTGGTTTAAATTAAATGAAACATGAACCTAAAAAAAAAGAGACTTCCGAATAAATCAAATCAACACACATTAAATCACAATCAATACATAAAAGATCAGATCTAAACTGATTCTGACAACAAACGTTCAAATCAAATCTTCCTCAACTCAATCAAACCTAAATCAATCCATACAATCTGAAAAATCCAAATTAATGAATAAAAAACAAATTGTACTCAACTCATCAAATCCAAAGAGAAAACAATCAGTTAAATATCAAAACAGATTTAATCTCTCCAAATCAAATCAAACAAACTTAACCCAAATCAAATAAACAATTTCCAATCTGTACCTTAAATCAACTTAAATTCAAATAAATCAATTTCAAACAAATTCATCTCAAACAAATCCAAATCAATCAACTCAAATTAAATCAAATTCAAACCAAATTCACACACCAAATCTGAATTTCAACCAATTTAAACAAATTCAAATTCAAACTAAATTAAATCAACTCACATACAGATCAAAACTAAGTCAAACATAATAAAACAATCTAATCAAACAAGGCAAAATCCAAATTCAATTCAATCAAAATCAAACCAACAAATTTAATTCAACTCAAATCAATTTAATCAAATCCAAATTAAAAATTAAGTGCTCGCCTTCCATCAAATTCATGGGACTGTTTTCTCCTATGTGTGTATGTGAGTGCTTATTTTGTGGATGTATGTCTTCTGTTCCAATGGATTGCTATGACGATAATCAAGGGTATTCGAGTTATCTCGATGTAATTAACGTCGGATCTTCGCACCATCCGACGGGGAGAGGTCAAAATAAATTTTCAAAGAACCTAACAACCTCAACATGTAATTTTGACCCTAGCTAGTACTTTTATGAAATATCATCTATTTTCTTATAAAGTCAATGCTAAGGTCTAATCAAATCAAATTCAAATTCAAATGGAAAATGAATTTCCAAAACCAAAGAGAAGTAAATCTTTTTTGAATTTTGAGGTTACATCATGGAGATACAAATATTGGCCCATGTTATCTATTTTTTGTTAAAATCCATCAACTGCATAATTCCATAAAGGCAATTCCACTTAACTCTCTATTGCACACCTCATAACTGGCAGCAATAGAGAGAGAGATGCTAGTTGACAGTTGTAATTTTAACCCCAAAAGCTATTTAGGATATTGTACTTCGCTTATGAGGTCCATAGTTCTTCAGAAACACAACTCCATAGTTTACCATGCTATAAAATATACAAATGCAAGGCCCATATTTCTTTTGGCATGAGCCTATGGTTTAAGCTTAAGATATTTGAGAATGCTTGAAACAGGATAAAGAAATAAAGAGGTATGACTATGTTCCACGTCACATATTTAACAAGGATAAAGAAAATGCAAGATGATATGTTTGGTATATCAATATCATTTTCTATCATATCCAAGATATTGTGAAGACACCAGGCAAGTGTACGATGGCACAAGGGAAAACTGAAGGCCAAGTCTAAAACCTTCTTTGCAGGTAGCGGCTCCCAACAAGATGTGTTTTCTTGGCCGTAAAAGGTATATTCTTTCGATTTTTTCTTTTTTTGGTTACATTGTAAATGTGATTAAATTATTATTATTAGCACACCGGAGAGACGAGAGAACCCGGAAGTTGTCTTAATCGGAATTGAAAAAAATTACCGAACAAGTCGGACATTTTCGAAAAAGTATAATTTTTGTTTTTTTTCATATCTACATCTTTTATTTTTTTATAATTAAACTTAATAGTCAGTACATTCATTAGCACCTTTTTTGTAACTTATAGTTCAAGTTTTTTGTAACTTTGCTTTTAATTTTGGTTTAATTTCGTTAGACAACATGTTTATTATTTTTTCGGTAGTTATAGGTGCTTGTATTTTTTCTATTTTAGTTTAACTTTGATTTTTTTAATTGTTGTTGTTAGTTAGCATCATTAAATTATTAGATAGCATGTTAGTTTTTTGATTTTTCCTATCTTTTTATTAAGTTCTCCTCTTAGCTGGAAAGGTGTCAATATGTTTCATATGTTTATATTTTAGCTACTAATCTACTTTTTGTTAATGGACTTGATGTTTGTTTATTTTTTATGAAGATGCTTCAAAGTGTGAAGCAAGATCAAGCTTCGGGGACGAGGTCAAACACTTAAATGACTTCAACGGGTCCCATGATTTCAAGACATCCTTCTAAATCGAAGGATGTCGGATGGAAGTATGGACTTTTGGTGGATCAAAAAAAATAGGGATCTTGTTAGATGTATATTTTGTAACAAGGATTGCAAGGGTGAGATACAAAAATTAAAGTAACATATAGTCAGTCTATCCAACAATGTTATAAGTTACAAGAAAGTTACAAAGAATGTGAAAGAGATTAAGCAACATGTGAAACAAGCTAAACAAGCTTGTTTTGAAAAAGTTACAATGATAAGAGAGATTGAAGGAAAAGATACTCTTTTTGGTATGAATCCTTCGGAGGCAAGCACCAAAGGCGAAGACCCTCTACTTGTTTGTGATCTAGTATTTTTGCCTCCTCATTTGAGAGATCCTATGGACCAATTTATAAGACAGAATCTAAAATTTTTTAAATAGGAAAGTGTGAAGGACAAGAAGTATGTAAAGGAATAGACGGAAAAGGTTGTGCAATATATTGTTTAGTGGATCTAACAAACAAATATTTCTTTCAACACTGTACATTTGAATAGTTTTTAGACCATGTTAAAAGTTACTGGTCAATTTGGCCTGAGTATGAAAGGTCTGTCATATCATGAAGTTTGTCAAAATTTATTTGTAAAAGAGATTCAAACAACTCAGAAATTAGTTGATAAATAAAAAAGAAATTGGGTGAAATACAAATGCACTATAATATCGGATGCCTGGACAAATAAAAGGGGGAGGACATCGATAAATTTTTTAGTCAACACACGTACAAGCACAATGTTTCTAAAATCAGTAGATGTATCTTCACAAGTCAAAGATGTAAGATTGTTGGTTGATTTGTTGGATAAGGTTGTGGTTGAAGTTGGTGAAAAAAATTTATCTAAATTGTAACGGATAATGAGGTGAATTACGTAACTGCACAAAGAATTTTAATGTCCAAGCATCCTCATTTTTTTGGACACCATGTATAGTCCATTACATTGATTTGATGTTGGAAGATATCGTCGTACATCAAGTCCACAATTAAATATGTCAAGTATGTCATGACATTTATTTATGATCATACAAAAGTTTTTGCCATAATAAGGAAGTTCACCAATGGAAGAAAATTGTATAAGTAGCTGTTACACGGCAATATCTCAAATTAAAATGTTTGTTTATGATGTTTCATTTCGGTTTGTAAATTGTGACCACCAATAACATTTTTTTTTGTTAAAGATTTGTGACAAACTACCTAAATCTAGAGAGCCTGCACAATTTGAAAGCTGAATTGAAGAGAATGTTTACATCTAAAGATTGGATTATCTCTAACAATAGAGGGGCTAAACAAACTGAGGAAAAAAACGATGTGATATCATCTAAAAATAACTTTCTGGAGAGGTGTGGCCTACGCTCTATCAATTTTCAAGTCTCTTGTGATTGTCTTACATCTAGTTGTGGTGAGAAACCAACAATGGACTACATTCATAAAGCAATGGACTGGGCAAATAAAGGCATTAAGAGTGCCTTGGATAAAAAGTTCAACAAATATGGTCTAATTTGGGACATTGTTGATAGGAGGTGAGACAATCAACTCCATCGTCTATTACGTACGACAAGATATTATTTTAATCCCTAATTCTTTTACTCAAATTCTGATGTTAAGAGTGATGCAGAAATAAAACAAAGACTATATGATACCATTGAAAGGTTAATTGATAGTCCTTATGAGCAAGATTTGATTACCAAGCAACTGAATACATACAAAGATGCTAAGATCCTATTTGCAGAGATATGGCCATTAGACCAAAAAAAACATTCATTTCAGGTTGGTATTATTATTTTAAAATTTTAATTTCTACATTTCAAACTATTATTTTTTATTTGATTCAATGTCATTTCTCTTATAACAAATTGATGGAAAGATTGGGGAGTAAGGTACAATTGCAAAGATTTGCCATCAGAATTTTAAGCCTCAATTGTAGTGCATATAGTTGTGAGCGCAACAGGAATTCCTTTAAACATGTATGCACTAATAATATTCCTCTTTTCCAGAATGTTTCATTAAAAATTTTAAAGTAATTTTCGGTCTTATATTACAGGTGCACACAAAGAAAAAAATAAGTAAGAACAAAAAAGACTAAACGATCTTGTTTATGTTCAATACAATTAAAGACTTCGAGATAGCCAATTTAGGACAAAGAAGTTCAATCATGATCATATTTCTTTGGATGATATCGATGAAGCCGATGAGTGGATTACTAGTGATGAGGACTATGTGCATGAAGGAGAGCACCACACATGGTGGGAAGTTAAGCTAGCAACCAATGTTGAAGAAGAGAAAGGTCAATCTACCAAAGTAGAGGTCTCTGAAAGGCAAAAACTTGAGAGGGGAAAAAGTGTGGCTGTTGATGAAGATACCTCAAAATCAAATGGGGAAATTTATGTTCATCTTACTGATGATTCTTTCAACTGATATTTGTGTTAATTGGATGGGAACATTAGTTGAATGCACTTTTTAATGGTGTTTTGAACTTGTGGTTATTGATGTATTTTTATGCATGTTTTACAATTATTGTTCGAATGTTGTCCACTTGACATATTAATGTACTTTTTTGTGATGTATTCATTTTTCTTGTAGTCTAATAAAAATGAAATGAGAAAAAGTACATCATTTTATTTTTTATATATTCATTTTCTGCATTTTTAAATATATTTTATATATTTTTATATATTTTATGCATTTTTAGATACATTTTAAGCATTTTTAGAAGTATTTTCCTACATTTTTCAGATATATTTTCTGTATTTCTATGTTTTTCCTACAATTTTAAATATATTTCCTGTATTTTTATATATATTTCTTGCATTTTTGATGTCTTTCCTATATTTTTAGATATATTTTCAGTTTTTTTTATATTTTTATACTATGAAAATAAATATAATAATAAATAAGGGGTACCTCACCTCGATCACCTCATGCCTCTAACTACATAGTTCACCTACTGCCTCAAGTTGGGAATCAGGGTCCTTGTTATCTCAGTTCTTTTTTATTCTCTTTTTATATGCATGTAATTATCTTCGTCTTAATAGAATTTTAGCAGTTATCCAACTTCATAAAAAAAGTCTAAAACCTTCTTATAAGCAGATATATTCTAGCTGCATTGATTTACTGCCTAGTCTTCTAGCTAAACATTTTATAAATCAGTGAAAAATAAGACATCTCACATGCCAATTATGATATAGACAGAAATTTGTATACCAAGCAATTTTATTTTCAAAATGGCATTCAATTACGGTAGTAATGACATCGTAGTTATGTAACAATTACTTCCAAGAATGATAATAAATTATTCAAAGAAATTAATTTCTGGTTCATGAAAAGCTGTTTGGATATCGGTATGCAAACTCAGCACCTTCACATGCCAATACCTAAAAGACTCTGGTAAATGAGAAAAGTCCCTCTGGTTAAAAACCATCAGGAATGGAAGATAGCCAGGAGCGAAAGATAGTCCCTAACAAATAAATCATTAATGTTCTTTGAACATTACCAAGAAAACTGATCTTTTGCCCTTGAAAAACAGAGAAAGATGATGACCGTTAAAAAGATATTTGTACTGAATCCCTTAAAGCTTTGACAATTACAAGAAAGAAATTTTTTGCAGTCCAAGACCAACTCAATTTCCACACCCCCCAAACCCCCCGGCCATCAAAAACCTTCTGCCATTCACCTTGAGGGCTATGCATACATCATGGAGAAAGTAAAAGATAATAAAAAATGAAGAAAATGATGCAGACAAAAAAAAATGATTTACCTTTCAACCCCACCAGAATTTACTTATCCTTTCAAGCACAGCATCATCATCAACAGAAGGTAGCTCACCTTTTGCGGGTGAGGCCACTTTCTCTGTGCAGCACCACACCCACGCTACACAGCACACGCTTAGTCATCCTTCTCTACTCCACTTTTTGCCATCCAAGCAGAGTGCCCAATCATTGTCATGAGTGTACGTGGCAAAGAAGAAGAAGGAAAAAGATAGAAAAACAGGGAGACAGTGATCAGGGGATAGATTCTGGAGGGGGTTGCCAAAGAGAAATAAAAGTGTTTAGTCAGTAATTAGGCTTAACCATTTTATCAACTTAACCCAAGTACAACCTTGGTCAAAATTTCAAAAAAGTAACATAGCCAAGTATTGTGTGTGTGCGCGCTAACAGTTCACGGGATAGAAACCATGGTTTTTAAGGCATCGCCTAGGGATTGAGGTGACAAGGTGCCCCCTCGCCAGTCAAGGCGAGGGGCGCCTAGGTGAGCAGGGCAAGTTAAGGGTATTTTAGCTAATTTAAGAAAAAATAATGCTAAGTATCAATATCACTTAAATGAGTGCTTTTGAAGTAAAAATAACTTGTTCTAATAATTAATTTGATTATAAATAGACATTTTAATGAAATAATAACTAGAACTAATAATTTAAATTTTTTTACCAATAATTAATACAAAATAAGTACTGAAATTAACAAATATTTAAGGTATTTAGTCTATGTAACTATGCACTTACACATTATTAATTGATTTACATAGTGTCATAATTATTTTGCATTATTTTTCACACATATATTTGTTATTTTATCAATTTTACTATAAAAAAGTGTCACCTCATGCCTCACCTTATTGCCTAGGCACCAAGACTGCACTATGTCACATTGGTCACCTTGATCACCTTGAAAACCAAGATGGAAACAAAAGGTTTAAACTTTGAGGACCAATATCCAGTTAGGCTGGAAGTTATAACAAAAAACATTATCTAAATCTTGAATTATTGAGTGGCACTAAATCAACTCAGAAACAGGGTTGCAAAGTCTCAGCATTAAGCATAAACTCTATCAATTTCAAATTTGACAGTTCCATGTTCGGACAAATGAAGAACTTAATTCTTGCATGTTACTACAGAAATTGGATGAATTGGCATATAACGTAACAAGAATTCAATGATAGTAAGCCCCAAATAAGTGCAACATAAAGCATTTAAAATCTGAATAGCATAAAATGTGCAATCTGTTAATCGAATATTGAAAAACATAAAATTTGGCATACCGCATCTGACACATCACAATGAAGTTTTGTTACTGAATCACCCCTTCCAAGTTCACTGGTAATGCCATAAGCAATATATGTCTTAGGACCAAGATCAGGTTTTAATGCTTCTGTAGGAAGTTTTACAGCAATGTTAAGAGGACCAGCTCTTGGATCAGTATATTCTCTAAAAGGAAGTGCACTGATGAATTCTTCACAATGACGGGGCAAACACTCCTCAAAATTATTATGAGGTGGCCAATCTTTCAACTTGAGCATCTCCGGCCACATGTTCTTGTACATTCGCCCTTCTACATATCCTCTGAAAAACTGATGACTAATAATCTCAACCTGTGCAAAACAAGCAATACAGATCATTCTCAAAAAGAAAGTGTTTCTGGAACACTTGAGAAAATGATTATGCATCCCATAATTCAATTAGTATAACTAACATAAGATCCCATCAACAGCGTACAGAAACTGCAGGGAGAACAAATCTGTCACACATAAAGCAACAACTAGGAAAAGAAGACAAGGATCATCTGTTATGACGAGCAAATACTGAAGCCAATAGGGACAATAGTTCGTTTATATTTTTTTCTTAAGAAAAGTAAAAGATTGATTGTACATAAAAACAACACTAGGATGCACATGATTCCAAATGGACATGCTTGACATGAATGTAAAGAATGAAATCAAGAACCAATAAGAGTCGTAATAAAAACTTGCCTCACAACAAGATAAACAATCAATTGCCTTCAGTTTATATGTCTTTGAAGCTTTATTCACTCGTAGTATGCGCCACATTACCATTGGCTCCCAGCTCAGCCCTGTAGTAGATTCAAGTACACTGCGAACAATTACAGGCTCTCCTTTGGCCCAATGCCTTTGAAAATGTTCTAGATCCTCTTCTTTAATGTTGGTAGAATGAGGGCAATACAGATAGTTATCTTCAGAATCAGTTCTAGATGCTGCCTTCCTTACATTTTCGTTCTTCTCTAGACAGCAGTCTTTTTCACGGGCATTAACATTATCTGGTATGTTGAGAGCTCTACTCAACGCCTCTGCCTTCGCATGTAATCCCACAACCCAATTTTCTGGGAACAAATGCTTCAGTTCCAAAATGGACTGATGGCAACCACCAAGTTCCTTAGGTGGACAAGAAATAGCACCCATGGCATTGGTTTTCCAAACTGTACAATGCTGAAGGTAGTCCACTGCAAGTAGTTCAGAATGGCCCTTCACAAGATCATTTTTATGAGAGCTTCCTGGAAGAGGATCCCCTCCATGCATGTATGCAGTACCTCTATTAGAATAATCAGGGATCACTATCCTACTATTACCTCGAAGGCTGCCTTTACGAATTTCTGAGCAACAACTTAAACATAGCTCATACGAACATCTTGGGCAGCTCCTATGCAGGTCAACAATTGAAGTTCCACAATTATTACTGCATTTCAAAAACCAATTGCCATCGGTACATAGCAAGTGAAGAAGCAGTAATTTCATTCAGGAGAACAAAGAGATCATACCAAAAAACCCGTTCAGCTATATGACTATCTGTCTTCACTATTTTCAAAGCATCAACTGACAGACCTAAAAAATCATCATTATTTGGAGTTAAAACTCTAGCAAGAGATGCGACAAGAAAAAAAGAAAACAATGAAAGGTTGGCTAACGCCTTGAATGACCTTGAATCCTAGCTTCTATTTCTTTCTCCTGTATTTGTTCTGCGAAAAACTTCCGCAGGAACGGCAGTAAAAAATGTAGCATGTACACATCATACTTGATCTTCTGGGTGCACTTCATTCCGTTCCAGCCTTGCTAAAATAGATACGAGGACCTCAGTTTAAAGCTGATAGTTCATGTAACGTTTCAAGTAGCAATGGACATGCACACAGACAATTAAAGTCCTAAGGTGAATAGTGGGAAGTTAAAAAAAAAGAACCAAAAGGGACAAATCTGGGGTCGAGAAGATGGTGCAACTCGAGACCTTTGCTCGCAAGCACTTCCTTAGACATTCGTTGCAATTGCAGTTTCCACGACAAACTGGACAAGCCTCTGAAATGGCATTCTCTGACAAAAGCGGATACCTGCAATTGATCATGGTGAGGAAAATATCGAGGACTCTGTCGATTACTTAGTTTCGGAGAGGATATCGATAAACGGGTCGTACCATTGCCGAATGCACTCCACACAGTAACGCCGCCTCTTGCATTTGAGACAAGGTACCACCCTCCGTCCCTTGTAGCAGTGCCGGCACTGATGGCACGTCCTAGGCCCAGGCTGAAAAGAACACAGTAGATAATGAAAAAACGGCAGGCGACGATGCACAAGCAACAGCGAAATTTGAAGGTTGCCGGGGGCGGGCTGTGGGGCAACGAGATACCTACCTCCAGGATGGGGTCATCCACCAGAGACGATGAGCGAGAAGACGACGATCGCGAGGACAAAGAGGCGCAAGATGCAGTCGGCACGGCCGCATTGCCGCGGGGAGAAGAGGGAACAGAAGCCGCCGCCGCCGCCCCCCTCCGCCCGACGGGCCGATCGGACTCCACACACCTCCTCTTCGGTTTCTCCGCCGCCTTCTCCGGATGCCTTCTCCTCTTCTTCCCCCAGAAGACCCGGAACAGCATGGCCTCCGCCGTCTTCCTCTAACCCAGCACCGCAACAGCAGAGCCTCCTGCACTTGTGATCTCGTCCCGCCAACCTCCACCGCCAGCGACTTCACGCAGCTTCTTCCCACGAGCTTCCATTGCGGCGTTGCGTTCCTCTCCTTGACTCCCTCTTCCGCACCCTCCGAGTACGTTACCTCTTAGGGTGCGGATCGAGTCCGAGTTCGTTGAAGACAAGCAAAAGGGGGAAAAACTAACGGGAGATCCACTGTACCTTGCAACCGTAAACTCTCACATATTTTAATATTTTATTTACGAGTTAGGTTCTTCTCAAAAAAAATCTTATGCGAGGAATTCGTCACATTCTTCGCGTATTCACGATACGAGAGATCCTCAGAAGAAGAAGAGTCCGCCGGACCAACTCGATCTCCTGAGGAGTCGGGCTCTTTAGTTAAAGTCGGCCAACACGATGTCTATTTTATTAAATTTTGACGGAACTTTGATATACATCTCTCCATAATTCCGGTCAGAAGACACGTACTTCACGTGTGCGCCGTCTAAAATTTGTGATATCTCTAATACTAAAATTCGTGTAAAATTTGAAATAAATATTTAAATATGAATAAAAAATTAATAAATTTTTAAGCATATTTTATATTTTTTTGAAAAGAAATCTATATGGTAAAAACTATGGAGTTGATCATTTAAATTAAAATTTAACTAAATTTATTATATTGTGTGTAAAAACTAAAATAGGAAAAAAAACATGAGAGATCATAATTTGCTGAAATAATGGGATCTTTTCGAGAAGATTTTTTTGATTTTAAATTATAAAATTTAAAGATAATAAAAATCGTATAATATTACAAAATTATTTGCATAATCGTGTTTTTTGACAATTAATATGATTGTCAAAATAATATTAAGAAATGAATTCTTACGTAATATAATAAATCGTAATAATTCAAATACATCACAAAGTATACAAAATATTGTTCCGATGCTGTCTTTGATTCTTCAATGAACCACTCCGGGGTTTCTCGTAATGTTGAAAACTTAAAACTTTATGGGGTGTTTGGTTGCATGATAATGAGTATTTTTATTTTAATTTTTAAAAATTGTAGTAAAAGTTTATTTTAAAAGTGTTTGGCATGTGTTACAATTTTTTATCTTAAGTTTTTTCATCATCCTCCACGTGATGGAGAAAAAAAGAGGTATTGAGCATTTTTTTTTCCAAAAGGACACAACCACAACACATGGTCCACAACCCATGTGCTACATAAGTGACTTTTCATTTATGCACCAAACACCTTACCATCATTTCTAAAAATGATAATATTTTTGCCGAACATTATATTTTTATAGTTTTTAATTTTAAAATCTGTCAAGTTTCAATGTGTGATATCATTTTTTATCATGAAATCATATAAAAAAAACAAAATGCAACCAAACACCCCATTAGTTTCTTTCTTAATTATAATGTGCTCATCATGGATACAAACATAATTGATAATTTTTTTATTATCTTTTTTTATGCACTTGATATCAACTTGTACCCCTTTGTCGATAAGACTCTTCATAATTTTAAAATAAGAAGTTAAATAATTTTCCTGTATAATAATAAAATGTATTTAATATGAAATTATAAAAATAGAATATATAAAGAATTAATTAAACATACCGTTTATCTTTCAAAATATGTATTATGACACTAAGAGCTTGTTCTGTACCATAAAATCTCGAGGATAAAGTTGATTTATTCTCAAGATTTCGAGGATAAATAAGATTTATCCCCAAATTATCCCAATACCAAATGTTACTTGGTATTGGGATAACTTGGGGATAAACATCTCTTCGTAATTCTGGTTAGAAGAGATGTACCTCAAGTGTGCGCCGTAAAATTTTGATATTTCTAATATTAATTTTGTGTAAAAATTGAAAAAATAGTTAAATATGAATAAATAATTAATAAAATTTTAAGTATATTTTATACTTTGTTGAAAAATAATCTATACGGTAAAAACTATGGAGTTGATCATTTAAATTAAAACTTATCTAATTTTATTATATTGTGTGTAAAAACTAGAATTGGAAAAAATATGAGAGATCATAATTTGCTGAAATAACGACATCTTTTTAAGAAGTTTTTTTATTTTAAAATATGAAAGTAAAAAATAATAAAAATTATATAATATTACTAAATTATTTACATAATCGTGTTTTTTGACAATAAATATGATTGTCAGAATAATATTAAGAAATGAATTCTTATGTAATATAATAAATCGTACTAATTCAAATACATCACAAAGTAAACAAAAAATATTGTTCCGATGCTGTCTTTGATTCTTCAATGAACCACTCTGGGGTTTCTCGTAATGTTGAAAACTTGAAACTTTTAGTTTCTTTCTTAATTATAATGTGCTCATCATGGATACAAACATAATTGATAATTTCTTTATTATCTTTTTTTCATGCACTTGATAATTAACTTGTACCCTTTGTCGATAAGACTCTTCATAATTTTAAAATAAGAAGTTAAATAATTTTCCTGTATAATAATAAAATTCATTTAATATGAAATTAGGAAAATAGAATATATAAATAATTAATTAAACATACCGTTTATCTTTCAAAATATGTATTATGACACTAAGAGCTTGTTTTGTACCATAAAATCTCGAGGATAAAGTTGATTTATTCTCAAGATTTCGAGGATAAATAAGATTTATCCCCAAATTATCCAAATACCAAATGTTACTTGGTATCGGGATAACTTGGGGATAAACATCTCTTCGAAATTCTGGTTAGAAGAGATGTACCTCAAGTGTGCGTCGTAAAATTTTGATATTTCTAATATTAATTTTGTGTAAAAATTGAAAAAATATTTAAATATGAATAAATAATTAATAAAATTTTAAGTATATTTTATACTTTGTTGAAAAAAAATCTATATGGTAAAAACTATGGAGTTGATCATTTAAATTAAAACTTATCTAATTTTATTATATTGTGTGTAAAAGCTAGAATTGGAAAAAATATAAGAGATCATAATTTGCTGAAATAATGACATCTTTTTAAGAATTTTTTTTATTTTAAAATATGAAATTAAAAAATAATAAAAATTATATAATATTACTAAATTATTTGCATAATAGTGTTTTTTGACAATAAATATGATTGTCAGAATAATATTAAGAAATGAATTCTTACGTAATATAATAAATCGTACTAATTCAAATACATCACAATGTAAACAAAATATTGTTCCGATGCAGTCTTTGATTCTTCAAAGAACCACTCCGGGGTTTCTCGTAACGTTGAAAACTTGAAACTTTATGGGGTGTTTGGTTGCATGATAATTTTTTGTACACTTTCATGATAAAAAATTGTATTAAAATAAAAAGTGAACTAACTCATGACATAAAATTATCATGTTTGGAGGGATGTGATTACAAAAAAGAGTAACCACCGCACATGACCAAATAAAGTGGGGGACCACAAGAAAAAAAGAAAGAGGTGAGACCCTCTTTTTTTGTTTAAGAAGAAAATCACTTTCAAAACATAAAATTATCATGGTTGTCAAACACCTGTTTTAACAAGTTTTCTTACAATTTTTAAAAATTAAAACAAAAACCTCAATTATCATGCAACCAAACACCCCATTAGTTTCTTTCTTAATTATAATGTGCTCATCATGGATACAAACATAATTGATAATTTCTTTATTATCTTTTTTTCATGCACTTGATAATCAACTTGTACCCTTTGTCCATAATACTCTTCATAATTTTAAAATAAGAAGTTAAATAATTTTCCTGTATAATAATAAAATTCATTTAATATGAAATTAGAAAAATAGAATATATAAAGAATTAATTAAATGTACCGTTTATCTTTCAAAATATGTACTATGACACTAAGGCGTCGTTTGGTATCGGGATAAAATTGATGGAGATAGGGATAAACCAATCCTTGTGATTAACCCTATCCCCACTATGTTTGGTAAGAGTTAGGATAGGTTTAGAGGATAACCGTATCCTATGTTTGGTACGTTAAAAATAAATTTGAGGATAACCTTATACTTCAATATTTTTAACTTTGTTTTTTATATTATTTTATTTTATTTTTGATAACATATTTATAAAAGTCTTCTTAACTAACTTACATAGTCATACGATAAATCTAAAATAAAAATAAATTTAAATTTAAAAATATAGACGAGCCACCACTGCACATAATTTTAAGATGAAATAAAAATATTGATTTCCGATCCGCTCCCGCTGTCCTGGTGCTCTGCCTCCCCGTCCCCAGCGTTCCCAAAGGTTCTTGGGTGACCTCGGAGGCGCCGCGGAGAGGGCAATCCACGCGGTCCTCCTGCTTCTCGACGATCAGCTCTTCCGATCTTCGCTCCACCTCCGGCGAGAAGACTGGCCTGTGGCCTCCGCCCCCTATGGGAGGGTTGGATTTCCGCCTCCAGCAACGGCCGGCCTCCGTTCCACCCCCCGTCGCCGGCCGATTCCAGCCACTCTCCGCCTCCGGCAATGGCCGGCCTCCTTCCCGGTTGCTGTCAATCCCAGAGACTTCATCGTCTCCCTCTGACGGCCCTCCACCGTCCTTCCTGCACCATCCTGGATCTCCTCCGTCGCCGCACGGTCACCGAAAGTTCGCCCCCAGCTTCCCGAAATCGTCTGAGCCCCCCTTCGCCTACCCCGCACGATTCATCTCCCCCCTTCCTGTCCCGTCTGGAACCGTCTTCACCATCGGCTCCTCTTCTTCTTCCGATTCCAACGGGGAACAAGTGTGTTCCCGCAGACGGCATCCCCCCCCCCCCCGGCGGCCCGCGAACAGGGGGCCGCAGCCCCACCCCCTCCCACGCGGAGGTGTCCCCCCCGGCGGTCCGCCCCTCCGGCGGACACCACCCCTCCTCGGCGGACGCCTCCCCTTCCCCCCGCTCCCCCTTCCTTCCCCGGCGGTCCGCCCCCCATCCCGCGGACACCCCCGCCGGCATTCGCACCCCCCTCCCCCGCCCCTCCCCCGCGGAGGTGTCCCCCCCGGCCCCCGCCGGCGCTCGTGCCCCGCCCCCGCGGCGTTCACCCCCCTCCCCGCGCCTCCCGCCGGTGCGCTCGTGCCCCGCCCTCCCCCCGCCGGCGTTCGTGCCCCCCTCCGCCCGGCGCTCGTGCCCCGCCCTCGCGGCGTTCGCCCACCCTTCCCCGCACCTCCCGCCGGCGCACTCGTGCCCCCCTCCCCCCGCCGGCATTCGTGCCCCCCTCCCGCCGGCGCTCGTGTCCCGCCCCCGCGGCGTTCGCCCCCCCTCCCCGCGCCTCCCGCCGGCGCGCTCGTGCCCCCCGGCGTTCGCAACCCCTCCCCCGCGGAGGTGCCCCCCTCCCGCCGACGCTCGTGCCCCGCCCCCCCGCCGGCGTTCGCGCCCCCGCCCCCCGCGGGCGGTGCACCCCGCGGCGTTTGCCCCCCGACGTCGTATCCCGCAAAGTTGATTTGAGGATCAACTTAATCCAAATATTTGGTAGGATGACTTATCCCCATATTTATCCCTGATTTTGGGGATAACCTGGATTAACTTAATCCAGATTAAACTCATTTTTAAGGCGTCGTTTGGTATCAGGATAAATTTAATGGGGATAGGGATAAACCAATCTTTGTGGTTAACCCTATCCTCGTCATGTTTGGTTTAACTTAGAATAAGTTTAGGGATAACCCTATCCTATGTTTGGTAGGTTAACAATAAATTCGAAGATAACCCTATATTTTTATATTTTTAGTTTATTTATATTATCTTATTTTATTATTCATAACGTATTCATAAACATCTTAACCCACTTACATATTTATATAATAAATTTAAAATTCTATTTAAATATATAAATAAAAATAAACTTAAAAATATAAATTTGAAAATATAAATAATGTAATTTATTAGGCGAAATATTTTAACGGGAAGCAACTTGCGCCCTCCCCTCCGCCCGCCGGACGGACCCCCGGCGGACCGACGGTGCTCCCCACCCCCCTCCTCGACGGACGGAGCCCTCCCCCCGGCGGACCGATGGCGCTCTCGCGGAGCCGCTCCCCGCCCCCTCTTCGGCGGACCGACAATGCTCCCCTCCCCCCCCCCCGGCGGACGGACCCCCCCCGACAGACCGGCCGTGCTCTCCGTGGAGCCGCCCCCCGCCCCCTGCCCCCCCTCCCCGACGGACCGACGGTGCTCCCCGCGGAGCCGCTCCCCGCCCCTCCGGCCCCTCCATTGGCGGACAGAGCCCCCCCGGCGGACCGACGCTCCCCGCCCCCCCGCAGACCGACGCCCCCCGCCCCCCAGGCGGATCGCGTTCGGTTCGATTCGGTTCGGTTTGGGACCCGTTCAATTTGGTTCGGTTTGGAAAACCTCTAAATCGATTTAAAATCAAACCAAATCGTTTAAATCGACTTAATAAAAAATTTATAAAATATGCACGGTGCTCCCCCTTTCCCGGCGCCCCCCCTTTCCCAGCGGATCGCGGCGGCACTCCCCGGCGGGCGGTCGGCAAACACCCCGCCCCCCTTCCCGGCGGACCACGGCGGGGCTTCCCCGGCGGCGGCATCGGCCAGCGAAGCCCCCCCCCCCCCCCCGCGGCAGCTCCCCGCCGGACGGCGGTGCTCGGCCCCCTCCCCCCGGACCTCCCGGCTCCCCCTCCCGCGGAAGCGCCCCCCTCCGCGGCGGCTCCCCGCCGGACGGTGGCGCTCGGCCCCTCCCCCCGGAGCTCCCGGCTCCCCCTCCCGCGGAAGCGCCCCCCTCCCCCCGCGGCGGCTCCCCGCCGGACGGCGCTCGAGCCCACCCCCCCATGGCGGCTCCCCGCCGGACGGCGCTCGGGCCCCTCCCCCTCCCCTGCGGACGACGAGCCCCCCCGCCGGCCGGAGTCGCCTCCCCGCCCGCCCCCGGCTCCCCCCCGGCGGCCGACGCCGGCCGTAGTCCCTCCCCCGCCATGGGGGCGGCGCTCAGCCCCTCCCCCGAGCTCCCGGCTCCCCCTCCCGCGGAAGCGCCCCCTCCCCCCCGCGGCGGCTCCCCGCCGGACGGCGCTCGTGCCCCTCCCCCTCCCCCGCGGACGACGAGCCCCCCGCCGGCTGGAGTCGCCTCCCCGCCCGCCCCCGGCTCCCCCCGGCCGGCCGCTGCCGGCCGTAGTCCCCCCCCCCCCCCCCCCCCCGCCGGTGCGCTCGTGCCCCGCCCTCCCCCCGCCGGCGTTCGTGCCCCCCTCCGGCCCGGCGCTCGTGCCCCGCCCTCGCGGCGTTCGCCCACCCTTCCCCGCACCTCCCGCCGGCGCACTCGTGCCCCCCCTCCCCCCGCCGGCATTCGTGCCCCCCTCCCGCCGGCGCTCGTGTCCCGCCCCCGCGGCGTTCGCCCCCCTCCCCCGCGCCTCCCGCCGGCGCGCGCCGTGCCCCCCGGCGTTCGCAACCCCTCCCCCGCGGAGGTGCCCCCCCTCCCGCCGACGCTCGTGCCCCGCCCCGCCGGCGTTCGCGCCCCCGCCCCCCGCGGGCGGTGCACCCCGCGGCGTTTGCCCCCCGACGTCGTATCCCGCAAAGTTGATTTGAGGATCAACTTAATCCAAATATTTGGTAGGATGACTTATCCCCATATTTATCCCTGATTTTGGGGATAACCTGGATTAACTTAATCCAGATTAAACTCATTTTTAAGGCGTCGTTTGGTATCAGGATAAATTTAATGGGGATAGGGATAAACCAATCTTTGTGGTTAACCCTATCCTCGTCATGTTTGGTTTAACTTAGAATAAGTTTAGGGATAACCCTATCCTATGTTTGGTAGGTTAACAATAAATTCGAAGATAACCCTATATTTTTATATTTTTAGTTTATTTATATTATCTTATTTTATTATTCATAACGTATTCATAAACATCTTAACCCACTTACATATTTATATAATAAATTTAAAATTCTATTTAAATATATAAATAAAAATAAACTTAAAAATATAAATTTGAAAATATAAATAATGTAATTTATTAGGCGAAATATTTTAACGGGAAGCAACTTGCGCCCCCTCCCCTCCGCCCGCCGGACGGACCCCCCCGGCGGACCGACGGTGCTCCCCACCCCCCCTCCTCGACGGACGGAGCCCTCCCCCCCGGCGGACTGATGGCGCTCTCTGCGGAGCCGCTCCCCGCCCCCTCTTCGGCGGACCGACAATGCTCCCCTCCCCGCCCCCGGCGGACGGACCCCCCGACGGACCGGCGGTGCTCTCCGTGGAGCCGCTCCCCGCCCCCGCCCCCCCTCCCCGACGGACCGACGGTGCTCCCCGCGGAGCCGCTCCCCGCCCCTCCGGCCCCTCCATTGGCGGACGAGCCCCCCGGCGGACCGACGCTCCCCGCCCCCGCGGACCGACGCCCCCCGCCCCCAGGCGGATCGCGTTCGGTTCGATTCGGTTCGGTTTGGGACCCGTTCAATTTGGTTCGGTTTGGAAAACCTCTAAATCGATTTAAATCAAACCAAATCGTTTAAATCGACTTAATAAAAAAATTTATAAAAGATGCACGGTGCTCCCCCCTTCCCGGCGTCCCCCCTTTCCCGGCGGATCGCGGCGGCACTCCCCGGCGGGCAGTCAGCAAACACCCCGCCCCCCCTTCCCGGCGGACCACGGCGGGGCTTCCCCCGGCGGCGGCATCGGCTAGCGAAGCCCCCCCCCCCCCCCCGCGGCAGCTCCCGCCGGACGGCGGTGCTCGACCCCTCCCCCGGGACCTCCCGGCTCCCCCTCCCGCGGAAGCGCCCCCTCCCGCGGCGGCTCCCCGCCGGACGGCGGCGCTCGGCCCCTCCCCCGGAGCTCCCGGCTCCCCCTCCCGCGGAAGCGCCCCTCCCCCCCGCGGCGGCTCCCCGCCGGACGGCGCTCGTGCCCACCCCCCCATGGCGGCT
Organism: Cryptocoryne crispatula var. balansae; assembly: GCA_036172225.1. NCBI lineage: Eukaryota > Viridiplantae > Streptophyta > Magnoliopsida > Alismatales > Araceae > Cryptocoryne > Cryptocoryne crispatula. Next base: position 15,419,600 of record CM069921.1, read on the forward strand.
CCCCGCCGGACGGCGCTCGTGCCCCTCCCCCCTCCCCTGCGGACGACGAGCCCCCCGCCGGGCCGGAGTCGCCTCCCCGCCCGCCCCCCCCCCCCCCCCCCCCCGGCGGCCGACGCCGGCCGTAGTCCCTCCCCCGCCATGGGGGCGGCGCTCAGCCCCTCCCCCGGAGCTCCCGGCTCCCCCTCCCGCGGAAGCGCCCCCTCCCCCCGCGGCGGCTCCCCGCCGGACGGCGCTCGTGCCCCTCCCCCTCCCCCGCGGACGACGAGCCCCCCCGCCGGCCGGAGTCGCCTCCCCGCCCGCCCCCGGCTCCCCCCGGCGGCCGCTGCCGGCCGTAGTCCCCCCCCCCCGCGCCCGCGGACGCCGGACGCAGCCCCCCCGGCGGCGCGTTCGGCCCGCCCCCGGCCGGCGTCCCCCCTCCCCCGGCGGCGTTCGGCCCCCCTCCCCCGTGCCCCCCGCGCGTACGCCGGCCGGACCGGCCGAGTCCCCCCCCCCCCCCCCCCCCCCCCCGCCCCCGTGGACACCGGCCGGAGCCCCCCTCCCCCCTCCGGCGGCGTTCGCCCCTGGACCCCCTCCCCGCACGCCTCCCCCCTCCAGACGTCGTATCCCCCAAATGTGACTTCAGGATCAGTTTAACCCAAGTATTAGGTGGGATGATTTATCCCCACACTTATCCCTAATTTTGGGGATAACCTGGATTAACTTAATCCAGGTTAAACCCAATATTAAGTGTGTACCAAACAGGAGATTGGGGATAAACCAGGTCTATCCTAGGTTATCCCCATACCAAACAAGGCCTAAGTGTATACCAAACAGGGGATTAGGGATAAACTAAGTCTATCTTAGATTATCCCCATACCAAACAAGGCCTAAGAGCTTGTTTTGTACCATAAAATCTCGAGGATAAACTTGATTTATTCTCAAAATTTTGAGAATAAATAAGATTTATCCCCAAATTATCCCAATACCAAATGTTACTTGGTATCGGGATGACTTGGGGATAAACATCTCTTCATAATTCTGGTTAGAAGAGATGTACCTCAAGTGTGCGCCGTAAAATTTTGATATTTCTAATATTAATTTTGTGTAATAATTGAAAAAATATTTAAATATGAATAAATAATTAATAAAATTTTATGTATATTTTATACTTTGTTGAAAAATAATCTATATGGTAAAAACTATGGAGTTGATCATTTAAATTAAAACTTATCTAATTTTATTATATTGTGTGTAAAAACTCAATTAAGTATCGGAACAATATGGAGTTGATCATTTAAATTAAAACTTATCTAATTTAAATGATCAACTTCAATTAAGTAATCAACTCCATAGTTTTAATTTAAATGATCAACTCCATAGTTGTAGATAAGTTTTAAATTAAACTTTGAAGTTTTTTATCATGGATACAAACATAATTGATAGCTTCATTATTATCTTTTTTCGTGCACTTGATAATCAACTTGTACCCTTTGTCAATAAAACTCTTCGTAATTTTAAAGTAAGAAGTTAAATTTTTTTCCTGTATAATAATAAGATCCATTTAATATGAAATTAGGCAAATGAGAATATATAAAGAATTAATTAAACCTACTGTTTTTCTTTAAAAATATGTACTAGGACACTAACGTGTTGTTTCCTATGGATAACTCGGGGATAACCTTGGTTTATCTCCAAAATTTTACGATGCCAAACCGGCCTTAAAGGTACCGCTTGGTGGTTAAAAAGTGTAGGCTACATCTTTGTTGTATTGTATGCAATGTTTAATCTTAAACATTACATTAAAAAAATTAACATATTTCAAATGTCTACATAAGAATTTATGCAAGTATAACAATGTAAACATATAACTATATAATATTTATGTGATAAACAATTATATATAGTAGACATCATATCTTTCTATTGACTTGATGTCATTGTTAGAACATTTTGAACAACTATAAGTATTATTTTTCTCCTTGGCAAGATAAGCACATAAAGAACATGGTTTGTGCAATGGTACTTTGTTTTTAAGAACATCTTATATTTGTACATTTAATTCATATGAAATGACCTATGAAAGTAATTTGTTAGGAATTCAAGAATTCAACCAACAAATAATTATTATGAAATGGAATGCTAGATAATACATGCATGTGGTTTGATATAAAGTTGAAAACAACTTACCTCAAGTTATGTAGTCATGCATTTGTTGTAAACATATCTCTTCGAACTGAGAAAAAGGAAGGCCGGTGTTCTCAATGACAAAGCTGCTGCAAGAAGGCTTTAGGCCTGGCAAGGCCGCAGCACAGGGAGGAGGAAAAAGAAGAAAGAAAAAGAACTTAAGTAGGCAGCAGGATCGCAGAGTAAGGGTGTCTAGGGAGAGGAAGAGAAGGTGGTGTTGTGGGCAATGCAAACCTGAGATAAAGGATCATGACATCCTGGCATAGTTAGCGGCACCGGTGGACCGAGGGAATGGTGGCAGGGCAGCTAGCAAGCTGGTGCTTCTGTCAGGGTCGTGGAGACAGCAAAAACAAGGGGTAGGGGTGTTTAACTTGTGAGGCAGTCTGGTCTGGGCCAAAAAATGAGTGAACCGGTGTGAGCTTCTCTTGGTTGGATTGATGGTCCAGCACTGAGGCAGTCCAGGCTGCTGTCTTGTGCACCTAGGCATGCCTAAGCGTTGTAGGAGGCCAGATTGTGGAGGCTGGAGAAGGCATGGGCTCAAGGCGAGACCTGGAAAGTGCCTTTGTATCAAAGTGTTGCTTAGGTACATGCCTTGACAACCCTGTTAATTAACAAGGCCGTTGAAGAAAGTTGTGTAAGCTAGAGACAGATTTTCAGATTGGGGAGGGGAGGGAAGAAAATGTTGGATTGGTTCTTCTACAAAAACACAAAATCAATAAAATAAAGCAACGATTCTGGAGTGATCTGGCAGCCAAGATCACCGCTGGTGATTAAGATCCGGCTGCCACTCCTTGCATCTTCCCCACCTTAATTTTAATTTACGGACCCCTTATCTGCTTGCTTAGTAAATCTAGGCTTATCTGTCTGCTGGATCCGATATGGCCATCCTCCCCACCCATTTAGGGTAGTGAGAAAAGCAGGGATGGTGCATGTATTTTCAACTAATTCAGTTGGTACCACCAATCCAGATCGTAAGAAGCAAAGTAAAATTAATTAAATAAAGACATTCCTCAAAAGGCAAGAATCTACTTTAGTCGGAAGGTAAAAGAAAGAAATAAGAATAAGGATCGGTGAGTGTGGTAGAACTTTTTTTTTTGGCCTCACCTTGAAAAGGAAGTTGGTCTGTACTTTTGTTTAATGCATTTTTTATTTGTCTACAGCTGTATTCTTCAATTTGTTTCCTACTTGCCAGTTTTTACTTATGGCAAAGGTGTTTCTTTGGGGCTTCAGATGATAGATACTGCCTTTTCTTTTAGATGAATAACACTTGTCTCAGACCACTTTTGGAACATACTGTCAAAGTATCTATCATCTGAGTTTTGAGTTTAAAATCTGAAAGTTTGAAAGCATGTATATTTAACTAATTCAGTTGGTACCACCAATCCAGATCGTAAGAAGCAAAATAATATTAATTAAATAGAGACATTCCTCGAAAGGCAAGAATTTATGTTAGTCGGAAGGCAAAAGAAAGAAAGAAGATTAAGGATCGGTTTTGCAAAAATCAGAGCAAGCAAGGCATTGCTTATAAATCACTATTCTTTAAAAAATAAAAAATTATGCATTTTTAATAAGTAAAATAATTCATTTGTAGAATCTGAAGCCATGCATGTTGGAAGCTATAAAATAGGTTTTTAAATATCTTCTTATCAAAGTAATTTTTAAATCAAAACCTATATCCGAAAATGAGATGAGATGAATACACTCAAATTTTCGAGGACATGAAATGGCAAAACTACTAAACTTATTAAAAATCAGATATGCTCATTATATAACCACAAAGCCGCAGGTCAAGAAACGTTTTTAAAAACCCAAGAGCCTATACGTTTTTTAATCTCTCAAGACAATGAAGTTTAAATCCATCCATGTATATCAAATATCGCGAAATCTCTATTGCTCATGTTTTAAATTTTAGAAGAACGACATACCTCAAGATCCTGTCATTGTGTGAAGGCAGAAATTCAGTGGCGTTTCCTAGTCTTGAGTTTAAAATCTGAAAGTTTCAAAGCACGTATATTCAACTAATTCAGTTGGTACCACCAAACCAGATCGTAAGAAGCAAAGTAATAATAATTAAAAAAAAGACATACCTCAAAAGGCAAAAACCTACTTTAGTCATAAGTTGGCAGTAATCCATCCAGGATTCCAATGTCGTTTCTGGGCAATAGAAATTGTTTTAGTGTGACTACACAGATATTCCCCTAAATGGGACGTAGGGAAAAAATAATGATATACCTATGACGGTAATAACCAGTTGAAATCGCATGCAAAGATGGAATGAAAAAAGTATCCCGATGTTATCTGTGATGTAGAGATGCAGAGAAAGCAATATGGGTTTAAAAGATCGGGTGGTTGTGGTCTTTTAAACATGGGAACACATAAGGCGGTTGTATACCGGCAGGAAGAGATGTACGACTGGTGGGGGTGGTGAGTAGAGAATCTGTGAAACAGTTGCTAATAACAGAAGGATGGCGGCTATCAGGATGGTCAGGCATATAGAACCAATCGGAGACGGAGGCCATTGTAGCTGATTTGTAACCACAGTTGACAGCAGGCTGCAGGAGTGGCCACAGTAACGGAAGGATGGCGGCTAGCAGGATGGTCAAACAGAGAAGTTTTAAGAACGGAGGCCATTGCGATTGCAGGAGTGGCCACGATAACTGAAGGATGGCGGATAGTATGATGGTCAGGCGTATAGACCATTCGGAGACGGAAGCCACTCCTGCAACCGCTATCTTGCTGATTTGTAACCGCAATTGACGGCAAGCTGAAGGAGTGGCCAGGGTAAACACAATGCCGCCGAAACGAGGTTGCAAAACCCAAGCAAGTTCGCATTTTAGAAACAAAGGGACAGTAATGGAGGGGGGCTTGTTAGAGGGGAAGGAGAAGGCAATAGTGATGCTGGGCCTAGGCGGGCGCGGTCAGTAGGTGCGATTAGGGTGGTTCGTGGGGAACGGTACATTTGATTCACGGTTGAGTGTTGGCGGGTGAAGGCGGGGAGTGATAATCGGTGAAGGCAAGAGGTGCCAATAGGGTGAAACAACAGGCAAGTGGAGTGGAAAGGTGCCAACAGGTGTAGGTAGGGAGCGAAGGCGGGAGGTGCGATAAGGGCGGAGAGACGGCAAGCGGAGTGGAAAAGTGTCAAAAGGGCAAAACGATGTTTACGAGAGAGGGATAGAGGGACGAAGAAAAGGGATTCACGCTTCTATAGATTAGTTATTGATATTGATGAGCTACGCCTTGTTTCTTTGTATATGTCATGGTTTGGGAATCCATAATTGTATCCAAATTCAATGCCGTCCGTGGCTTATAAAATGAAGGAAGCATCCATGCACCTTCTCCCCCTCCCATGGGGAGGATGGTTGAGATCATGTTTGACGAAAACACATTAGGATGCAAAAAGCCAATTCCATCTGTTCTACATGAAAATGAAAAATCACTATAAAAATTCTACACCCAGTGTTGTGTACTGGGCTAGTTAAGAAACTGAAGACACATGTGAAGAAATGTGCATCTAACTCCAATGCATAACGTTGGATGTATAATTAATAATGTAATTATTATTTATAACCGTTAGACTCAAGGAAGTTTAGGCTCTTGCTACTAAGTTTGTGAAAAGCGCCATTTTTCTCAATCGTTTCTAGCCATTAGGTTTCATCGCTAAGGACTGGTGGATAGTGTCTTTTATACACTGTGTTTATCATTTTTTTAATTTACAGACACCAAACATTAATTAGGAAGTGACAAATGAAAATTGAAGCCAAATAAATAAACAAGCCCCAATCTATCCCTGACACCTACACATAATTGGCTTATCTTTTTGAAACATGGTATCCAGCATTTGTTGATCCAGGTCAACATGGACCATCTTGAATAACTTGTTTAGAGTATTAAAAAGTGCCTGGAATAGATCAAAAAGGTAATCCTATGAAAAAACAGGCCATTTCATTGAGGACTACTACTCAGCCATCCAAGGTAAAATCAATATAATGATGTGATTCATGGAGGGAAGGATTACGAACTATAGATGTGAACAAACAGAAAGAACGTTACATGAAAAGTGTATAGGCATGCAGTTATTCTAAAATCAAATCAAACACACTTCCAAGTTTCATTAGACCATTATGATTGTGGGACAAGTGATGTTGGTTTTTTTTTGGTGATACGTTATGCAACCTAATCGTCGTCAATTCTTGTACTTGGCTGAACTAATCACTCCGCAGTCCTGTAAATCAAGTAAAGAATAGGATTTCAAAGTTGCCAAAATCTTAAACAGTAAGAAATCACATTTGATGTCTAAATCTGAAAATTTCAGATTTCACAAAAAAAAACACTGTAGTCTCACAGGGCCTCAAATCATAATTCTTAAATCTGGATGTTTGATTCAAAATTACAAAAGCTTGAAGCTTTCATATCTCAGTATCCAAAAATGAAATCTATAACATCATGAATCTTAAATGAACCAGAAAATTCAAGTTCAAGAATCCCTAACTAAAACTTCCTTAAATTCGAAACTTCACAACCCAAATCAGGCACTCAAAAACTCAAATTCCTAAACCCAAATCTAACACTTCGCAACATATAATATGAAATACAACGATCAAGTATTTCAAGATTACTATGTATCCTGCTCCTTTAATTAACTTCACTGGCCTGGATTTTAAATTTAGTTTTTTATTCACTTGTTTAAATAATATGTAGTTAAAAATTAGGTATAAGTGCTGACTTAAAGGTTAATTAAAAATGTCGCATCCAAGAAAAATGAATACTAAATTCCCCATCTGAAATTTCCGATGATCCAAACTGAAACTTGAAGCTTGGTAAAATTCCTAGCTCCGAGGTTCAGTTCTAAGAATACAATAAATCATCATTCCCATTGAGGCCCATCAAAACCTGCCAAAAGTAGAACATAATAAATTGGAAAGATTTTAAAAGCCCTTCAACAGGCTCTATATCTAACGTGTTACTAATCAGGAACGTCTTTGAGCGGAAATAACTTCACCTTAAGAAGATTCATACAAATGATAATAGAGCAAACATGTTGACCAAGACCTTGCTGAAAGAGAGATGACAAATGTCCTAGAACCTGATTGACAAAGGCTCTCGCTGAAGAGCTATGAGATAGTCTCTCTTACAAGCTGAAGGTTAGGTTGTTGGAGACCAGACCCAAGTGTATAGTCCATTTCCTCTTGTTGACGGTCCATTTCCCCTTGTTGATGGTCCTTGCCAAAAGCTGAGAAGATGATTGTAACTCCAAGGAAATGATATCGTTGGATGACAAAGATCAAATAGTGAAATCACTGAGAAAAGACAATGCATAGCAGCAAGAAAGGATGAACTTGTCAAAAAGCTGCAGTAAAAATACTAATGGGGTGTTTGGTTGCATGATAATTTTTTGTACACTTTCATGATAAAAAATTGTATTAAAATAAAAAGTAAACCAACTCATGACATAAAATTATCATGTTTGGAGGGATGTGATCACAAAAAAGAGTAACCACCCCACATGACCAAATAAAGTGGGGGACCACAAGAAAAAAGAAAGAGGTGAGACCCTCTTTTTTTGTTTAAGAAGAAAATCACTTTCAAAACATAAAATTGTCATGGTTGTCAAAAACCTCTTTTAACAAGTTTTCTTACAATTTTTAAAAATTAAAATAAAAACCTCAATTATCATGCAACCAAACACCCCATAAATGCACACAAATTATCCAAATGAGAATGTTCTGTCTCAAAAGAGAAATAAAGAGCATGGTAGATAGGGTAAGGTCAAAACAGAATAACAAAGAGAGTAGGCCAAAAAAAAAACACCATGCTAGGAAGAAACAAACAAGATCGTCGACACCAATAGCAAGTTGCTTTACCCACTCTCAAAATTTTAACTGGGAATATTCAAACTGAAACCCATATGTAAGACTGACATTAGAGAATACACTACAAAATTTTAGGAAATAGAACACTAATCATCCATGAAGAACTTGGAAGTACAATGCAAACTGACCAAGACTTGTGTCTTTTGTGAGCCTGGTAATGAAACATTTTCTGCAATAGGGGAGGAACAAGCAGTTAGGGGGCAATAATCCAGCACAAATTAAAGACAATCAAAGAAGTAATGAAACCAAAAAGTGCATGATTTAGAAAAGGAAAGGAACTAACCCAAGTTAGGCGCCATCCTTCTCTAGATTCCTACCATCAGTTATATGATGGCTACCATGACTACAACATAGACACCTTCTCCTTTTATAGATTTTTCTTCAACAAACCGACCATGGATATGGCAGGATAGGACATTTGTGCCCATTCAAGAAGAAGACGCTGGCTGAATTAAGAGGAAAGATGTGAGCAAGGAGTAATGGCGTGCTTGGACATTGAAGAAACGTACGGTGCACGCTGGAGTTCGAAAGAGGTAGCTGCTATGCATTAACAAATCGGGATGATAAAATGAAGGACGTAATGCATCATACGGTTTCAGAATTGGAGCCGTCAGATGCTGCCATTGGATGCAAGAGGCCGACGCATGGTAATGCATGGGAGAAAATCGGTTATATAATGTTGGAGGGCGTTGGAGGCTGACAGGAAGAAGTAACAGACAGGAGAAAATTGGACGATGGCTTGATGGTGATCGAACGCTGGTAAGGGGAGGACGAAAGAACAGGTACTCGTGCATTTATAGACTAGGTATAGATTATAGATAACAAAAAAAATAATTAAATTGTAAAATTTATGACACTTCGGGATGATAAAATAATCCTGGCTTGGAGGCACTTCGGGATGATAACCTTGGATCCTGTGTCTCCATCACGAATTGATTAGAAATATCTTTTATACTTATTAGTTTTTATTTTTTAAAGAACCGATAATATATCAATTTTTATTTGATTGGATACTTCGGTCGATCCAAATTTTATCTATATCAAGATCAGTCTTTTTTTTTTTTGAACAAACAGCACCCACTATTTTATAGATAACCAAACAGAGTACAAGGACACCAATAAAAGGAAAGACTAACAGGATACAACCAGACTGTCAAGATCATCGAAAATCTGCCGCAAGTCATTATCACCAGAGTAGGACAGAGCCATAAGGTGACCAGCACATTTAAGTGCTGAGACTGTCGGTCGGCAGAAATAGATACTCCCTTGTAGGAGTTTGAGCAAGTCCACGAGACCGGAAGAACACACCCAAGAGGTGTGAATAACGCCCATCCAAACAGTCTCGTACCAGAGAGGACAACTAAGACAAAGACAGACAACACTGAGAAAACACACAAACACCCAAATACAAACAACGAGTTACACCCTTCCAGTGTACCACACAAGACGACTTCGTTATACATATATAGACAAAACAAAAACACTGGAAGGTGGACAAACCTACTGGAACGGAACATGCATGAGGGAGGGAGGGCATCCCTCCCTCCCCCTCCCAAGATAACCTCAAAATAAGAACGCTAAAACAACCGAAGTCTGAAAATCGTGCGCCGAAGAGGCAACTGGAAACCAGACACCGAACAAGAAGGAAACGAGTGAGGGAGCTGCCGGTGGAGAGTCGAGAGTACCCACCGATGGGCGAGAGTGTCGCTGGTGAAGAACGTCGGAGGCGAGGGAACCGCCGGTGGAGGGAACTGGGCTTCGCTGATGGAAGGCCGAGGGCGCCGCTGGAGGGCAAGGGTTCCGCCGGAGGGCAAGGGCTCCGCCGGTGAAGGACGTCGGAGGCGAGGACAGGGGTTCCGCCGGTGGAGGGGACTGGGGTTCCGCCGGTAAAGGGCGGCTGAAGTAAGGATTTCGCCGGTAGAGGGGATTGGGGTTCCGCCGATATAAAGGCGAGAGCGCCGCCGGAGGGCGAGGGTGCCGCCGGTGGAGAGGACCGCCGGTGGAGGGCGAGGACGCCGCCGGAGGGCGAGGGTTCCGCCGATGGAGGACGAGGGTTCCGCCGGAGGGCCAAAGCGGTCTATATCAAGATCAGTCATGGATGCCAATCTTGACTGATTGAGAATAACCCAATCCCATACTTGTTTTGGTGCCATTATCTACAAAATTAGATGATGGATGTGAATCTTAAATTATTAGAATTTCAATTACTATAATTTCATATTAATTTCCATATTTGTGTATCTTATAATATAAAATAATGAAGAGAGAGGGGGGGGGGAGAGTTTAACCAACATTTTGATATCCAGGATCACTTTTTGAAATGTTATAATTTAACTCTATTGTGTTAAACGTGCGCTTAATGAGAATATAAATCCAAATTTAAGTTTCACTCACAACATTATTACATTAATAACTTGATCATTAGTAAATTATCTTTTAACACTCGAATTACAGAACAGTAAAATTGTCATTAAAAAATTATTATGATTCTTAATATGTATATCACTGCACATCTACCCACTCTGGTGTATTTCTGTAAAGTATCATAATCTGAACCTTAACGAATTAGAGAAAAGTAAAATTGTCATTAAAAAAATTATTATGATTCTTAATATGTATATCATTGTCCATCTACCCACTTGTGTATTTCTATAAAGTATCATAATCTGAATCTTAAAAACATAATTAATATGATGTTTGGTTTATATTAAAAATGATTGTACATCAATGTTCATATTGATAATTTTAGAGTATAGAGTATCCATAACAAAATTAATCTAAATGGACACTGGTATTAAAAATATTTTATTTTTACTATAAATTTTAAATTTGATATTAGACAGCCAAACAACTTGTGATGATTCATATTAATATTAATTTTAAAAATAAATAGTGATATAAATGTTTAATACTATTAATTACGACAAATAGACTATAAAAGATCAAGTCAACCATCTGTTAATATTTTATGATTTATATTAACTATAAACTATGCAAGTAAGGTAGAAGAATTGATAAAACATAACATGTCACGCCCCGGATTTAACACCATAATAAGCACGCACGGCGGAAAACACGGTAATTCCGGAAATGCGACAGTTGGTTTAGATTAATAAACCCATAATCGGAAAACAAGCTGATTTCCATTTCAACACAAACTTTACAACTGGTAACCAGAAACCAGTTCACAAATTTGAGTACATAGCACAACAGAAAAATCGATACATTATATCCACAAAATTGGCTAATACAGCCATCCAAAAATCCGCTTCATAGGGATTAACCTGATTCAACTATATCGGGTACAAAAGATTGTACTTGTCACGACCCGGAATTTAAATAACATTACCACAAATACGCAGCGGAAATACACAATGTCGTGACAGTGGGATGAAACCCAACACTTGGATTCCACAACCCAAACTTAAACAATTAATCTCCTAAGATCCATCAAAACAAGATAACAGAATCATACTTCTAAGTCTATCCACACTCTTGTTCAAAAACACAAGCAAGATCATCTACCTAAGTAGAGAATACCAAGAATCTCCATGTACAAATGACTCTGATTCCTTTGGTTCCACCTGATCCTCATCTTCAAGCTCTTAAATCTTCAAAACCTGCTGAAAAATTTAACCCACAACGGGGTGAGTCCTGGGACTCCGTAGGATTTACACCCTTCACCCATCAATCGGATAAATAACATATAATCAAGCAATGGTATGTAACATATCTAAATTGAGATGTAATACAAAAGTATAGAATGTCTTCTATATTAATCTCACAACCCATATCTGAATATAATTATCTTCAAAGAAAAGATTATGCCAAAGCCAATTAATTCTAGACCAATGCACACAAGACCATACAAGCTAGACAAATATCATCTAAATGACCTCAAGACTTGACTTAACATGACCAAATTAAAACAGACAAATCTGATTTTTCTAACATGACATGGTTTAACATCCATACATGACAAACAAGTAACATATTTCATATCCTTTCCAAAACACATAGCCAAAGAGCAAGGAATTGGTCGTCTTGCTTCACATGTACAAAATGCATTCACCAGCTCTAATATATATAGCAGCAACATATAATAAGCTAGCCCAAAGTGCACCTAGGCAGTGGTGACACTAAGGGAAAACTGCGGTAATCCGGGATCTGTGGGAGGGCCGGATTCATCTAAGTTACCCGCTGCCCACGGGGCAATTTACTAGCATAGGCTGGTGAAGCCTTCATAGCACGTCATATCAAGAGTTCATAACATAACTTCATATCATGACATACCTGACCATACCATGCATACATGACATAAACATCTAATTTCATAGCCTTTCATGCAAGACATAGCATTCATAACGAACTTGACAAGATATATGATAACCCGACTTAATTGAACTTGTTCTCAATGACAACTTGTACTAATCATGACCAAATTGACATAACTAACTATGCATAGCATAGCCCATGGTCTGAAACCAAATTAAACATATTTCACCATAATTAGACAAGACTTGTACTAACCGACATGGTTAACATATCCTAAACAAAACTCATATCAAACTTGATAACATGAACCTAGCCATATCATGCAAGACATATTACACAATCTGGAACCAAACCAAATAATTTTTACATGATCTATGCACATGCAATAACAAACCAAATCTAGACATGCTTAATTATATACACAAGACAAATAATCAAACCCAATTTTGGCATAATCAAAACAAGCTAACTTCTGATGTCAACACCCATAATCTGACCTAAACAGGTTCCAAAAAGTGAAATTTGATGACTTTTGATTTTTACAAAACTCCACATAATTATATTTCAATTCTAGGTCCATTCTAGCACATAAACATATACATAAATAACATCTGGCCAAGTCTCATGAAGAATAGTTCTACCCATCCAGAATCATGCCAAACATGTCGCATAATATTCAAAATATCATTTTCAAAGTTTTGGATTCAAGGATTTTTGAGAAAATTCACTAATCATGAGTCAAAAGTCTAAACTAGTCAAATCAAGGTCTATAAGTTAAATCATGCATATTTTCTAATCAAAATGGGATCAAATACATAGACGAGCTTGAGAAACCTACCTGGAAGCTCCTGTGAATTTTCTAGAATTTTCTGTATTTTCTGCTATTTTTCTTGGCCTTAATCTAATATCCGGATTTAATAAATCCGAAAATTAGAAAATGCTGAACCGGGCGGTTCGACCGGCTGAACCGGGCGGTTCGGAGGTGCTGGACCGCGGCTGGACGGGTGGCTGGACTGGGCGCTGGGCCGGCTCGACCGGCGGCTCACGGCGGCGGTTCGCGGCGGCGCTCGCGACGGTGGAGGTGGCGCTCGCGACGGCAGCCGGAGGCGGCCGGCGGTGCTCGACGGCGACGGCGATGGGCGGGGGAGGGTCCGGCCACGACAACGACGGCGAGAGGAAAGCGACGGCGAGGGAGACTCACGGCGGTGATAGCCCGGAACAGGGAGGCCGGCGAGGCAATCGGCGGCGGCGACCGCGGGTGCGCATTGCGTCAACGCGCACGGGGGGGGGGGGGTTGCGACGACGGCGGCGGCGGCCGCGGGTGTGCGTAGGCGGGCGAACGGCCGGGTGAGCGGCGCTGGCGGGCGGTGATCAAGGAGGCGAGGGGCGGCAGTCACGCGGCCGGAGGGGCACAATCGCGCGGTGGCTCGACGCGGGGCCACGACTGTGCGGGGACGAGCGGGCGAGGCGATGGCGGCGGCCAGGCGCTGGCGCGCAAGGCGGCTGCCGGTGGTGGTCGCGCGGGAGGCTGGGAGGGTGGCAGCGGCGGCGGTGGTCGCACGTACGGGGAGCGAGAGGAAGAACAAAGAAGGCGGGGGGGGGGGCGCGTAACCGGCGAGAGAGAGAGAGGGCCCAGCGGGGTGGGCGTAACCAGCGGGCGAGAGAGAGAGAGAGAGAGAGAGAGAGAGAGAGAGAGAGAGAGAGAGAGAGAGAGAGAGCGGGGCGGGGCAAACGTTACGGGGATTTTTTTTTTGAAATGTTACATTCTTCACCCCTTAAAATAAATTTCGTCCTCGAAATTTCAAAACTTTACTATTTAGTCGAAAAGAGGAGTCAAGATAATTCGATTCTCATGAACTCAATAATAGATTCTCAAACCACGATACACAATATATGTGCCAAAATTCTCATCATCCACTAATATTATCCATATCAAAATTTCTAATTATACACTCTTCCTTCTATATCATACCATTCATGATAATCTAATTATTGTATCTCAATTTCATAAAAATTATCACTTTCAGCTCTCTCTAATTTATCATATGTCTATACCATTCCTTCATAATAATTAACTCTCCAATCTCTAACTTTATCCAAAAGTTTGATCTTCAAATATTATCACGATCATCATTTATTATTCTAACCTTCTTATACATCAATATTCTTCAATCTTCTTATCAATTATAACACTTAAATCTCATCCTTATTATCATATCTCAAACATGCCATAATCATCATTGAAAATTATCTAAAACAATGAAGATTATATTATCCATATGAGACAAGATTATCAACCTAGTCCTCTTATCCATTTTTTTTCCAATGATAATCCCCTAATATCTTCTAAATAATTATCAAGTTTTCACAAAGATCTCTAATATTTTCTTTCTAATACATTTGGGATCTATTTGTCATGCATTGCACTTCCTCAATTATCAAGTCATTCCAAATCTCAAGGAACCATAACTATTCTATTGTGATTCTTCTATATTCATTTAATTTCCACCAGTTGGAACTCAATCTCTAAACACTTTGGATGTTTAATAAATTTATCAAATTCCAATCACTTTCAAACAACTAGTAAGATATCACCAACTTATTCTCCTCTCCTATCTATAGTTGACTTGAAGATCATCTCAACTAAACCAAAGTCTGAACTAAATATTCACAATCATCTGACATAATCTATATTCACTCAAAACATAATTCCACTTAATATTGACAAATCAGGGATGAGTGGTAACAAGTACTCCTTGATTGGAGAGGTTATGCAAAGATGATGGTAGATAGAATAATTCTCAAGTTCATGATTCGTAAGGAATAAGGTTATAATCTTGAATGTCATGAGATATCATCAACTAGATTTTTGATAACTTACAAGTGATCAGAACCCTACTAAAACAAGTACTAACCCTCAAAACTGATACTACAATATCTTATCTTTAATAACACAAGAATACTACTAATACAATCACACTAAATAATTTAATTCTTCTTCAAAGTTTAGATATATAATCTCGTTTCGATAATCCAACTCTTCCAATCAAACCTCTTAATCAAGTAATATATCAAAAATTTTCTCACATAGACATAATTGAATAACTCATATTATTCCATAGATTATCCAATGCAATCTTTTTAATGATTCAACAATCTCTCTTATTCATCAATCTATCAGATGATATCATCCTCATATCATACATATCTTCTCATTATCTAAAATAACTAAAATTCCAATATCCTTTCAAAACAAGAATATCAATCCTAATTCATCATTCATTTTCTTCTTTTTTTAAAAAAATGATAGACCTAAACACCATTATCATCAAATTATCACCAACATTCACTTTCTTATAACTTGAAATCTAGATTCTGATCATCTTGACTAACAATCAAATTATTCCCATACTTAAAGAGCCACAATCTAATGCCAAAGACATCCAATTCCCTTAAACCTCAACAAGTATATCACGATCTCTAATTACTTTCTCAATAGAAGATAAATCACAATTTCCAAATTACTCCAAACAACTTAAATAATACTCTTAATACGAATCAAAGTCTTAACAAATCTATATCTAACAAAATTGTCCACGATACAAATTTAACTCATAATTATCAAAATTTGAATCACCTAGAGCCTATATACTTCCTATGATTTAGAAATTCATGAATCAAAGATTTCAAGTCCTTAGACAAGGATATTGTTTGGGAGAGTAATTACTCAGATTCTAGATCGGGAAATAATAACTATGATTCTAGATACTATGGTTATAATATCGACTAGATTGTGGTATCATATAGATATCTAATCAAAGCCCCACTTAAACAACTAATATACATGATCTTCTAGATATCTCATCCTCAATTCTATGATTGACTGATCTCATTCCTTCTAATAATACATGATATTATATCCTCATATCACACAAAAATATCCCAATTAACTTACACCAACAATTCAGTTATTCTCATGTAGATCATCCTATAAAATCATTATAAAATCCACTTTATTTCACAATATGAAAAATCTACCAATCTATCTAGCTCTCTATCTTCACTTAAAAAAATCATATCATCATGAGCTTAATCATATTCACTTGATCAATCCAATTCACTAGCTATCTTAAATCTGAACTTCATCTCATAAAGATACTAAACCCTATGATATCCATCAACTATTAAACACTAAAATTCTCTACACTAATGACAATAAAATCTTCCCTTAATTGATAAATTGATTTCTATCAATCTGAACTTCAAGATCAACCAAATCTAAAAGTTGATTATCATATATTGATTGATCATCCAATTTGAATCTCTACATATTAAATCATCATCTAATATCAAAATCAAATTGACCCAAATTGATAATCTCCTCCTATTGTCATAAATTGAAGCTTCAAGATTCACCAAAATCTGAAAATTGATCCTCATAAATAGAATCAATCCATTATCCAATCTAGGCATCCAATAATGTAACCTTCAAAGTCTAAAATCAAATCCAATTGATTCAAATAGATAATCCAAGTATCAAATCTGGCTCATTCAAATTGAAATCAACCACCCGGGCAGGTCACTATAGACCTTCCGGCCGGGTTAATGCTCTGATACCACTCCTGTCACGACCCGGAATTTAAATAACATTACCACAAATACGCAGCGGAAATACACAATGTCGTGACAGTGGGATGAAACCCAACACTTGGATTCCACAACCCAAACTTAAACAATTAATCTCCTAAGATCCATCAAAACAAGATAACAGAATCATACTTCTAAGTCTATCCACACTCTTGTTCAAAAACACAAGCAAGATCATCTACCTAAGTAGAGAATACCAAGAATCTCCATGTACAAATGACTCTGATTCCTTTGGTTCCACCTGATCCTCATCTTCAAGCTCTTAAATCTTCAAAACTTGCTGAAAAATTTAACCCACAACGGGGTGAGTCCGGGGACTCCGTAGGATTTACACCCTTCACCCATCAATCGGGTAAATAACATATAATCAAGCAATGATATGTAACATATCTAAATTGAGATGTAATACAAAAGTATAGAATGTCTTCTATATTAATCTCACAACCCATATCTGAACATAATTATCTTCAAAGAAAAGATTATGCCAAAGCCAATTAATTCTAGACCAATGCACACAAGACCATACAAGCTAGACAAATATCATCTAAATGACCTCAAGACTTGACTTAACATGACCAAATTAAAACAGACAAATCTGATTTTTCTAACATGACATGGTTTAGCATCCATACATGACAAACAAGTAACATATTTCATATCCTTTCCAAAACACATAGCCAAAGAGCAAGGAATTGGTCGTCTTGCTTCACATGTACAAAATGCATTCACCAGCTCTAATATATATAGCAGTAACATATAATAAGCTAGCCCAAAGTGCACCTAGGCAGTGGTGACACTAAGGGAAAACCGCGGTAATCTGGGATCTGTGGGAGGGCCGGATTCATCTAAGTTACCCGCTGCCCACGGGGCAATAGCATAGGCTGGTGAAGCCTTCATAGCACGTCATATCAAGAGTTCATAACATAACTTCATATCATGACATACCTGACCATACCATGCATACATGACATAAACATCTAATTTCATAGCCTTTCATGCAAGACATAGCATTCATAACGAACTTGACAAGATATATGATAACCCGACTTAATTGAACTTGTTCTCAATGACAACTTGTACTAATCATGACCAAATTGACATAACTAACTATGCATAGCATAGCCCATGATCTGAAACCAAATTAAACATATTTCACCATAATTAGACAAGACTTGTACTAACCGACATGGTTAACATATCCTAATCAAAACTCATATCAAACTTGATAACATGAACCTAGCCATATCATGCAAGACATATTACACAATCTGGAACCAAACCAAATAATTTGTACATGATCTATGTGTGGAACCCCCGATCCGGACCCGGTCCTCCTTCTTCTTTCCCTCGCCCGGGTTGGAACGATGAGCGCCGCTCCTCCTTTCGGATTCGTCGGTGGTGTAGGGTTGTGGTCGCCAGGAGCCGCGGGCTCCGAGAGTAAAAGACAAGAAACGATGTAAGTCTTAAAGAAAATGACCAAACATACCTAAGCGGAGAGGTCGTGTTGGGGAGATTGTGGGTTCCATCTTCTTCCTTTTCGGCCGGCCGAGAAGAAAGAGCTTGAAGCACTTTAGTTGTTCCTACAAAAACAAGTAAGCCACGAAGACAAGTGAAAGTGGATTAGAACTAAGATAGTGAAGCATCTTGCAAAAGGAATAAATTAAAACCACAAATGGAGATGGACTAACCGGATTGGGAATAACTCCCAACCCCCCCTTTTTATGTGTTTTTGGATGATGATATATGATATTACTAAGTTAAATATGCATGTAAATATGATGATCTATGATGAAAAACATAGGAACAAAGTAATGCTAGAAGGTGGTGGAAGAAAAACGGGTTTCGGCTCCGAAAACGGCAATCTGGAGTCCCAGGTGACCCGGCATGGGGGTCGCCTGGGCGACCCGGCAGGGGGGTCGCCTGGGCGACCTGGTGAACGGGTCGCCTGGGCGACCTGGTAAACGGGTCGCCTGCTGCACCAGAATTCGGTTTACTCCCGGATGCTCCCGCAAGACTTTCGGACGGCTTTAGAAACTTGATGACGACTCCCGGAAGCTCCAAGAACGTGGATGATGATTCCCCCTTTGATGTAGGAGCTTGAGAAGCTTCAAAATGAATGCCGATGAAGAAACGGGATGAAGATCGTCGATCTACGGAGGTGGATGGAAGTTGGAGGCTCTCAATCTCTTAGGCAATGAGAATTGGGGAAGGGGAGAGGTTTGGAACTCTCTAAGACTCTCTCTTGAAAGCTTGGGACGTTCTCTCTCTTCTAACAATCCTCCAACCCTTTTGAAAGTGGTTAGGGGGTCCCTTTTTATAGGCAAAAGGGTCCCAGGGGCATTTCAGGTATAAAAAACACTTTTCGGAATCCGCAGGTGACCCGCTGGCCGGGTCGCCTGGGCAACCCGTCTGGCGGGTCGCCTGCGGAACTATAAATGCCATTAAATGCGCGTGCGCCGAAAGCTGACCGGCCGCCGCCCGAGGTCTGCTACAGTGGCAGGCGACCCGTCAGACGGGTCGCCTGCGTCCAGTCGACTCCGACCGTCCGGACGAGCGTGCGCCGTTCACGGGTCATTTCGCGCAGTCCGTAAACTGTTTTGGCAGGCGACCCGCTGGCCGGGTCGCTTGCCGTACCTGACCAGATTCGACGTTTCACCTACCACCGTCAGAACGGACGATTTGGCAGATGACCCATCAGGCGGGTCGCCTGGGCGACCCGGTAGGTAGGTCGCCTGGGCGACCCGGTAGACGGGTCGCCTGGGCCCCCAGATTCCATTTTGGGCCATTTTCTCGGTGATCCGGTTTGTTTATCGGAAAACTCGAATACCTTCTAAGAAAACATGGATCTTAAGCTCCTCAAATAGGCAAAATTCGCGTGTCTACACTATGCACATGCAATAACAAACCAAATCTAGACATGCTTAATTATATACACAAGACAAATAATCAAACCCAATTTTGGCATAATCAAAACAAGCTAACTTCTGATGTCAACACCCATAATCTGACCTAAACAGGTTCCAAAAAGTGAAATTTGATGACTTTTGATTTTTCCAAAACTCCACATAATTATATTTCAATTCTAGGTCCATTCTAGCACATAAACATATACATAAATAACATCTGGCCAAGTCTCATGAAGAATAGTTCTACCCATCCAGAATCATGCCAAACATGTCGCATAATATTCAAAATATCATTTTCAAAGTTTTGGATTCAAGGATTTTTGAGAAAATTCACTAATCATGAGTCAAAAGTTTAAACTAGTCAAATCAAGGTCTATAAGTTAAATCATGCATATTTTCTAATCAAAATGGGATCAAATACATAGACGAGCTTGAGAAACCTACCTGGAAGCTCCTGTGAATTTTCTAGAATTTTCTGGATTTCTCTGCTATTTTTCTTGGCCTTAATCTAATATCCGGATTTAATAAATCCGAAAATTAGAAAATGCTGAACCGGTGCCAAACTGGGCGGTTCGACCGGCTGAACCGGGCGGTTCGGAGGTGCTGGACCGCGGCTGGACCGGTGGCTGGAATGGGCGCTGGGCCGGCTCGACCGGCGGCTCACGGCGGCGGTTCGCGGTGGCGCCGGCGCCGGCGGTTCGCGGCGGCGCTCGCGACGGTGGAGGTGGCGCTCGCGACAGCGGAGGCGGCCGGCGGTGCTCGACGGCGACGGCGACGGGCGGGGGAGGGTCTGGCCACGACAGCGACGGCGAGAGGAAGGCGACGGCGAGGGAGACTCACGGAGGTGATAGCCCGGAATAGGGGAGGCCGGCGAGGCAATCGGCGGCGGCGACCGCGGGTGCGCACCGCGTCAACGCGCGCGCACGGGGGGTTGCGACGATGGCGGCAGCGGCCGCGGGTGTGCGTAGGCGGGCGAACGGCCGGGTGAGCGGCGCTGGCGGGTGGCGATCAAGGAGGCGAGGGGCGGCAGTCACGCGGCCGGAGGGGCACAATCGCACGGTGGCTCGACGCGGGGCCACGACTGTGCGGGGACGAGCGGGCGAGGCGATGGCGGCGGCCAGGCGCTGGCGCGCAAGGCGGCTGCCGGTGGTGGTCGCGCGGGAGGCTGGGAGGGTGGTAGCGGCGGCGGTGGTCGCACGTACAGGGGAGTAGAGGAAGAAGAAAGAAGGCCGGGGGGGCGCGTAACCGGCGAGAGAGAGAGAGGGCCCAGCGGGGTGGGCGTAATCGGCGGGCGAGAGAGAGAGAGAGAGAGAGAGCGCGGGGCGGGGCAAACGTTACGGGGATTTTTTTTTTGTTGAAATGTTACAGTACTAACCTGGATAAGAAAATTACACCTCGCCCGAACCTGGAGTAGAAACCAGATCTCCAACAAACACCTCTTCAGATGATGGGTGTTCAAAATCAGCTGTAAAACAACACATAAAGGAAGGGGTGAGTCAAACATGACTCAGTAAGACTTATACCCAACTATCCTATTATAATAATCAGATCCTAAATGGTAATTAATTACAGATATACGAAGATCAACATTTTGTCATTAATATATATATACACTAATTATCGAGGTTCAAATTATCTAATTCAAAATCTTTTAAAACTCATTACCCATTAAGCCTGACTTTACATGCAGCTGTCTAGCTTTTCTACCTTACCACACATCTAAACTACATGCCATGCCACCTAAACTTCTATATGCCTTTTTTTTTCCATTTGTCTGAGTAGATCATATACTCTACTTGGCAGAACTCACTCCGGCTTTAATATATATATATAGAAGTACCATATAGTAAGCTAAATCCCATAATACGTCTAGGGCGGGGTGTACTTAGGATAAACCGCGGTATCCGGGATCGAAGGATGCACCGGATTGATCTAATCTCCGCTGCCCATGGGTCACTAATGTAGGCCGGAGGAGTAAATGTTCCATCACATGCACCATTGCATCAACAACATTTCACAAGTAAAGCTATATAATTACTCAGACAATGCACATTAAATTAAACAAATAAACAGAACCACTAAATCAGAAATGCCATTTTAAGGAACCAGATATACAACACATCAATTCATGCAGAGCAAGTTCCATAATTCACAATTCCATGCAACAGACCCAATTAGAAATAATTCACATCACATTGAACATGCTAATCACAATTGATCTCAATTTAATATTAATTCAACAATTTATGCACATTATATGATCAAGAAGCTATTAATAGTAATTAACTATATTCCTTAATTATCATGCCATCAACTTTCCTTCCAATTTAAATATTAATTATTTAAAATTATTCTAAACATGAATAGGATATATATTTACAATCATACAGGTCACAATTCATTTTTTTTATATATCAATACAAGATGTTTCTTTTAATCAAACACAAGATATCTAATTTAATGATTACTAAACATTAATTAACAAAATTGACATCTATCTAATACAATCCATAAAAATAACTAAAACTATGCATGAATGTTATGAATGACAATCAAATAATCCCATGCAGATAATTAAATAATTAAATTACTATTTATTACTAATTTCTAACTATTTATCTAATAAACATGTTATTAACACATTAATTATAATATTGAGTGCTAATGATGAGTTGGGATGCCTACCTCGAATAGAACGATATATCCCCGAGTCCAAGAAGCCCACACCGATTTAATCACGGGACGACCGAGGCGAGGGTGAAACCGGACTATCCTCCAATCCTACGATAAAAAAAACGATAACTAGATCAATCAAACCACTTAATTTAAATAATTATATAACTAAGAGGAGAGGGGAGGGGGGTTTAAACAGGAGAGAGAGAATGAGAGAGGACGAGAGAGAGAGATAGAGCGCGAGAGAGAAGCGAGGGAGAGAGAGTGAGAAGAGGGTATCGGGAGAGAGAGAGAGCGCGTGAGAGAGAGAGAGAGAGAGTGGCGGGAGAGAGAGCGCGTGGGGGGGGGGAGAGGAGAGAGAGAAGCAGGAGAGTGCGGCAGAGGGGGGTGCGAGCGGAAGAGAGAAGCGCGGCGCCGGCCACCGGCCGCGACGGTTGGAGGGGGAAGGAAGAAGGAGAAGAAGAAGAGGGAGGGCGACGGCGGCGGAGGTGTCGGCGTTGGCGACGGCGGGAGGAAAGAGGGAGAACAGCGGCGCCGGCTGCGCCCGCGGCGGCCGTGACAGCGGAACGAGGAAAGAGGAAGAAGAGGAAGAGAAGTAGGGCGATGGCAAGCCCGGAAGGAGGGGAAGAGGCGGCGACGGCGAGAGAGGAGGTGGATGAGGGGGATGGCATCGACGTCGTCGACGTCGACACGGCGGCGACGGAACACAGCGACAACGAGGCGACGGAAGAAGAAGTAGGAGAAGAAGGAATGGAAAGGAAGAGGACGCCGGACCAGGGAGACAAGGGCGACGATGGCGGTGGCAGACCGAGAGAGGGGTGTGCTCGCACGGCAGCGGCGAAGTGGGGCGGCGATTTAGGCGACGACGAAGGCGACGGTGGGAAGGTGAGGCAGTGTCGACGACGGCGGCGAGGCGGTGTCCAGCGGAAGAAAACGGGACGGAGGCGGTGGAGGAGAAGATTCCGGAAGGGGGGAACGGGAATGGTGGGGGAGGGGTATGTGGCACCATGTGGGATTTTTTGATTTTTTTTCCAATTTCCCTTTTCGTCGTTTTTTTTACAGTATTACATAACACATTTAGTTTCGGTTGTATTATAGTCAAACATATTTTAGAACAGCTCTATATTATATCCCTCCCGATTTAGAAACTTTGCAACTAGTCTTGAAGCCGTGCAGGTCGATGGTTATACAGCTATCCATGTGGGCAGATTATTGATACTTGCATGAGATACGTGTGTGTGCTTCTCCCATTTCCCACCTTTCATATAAAGGGTAACCAATAAGATTTCTCTACACTACCTTAAATTTAAGTTTTACCTAGGTAAAAAATTCGTAAGTATAAACAATTTACTCATAAATATTAATAGATTTATCTACGAAACTTTGATTTAGTAGAAATAGGAGATAAATAAACCTTATTTTTACCTACTAATTCTAACCTATAGATAATGTTTCATAGATAAAACACAAATTTCTTACAGTACTAGTTGCCAACATTGCCGTCCGGGGAGAAGATGAGGAGTGCGCAGCGTCTTGACTTCATAGAAGGTTCCTTTGAATAGATATTTGACCTTTAAGAGTTTTGTTCAAAGGCTATCTTTCCTTGAGAGAAATCTCCAAATGACTAATAAGATTAGAGTATGGTTGTTTTTTTCTAGATCTCTAATTACCTGACATTCTAGACCCTCTCTCAACTTGTTCTTCCAATTGTGTAGCTTTCTTTTGCCTATTTCGTGCTCCCACTTGAAGGAGTTGTTAACTCTACAGGTTTGGATTAGGTTCTTTGAGATTGGGAGTAGGATAGTTGCCATTGCATGCCCGGTGGTTTGAGGGCAAGTTGATAGCAAGTTCGGACAACTCACGGGGCAATCTAAGTAAACTTAGTGCATTCCGGATAAGCCGCACATAAACACAATCAAGATCGGATCCTCAGTGCACTTCAAGTGCACCTCAATGCACATTGCACACCACTTTAATCAACTATCTTACTATACATTCAAATAACTTATTTTCAATACTTTTTACAGTTGTGAATATAAATATTATTTAAATATTAACAATAATATAATGTTATCAATAATTTTAATTTATATTCTATTATAATTTAATTATATATTTAATTCAAGTTTCAAATATTTTTAATGTTGATTTACATAAAATATAATATTACATGATATTTATTTATATTCTAAATTTTAAATATATTAAAAATAAGTTATTTAAATTTATCGTAAGATAGTTTGTTGAAGTGATGCGAGGTGCACAAAGAATCCGATCCCTGACAGGCTAGGGCGGATGTGTGGGCATGGCCGAGCATAGGCACAATAGAGCATAAGTGGGCATGATCGAGTATAGTTGGTTCAGACACGGGCACGAATGGATGTAGCCAAAGGTATATAATAGGTGTTGTAACACGTACGGAATAAGCCGTACAACTCCGACGAACCGAGTCGTATCCCGAATATCGACCAGCGAATGGAGATAGAAGAAAGAACAAGAACATACCAAGAAGACACCGATTTAACGTGGTTCGGCAAGGTGATATGCCTTCCTACATCCACGGGCGACAACGATCAGAAACTTCACTAAACCAAAGAGAATATTACAAGGAGACGCACTCCCCAAGAGGAACAAATCCTCTACCCCAAAGCTCTCAAATACAAGAATGATCTCTCCTCAATACACCCCCACATTTGGATCTCTTGAAGCTCACGGCGATACTTCAATGTAGAAGAGATCCCTCTATTTATAGGCATTCCACGCACAACTTCCCACATCCTCACGTCTCATGCGGATAGACGTCCAGCGTCTCCCATGTACGCACATCTTCGCTTGACGTTCTCATCCATGCACATCCAACATCCTGGTTTCTGCACATATGTGAGCTGAGCGGCTTCATTCGCTCCGTCCTTCCCGTGTGGATGGGTTCTGCGCATGCACGTATTTGCGTGACGTCCTCATCCATGCATATCGTTGATCCGCACGGCCATCTCGCACGGATGACGCACTGCCCATGCATGCATTTGCAGGGTGAAGATGAGACGTTCGTAACAAATTCTCCTCTCGGCTCATCTTCACAAGCCATCACTTCAGTGTCAAGCTTCACACGATTGTCATTTCCGCCAGTGCCCCACCGGGCACACCTGACGCCCTGTACAAGTCAATCAAGTCCAGAGAATACCCGAACTTCTCCACCTTGACTTTTTCCCTCATGTGACTTTGTCGTATGTGCCACAATTGAGTAGGATCGTGATTTAAGGTTTTATCAACACTGCCTACTACAATGCTGCCCTCTAGGTGATAAAGTCCTCTTGCTAACTTTCCTTTCATCATAATTAAAACACCTCGAGACAATTTAAGCACCCTGTTCTTGGCTGAAAAACAATATCCATGTGCTTCCAAAAGACTAAGAGAAATTAGGCTCCTTTGCAAGTTAGGAACATGGCATACCTTCAGGGTTTTGATGATATTGTCATACATTTTGATTCTAATTGTACCGACTCCTGCAACTGTAATAGTTCTATTGTCTCTCAAAGTGATGGTACCACTACTTACAACTATGTAAGAAGAAAACCAATATCTATGGGGACACATATGAAAAGTACATGCAGAATCAACAATCCAACCATCCCCTGACGTACCTGTCGTGACCATCCGAACAATCTCCTCTTCCGAAGTCTCCTCTTGAACCATGTTTTCCGTAGAAGAATCCGCCTGCGCCTTGCCTTTTCCCTTCCACTTTGGACAGTCTCCTTTGATGTGCCCTCTTTGGTTGCAATTGTAGTATTTGACTTTGGATTTAGAACTACCATTCTTTTCTCTTCTCTCTGTTCTCCCTCGTATCATCAAGCCATCAGCCTGATTTCCGCCTTGAGTTTCCAACATACACCTCTTCAACTCTTTCAAGTTTAAAGATGACTTGACATCTTCTACAGACAGACTACTTCTGCTGTACATCAAGGTGTCAACAAAGCCCTCAAACGAAATTGGTAAAGAACCTAAGAGAATGATGGCCTAATCTTCATCCTTGACTTGAACACCAATATGTTTTAGATCTATAACGATTTTATTGAACTCATTTAGATGATCAATAATGGGCATACCTTCCTTCATATGGAATGTAAACAATCTCTGTTTCAGATACAGCCGATTGGTAGGAGATTTCGTCATGTACCTTGTTTTTAATTTGAGCCATAGCTTTTTCAGGGTATCCTCGTCAGCAACCTCTCGCAATACGTCATTAGACAAACTGAGACGAATAGCCGCCAAGGCTCGCTCGAGATATTCCTTCTTGTCAGAATCTTGCCAATCGCTAGGTAACACATCAATACCTTTTAACTTGTTACACCAACAAGGACTGCATCTTCAATCGCCATATGTTGAAGTCCTTCGTCTTCTCGTCGAACACCTCAACGTCGAACTTCATTGGCATTGTCGACTTGACAGCCATCTCGCAGATCAAACAGCAACTGGGCAACTAGGCTTTGATACCAATTTGTTGTAACACGTGCGGAATAAGCTGTACGACTCCGACGAACCGAGTCATATTCCGAATATCGACCTGCGAATGGAGATAGAAGAAGGAACAAAAACACACCAAGAAGACACTGATTTAACGTGGTTTGACAAGGCGATATGCCTTCCTACGTCTACTGGCGATGATGACCAGAAACTTTACTAAACCAAAGAGAATATTACAAGGGGACGCATTTCCCAAGAGGAACAAATCCTCTACCCCAAAGCTCTCAAATACAAGACCGATCTCTTCTCAACACACCCCCACGTTTGGATCTCTTGAAGCTCACGGCGCTACTTCAATGTAGAAAAGATCCCTCTATTTATAGGCACTCTACGCACAGCTTCTCACATCCTCACGTCTCATGCGGATAGACGTCCAACGTATCCCAGCTACGCACGTCTTCGCTTGACGTCCTCATCCATGCATAGATAAACCAAGCACATCCAGCATCCTCGTTTCTGTACATCCGTGAGCCGAACAGCTTCATTCGCTCCGTCCTTCCCGCGTGGATGGGTTCTGCGCATGCACGTCTTTGCATGACATTCTCATCCAAGCACAACGTTGATCCGCACGGCCATCTCGCGCGGATGACGCACTGCCCATGCCTACATTTGCGGGGTGAAGATGAGAAGTATGTAACAATAGGCATAACTTAGATTGCCTGTGGCCAGTGCAAGCGAGCTTTGATGATCATGGGGCCAACCACTGGCAGTAGAAGGGAACCTCAAGGTTTTTTTTTTCAAATAACACACTTACTTATTAATATTATAGAAGTAATGCATAAATTTTTTTGGCAAATCTAGCACAAGTCGATGATCAATATATAGTTCGACTTGAAGCAAAGTCGACGTCCGCGAGTTCGACTTCACCATGATACAACGTTAATTAACAAGTCGAATTGAAACACATCGATTTAAAATAAAAAAATAACTTGTAATTTGTTAATTTTTTAATTTTTTCTAACAACACATTAAATGCTCCACCTTCATTTTGTAAATTGAGGACTATCGAGTTTGAATTTGAACGATCCGTTTGGTTCATTGAGATCAGGACATTCCAAACTATGGGATTGAACTCCTAAACTTCTTAAAAGGAGTAGATTTTATAAATGGACAGTCGAGATTGTTCTGAATTATTAATTTTTTGGAGTCGAAATTAGGATATTCAAAATATAACCTTATAATTTGAAACGTTCTGATCTCATTGAACCGAACGGATCATTCAAATTCAAATTAGGCGGCCTTCAATTTATAAAATGAATAAGGGCATTTAATGCTATGCGATTTTTAGTTTTTTTAAAAATTTTTATTTATCACGTAGCATTAAATGCTCATTTTGTAAATTGAAGGCCGCCGAATTTGAATTTGAACAATCCGTTCGGTTCAATGAGATTAGAACGTTTCAAATTATAGGGTTACACTTTTGGATATCCCGATTTCGACTCCAAAAAATTAATAATTAGGAACAATCTCGACCATCCATTTATAAAATCTACTCATTTTCAGAACTTTAGGATTCCAATCCCATAGTTTGGAACGTTCTGATCTCAATGAACCGTACGGATCGTTCAAATTCAAACCTGATAGACCTCAATTTACAAAATGAAGATGAAGCATTTAAAGCGTTGTGAGAAAAAAATAAAAAAATAAAAAAATTACAAGTCATACTTGAACAGTACGACTTGTAACTTTTTTAATTTAAATTGATGTGTTTCAATTCGATTCGTTATTTAACGTCGTACCATGGTGAAGTCGAACTCACGGATGTCAACTTTGTTTCAAGTCGAATTATTAATCATCGACTTGTGCTAGATTTGCAAAAAACAAAATTTATGTGTTAATGCTATAATATTATTAAATAAATATGCTATTTCAAAAAAAAACTCCGGTAACCTCGTGGTTGCCCTGCTATGCAGGCTTGGCATAGGTCAAGTTGCTCGAGAGGGGGCTGATTTTATGGTGCAAGTGTGAGATGTTGGGTTCGCTTATATATGACAATTTTCAATCCTAATTAGGTTAGGGCATCTTAATCCAACTTGAATTAGCTAGGAAAGTAAATTTTATTTTAACTAAGAAATCCTCCTATTTTAGAAATTATTTTATATTCTCTATTAAGGAGGATTTCTTCATTAAGTTTTCTTTTTCTGCATATGAGTTTATCTTTCACTTAAGTTCTTTTTTCTTTTAATTTCCTATTCCTTACTATCTCTGACCACATATTATTACTTACTTCCAACTCTAATTGAGATTGAGATAATTAAGATTTTACTTAAATATTACAATTGTTTAATAATTTCTCTAGTTTATAGATTCTTTCTAAAAACACCCGATATCACATATTCACTATAGCATAAATTTTGGTCAAATATGTAAAACAGTAAATAAAATAAGAAGATAAATTAATAAAATATAAACAAAGCTATAGTTTTAGTAAAACCCAAGTAAAATGTGATATATATATATATATATTTAGAGAGAGAGAGAGAGATACTTGCATTGAGTAACTTGTGTCATGGATGATTGTGGTGAATATGTTGTCTACCAAACATGCAAGTAGAGAGCTGTAAGATGAAAAGGGGCGTGGTACATTTTTTATTAGACAGTGATGAAATTCGGCCGCGAGGCGGACTCACACCAGTACCGTGACATGCCAGGAGGAGGAGGAACGACGACGAGTACAACACGGAGGAGGAGGGAGAAGGCCGGAACAATATTCAACGGCGTCAGAGGTAAGAAACGACAATTGGACTTGTCACGGATACGCCGACGTTGCAATGCCAGACCAGGAAGCCGGACGCCTCGGATGCGCGGCCGCTCCCCGTCTTGTTGAAGTTCACGGAGAACACTTTCTTCTTACTTGCCGCCGTAAAACTCAGCTGCATGGGGCTGACTGCCATCGTGACACCCGGCGGCTGAATCAGCGAGGCTCTGCAGATGGTGTTCGCTGGTCCAACGTTGGTCACGGTCCGGGTCACGGTGCGGGCGAAGTTGTCAGCCGCCGTCAGGAATATCCGGAAAGAGGGATAGTTCAGCTGGTCCTCGGCAAGGCTCCCCACGGTGGCACAGTCGACGGGGCGGCGAACGATGATGCGGAGTTGGGTTACTGTGTAGCCGAGCCCGCATAGGTACCGGATATAGTCGGCAGGATCGATATCATAAACGAGCCCCGGGTTGGCCGCTCTCACCGGGCTGACCTCGCCGGAGCCCATGGCAAAGGAGGAGGCTGGGTTACCCGTCTGGTCTTGGATCCGAGTACCCCTCTTGTTGAAAGTAATCGCCGTTGTCATCATGGCGGATTTGATGGCAGCGGGAGACCAGGTGGGATGTATCTTCTTCAGCAGCGCCGCTATGCCGCTCAAATGGGGTGTGGCCATGGAGGTTCCAGAGACTATGTAGAACATAGACGACGGCTGACCCACGGGGTACGGCCAGGCGGCGAGGATGTTCACACCGGGGCCGACGATGTCTGGCTTCAAGATTCCCGGGCCCGCGATGCTGGGCCCCCGGGAGGAGAAGGAGGCCACCGACGGGGCGACGGGTTCTCCGATCACGGTGCCCTTGAATAAGATGGACGCAACGGCGGTGGCGGTCCACCAAAGATAGTTTTTGATGCTCACCCCGTCGTGGAAAGTCACACGTGTTGCAGGGAGAGGATAGTTCTCGGCGTTGATGGTGTACCCTTCGTTCACGGTGTTAGCGAGAATCATGGCGGCGCCGCCGGCCGTCTTCACCTCGTAGCCCTTCCTGACGCCGCCTCTGAGCCCGCAGTCGCATAGCACCATCTTACCACGGACGTCGAGGCCGGTAAAGTTAGAACACTCCCCGGCGTAAATCAGACGCAGAGGCGTAGAGGGAAACGGAAGTTGGTAAAGAGACTCGCCGTGGAACTGCGACCCGTTGCGGCCCAGCCGGACGGTGGCACGGGTACTCCTGTCTATGTTGCTGGCGCCGACGGTAAGCATCCATGGCGCTGCGTTTGCCAGCGTCCGCGGGTCTGGTCCTGCGTTCCCGGCAGCGCAGCTGACGAAGATGCCCTTCTCCATGGCCGCGAACGTTCCGATGGCCGTCACGTCATCGTAGAACGTCGACCGGGCCGCACCGAGGGACAGTGAGAGAATGTCGACGCCGTCCGCGATGGCGGTATCAATGCCGGCAAGAATGTCGCTTTCCGGGCATGATACACCGGGGCACCCCCGCACACCTTATAGATGGCAAGATGTGCAAGCGGCGCCGTGCCGGCGGCCGTCCCGACGGCGTGCCCGTACGAGGAGGCGTTGGCGACGAAGCACCCAGCAGCAGTGCCGGCTACATGCGTGCCGTGTCCATGCGTGTCGTACGGCGCCGTCCCCGTCTGCCCCTCAAACAACGACCTTCTTTCGGACGGCGGCGGCCGCCCCTGCATGGCCTGGAGCCCGAGAGTGAAGGTCTTGGCACCGATGATCTTGTAGTTGCACTGTGTAGGCGCGAAGTCGCACCGTCCCCTCCACTTGGGAGGCGGCGGGGGGACGGTGCACCTGAAGGATTTGTGGTCAGGGTTCAGGCCGGTGTCCAGAATCCCGATGATGATGCCCTTCCCGTAGTCGGCGAGCGGCCATAGGCCGGCAGGATCCCTGGTCAGTCCAAGATAGCCGGGAGAGTAAGTGGTCTGGAGAGACGACAGCTCGTCGGGATAGGCAGCCAAGAAGCCCTCGGTCTCCCTCATCGCCGCGAGCTCCGCCTCCGTCAGTCTGGCGGCGAACCCGCTGACGACATGGCGGTACGCGTAGAGCAGCCGTGGCTGGTCGGCGATGGCGCCCGGAGGCAGGAACGACCTGTACCAGTCCTCCAGCTGCAGCTGGCCCTCATATCCATCGGAAGACAAGAGGCCGCCTGAAGGAGGTGGCTGGACGTGGACTATATACGTCCGCAGGTGATCACTGCCGTGAAGCTCCTCCTCCTCGGAGGGAAGCTGCAGGATCTCCTGGGAATACAAAGAAGAGGTCTGGAAGCTGGAAGCCAGCAAGAAGAACAGGAAGAACGTAGCACCGCCGGAAGACAGCCCCGCCATGATCGATACCCTGTGCTATATGATATCAATGCACTGCCGGGTGGATTTGCTTGCAATTGGTGGGTATTTATAGGGAGATAGGAGATAATGAGTAAAAGGTTTTTTAAGAAGCAATGAGCACGAGCGAAAAGTTTGGCTGAGGTTACAATGATATTTTGTTTATTAAAGTATACAACAACTTATAATTTTATCTAATTCAAGTTTTATTTCTTTTACTTTTATATTTGAATGGTGGAGAAAAGAGGAAGATGAATACAATTACTAGAATCTCTCTAAAGTTTTTAAATTGTCAAAAGATATATAATTACTAATAGGGTGTTTGGTTGCACATTCAATATTTATATATTTTTGTGATAAAAAAATATATTAAAATAAAGTACGAACTCATCAATAACATAAGGTTATCATGTTTGTAAAGATATGAAAACAAGAAAGAGTGAATATTATCATATATGACTAAAATTGTAATAGTTGACATTCTTCTGTTTTTGGTCAAGAAGAAAAATTCTTTAAGAACTTAAAATTGTAATAGTTGTCAAACACCTCTTTACCATAAAAATATAAAATTGTAAAAAAAATTCAATTTATCATGCAATCAAACACCCCCTCATCATTCAAAGTTATGCAATTTTTACAACTAGGTCAATATAAATGTTATTTTATAATTATTTTGAGCGTAAAGTCAACTAAACAATATGCTAGTAATCTGTCAATAAGATATTGAATCCAATCTAATTAGTAGATATTTGGGGAATATTTTATTAAATAAAATAATTTTTTTATCAAGACATTAGTGCGGATGACGCAGTATAAACATTACAAGGTAAATTTACAAAAAGATAATATATGGATAACCAAATAAGAGAAATACTTTTTAGAACACTAATTTCATTGGAAGTAAAATACGTTTTTCAAGTTCTTCAAAATGAATATTCAGTGCAAGAATTTTTTTATCACAGTTTTGTTTTCACGTGTAGATCTTTGATTGTACAAGGATTGTTAACGTGGGAGACACGTTTTAGTGGTGTGATCCATGAGCTCACATGGAAATAAAATTAAACCAACGAGGGTTCGATGATGCGGCAGCACAAGCATGCCACCAAAGAGAGAAGAAAAATGTTTTCATGCTTGTTAAATACGCAGATACTTAGATTCCAGAAGGATGTTTTCGCATCTCTCTCAAACGTACATATGACAATTAGTATCATTTTCTTTTGTTCTTCCGTAGCATTTACAATCAGACAATGACACTGTTTTAAAAAAACAGACTTCACGTTCCAAAGGTTATCCGAACCTTAATTTTATTTATAAAATTTATAGAGAAAAAGTATAAAAAGGTGAAAAACATTCTGTTATATATATATATATATGTTTGAGTGAGATGCCAGAGCATCCTCATCGAATCCAATTAAGCATCTACACATTTAACAAACACGAAAACATGTTTCTTCTATCTTTAGTCGCATGTTTTTGCCGCCGCATCTTCCCTCAATGGTTTAATTTTATTTCCATGCGAGCTCATGGATGACACCACTAAAACGTGGCTTCCTTTGTTAACAATCCTGGTACAATCAAAGAGATAAAACACAGTTAGTAGCTCGTGGACGACACCACTACGGTGGCTGTTAAATTAACCATCCTTGTACAATTAAAAGGTTGAATGTGTAAAAAACAAAATTTAGGAAAATTTCTTGCACTTGATAGTTGATACTCATTTTGAGGAACATAAAAACACATTTACTCATTTACTTAGAATGAAAATAGTGTGTTAAGAATTATTTCTTTTATTTACTTATTCATGTATTATTTTTTTATAACATTACCTTCTAATGTTTCTTACTTCGCCATCCACTAATGCATTAACAATTAATTTTTTATTTGATAAAGTATGCCCCCAAATATCTAGTAATTAGATTGGGCTCAACAACCTATTGAAAGATTAGTAACATGTTTAGTTGATGTTATGGTGAAAATAAATTCGAAATAATACTTATATTGATTTAATTGTAAAAATGTAGAAATTTTAATGATTAGTAATTATATATATCTTTTGATAATTTTAAAAAAATTAGGGGAATCTTATTTTCTCAACCATTCTAATACAGAAGAACTTGTCGTATATGTTAACAATCAAAATATCATTAGCAACCTCAACCAAACACACTAAATTGAAGTAAACTAAAATGATGTATGTTAATCGATTCTTTTATATAATCTGACAATGCATTTAACAATTTATCATCATGTTCATCGAACAAAATTTTTTATTTTAGAAATATGTTGAGATAAATTTAAAATTTAAAAATGTTACTAAACAACACTATAATTTTTAAAAATTATGTCACTTTTTATAAACATGTAAACTACATATTTCTATAATTTAAAAATAACTTTAAAGTATAACTGGATATCTATTTTAAAAATAAGATCATAAAGATGTAGAAATAACAACCAAAAACCAAACACCGCATAAAACAATCATCGTTCTTTTTTCCGGAGCAGTTAAAGTGAGACAAGGATACTCTTTTAACTTCTAAGAAACTGACTTGACGTTCCAAACGTCATCATACCTTTATCTTTGTTTTTAAAATTTAAAGTGAAAAAGTATACAAAAGTGAAACAAACACCCTAATAAGCTTCCTATCTCCCCTCGAATTTTCTCTCGCCGCATAGAGCCGATAAATAATGGAAGAATATGTTTTTATAACAACATTTGTTAAGAAAAGTTTTTGTCAATCATTACAATTTTTTATTTTTTAGATAAGAAGTGAGACACTTTTTTTACCCCGTTAGTCCTCCAATTATTTAATTTGGTTATATATATGTTTTTCATTCTTTTTTATCGTATCTCCCAAACATAATAATTATATATAATTGTCTAGATTTTATTTTTATAAAAATTTTATTATAAAAATATATAAAAAATTAGTATACATCCAAACACGTTATAAGTATTAATTGTCACCGCACGCCCGCACCCTGTACATTGTGCTACATTGTCACCGAGCCCCCTTGACACCATTGGTAAGTCCTTTCATCTCTCTTGTCACGACCCGGAAAATACAAATACGCAGCGGAATAAATCTAGAAATTGGAACAGTTTAGGAGAACAAGTTAAATCCACATCACATCATCAATTCCGACAAAATGAAACAATTTGTAACGTTCCGATTAAACTCAAACTCCACTAAATATCATAAATAACCACAACCAAACAACTAAGAAGGACTCAACACATAGTCCAACCAACATCTATAAAGTCAAACCAAGTAGAAATCAAACCAATATCAGAAGGGAAACTCAAACAACCTAATAGTAAACAACGATCACTCGTCACTAAACTTCTCGTCCTCTGGATCCTCAAGTGGCTTCGGATCCTCACCAATATCCTCCTCGTAACCCTCTCCAAAGTCCTCCTCGGGAAGAGGCTCCTCGAAATCTGCTGAAAAAGTTAATAACGGGAAGGGGTGAGTCACCAATGACTCAGTAGGTTTTACACCCGCATTACCCTACTATACTAGTGATTTCTATTGATATATAAAATACATATTAAGCCTAAAAATCAGATTATAATCCATAGGATTTAAGCTAATTATATATCTTCAATTAAATGATTACAATATCTTTCTACTACCCCATATGATAACATGACTCTATATGCACTAAAACCAACATATCCTGCACATTAGACTACTCTAGGTATGCTCATAACACATACACCTGACATAAAACCAAAGACTCTACTTGACCACTAATATACATGCCAAAATGCACAACTATATAATTGTCTGAGTAGATATCATGCTCCATTTGGATAATGTAGCCATGTTACAAAACTATCACCAAATTTATCATATAGTAGGAAGTAACATATAGTAACTAAATCCCATAGTACCCCTAGGCAGGGGAGTGCTTAGGATAAACTGCAGTATCCGGGATCGAAGGATGCTCCGGATTCAACTAATCTCCACTGCCCACGAGCCACTAACATAGTCTGGTGAAGTAAACTTCCATCACAATGCAGCTCACTGCATTAACTACATTTCACACAATGCAAACATATACATAACTCAGACAGTAACCAAGAATATGAAATTGGCAATCCAAACATAAAATACATAGATAAACACCCATGGTTCTATGCACCACATATTTGCATATCACACCACAATCTAGCACAAAACAGAACCATTCAATCATAAGATGCATATAAATAAGATCGTGCAGGCTACAATCAAAACATATCAATCACATACTTGACAAACACTACTACCTACTACATACATGAAACTAAATTAAACTCTAACATTACTATGCTTAAACCTTACATCGGCTTTTTAACAAATCGAGATATACATATTTAAGATTACCGCGATGCAAACATGCTAAACTAACTAAGTTAAAAACATAAGAACTTACCATGATGACTAATATACATGAACAACTAAATTAATCTAAACATGCATGGTTTAAACATGATAATCTAACTCTATCTAAACATGTCAATAAATCAAAACAACCCACTAATTAAATCATTCTAATCATAGTGATCTAAACAGGTTTTTACGGTTTAATCAAACATATAGGAGTGCTAAGAATAGCCGAGACGCCTACCTTAACGGTGACGACGATCGGCGCACGGAATTCCAAGGAAAGCAAACCGGGTGACGAAAATGCCGCGGTCACGACAACGACGAAAAACTGAGCCGGATGGATAGTTTCACAATCTGTTGGAAAGAGGGCAAAATATAGAATAGGGAGGTTAAGAGAGAGGGGGGCGATATGAGAGAGGAGAGAGAGAAAGAGAGGGTATACCGGCAGTCAAATGGGCGGCGGCAGCCGAAGCCGCGAGTGGGAGAGGTCGCGCGGGGTGCAATGACCGAGGCGGCGTGTTGCAGGCGGGCGGCAATGGCTGCCGCGGCTGTTCAACGCAGCAGCAGCCGCGTGCGCACGGGCGGCGGTGGGTCAATCCGCGCGGGGAGGGGCGGCTGAGGCCGCAGGGTGTCGCAGCGGCGCGGTGGTCAACGGGGAGACGGCAGTGGCCTGCGCGGCCGAAGGCGGCTGGCGGCATGGCTGGACACACAGCCGGGAGGGGCACAAACGGGGCGGCCGAAGGGGGGTGTTGACGAGGCGATGTAGCAGGGTGGCAGCCATGCGGCAAGAGCTGCGGCTTCAAGGGCGGACGAAGCGGCATGGCGACGGGCACGCGGCGGCAAGGCGGCTGAGGGTGGTTGTTGGCCACGCGGGAAGGCAGCGGCACTGAACGCGGCGGAGCCGCGGGTGGGCGGCCGAGAGCAGGCACCGGGAGGAGGAAAACAAAACTCACAAATCAGAGGAGAAAACGGCGGACGAGGAAGAGAGAAAAGAGAGAGGAAAAGAGAAACGGTGGGTGGGGAACTAGGGCTTCGGAGGGGAGAAAAAAATAACGAGAAAAGGTGGGAGAGATATAGGAATAATGAGGTGGCGGTTTCGGTAGGAGATCCGAGGGAGAGAGAAAAACAGGAAGAATTTAGAAGGAGAGTATATTAATATTATTAAATCTCATAATAAATATAATAACTACTTTTTTAATTAAATAAATATCCTAACCGTTACATCTCTTATATCCACTATTTCTCTCTCATATCTATTACCCTCTCTCTCCAACCTACTGCCTCCGTCTCTCTCTTAATTTTATCCTAACATCACCCTTCTCTTTGGCAATTTATTTAAAAGATTGATTTCCTCCTAGTTTACTGTCGCTGTTGTCATCTCGTACTCGTCATCCAAATAGCTTTTTCTTGGACTTCATCTAACTATTGACGTCATCGAGGTAGATATCTCAACTACTCTTATCATCATAAAAATATTAATTAATACACTAAAACATGTTAATTAACATTGATAAGTAGAATATGGCAGTTAGGCGGGTTTAATTGCATGCATAGTTATAGTTAGAGATTGAGTTAGATATCCACAGTTAGTTATTTTAAAGTATATATGTATGATAACATGTTTAGTTAAATTGAATGCCTATTTTTATGTAACACATGTTGTCGTATATTATGATCTTGTATATATCTAGATTCATGGTAATAATGAACCTTAATTGATAAGAGTTAATTACTAGAGAATTTAGATTGGTTTAATACATGTGGGTTGTAATT
Source organism: Cryptocoryne crispatula var. balansae (assembly GCA_036172225.1). NCBI lineage: Eukaryota > Viridiplantae > Streptophyta > Magnoliopsida > Alismatales > Araceae > Cryptocoryne > Cryptocoryne crispatula. Next base: position 15,457,845 of record CM069921.1, read on the forward strand.
GATTAGTGTTAATGATTGTATGTCATATTAATTTGATAGATTGAATGATTTTTGATTAGGTACAATATCTTGCTAATTGTTATTAGAATGTAGTTGAAAGTAGTTTGGCATACTTTTATGTGATGTATAGTTTCTTTTGTTGGGTGTATTGCATATAGTTGTCTATAGTTGAGTTTCATATTTAGATTGCTTGTTGCATGCCTCATTTAACTAGTTGGTAATGTCTGCGTTAATTGTATGCTATTATTTTGTGAGATGTAGTTGATGCAGCATGCTACAATTTATAATAAAATTGCACTTCACTAGATTATGTTAGTGTCCCATAAGTAGCAGAGAATTAGATCAGTCTGGAACATTCTTTGTCCCAGATTTCACAACTTATCTTAAGTACACCACTGCCTAAGAGTATTATGAGATTTAGCTTACTATATATTACTGATATATATATTTAGATCTGGTGTTTTTTTGTAACATAATTACAATATCCAAATGAAGCATAAATTTTACTCAAGTTGATGGTTTAATTTTTGCATTATGACATGTAAATTAGAGTGTCATTATATGTGATTTTCATGTTACATTGGGTCTATATGGTAGTCGCATATAAAGTTAGGTTAGTGATGCTATACTATGGTTAAAGTGTAAAATTTTTAGAAATCATGCTAATCTATACAATGGTTAGAAAAGTATCTCATTTAATTAATTGAACTTTGATAATTAGTTTTATTTATAGTTTATATAATCTTATTTTTAGTTTAATATCTTTATTATCAATAGGACTTGTCTAGTATAGTAGAGGTAGTTTGGGTGTAAGTCTTATTGAATCAAGTACGACTCACCCTTTCTTCTAATAAATGTTTTTAGGTGAGTTCGAGGAGCCGTTGTTTAAGGAAGAGTTTGAGGAGGAATTTGAAGAGTACCCTACTCCACTTGAGGAGCCAGAAGACAAGAAGGTTAGTGGCAAGTGATCACTTTTATTTACATTGTTTGGATTTGTTTACAGTGTGGGATATATTTTATTTAGTTGGTACTATATGGTTGTTTGAGATATTGGTTGAGACTATACAACCTATTCGATTCGGTTTAGTTGTTTGGTATTGAATTATATTGTTCTCCTACTTTTGAAATTTTATTTCTATTGTCTCAACTTGGGTACATTCCACTACACAATATTTTTTAGGTCATGACAAGATTTATGTGATTTTTCCCATTTAAGAATCACAATCAAGTGTAGAAACAATTTAGAATCGAGATGGGTTCCAACAAATTAAGTGGGCAAACAACATTGGAGATTTTAGAAAATTTATAAAATTTGCAGAGTATGTTATGTATATTCAATATTGAAGTAGAGTGATTTCCATGGGATCCATCGTGAGCTTAGATGTGCTAATGTCTAAAAGATTAATTCCCTCTTTGATTAGAGTCCTAAAATTATACTTTATTAAAGATAGATTACAAAACATAATAATGGCACACATGAAAACCATAAACCAAGACATACTAATATGATCAATGACTTCACCTCAGGATTTACTGAACAATGATGAGGCTGACAGTGCAACAAACTGCTATAGCGAGGTCTGAGATCTATCCCTGTAATGTGACAAATCATGTGTGAATATTGTAATACATGCTTGAAAAAAAATAAAACAATTAAAATTTCATAATATATCATTCTTTGCAAAGTTTACATACTGATTTTCTCTAGAACATGTGGACTGATTATGCCCTCGTTATTTACAAATGGAACATTGATTCTTTTGTTTGATTGATTCATAATTCATAACCATTGACAATCTATTTCTCCTTTGTCTACCAAACTTTCGAATAAAGATTGGAGGTGATAAAGGGATCATATTTATAACTTGATCAAATGGTGGCCAATGACTTGTATCTAGAACAGACTTTGATATGTTGAACAATAGTCATCAACTATGTACTGTAGACACGCAATTTTGGCCAAGTTGAATAGTTCAAATTCTTGTTTTCATGGAGAACATTTAAAGTAGATCGTGTTTTCCGAACGGATCAAGTTTCCGGCACATTCCGAGGGGGATCGATGGAGCAATTAGCCGAGCCAACGCCACGTGTATAGGGCTCCTGGCGCCCTATTTATAGGGCACCTGGCGCCCTGTATACAGGGCACCAGGCGCCCTGTATACAGGGCATTAGGCGCCCTATAAACAGGGCACCTGGCACCAATCAAATCAGCTTGACAGGCTGATTCGACCCCCCACAGTGACTCGTCTTGTCGACCAGACGGATCTCATGATGCTAGCGCCCCATAAACAGGGCGCTATGCTACATGGCACTGTTTTTCGAAAATGGCCAAAGTGCCCTATTTTGGGCTATAAATAGACCTCCATTTGGAACATGGAGGAGGTTCCAACTTCGTGCCACCCTAGAGCTCATCCAACACTACGATTCTAAGCCATCTACACCCTCCAAAAGCCTCCAAATCGATCCAAATTCGTTCACCAAAAACCCAAAAAACCTTCTGTTTCTGTCACCCAGAAAAATGATTTTTCTCCAACTTTGAGAGCTTCTACCCGTCTCTCCTCTTACATCCAGCACCCAAACCCTCTTCCATTGGCTTCATTTGAGTATTGTCTACAAGGAGGATCCCCTACTTCGTCCCGGAAGCCACCCAGCACTTCGGAGCGGCGCCGCGAAAAGAGAAAGAAAATATGTTCGGACCAGACTTAGTGTCCTGTATACAGGGCGCTTTGACTTGGTCAACACGCCCTATAAGGGGGGCACCTGCAGCTGGCGCCCTATATACAGGGCACCAGGAAGAGCAGAAGCTTGTTTTGTCATTTTTGGATTCTGATCGTCCGTTTAATCGAGTTTTTGTCTTCCTTTTTCATCTTAGCACTGTTCATCATGTTATTTAGCATGTCTTAGATCATTTTGCATCACATATATATTTAAAACCTACCAAAAATAGGAGTTGGGATTCCGTCCCAATCCGGTCAGTTCATCCCCTTTTGCATGATTCAAAGCCCTTCTCAAGCATGATGCTGTACTCGCGCCAGAGCTAATGAACTTCACTTATTTTCTTCATATTTTGTGCAGGACATTCTTATAAAAATCGATCGGAGCGGAGCTTCAATCCGATCGTAGGTGAAAGAACTCCTAAAGCTCTCCCCTCTCGGCCGGCCGAGAGAGGAGAAGTTAGAACCTAACGATCTCCCCGTTCACATCCCCAAGGTACGACGGTCAAACTTTCTTTTCCTCTAAGATCATTTGCTTGATATTCAAGCACACTTTGGAGCCCTCGGCTCTGGCGACCACACACACACTCATTCTCACACACCAAACCTCACCGACACGATCCGGGTACCTACATGTACCAAGATGAAACATACAAATATGTATCCCAATGTACTGATCCAATTGCACATTGTACATGTTTGTAAAGAAAATGCCTTAATCGAGGTTCATAATATACATATATGACTTAATTTTGATTAAAATCAACCAGAAAAGTATGACCCATTGGATTGTCTATGTCGCATTCTCTAAATATAAGTCGATCTTGCGTAATAATCTACCTACTCCTTTCTTTAACTTCTAACATCTTATTCTTCATATTTGGTGTAAGTTAGCTCTCTATATTCAATCCGATTCTATGTCTTTGAAAGAACATCAATCTAAGCCAATGATATGTCATAAATACTATGCATGTATTGGCAAACCCCTAACAACTTTCAACACACCGTTGAAACACTCCAAATAGTTCATGGTCATTATTTCAAAACTTTTTCTCTCATTGTCACATGATAAAGCTCAAAATTCAGGTTTGACTTACAGTAACCAAACATGTGCATCAAAGATATCAGAGTTTTATATCATTTATCTGATTTTTGAAATCCAAAAGGTTGCAAACTTGCTCTACATTGTATATTCTTCTGTAGAGATCTTGCCCGGAGAAGTGTTTTTGAAAATTGTGTCGATAATGATGAAGACAACAATAATAAGCTGCCATTAAAAACTATTTTTCAACTCCTTTTTTAATGCTGACATTGATATATGATAGTATGCATATTTCATGCCATCGTTTTGTGATAGATGGAATTGGAGTTACCATTTTTTGGTTTGTATCCACCTCACGTACAACTAACTGAGTACCATGATATTTTTAATGTAGGAATGTACTGTTCACGCTTATCTCTGGCTGACAAAATTTTCAACCTTCAATACATGGCATAAAACTACAAAAGTAGAGTATGAATCTTGAAGTGTTCTTTTCACATAGGTAACAATATACAGTACTTGGCTTAGTCATCTTTATAGAATCTATATATATCTAAGTAGATAAATGTATGAGCTTTTTCAATTATCAAACAATTTTTATAAGCTTAGTGCGTGTCATCCAAGCCACATAATATGATGATTGTAACTACACACTCTTTTGTTGACACAAGTATGTAATATCTATTTACAACCATCGTGGCATGCATGTTATATTATGTGATTATAGACTTTGTGGTTCTATCTGTTCGATATTGAACATTGTGTTTCATAGAACAAGTAGCAATTGCGACTATAAGATCTTAACTTGTAAAGACATCTCTATCCACGATTTCATCTACATCTTCCTCCTTTGTTTTGTATCTGCAATGTACTATCTTCTTCTCTGTCATGTTCGTCATCACTCTCAATAAAATTATTATTTGCAATAATATGATCTATCTAAATTGTGTCTTCGTTTTCATGATAATAATCAAATGTCTAATCCTATTAAAATTGTTAAACGTATATGAGTAGAGCGGTAATTAAGATGAAAAGGGGCGTGGTACATTTTTTATTAGTAAGTGTGATGAAGTTCGGCCGTGAGGCGAACTCATCCAACTGTCACACGCTGGGAGAAAGAGGAACGACGAGTACAACTCAGATGAGGGAGACGGCCGGAGCACTCAAGGGCGTCAGTACGAGACGACAATCGGACTTGCCACGGATATACTGGCGTTGCAACGCCAGGATAGGAAGCCGGACGCTTCGGTGGCGGTGCCACTACCCGTCTTTCTGAAATTTACAGAGAACATTTTCTTCTCATTTGCCGCCGTGAAAATCAGCTGCACGGGGTTGACTGCAACCGTGACACCCGGTGGCTGAACCAGCGAGGCTCTGCAGATGGTGTTCGCCGGTCCAACGTTGGTAACGGTCCGGGTCACTGTCCGCGAGAAGTGGTTAGCCGCCGTTAGGAATATCCCGAAAGAGGGATAATTCAGCTGGTCCTCGGCAAGGCTGCCCACGGTGGTGCAGTTGACGGCGCGGCGAACGACGATGCGGAGTTGGTCTACTGTGTAGCGGAGGCCGCATAGGTATCGGATGTAGTCGACAGGATCAATATCGTAAACGAGCCCCGGGTTGACTGCTCTCACCGGGCTGACCTCACCGGAGCCCATGGCAAAGAAGGAGGCTGGGTTACCCGTCTGGTCTTGAATCGGAGTACCCCTGTCGTTGAAAGTAATCGCCGTGGTCATCATGGCGGATTTGATGGCGGCGGGGGACCAGGTGGGGTGTATCGTCTTCAACAGCGCCGCTATGCCGCTCAAGTGGGGTGTGGCCATGGAGGTTCCCGAGAGGACGTTGAACATAGACGACGGGCGACCCACGGGGCCCGTCCAGGTGGCGAGGATGTTTAGACCGGGGCCGAGGATGTCCGGCTTCAAGATTCCCGGGCTCACGAAGTTGGGGCCCCTCGAGGAGAAGGAGGCCACCGACGGGGCGACGGGTTCTCCGATCACTGTGCCTCCGAATATGATGGAGGCAACGGCGGAGGTGGTCGACCAGAGGTAGGCTTTGATGCTCTCCCCGTCGACGAAGCTCACATGAGATGCAGGGAGAGGATAGCCCTCGGCCTTGATGGTGTACCCTTCGTTCACGTTGTTAACGAGAATCATGGCGGCGCCACCGGCCAACTTCACATTCTTACCGTCGCTTCCGTCGCATATCACCATCTTACCACGGACGTCGAGGCCGGTAAGGGAAGTGGCAGAACAATCCCAGGCATAGATCAGGCGTAGAGGCGTCGAGGGAAACGGAGGTTGGTAAAGAGACTCGCCGTGGAACTGCGACCCGTCGCCCAGCCGGATTGTGGCACGGATGCTCCTGTCGATGTTGCTGGCGCCGACGGTGAGCATCCATGGCGCTACGTTACGTACCGTCTCCGGGTCCGGTCCATCGTTCCCGGCCGCGCAGCTGGCGAAGATGCCCTTCTCCATGGCCGCGAACGTTCCGATGGCCGTCGTGTCGTGGTAGAACGGAAACGACGCTTTCGAAGCCAGGGACACTGAGACAATGTCGACGCCGTCGGCGATGGCGGTATCCAGGCCGGCTAGAACGTCGCTACTCGGGCATAGTGATTCGGTGCCGCACGCACTGCACACCTTATAGATGGCAAGATGTGCGAGCGGCGCCGTCCCGGCGGCCGTCCCGACGGCGCGCCCGTACGAGGAGGCGTTGGCGACGAAGCACCCAGCAGCAGCGCCGGCTACGTGCGTGCCGTGGCCTGTGATATCGTACGGCGCCGTCCCCGTCTGCTCCTCCAACAGCGACCTTCTTTCCGACGGTGAAGGCAGCCCTTGCTGTATGGCCTGGAGCCCGATAGAGAAGGTCTGGGCCCCGATGATTTTGTTGTTGCACTCTGCAGGCGCGAAGTCGCACCGTCCCCTCCACTTGGGAGGCGGCGGGGGGACAGTGCACCTGAAGGATTTGTGGTTAGGGTTCAGGCCGGAGTCCAGAATCCCGATGATGATGCCCTTCCCGAAATCGGCGGACGTCCATGGGCCGGCAGGATCCCTGGTCAGTCCAAGAAAGCCGGGGGAACGAGTGGTCTGGGGAGACAGCAGCTCGTCGGGGTAGGCGGCCAAGAAGCCCTCCGCCTCCCCCATCGCCGCGAGCTCCCCCTCCGTCAGCCTGGCGGCGAACCCGCTGACGACATGGCGGTACGCGTAGAGCAGCCGCGGCTGGTCGGCGATGCCCGGAGGCAGGAACGACCTGTACCAGTCCTCCAGCTGCAGCTGGCCCTCATATTCATCGGAAGACAAGGGACCGCCTGAAGGAGGTGGCTGGACGTGGACTATATACGTCCGCAGGTGATCACTGCCGCCGTGAAGCTCCTTCTCCTCGGAGGGAAGCTGCAGGATTTCCTGGGAATACAAAGAAGAGATCTGGGAGCTGGAAGCAAGCAAGAAGAGCAGGAAGAACGTAGCACCGCCGGAAGGCAGCCCCGCCATGATCGATACCACCCTGTGCTATATGATATCAATGCACTGCCGGGTGGATTTGCTTGCAATTGGTGGGTATTTATAGGCAGATGATGAGCGGAAGGTTTTCTTTATAAGCAATCAGCACCTCGACCCGCCCTGCGGTAGACAACGTTGTTGGCTAATTTTAAATCTAGATGATTTTAATTTTAAAATAAATATTCAGTTGTATCTTACTATTATTTTTAAAATTATAGAAACCTATATTTTAAGTATTTGTAAAAAGTTATATAATTTTTAAAACTTATAGAGTGGTGTTTGATAACAATTTTCAATTTTAAATTTCTCTCAACATATTTATGAAACGAACAAAAAAATTGTTGGATGTCAACACCATCTTAAATTGTTAAAATACAATGTCAAATTATATAAGAGAATCAATTGTCGACGTACATCATCGATCTTTGATTACGAGTGCATTTGGTTGATGTTACTAATATATATAACAACTTATAAATTTATCTAATTCAAATTTTATTTCTGTGACCTTTGTATTAGAGTGGTTGAGAAGACAAGATGAAAAAAAATTACTTGTATCCTCTCTAAAATTTTTAAATTAGAAAAAGATATTTATAATTACTTATCATTAAAAGTTTCACATTTTTACAACTAGATCAATATAAATATCATTTCAAATTTAATTTCGGCACAACGTCAACAAAACATTCCATTAATCTTTAACTAAGACATTGAATCCAATCTCATTATTATAGATTTTATCAAATAAAATATTATTTATTGCGACATCAGTGTAGATGACGTACGTAGTAAGAAACATTAGAAGAAAAAATTACATAAAGATAATATATGGATATATAAGTAAGAGAAATAATTTTTTAGAACACTACTTTCATTGGAAATAATGAGTAAATATGCTTTTTAGGTTCTTCAAAATGGCTATTTTGTGCAAGGATTTTTCCTAGAGCTTTGTTCTTACACATGATATATCTTTAAATATTGTACAAGGATGGCTAGCCACGTTAGTGGTGTGTTCCACGAGCTCACTTGGAAAAATAAAATTAAACCAACGAGGGAAGATGCGCAGGCAAAAGCATGCGATCAAAGAGAGAAGGAAAACGTTTTTATGCTTGCTAAATACGAAGATGCTGCAGATTGGACGAGGATGCTCCGGCGTCTCTCTCAAGCATAGGATGTTTGTTGTTTCACTGACGTATATTTTTTTCTCTTTGAATTGTATAAATAAAAATGAGGTACAGAGTTGTAACGTTTGGAATGTGAAGCCTGTCTTTTAAAACACCGTGTCATTGTCCTCCGATTGTAAATAGGCTCCGAAAAGAAAAAAAGATGATACTTGTTATATGTTTTGACAGAGACGGACACGCAGGAGCATCTACATATTTAATAGGCATGAAAATGTTTTTATCCTCTCTTCATCGCATGCTCTTGCTAACCCATCTTCGCTCATTCATTCACTTGTCTTTCTATGCGAGCACATGGACACACCACCTGTATAGTGGCTGCTAAGTTTTAACCATAATCCTCGTACAACTAAGAATCTACGAGTAAAAAAAAAAAAATGGAAAACTTTCTTGCACTTAACATTCATTTCGAAGAACATGAAAAACATATTTACTCATTCATTTCCGTTGAAATTACTGTTTTAAAATTATTTCTCTTATTTGCTTATCCATATATTATATTTATGTAATTTTACTTTCCAATATTTCTTGCTACATCACCCACTAATGCATTAATAATTAATACTTTATTTAATAAAATATGCCCCGAATATCTAGCTAATAATTAGATTGGACTCAATATCTTATTGAAAGATTAGTAGCATGTTTAGCTGATGTTATTGTGAAAATAAATTTGAAATAATGTTTATATTGATCTCATTGTAAAAATGTGGAACTTTTAAAGATCAGTAATTATATATAATTTTAAAATTTTAGGAGAATCTTCTTTTCTCTACCATTCCAATTTAAAAGTCAAAGAAATAAAATTTCAATTAGAAAAGATTATAAGTTGTCATATATTTTAATAATCGAAATATTATTAGCAACCTCAGCCAAACACATTGAATGAAGTAAACAAAAATGATGTATGCTAATTAATTATTTTATATAATTTGCAATTGTATTTAACGAGTTATCATTATGGTGACATCCAACAACTTTTTTGGTTTATTTTAGAAATGTGTTGAGATAAATTTAAAATTTAAAATGTTACTAAACACCACTCTATACATTATTTTTATTTTTAAAATTTAAAGATAAAGGGTAAAAAAAGTGAAACAAACACCCTATTAAGTTTCTTATCCGCTCGAATATTTTCTCACCACAAGGAGTCGATAATTAATGGAGGAATAAGATTTTATAACAAAATTTGTTGAAAAAAGTTTTTGTCAATCATGTCAATTTAATTTTTTATTTTTTTCTTATATAAAATGTGAGATTTTTTCATCTCAGTGGTCCTCCAACTATGTTGGTTATATATATGGTTTTTATTGTTTTTGTTATCACATCTCCCAAACATAATAATTCTATATAATAATCTAGTTTATATTTTATTTTAATACAATTTTTATCACGATAATATATAAAAATTTGTTATACTACCAAACACCCGGTGATACTTACTTCAAATTATCACCTAACACCCTATTTGGTAACATTATTAGGTAACTTTATCACTATCAATTTTAAAATTGATATTGATAGGAACCATTAAAAGGTATTTGGTTAATTGTATCAATTTTAAAATTTGTAGTACAAACAAAACATATTATGTAGTACAAGTGTCAACTTGTGTTTCTTTTGATATTGATACTCCAACATTTGAAAATATTAATATCAATATTGATATAGTACCAAAAATAAAACTCTAACCAAGCAGGGCATAAAGCATCGACATATAAGAATACCAGCCAAGTCTCAGCTCAAAACCCTAAAGTTGTTGTTTTCTGAATGAACTAGTTAGAAGTAGGGGTGTAAACGGTTCGGTTCGGTTCGGTTTGGTCACTTTTTTTCCAAACCGAAACCGAACCGATAAGGTGAACCGAACCGAACCGAACCGGTTCAGTGAGCCTTGAACCGATTGTGATTCGGTTCGGTTCGGTTCGGTTCGGTTCATCGGTTTAATGTATATTTAAATAAATAAAAATAAAATAAAATAAAATATACATTATAATAATTATTTAAGATTAATATAAAGTCTAATACTGTATTTATAATATATAATTTTATCTTTATACTAATTAACTTACATTTATAATAAAACATATTTAAAATTGATATAATATATATTTAAATGTAATATAATATGAAAATAAAGTGGGTCAAACTTTATCAAATCGGGTCAACCGATTTACCGGTTCGGTTCGGTTTGGGGAGGTGCCGAACCGAACCGAACCGATAAGAAATTATCGGTTCGGTTCGGTTCAAAAAACCGAATGCATAGCCTCTCAAACCGAACCGAATCTGACGGTTCGGTTCGGTTCGGTTCGGTTTACCGGTTTACCGATTTTACATGAACACCCCTAGTTAGAAGCGACATGCTTCGCATGGTGTGCATGAGATTTTTATAAAATTTATCATATTAAATTTTGAACGAAAATTTACGTTAAATAATATATTTAAATATAAAAAATTATTTATGTATTTTAATTATATTTTATAATTAAATAATTCATTATCAACTAAAGGATGAATTATAAAGATTTACATATTAAATATTACGAGCATATTCATTAAAATAAAAGTTAACCCATTTATATTTTATTATCAAGTATGTGAAAACTAAAGTCTAGAAATATGATACAATATATCATAGCTTATTACGATAAAAATGAAATAGAAGTTAACCACTTCGCTAAATACTTAATGCACTTGCATTATGAGGATATTCTAATTTTTTTTCCAGGTTGGTGGTCAACAACAATATATATAGCTACTCATTTCGACTGTCAAAAAGAAACTACACTTTTGTTGCTTGTTAATGACATAGTGACCACAATTGTCATTTAAAGGTCAAATACATAGAATAGCCTCACTAATTAATACGATGGAGGGAAGTCATCCAAAAATGCTAATAAAATGTAACAATTGGCTTAAATTTGATTGACAAGAAATCCTTGCCGAGTATGACATAAACCCCCCACATGTTCGATCAGTTGAATATGATTTTGGGGCATTGTCAAGAGAAATCTTATGACAAGAAAAAAAAATTATGGTGAATATGTTCGACGTACATCTTCGCCTCCAGTGTAGCCATGGCATGGGAGACTGTCTGTGGAGAGGAGAACTTTGGGATGAGCGACTTGGGACTCCGGCAATAGGCACTCTTCATGTGTTCATCCCATAGGATGAACCACCTATATATAGGACTTATGACCCCCATTTCCTACGTCCCAAATCAATACCGCTTATAAATTCTATTTCCTCCTTAACACCAAGGACAATATTATATCATTAATATTGATTACAAAGAGGGAAATACTTTCTCATTGAATATTTCATTTATTGACCTTGGTTTCCTTTTTATTGACCATTTCTATAAACGTTAGATAACGTTCATACAGTCTGCACACTCTGATCCTTTCTCCTGAACCTCCCGTGCATTTGCTCTAAACCCTAAACCTCCACCCTTGTTTCAACGCTGCACAACATGTCTTCAGTCATCAGTATTCAGACAGAACTTTCTCTTTGTCAATCTCTCAAGATGAGAGAGGAAACATATGAAAAGTTGGAAGAACGGACGGCAGAGTGAAGAAATAGAGGAGGACAAGAAGGATGGAGGGTGCCTCTAAGTGGATTGTTTCTGAAAATCTCTAATCTCTTGCAAAGAGACGGCGACTTAGGCCTGAGGGCGAGTGACGAAGAGGTGCCTCCGATGCGGTGGAACAAATACCATTGTGAAGAGGCGAGTGAGGGTGAATGTGAGAGCAAAACAGTGACCAAAAAAAGTTGATTCCCACTTCTATAGATTAGTAGAGATTTGCACATTTTCTTGTTTTTATTTGCTATAATTAACAAAAGAAGTAAGATCATGATTTATAATACCGGTTGAATGTCATAAAAAATATAATTTCATATAAATGATAAAGGGTTGTAACGTTGTGACCAAATTTGTAGCATTTAGCTAATGTTTAAAATAATTTATATTTGTGCGTATGATCTATTTTTTCTTGAAACTAAGTTTTTTGTTTGAGTTTGCATTAAGTTTATAACAAAAATACTTATGCTTTTATATAATATACGATTGGAAGAGTATCTAATTCATTTAGACATATTCAATGATTAGTCCAATCATTAACTAAAATTATAATACGATTAATGAGGATACGAGATTTTTAAATAAAAGATTAAAAGTTATAACATATGCTTACGAGGTTCTTTGAGAAATAAAAGATATAATAAAATATTAGCTAGGTAATTTTGAAACCTCAAAGTTCAATGACTTATGAATATGAGAAGATTTAATAAAAGATTAAATAATTATTCGGGACGGGTGTGCATTTAGGTTCATCGAAGGCGATGGCAACCAATGCCAACGGCAATAGCAGCGATGGCTACTGACCGGGGAGTATACTTTCGTGAGATAAGGTGAGATGAGGAATAAAGGAAGAGAAGGGAAAGGGGCCCACATAGGTTAAAAACCCATAAAATCATTGACTATGACTCCTAAGTTGTTGCCAATATTGGTACATATAAGGTCAGTGACGACCGCTTCTAACATTTGAACATTGAATGGTCGACTTCCGATAACCAGCGATCACATACATTTGTGATGGCTTCGTGAGGGCTTATTTAAGCCATCATGAATGATCTTAATTAATTTTCCATTGAAACACCACTTTGGGGTCTTTTTCTAACTTTGTGACAGTGGAAGATGTTGTGAATGTTATATATGTCGACAGCTTATCCAAGTTGTCATCGGTGCTTGTATAGTTATAACGGCTCCTCAACAGTTGTTGCTAATTAATAAATTTATCATAGACGACGTTTTGAAGTGGTCACCATTAACTGTTTTTCTTGAATATATTTATTAAAATATAAGTTGACACTTCAACTTCTAATTTTAGCATGTTTCTTTTACGTTAATTAATAGAGAGTACTAGACAAATTTTAAAGTAGGTGGCGCAAAGAGACCAAGGCAGGGAATGCAGCATCAGCAATGCGAGGATGTGTGCTAGGAGAGTTGTCAAGAGAAATGGCAGCAGCATCACGAGATGGGGACGGTGAAGAACACGATGGGGGAGACTAGGATTTACTTATATGGGACAACATCTCAGCATCAGAGCCTAATAACATTAGGAGTGGAAGATGACATAATTAGAGACAAGCGTGGAGTGCACTCCCTGGGGTTGTCTGGTACAAGATTAATTAGGGATAAACTAAGTTTATCTCGGGAATAGTCTGGTACCAAACGAGTACCAGGTTGGGGGTCAGTTCGACGTTACTAGTATAGGAGAGCCAGATGGTTCAAAGCCATGTTTCTATTAAAAAAATTAGAATTTGTATAAAATATACTCGAACTTCTTATCCAATGGATTTCTCTCCCCCAACGAGTAGGAGATGCCAATAAGTAAACTAATGGTAGGTCACCTTCATCACCCAATGGAATGTTTGGTTGCACGACAAATTTGAATTTGGGTGTTTGGTACAAATTGTATTTTTGTAACAAAGCTGCTTTAAAATAAATTTTAGAAAGATTATCTTTTTAGACAAATAGATGATTTTTTTTCCTCCTGATCTACTCATTTAAGTTTTACATGGTCTCCACTTCTTTTTTTGGTTATCAGTGAGATTATGACGGCCTTTTTTATAGAAGTAGATGAGTTACTTTGGGTAATAGTTGACCATAGTTCTGGGTTCAGCATAGCTTATCTCATAACGCAATGTTTTAGGCCAAACTTGCCTATTGCTGGTATTTTACTGTTGTCTTTGTTAATGGTATTAAAAATCTCTATCACTATTAAAAGACTACGAAATATTGTAGCCATTTCATTTTACAACATTTTCCTTTTGTTTGAGTGCGTGGGATAAAATACATTTCAGAATGTTGTAGTTCAGTTGTCTATTTGAGATGGGGGGGGGGGCATGAGCATTGGCAGGCTAGAGCGAGTGTGTGGGCATGGCCGAGCATAGGCACAATAGAGCATGGGATGGAGGAGGGGGGGGGGTGATTTTATGGTGCAAGTGTGAGATATTGAGTTCGCTTATATACGACAATTTCCAATCCTAATTAGGTTAGGGCATCTTAATCCAACTTGAATTAGCTAGGAAATTAAATTTTATTTTAACTAAGAAATCCTCTTATTTTAGAAATTATCTTATATTTTCTATTAAGGAGGATTTCTTCATTAAGTTTTCTTTTTCTGCATATGAGTTTCTCTTTCACCTAAATTTTTTTTTCTTTTAATTTCCTATTCCTTACTATCTCTTACCACATATTATTACTTACTTCCAACTCTAATTAAGATTGAGATAATTAAAATTTTACTTAAATATTACAATTGGTTAATAATTTCTCTAGTTTTATAGGTTCTTTCTAAAAATACCGGATATCACATATTGACTATATCATAAATTTTGGTCAAATATGTAAAAGATTAATAAAATAAAAATGGATTAATAAACTATAAACAAAGTTTTGGAATTAGTAAAACGCATGTTAAACGTGATACATATAGATACTTGCATTGACTAACTTGTAGTATGCATGTATGATTGATTGTGCTGAATATGTTGTCTACAGACAAGTAGAGCCGTAAGATGAAAAGGGGCGTGGTACATTTTTTTATTAGAAAGCCGATGAAATTCGGCCGTGAGGCGAACTCATCCCAGTGTGACATGCCGGGAGAAGGAGGAACTGACGACGAGCACAACCCTCAACGGCGTTAGTACGAAACGAGAATTGGACTTGCCACAGAAATGCCGGCGTCACAATGCCAGACCAGGAAGCCGGACGCCTCGGCGGCGGTGCCGCTTGCCGTCTTGCTGAAGTTCACGGAGTACACTTTCTTCTTAGCTGCCGCTGTAAAAGTCAGCTGCCTGGGGCTGACTGCCATCGTGACACCCGGTGGATGAATCAGCGAGACTTTGCAGATGGTGTTCGCCGGTCCAACGTTGGTCACGGTCCGGGTCACCGTCCGGGAGAAGTTTCTAGCCGCCGACAGGAATATCCGGAAAGAGGGATAATTCAGCTGGTCCTCGCCCAGGCTGCCCACGGTGGCACAGTCGACGGCGCGGCGGACGACGATGCGGAGTTGCTTCGGTGTGTAGCGGAGGCCGCATAGGTACCGGATATAGTCGGCAGGTTCAATATCATAAACGAGCCCCGGGTTGGCCGCTCTGGCCGGGCTGACCTCGCCGGAACCCATGGCAAAGAAGGAGGCTGGGTTACCCGTCTGGTCTTGGATCCGAGTACCCCTCTTGTTGAAAGTAATCGCCGTGGTCATCAGGGCGGATTTGATGGCGGCGGGGGACCAGGTGGGATGTATCTTCTTCAGCAACGCCGCTATGCCGCTCAAGTGGGGTGTGGCCATGGAGGTTCCAAAGATTATGTTGAACAAAGACGATGGCTGACCCACGGGGTACGGCCAGGCGGCGAGGATGTTCACACCGGGGCCGACGATGTCTGGCTTCAAGATTCCCGGGCCCGCGATGCTGGGCCCCCGGGAGGAGAAGGAGGCCACCGACGGGGCGACGGGTTCTCCGATCACGGTGCCCTTGAATATGATGAACGCAAAGGGGGCGGTGGTCCCCCGAATATAGGCCTTGATGCTCGCCCCGTCGTGGAAAGTCACACGTGTTGCAGGGAGTGGATATCCCTCGGCCGGGAAGGTGTACCCTTCCTCCACGGCGTTAGCGACAATCATGGCGGCGGCGCCTGCCATCTTCACATTGTTACCCTTCCGGACGGCCACGAGCCCGCTGTCGCATAGGACCATCTTACGACGGACGTCGAGGCCGGTAAAGTCAGAACAATCCCCGGCGTAAATCAGGTGTAGAGCCCTGGAGGGGAACGGAGGTTGGTAAAGAGACTCGCCGTGGAACTGCGCCCCGTTGCCCAGCCATACTGTGGCACGGATGCTCCTGTCAATGTTGCTGGCGCCGACGGTGAGCATCCATGGCGCTACGTTAGCCACCGTCTGCGGTTTCGGTCCTGAGTTCCCGCAAGCGCAGCTGACGAAGATGCCCTTCTCCATGGCCGCGAACGTTCCGACGGCCGTCAGGTCTTCGTAGAACGTCGAAGAATCCCTACCGAGAGACAGTGAGAGAATGTCGACGCCGTCAGCGATGGCGGTATCAATGCCGGCAAGAATGTCGCTTCCCGGGCATGACATGGCGATCCCACCGCACACCTTGTAGATGGCAATATGTGCGAGCGGCGCCGTGCCGGCAGCCGTCCCGACGGCATGGCCGTACGAGGAGGCGTTGGCGACGAAGCACCCAGCAGCAGTGCCGGCGACGTGCGTGCCGTGGCCTAGCCTGTCGTTCGGCGGCGTCCCCGTCTGCCCCTCCGACAGCGACCTCCTATCGGACTGCGGCGACAGCCCCTGCATGGCCTGGAGCCCGAGAGTGAAGGTCTTGGCCCCGATGATCTTGTGGTTGCACTGTCCAGGCCTGAAGTCGCACCGTCCCTTCCACTTGGGAGGCGGCGGGGGGAGGGTGCACCTGAAGGATTTGTGGTTAGGGTTCAGGCCGGTGTCCAGAATCCCGATGATGATCCCCTTCCCGTAGTCCGCGAGCGGCCATAGGCCGGCCGGATCGACGTTGGTCAGTCCAAGATAGCCGGGGGAGTGAGTGGTCTGGAGAGACACCAGCTCGTCGGGGTAGGCGGCCAAGAAGCCCTCCGCCTCCCTCATCGCCGCGAGCTCCCCCTCCGTCAGCCTGGCGGCGAACCCGCTGACGACATGGCGGTACGCGTAGAGCAGCCGTGGCTGGTCGGCGATGCCCGGAGGCAGGAACGACCTGTACCAGTCCTCCAGCTGCAGCTGGCCCTCATATTCATCGGAAGACAAGGGGGAAGGAGGTGGCTGGACGTGGACTATGTACGTCCGCAGGTGATCCCTGCCGTGAAGCTCCTCCTCGTCGGAGGGAAGCCGCAGGATCTCCTGGGGCTGGGAATACAAAGAAGAGACCAGGAAGCTGGAAGCGAGCAAGAAGAACAGGAAGAACGTATGACCACCGGAAGGTAGCCCCGCCATGATCGATACCATGTGCTATGATATCACTGCACTGCCGACCGGATTGCAAATTGGTGGGTATTTATAGGCAGATAACGAGCGAAAGGTTTTTCTAGTAGCAATGAGCACGAGCGAAAAGTTTGGCCGAGGTTACAATGGTATTTTGATTATTAAAATGTACAACAACTTATAATTTTATCTAATTTAAATCTGATTTCTTTCACTTTTATATTAGAATGGTGGAGAAAATAATATGAATACAATTACTTGTATTCCCTTAAAAATTTTTAAATCATCAAAGGGTATATATAATTACTAATCATTCAAAGTTCAGCGATTTTACAACTAGGTCAATATAAATTTATCTAATCTTTCAATATATAAGATAATGATCGAATCCAATCTAATTAGTAGATATTTGGGGAATATTTTATTAAATAAATTAATTTTTTTATCAAGACATTAGTGCGGATGACGCAGTATAAACATTACAAGGTAAATTTACAAAAAGATGATATATGGATAACCAAATAAGAGAAATAATTTTTAGAACACCAATTTCATTTGTAGTAAAAAACGTTTTTCAAGTTCTTCAAAATGAATATTCAGTGCAAGAATTTTTTTTATCACAGTTTTGTTTTCACGTGTAGCTCTTTGATTGTACATGGATTGTTAACGTGGGAGACACGTTTTAGTGGTGTGATCCATGAGCTCACATGGAAATAAAATTAAACCAACGAGGGTTCGATGATGCGGCAGCACAAGCATGTCACTAAAAGGAGAATTAGAAAAATGTTTTCATGCTTGTTGAATACGCAGATACTTCAGATTCGAGAAGGGTGATGCTCCCGCATCTCTCTCAAACATACGACAATTGGTATCATTTTCTTCCTTCATTTCTTCCGTAGCATTTACAATCAGACAATGATACTACTGTTTTAAAAAAAACAGACTTCACGTTCCAAAGGTTATCCATACCTTAATTTTATTTATAAAATTTATGGAGAAAAAGTACGTATAAAAAGGTGAAAACATCCTTTTACATGTATATATATATGTTTGAGAGAGATGGCAGAGCATCCTCTTCGATCGAATCTATTTGGTTAGTCGCGAAATGCATCATGTTTTCGGGAAAACACATTCCACCTTTTCATATGACTAGTTAAAAGACGTGCTTCGCACGTCTACCAATAATTTATAATAACTATTTAAAAATATTATATTTATTCAAAAAATGTGGTAGGTGTTTTGTAACGTAATCAAGTTAAAATTTATATTAGAATTGTACATTTATAATTATATGCCTAATAATAAGAAAAACATGTTTGTAACATGAATGCTGATAAGTGATAACTTTATATATATATAATAGTATGGATTATCAATTATTATAAAGTTTATATTTTTGAACTAATATTGATTTTCTAGAATAGATGGACCATCAGTCAAACATAATCTCCTCCCACTAATAATTATATGAATTATCAATTGCTAAGAACTTTTTATTTTCGAATTATAAGGATATAAAATTTAATCACCGCAATTTACAACATACACAATTCCAACCGGACATGTCCCTTCTCCAATACATTAATTATACATGCATAAAAGATGGATCTTCCATGTAATTGTAATGTCAATACTACTTCCGTTGTGATGAATCTTGTGGACAATGTTGACGCTCTTAATGCCTATTTACCTAGTATTGATTATTTAGAATATAAAACAAATCAAGTAAAAATAAAGTTAAATTATCTTGTTACCTTTGTCAACGTCAAAGAACAGAAATGTAATAACACGTTTATTTCAAACATTGTCAAACATGATATTTTTAAGAATGTAAGAGCAATAAATGTTGCCTTGGCATGTATAAACAAGTGTTTGGAAAATCATTTTACTAAACATTGTCTCTAATCAATGAAAAGGATCAACTTGTAATATTTTCCCTTTCTTATGCCCTGTTTGGTAACACTATTAAACATCTCTATCATTATTAATTTTAAAATTGATATTGTTGGTAATCACCTTGAGGTGTTTGACTAATAGTATCAATTTTAAAATTTGTAGTGCAAACAACATATGTTATGTAATGCAAGTGTCAACTTGTATCAATTTTGATATTGATTCTCCATCTTCTAGAAATATCAATATCAATACTAATATAGTATCATTTTTGATACTCTAACCAAACAGGCTATTAGTTCCAAGCTTTACACCATCTCGATGTTCAGCCGGCAGCCCCCCCCCCCCCAGCCACGAGGGTGCAATCCCGCCAAGATCGGCCTCGGATTGAGTCGACTGAACCTAGCCCAATCCAAGCAGAGAAGTCCACATGGAATTAGGCTCCGATCATGCTGGTCCGCTCATGGATCAACTGATCCTAAAAACCATGCCACTAAATCAAATATTGTACAGCCTTGAGTACATTTAGAGTGGATAAAAAAATGAATGAAGGAAAGAACGAGAGGGAGATAATTATATTACATGTAGAGGGAACAAGCAAAACCACGTAGTATATATAGCATGTTTGGTAACATTTTTTGATGACAAATATCATGATTCATTTTATATATAAGAAAATAAGTACAGGCAAATGAATAGAAATAGTACAAAAAGTGGGAAAAGGCAAAAGTAGAGCCATATGACTAACTACCAAGGGGGTAGCAAATGAATACGTACGCAGACTCTTCCAAGCAAAGAATCTATCCCTAAAGATGGCAGGTTCCGAATAACACTCATTAATACCACTCATCAATCAAAGGATGCAGGATAACTGTAAGATTGTCAAAGTGCACCTCAAATATCATTCTATTCCGGACCATCTTGATGGACAAGAGCAAATTAAGCAAAAAGTGATTCCATAGTATATCACTTCAACGCTCCATAATTTTATGCCAATATTAAACACCTCTATACCGATTAATTTTGAAATTGGCATTATTATAAATTATCTATGGTATTTGGCTATTAATATCAAATTGAAAATCAAGGGAACAAGCAAGGCTTAAATTGTATAAAAGCGCTTGCTAATATCAATGATCTTATTGATATCCTATCGTTTAGAAATATCAATAAATTGATATAGCTAGTGGAAATTCTAACCAAACAAGGCTTATGGAAATGCTCTTCGTTGTAAAATCTGGAAAAGCATACATACACACTCGACCGAATAAAAACCCAAAAAACCAAAGAACCAACTCTCAATGAGAAAGCAGGTATCGAGAAGGGTGGGAAAAAAAAATCTGATAATAGATTCTTAAATATGTGTTGGTTGTGCTATCTCCGGATAGCCCAAATTAGAGCAAGGAAAACCAAATTCTATAAATCAAGTTAGAAGATTGCAATTTTTATGGCATTCACAAAGGGTATTGCATTCCATCGAAGATAGTTAAAAAAACATCTGTCATGATCATTGTAAGATATATTGAGAGATGTTAAAATACCATTTTTTCCATCATTTTCCCATCAGAAGTCTCTTGTTCTTCATATGCATAAAAGAGATCATGATCATATTCCAAGGCCACTTCATCTACACCACGTATTTAACATTGTAGGGCATCATGAGGGTATTAACGATCTCAATAAAATAGAAACAGAATAAAAGTACCAATTTAAGAAATATTTGAAAATGGACACCATGTTGCTGATATCTTTTGGAGTTCAAAAATCTCGTTGTGAAATTGTATATTTATACAAATATATATGTTGGTTCTTCATGATCAACTTTTAGGTGTACATAGTCAAAGAAATCATGCAAACTTCACTTGTGATCAACCTATTTGGTTTCTCCATTTCCTACAAACTTTATAATTTTGGTATAAAAATTCTTATGATGTCAAAAAAAGACCATGGGAAAGCTAGGATTTCAATATCTTCCAATCAAAACAATAATAATCTATTAATTGAATTATCAGTTGCAAGACGAAGAAATTTAAGTATCAAGTCTCATACAATATGTTGGAAAACAAGCTTATAAAAATATGAGGATCTTTGATATAAAGTATTGGGATAGAAACAAAAAATAAATCCTAGGTTGCTTAGCTAAGAACAACAATCTAAACTGCAACAGTTATCACAAGTGAACTACAAAGGTTTGAATATGCCGGGTTAATGTGATCCTCTACTACTTTCTTTGCAAAAAAAAAAAGTACAGAGGTTCAAAAGGTTTTCAATAAAAGTGAATGGGTGCATTCACGACCTTCATTGCTCGCGCAGGTGAACTTTCAATCCCTGGTTCCTTGTTCATCCTTCAGAAATGTGGTTTAATGTTCTCTCTGTTTCTTCATCGCTTTTATGTTCATTTTTTCACCTTATACAAAACTTAATTGTACCCATGTTTTTAAGGTTTAATCTAAATGTAAAAAAAAGACCAATTGTACCGGGATGATATTTTTGTTTATGTACCAACTGCTTTGTAATTTCCACTGATATTAAGTATGCCAAGTGCACGTTTGAGAAACTCAAAATTTTAAGATTTTAAAATTTGAAACCTTAAATTTCTAAGAACAAAAACAAGAAATGAGAAAAATGAGAAACAAACTAAAAATTGGGGTACGAATAAAAGTGTCTCTTAAAAGCAGCATGCTAGGCTGTATGATTACATTGTTAGTTCGTCGGAACAACAATAATGAGTGCTAAAACAATGATCATTTGGAAAAGGAAGCATCATGGTTGAAATCATCATAGTTGGCTTCAACCATCAAGCTCATAGGGTAATTGCTGTTGCAGTTTTTGAAGAAAAAACTATCTTAGTGGGTAATACCCAAGTATTGTTCCTGATAGACTAAGAGAGGTCCTTGCCCCTTCTTAAAAGAAAGAATGGATGGACAAAAAGGAATAGATTAAATGGCACATGTCAAAGAAAGTTAAAGGAAAATCAACAGAGAAAGCAACAAGGAATTTGGGTAAAAAGTACCATCATGAGTGAACTCTACAAAAGCAAAGTGAAGCAAAGAATTTAGATCATCACATATCCTAAAATTGATGACCTAAAATTAATTGATAGAGAGAAATTTATGAAGCCTTAGATGAACATGTATTTGATATTTGGGATAGAAACACAATGCAGAAAGCTCAACATGACAACTTTAACTAATTTCAATCTTCAGAATTATGTATAATATTTTTTGCTGAATAAACCAGTAAGGAGATATGTGAACTTAGTTGCCAGCGGTTGCAACAATAAGGAATGCCCAGAGTTGCAATAATGAGGAATTACACATAGAATATAACTATGAGAACTAATACTTCTCCAGATGAGCAGCAAGGAAGAAAAGAAAGTATGTTATTATTTGAAGAAAAATAGAGCTCCTCTCAATACTCTCAACTTATCCAAGTAAAAGTTAGATAATCATTATGATGGGTTTGGTTTACATAATCTTAATTGAATACAAATTATAAACTTAGGGCAAAATGGAGGGTATTAAAATAACATTTTGAACATTTGAGTCATTGATGTACCAGGGCGAAAGCAAAATGGATAGTGGCAATACTTTCTGCTATGGACGATAGGAATTTTAGACATAATGAACTATGGAAAGTATATTGATAAACTAAATATCTACAAAAAATCTGAACAATGGGGAAAAGATAAGTGGGCCAGCTTGTCTTCACTTACCTATCCAAAAGCAAGATCTATGTTTGTCTTGGATAGCATGATTCCAATACGGATTTCATGAGATTGCTTGACTATGTCTAACTCAGGCCTATTCAGGCCATTTATAAAATAAATAGGGATATTTTTCGAAGGAAGATTTTAGTTTTACATAAAGAAGCAAATTGAGAAAATAAACAAAAGAGATCCATGTGCTTTCTGGAAAAAAAAAACTTTTGGCATATAGAATGGTAGATATATGTTAAGTTAGGCTATCCAAAAGACAACATCTATTTCATTGTGACAATGAGAGTATCACTTCTCTGTGAATTAAAAATAAAAAATGGTGCAAATTCTGTTCTCAACCTTCATAAGGTTTCATTAGCACATTCTGGCCCAAAAAAGAAAGAAAAAAGTGCTTATAAAATTTTATAAATTGTTGAGAACACACGTGCAGTTCAATATAAAGTTTGATGATAAAGAGAGAAAAATTACTTGATAGTGTGTAGTTGAACAGAAAATTAGGTTAATTTGGACACAAGATAGATTAAATTAGTATTTGATATGCGTTCTTACGCTACGAAGGATTCACATACACAAAATGATAAACACTTCACATGTTGCATCAAGACATTAGTAGTTGATTGGAGGATGCATGTAGTTCGGTGACAACTAAAGTGTATAAAAACCGAATGATGTTCCGAGCCATCATTAAGTTGATAACATTTCATGCATGTTATGTTGATCAACAGAAACTTAACATGAGTTCTAGATATAACAAAGCATAGAAAAACTAAAGTGGACTCCAAGTAGAAGAGCCAATATGCATAATCTCAATTTGGAAGGTTTGAGTCACCTACCGATAAAGACAACAATGTTCATCACCCACACTCAACAACGACCCACCATTGTTTGTCTCAATTTCAATTTCATGTGGAGACAGATCCATTGGGAATATTGACAAGAAGGGGTCATAAACAGCAAAAATCATAAACAGAAATACCAGAGTGGGGGAAAAGGACAAAACATTTAGACCCAAATGAGGAGGACCGTCAACCAGAGAAGAACTGAGCCATCGAAGAAACGTGAAAGAGTAAGGAGATTTCTGGTATCCACAAGCTGCCATGTCACGCCTCGGATTTCCTAACATACGCAGCGGAATAAATCCGGAGATGGGACCGGGGAAATAAGCCCTATATTGCGTTGGTTTGGGAAAATTGAAGACTAACAGGTCCCAGTTAATAAAACAAATGATTCAATCCAAATATATACCATACCTTGATTTCAATAAACCAAATTCTCTAAATCTCTTTTGCACTAAACCTGATCCACTACGCTTATGCTGCACTACCTGATTTCCTGAAAAATGTTAAAAGATTTGGAATGAGTCACACGGACTCAGTAGGACTTATACCCAACTTTCCTATTATACTAATCAATCTAAATGATAGCAATAAATGATAAAATCAACACAATTCAGATTATATCATAATCACTAAACTAATTATCAAGATTCAATTATTTATTTGGGTCCTTTTCAAAATCGATTAACTGAATGAGCCTGACTCTACATGAACTAAACTATCCATTACTTAACCAACTGATCTATTCTATATGCCATGCCATCTGGACTTACATGAGCCTACTATGCATGCCTCAATACTATTTCAGTTCCATATGTCTGAGTAAATCATATGCTATACTTGGCGATCGTCACTCCAGCTCTAAATATATATAAGAAGTACCATATAGTAAGCTAAATCCCAAAGTACGTCTAGGCAGGGACATACTTAGGATAAACCGCGGTATCCGGGATCGAAGGATGCACCGGATCAATCTATTTCCACCGCTGCCCATGGGCGATTCTATCATAGGCTGGAGGAGCAAACATTACATCACATGCATCACATCATCAATAACATTTTACAAGCAAGCCATACAATTACTCAGACAATTCCATTTCAATAACCAATTATGCAATGTAACTCAATCAATAGCCAAATCATTAAACCATGCCAATATTCTATTCATTCAAAAAATTATGCACTTAATCATAATCATGCCATTAATCACAATCAGGTCGACACATGCATACCTTTTAATTAATGCAAAAATTCATGCAATAGACCCAATCAGGAACAATAATTCAATTATACTTCAATTCATGCAATTGACCCAATCAGAAGTATGCAACATAATTATACAGGTTAACTTTAATTGATCACAATTTAATATCAATTCATAAAATGATACATATTACATGATTATGCAGCTATTAATGTTAATCAACCATATCCCTTCATTATCAAGCAATTCCAAAGTTATCTCAATTAACTTAAATAAATCAAGATCATTCATAACACAGATCAGATATAAATATGATCATAAAAGAATTGTAATTCCATTTTCATAATTTAATACAATCAATACATTTAATCATGATCTTATCTAACTAACTTATGATAATTACTAACACAAGATCAAATATAATTACCACTATCTAATGCATGCCATGAACATAGCTAAAACTATACATAGATGACATGAATGACATGATTGACATTTAAATAAATACATCCAGACAATCAATAATTAAACTACCATTTAATCATCAATTTCTAACTATTTATCTGATAAACATGTTTTAACGCCTTAATTAATATATCAGAATGCTAAGGATAAGTTGGGATGCCTACCTCGATGAGGTTGATAATTGCAAGGTTCGGGAAGTCCCAACCGATTTAGACATGAGGCGATGAAGACAACGGCAAACCGGATTATCCTATAGCCCTGTTGACAATAAAAAGAATGAAATAATTAATTAAATTTTAAAAGGGAATACGTAAGGGGGGAGAGTGAGAAGAGTGCGGCAGAGAGAGAGAGAGAGAGAGAGAGAGAGAGAGAGAGAGAGAGAGAGAGAGAGAGAGAGAGAGAGAGAGAGAGAGAGAGTACGGTAGGAGAGAGAGGGCGCAGGGGGGAGAGGAGAGAGAGGTAGGAGGGAGAGAGCGCACCGGGGGGGAGACAGGAGGAGAGAGAGAGAGCGTGAGAGAGCGCCGGCGGGAGAGAAGAGAGAGAGAGGAGAGAGAGTGCGGCGGGGGGAAGGAGAGGTACGGGGGGGGCGTAGAGCGCCGCTCCCCTCGGCGGCGTAGCCGGGTGCGCCCGGCGGCGCACTGGCCACCTCGCACGGCGCATCCCGCTGCGCGCGGGAGAGAAAGGCAGAGAGAGAGAGAGAGAGAGAGAGAGAGGGGGAAAACAGAGAGGGAGAGCGGCAGGAGGAAGATGGAGGGGGAGAGAGGGAGAGAAGCGAGAGATAGAGAGAGAGAGAGACTGTGATAGAGGAAGAGGGCGATGGCGGGGCGGGGCGGGGCGGGGCAGGAAGGCCGCGCGGACGCACGGCATAGAGAGAGAAAGAGAGGGCAGGGGGGTAGACAGACGGGAGGGAGAGCGAGGAAGAGAGAGAAGACGGAGAGGGAGAGAGCGGCGGGGGCGTGGGAAGGCAGTGTGCCGCCGACGCACGGGCTCGCACGGCGCGAAAGAAACAGGGAGGGAGAGAGAGTGAGAGAGAGAGCGAGTTAGAATAGTGCCATATTGGCTAGGTAGGGGAGATACCTATGCTTATAAGCCTGGGCCTCTCTAACTCAGTACTGCAGTTTTGGGTTGGTTAACATGGTATCAGAGCCAAGGGCTGTGGACCCCCCTCCGTCAACCGTCACCCGTAAACAGTGTACACGTGTCAAAGCCAGAAGAGCTTGTACGTGAGGGGGAGAGTTAGAATAGTGCCATATTGGCTAGGTAAGAGAGGTACCTATGCTTATAAGCCTGGGCCTCTCTAACTCAGTACCGCAGTTTTGGGTTGGTTAACATGGTATCAGAGCACCTAGATCCTTAAGTGCAAAAGTAGTAGATAAATCATGTATCAACTGATTAACAGCAGATAAATCATTGCCAGTGAGTATAATATCATCTACATAAACCAGAATGTAAATGATTATCCCTTTCCGAGAAAATAAAAACAGTGAAGGATCACAAACCGAGGCTTGAAAACCAGCAGATAACAAGTGAGTGTATAGTCTGAAAAACCAGGCTCTTGGGGCCTGTTTTAAGCCATAAAGAGACTTTTGAAGTTTGCAAACATAATGAGGATAGCGATCATCAATGAAGCCTTGCGGTTGTACCATAAAGACATCTTCATCTAACAAACCATGAAGAAATGCATTGTTTACATCCAGTTGCTTCAAAACCCAATTGTTGGTGACAGCAATCGACAGAACTAATCGAATTGTAGATGGTTTAATAACCGGACTGAATGTCTCATGATAGTCAACACCATATTCTTGAGTGTAGCCTTTTGCTACAAGACGAGCCTTATGATAGAAATGTATGCCCTACAAGCCAATCATATATGATATGATTCGACATTTCTAGAAATATCTTATTCAATTAATTAGGCAAATCTTCATTATAAGCTCTTATTAGATGCGAATATAATAATGAAGTCCTTGATCAAATACAATGATGATTAAATCATGATGAGATCATGATAATGAGATTGATCATCTAGAGGTATTTGATCTAAATGTTCCTAGTCATAGGATACTTGAGACGGGACATCAAGGATCCGGATAGACTAGTGTATGTGATGTCTTCTCATGTGATGAGGATGACCGATCTCATTGGTCATTAGTGTGGAGACACTGAGATACACATTCAGGTGCTCATTAGTTGAATGAGTTCACTGAACTGACCGAATTAGAAACCCTGAATGGTATCTTACCGAACTGTCTATCAGGGTTTTCTATCATCACGGTTGCATGGTTGGACCTTTGACCTGAGTCGCCAAAGATGCCTTGTTGGGTGGAACTTGTGCTTTGACCATTGACTTATGGATCACAATTTAGATGGTCCTATATAGCGATGGATCGGGTACAAGGAAAATCCGATGGAGGCAATTGAGCGGACAACAAGGGATCATCCACTCTCGGTAAGTGAGAGTGAATGTCCTATGGGATAGTACTCTAAATCCCTGGCCAGGGTAGATAGGATAATTGGAAAAGGAGTTTTCCAATTGATCCAATTCCGAGTACATGATCCTATAGAGTCGGTACACTAAGGAGTTGATAGTCGATGCCGTACTCCTTTCCGACCGGGACATTGGATGGATGAGGGTTTATATCCATGTGGTAACTGATGATGGAAAGGCTCAATGGAGATGAAATTATCCCCATAGCCATTTGGGATCATGGGATGTGGCTTGTACCCTTCATGATCGGTAGGCCGATTAATCTGTTATCGGATAACGGATTTAATTAAAATTAAATAGAATTGTTCTATTTTATTTAAGCCTCAACCAAATAGGTTATTGGGCCTAGTGGGTCACACACAAAAGGACTTATCCACAAGTACAGGGGCAAGGGCGTAATTTATAGAGATTTTGGGTTTTTCTGAAAAATTCCATAATCTCTATAAATACTAATGGTTTCAGCCAAACCCCATCAAGCCAAGGGTGAAAACCACGTCCCAAGCCTCCTCCCTACCTCCTCCTCTCTTTAGAAGGTGTCCATGGTCGATGGAGCTCCGTTCGGGAAGAGTTCTCGAGGCCGGCGCGAAGGGAGAACCTGCTGTGGATGAAGTTCGTGTGGATACTGCTGGAGACCGGACACTTGAACGGTTTGTAGAGCTTGAGAAGCTCATCTCCTTCCTCTCCATGGGATTATATGAATCCCTATCAGGTATATTCGAACCCGATTTGATCGGTTTTCGGTTTTCGTCGTTCGGTTCTGATTGAGATGGATTCTAAAGGAACCCATAGGAATCGTCGCTTCCTCTGCACCAAATTTTAATGGACGATTCCTTACACCTTATATCAAGCAATCTCACCACTTGAAGTTCTTTTAATTTTGTATATCCACTTGCAGCCAATAATGTTCACATTGGGAGGAGGAGGAGGAACTAAAATCCAAGTTCCATTATTTTGGAGAGCAGTAAACTCTTCCGACATTGCTTGTCTCCAACAAAGTATCTTATGTGCAGAAGTAAAACAAGTCGGTTCAAGATCAGCTTGCTTTTCCACATTCATGGCATATTTGCTGGATCTTACAAGATCCACAGGTTGAGCAGTAGAAAGAATGTCCTTAAGTGACCGGAATTTCTTAGGTGGACTGGCTGAGGTATCTAAAACAGTGGCATATTGACCACCATCAGAAACAGGACTGACAGTAGCATTTGTAGCAGGGGATGAACTAGGCTCTTGAGGTGTAGAAGACAGATTAGCATCCTTCTCATGATTGCTATTGATATCAACAATAGAAGAAGACACATCAGGCTGTTCATGAAGAAGTCTTTCAGGAATATGCATAGCAGGCTTAGTTGTGAAGGGCCGAACTGAACTAGTGGTGTTGCTAGTAGTTGGAACAGGAAACTGTACAATATGATCAGTAGAAGTTGCTGCACTTTGAGACTGAACAAGAGTATTGTACGGAAAAGAAGTTTCATCAAACACAACATTTATTGCAACATATGTTCTTCCAATACGAGGAAGAAAACACTTATATCCCTTGTGCTTTTCACTATACCCCAAGAAGATACAACACTCTGAGCGAAAAGTAAACTTGTGAGTATTGTATGGTCGTAGATGTGGGTAACAAGCACACCCAAACACTTTTAATAAGGAATAATCTGGCTGTTTCCCAAACAATTTGGCATAAGGTGACAAGTTGTCTAAAACAGGAGTTGGAAGCCGATTAATAAGATATGTAGCACAGAGGGCAGCTTCATCCCAAAAAACATAGGGCAATTTGGCATGACTTAAGAGACCAAGAGTAGTCTCTATAACATGTCTATGTTTCCGTTCGGAGAGCCCATTTTGATGATGGGTGTAAGGGCAAGCCACCCGGTGAATAATCCCATGTTTAGAAAAGAATTGAGACAAGGGCCTATATTCTCCACCCCAATCATTTGAAAGTACTTGATCTTCCTAGAAAACAAATTTTCCACTTGATTTTTAAAATGAATGAAGACATCATACACATCACCTTTGGACACAAGAGGATATAACCATGAATATCTACTATAGTGATCAATGAAAATAACATAGTAGCGATAACCACCATTGCTAGTAAACGGGGATGGACCCCAAACATCCGATGCAACAATCTCTAATGGAAATTTTGAAATATAAGTGGAAGAAGGAAAATGATTCCTATGACTTTTGGCAACTGCACAGTGGGAACAAAAGAAATTATTACTAGTGCTGAATGGTTCTCCAAGACGTTGAAGAACAGTTTTGACTATATGGAAAGCTGGATGTCCCAATCTTCGGTGCCAAGTATCTACTGTCTCCGCAGCAAATCCAGTCGGTGTGACAAAACGCTCAGGAGGAAGACAGTACAGCCCATTAGTATTGTGTCCCTTTGCCAAAACCTTCTTGGTCTGTATATCCTTAATCAAACAATAGTGAGGAAAGAATTCAAAATATGCATTATTATCAGCTGTGAACTGAGAAACCGACAGAAGATTTTTAGCTAATTTAGGCACATGCAACGTATTGAAGAGATTAAAATGCTTATAACCTGAAGTTCCCACTTGAGCTATGTTTAAACCATCACCATTACCAATCATAACTTTGTCCGATCCAGTGTAATTGACTGGAGCTTGAAGAAGTCCTGCATTGGGTGTCATATGACTATTTGCACCGGTGTCGGGGTACCAATTGGGATCCAACTGTGGTCCAGTATAGGTTGTAGCAACATTTGCAGAGTAAGGCTGAGAACCACTTCCAACTGTGGAAGAGTTGTACCCATTTCCAGTATTGCCTTCAGAACGAAAAGTAAGATCAAACCGCTTCCAGCAATTCAGTATGTTATGACCACGACGATCACATAATTGACACCAATTTGAAGTGTTTTGAGACGCAGACTGATGTCCTGTATTATAGCCAAACTACTATCCACCTTGTACCTGTTGAACCTGACCAGTACTCTGTCTATCAGCATTCATATAATTGGGGTTTCTGTCAGATCGACCTCTACCAGCAAACCGACCTCTGAAATTTCTACCTCTGCCCCGAAAATTATTTACATTCTGTTGCTGATTGTTATTGTTAACATTGATCCGAGCCATGTTAGCAGTTATATCAGACAGATTCTGTTGTCGTTGCAACAAAAGTATTTCATGATTCAGAAGTAAGCCTTGTATGTCATCAATCGAAAGAGAACCAGCATCAGCTCGTGTAGTAACAGCGGTAATGAAAGCATCATATTCAGGACCTAATCCAGTTAAAACATGCAGAAGTAATTCCTTGCTGGAAATAGAATCACCCGCCAAGCTAAGAGAATTAGCAATGGATTTCATCTTTTGAAGATATTCAGCTATTCGCATAGTACCCTTCTTAAGATGCTGTAACTGAAAACGTAATTGAAGAGCCCGAGTTTGAGACATAGAACCATAAACAGTGGCTATGGCATTCCATACCTCAGCAGACGTATTTAAACCAACAATCAGAGGTAGAATAGAATCACTGACGGAAGCCATAATAACAGTGATGATAAGATTATCATACTGCTTCCATATGTCGGCATCAGTATTTGGTATAAGAACTGTTGGATCTGAAGGATCAGAAATAAAATCAGGCGGACACGGTATTGTTCCGTCAACCAGCCCCATGAGTTTGTACGTTTTAAGAAACGGTACAAACTGTCCTCTCCATATTGTGTAATTTTCAGAATTGAGCTTAACATCAAGCCTATGTGAAATGCTCGGTAGAGATGCAAATATGGACCCCGTTGCAAACGGCAACTGAGATGATGAAATCGGTAAAGCAGACTGAGAAGTAATTGGAGTAGCAGGAGAGCTAATAGCAGATTCATCCATCGAGACCAGATTTAAGCACAGACCAGAGAAAAATGAAAAACAAACCAGTAGATCTGACCTCGCTCTGATACCAAGATAAATTCCAATAGTTAATGCACCTGATCTGTTGAATGGCGATGTAGAATCTGCAGTAAGAGCACTTAGAACAGAGCAGATGCAGAGAATGAGATTCACGCAAGGGAGGAAGATGAATGCTCGTAGAAGAGATGCAGAAAGGTGACAAAGGAGAAATGAGCGGGAAAGACGGGGTGTCTCACAATGTGTGATCCCGTTCCCTTTTCCTGTAATGAATATATATACCTATGTGCTATTACACTGTGTTACAGAAGGTTTCAAATGAACCTCAACTTACAAATGAAATGTACAAGAAATGTAAATGCAGGCCACGTCATCCTGGCTGCCACTGTATTCTGGTTTGGTCAACAGAGCGCAGCATGGAGGAGAGAGAGGAGGGAGAGAGGGAGGGCGCGGACGGCGGACATCGGCGACACGGCGAGGGTGCTGCGACGGCCGCGACCGCGGCGGCGACCGCGAGAAGGAGAGAAGGAGACGAGGGAGTCGCGGCAGCGCCGCGCACGCACGGGGCAGGAGAGAGGGAGAGCGGCGGCGATGGCGACGCCGGCAGCGGCGGAAGAAAAAGAAGAAGAAGAAGAGGGGGGGGGGAAGAAATCGGGCGACAAAGGCGGCGAAGGGGAGGCGGTGACGAGGAGGGTTCTAGAGAGAGAGAGGGAGGCGGCGGATGGAAGGCGGTGGAGGTGACAGCGACGATGTTTCGAGAGAGAGGGAGGCGGCAGACGGAGGCGGCGAAGGAGGGGGGAGTACGTGGCGAGAATTTTTCCAATTAATTTTTCAATTGTTTTTTTAAAATACCAGATATTACATGCCATCCTCCATCTTTATCATTTTTTGCCTTCGTTGTAAATTATAGTTCCCTATGTGGCAAGTTTAAGTAGAGACGATACAACATTCAAACAAACCTGTTAAATCAAAGCAAATTACTACTAACAATAAAGAATAATGGTAATATAAAGTGGAAAAGTTTGAAAATGTACGAGGACATCAACGTTGGTTCCAAAATCGCCGGCAAATGGTGAATCTCCCCCGTAGCAACCCCTGGCAGCGGGGATGGCCATTATCTAGAAAGGTCCCTGTGAACTGCGTCGATTCATTAAGCTCCAAAAAATTGAAAGACGCCCTTGCTAAGTGGGCGTCAGAGGAGAACGATGATGGGGGAGGCGATGCGGAACGAGCTCCAAGCCCTAAACCTGGAAAAGAGAAAGCATCACCAAGGAACAAGGAACTGCCGAACCATGAACGGGGATGGAGAGGTGTTGGGGGGAGAGAGAGAGAGAGAGAGAGAGAGAGAGAGAGAGAGAGGAATCTCATCTGTGCGGTCTTAGTGAGTATAACCAAAGACTGCAGCGGGACGACCGCACGTAGACATTGAATTGAAGAAGAACAGAGGTCATTGAAGAAGAAGAGGCAAGAATGGAAAAGTTGGACGGGATGAAAGAAACGGCCGGCCGACCCGGCAATTTTGGGCGCATATGGCGGAGGAAACCAAAGGCAGCTGAGCAAACGGTAAAGGGGAGTCGAAGTGTCAGTTTGTTTCACTAACAAGGAGGTTATCAACGGGGCTAGCTATCATGCGGCTGATAGAAATAAAATGAAAACAGATGGTTGTGGAAGAGAAATCGTCTGAACGTATCTAGATTGAAAAAGGGACAGATGCAGAGGACGAAAAAAAATTGCGTACTCCCGCTTCTATAGATTAAGTATAAATTTTCTCTGACCGACGTAAGATAGGGATTTTGGCATCCCGGAGAATTCACTGAATGCCATCACTACAAAGATTATCAGGAACAGATTGATGACGATCACTTCAAAAAATTGTCCCCAAAAGAAATATATGCGATGGCTTAAGCCTCACCGATAAAATCGTTACGTAATTATATATGACGGTTACTAAAAGTCATCGTCATTAAGTTTATTGGCGACGGCCGTTGTCAAATCAGAAATAACTTTCCGATAACTATACCCGGAGGTAATTAGTGACGGCCTTACTAAGCCGTCGCTAAATAAAGTTAATGGTGAATTCACATAATAAGAAAAATAAGTGGAGCATTTAGAAAGTAATTCAGCATTAGTCGTAGTAAACAATATGATATGTTAACGATAATTTGATGTCCTAAAATGCAATGCAAGCTCGTTAGCCTTATTTTGGACCCTTTCTTAGAACAAGGGTAGCACACAAAAAACATACAACAGAATCACAAAGGTTAAGTTTAAAAAGTTTCATCAGGTAAGTAAAAGGGAAAAATCACGGATATAAGAGGAGGCCAAAATTGTATAGGCATAAAAGGAGACTCCAAAGATTACAAGTTATATTCCACGAAGAGCTACATAATATTTGACAATAAGTGCGGGCAAAAGAAATTGCAACCTCGCATTTTAACCCCTGACCACGGCAAGATACGTACCCACATACAGTGTGCTATGGCACAACGCTCTTCAGATCAAACAAATTTACCGAACCAACAGAACCAACACGGCTTTACAAACAATTTCGGAGGGAGAAAAGGTGTTACCGGTGATATCGCCGGTGACAAGGAGGAGGGTGGATCGCACCGCGCGCAGCGCCGGAGCCAACAGGTCCTCCAAGTCGCGGGCATGATCGTGGTGGAAGGTGCTGAGGTGGTGGTCGGAGACCTGGACGTACGATTCAGGTGACATCTCCATTCACGGGGAAGAACTCTCGCGATGGCAGCCCATCCACGTCCATGTCGTAGCAGGACGCAGAGGCGGCAGCGGGGGCCAAGAACAGCAAGACGAAAAGTAACGGCATCGGCGGAGGGAGCTGGAGCCTTGGCTTGGCGGACGACCGAAAGGAAGCACAAGCGAAAATACGGTCACGAGCTATTGGAGAAGGAACGAAAAGGGCACGGGAGGAGGAGGCCGCCGTTGGGATGCGCCGCAGCAGAGATAGCTCGAGATGAGGGGGACACCAAGTATCGAGGGTTTGTCCGTGAGTGTTTCGCGAGAGGGTGAGATCCGTTTTCAAAAAAAAATCTGTCTCTGCCCTTTTTTTTTTTTTTTTTTTAGGATGCCCGGTCATCCGTGAAAATTTTTTTTAAAACAAAAAATGATACCACAAACCAAACATATTTTTACTGTCATTTTTGTTACAATTTTTAAAAATTAATAAAAAATGATCATTATCACGCAACCAAACACCCCGTAAGTATCTAACTTTCTTCGTTAGAATCTTCTTTTTCTTATCACCGTGGATGCTTAAAATGATACAGAGATAAGCAATGATGGTTTTGTTGGAGATAGCGTCAACAATATAAGGAATTGAGACAAAGGTGTTGGCAATGGTTCGAACAGTGAAGAAAGAAAAATGTCACATATATATAATAGTTGACGTTCGAGACATTTTCTTTTAAACACCATTGCATCCGGAAGTCGTGGGAAGAGTAGTAGATAGTGGAGACACGTTGCACTTGGGCCTTATGAGTCTAATTTGTGATCTAGAAAACTTTAAATAAAATAGTCTGACCGGTGATGGTAGGTGTTTGACTACTAATATCAACTTTAAAACTTGTACCAACAAGACATTATATGTGATACAAGTGCCCATCTATGTCAATTTTAATATTGTCACTATACTCTAAAAATATCAAAAAAAATTTGTTATAGTACTATTTTATATATTGTCTAACCTAAGGACTAAACAAACAACTTCATAAAAGAAATCACTAGCATTTATAATTTTTAAGAACTTGGAGCTCAAAACTAATAGCCTATTTGGTTAGAGTACCAAAAATGATACTATATTAGTATTGATATTGATACTTTTAGAAGATGGAGTATCAATATCAAAATTGATACAAGTTGGCAATTGTATTACATTACATGCGTTGTCTGCACTATAAATTTCAAAATTGATACTCTTAGCCAAACACCCCAAGGTGAATATTACAATCAATATCAATTTTAAAATTAAAAGTGATAGAGGTGTCTAATAGTGTTACCAAATAGGGCATAAGGTATCCTAACAAGCTTCATTGTTAAATTTATGCTAATGATTTAAGGGTAACATAAATGAACTCCTATGTTGAGCCAGAAAACGATGTACGTGCTAATTTGGGTGATGTTGCAATCAGGATTTGGAAGGAGTCAATGTATTATATTTTCTGTTTAACTCACGTTTTACATGCCACCAAATAAAAGGAAGATCAGATTTCGGAAAAGCACGCCCATGATGGTGATTTTACAGAGAGCCAAATGGATAGTAACTTTGGTGCTCGCTGTGGAGTCGTCGGTGGCCCTCGGCAGTCCGACGAGGTCCACAGGACAGCGGCAAATGCACTGGAGGTTCAGGAGAAAGGATCAGAGTGTGCAGACAGTCTCCCATGCCATGGCTACACCGGAGGCGAAGATTAAAAACCTCCACCCTTGGTTTCAACGCCGCACAACAGTCTTCCGTCAGTCATCAGTATTCAAACAGAACTTTCTCTTTGTCAATCTCGCAAGATGAGAGAGGAAACATATGAAAAGTTGGAAGAACGGACGGCAGAGTGAAGAAATAGAGAGGAGGGCAAGAAGGATGGAGGGTGCACTTAGGCGGCTTCTTTCTGAAAATCTCTAACCTCTTGCAAAGAGGCGGCAATTGAGGCCTGAGGGCGAGTAACGAAGAGGTGCCTCCGATGCGCGATGGGATAATACCATTGCGAAGAGGCGAGCGAGGGTGAATGTGAGAGCAAAATAGCGACAAAAAAAATATGATTCCCACTTCTATAGATTAGTTCGAGATTTGCAAATTTTCTTGTTATTATTTACAATAACAAAAGAAGCAAGATCGTGATTTAATGCCGGTTGAATCTCATAAAAATATACTTTCATATAAATGATAAAGAGTTGTAACGTTGTGACCAAATTTGTAGCATTTAGCTAATGTTTAACATAATTTATATTTGTGTGTATGATCTAATTTTTTTTGAAACTAAGTTTTTTGTTTGAGTTTACATTAAGTTTATAACAAAAATACTTATGCTTTTATATAATATACGATTGGAAGAGTATCTAATTCATTTAGACATATTCATTGATTAGTCCTATCATTAACTAAAATTATAATATGATTAATGCATCTTGTCTTAGTCCTATGACATATAATATATCATATTATATTCAAATTATAATATGATTATAAAATATCAAAAGTTATAACACATATGCTTACAAGGTTCTTTGAGAAGTAAGAGATATAATAAAATATTAGCTAGGTAATTACGAAATCTCAAAGTTCACTGACTTAGGAATATGAGAAGATTTAATAATGATTAAATAATTATTCGGGACGGGTGTGCAACTTTTGTCAATAAAATTTTTTTATTTGTAACATACAACAACAGTCCCGGTGGAAAAGTGAATTAGAACCTCATCATTTTCTTTAGTCTTTTTTTTTGAACAAAGGCATATTCAACAAAAAACAGTCAGCCAGGTATGTCTCTACAAATTTGGTCTCTAAGCGAGACCGGTCATTCAAGGAAAGGAACGAAAATAGAGCATACCAGCACCCATTTAGCCAAAATATGGGCTGCTTGATTGGCAGTTCTAAGTACAAAAGAAACACTAAACTTAGGAGACTTGAGGATCTGTTGGCAAGAAGATACAAAAGAGTGAGATTGCCATAACATTGGAGTAAGGTTGTTGATGGCGTCCACAACTATCTTGGCGTCGCTTTCAATGGTGCAGACATAGTGACAATCAGAGGCCCAAAGATAAGCTTCAAGGATGGCCTCAGCCTCCAAGATTTGAGGGTTGTTAAAAGCTGAGGATCGACCTTTCCAGAAGATTGGACATCCGGCAGCATCCCTGGCTAACATACCAATGGCCCCGGAGGAGCCATTAACAGCGCCGTCCACATTGATCTTCACACAATTCAGTTCTAGAGGAGACCAGCAAGTCTGGGGAGCCGGAGTGAGAGGACTCATCAGGCTTAAGAAGAAATCCATGTCTCTAGTAGCTCTCTTCAAAACATGAATAGGATCATCCAAACGGTTGTTGAAGCAATAGTTGCACCTGGACTTCCAAATGTGCCAGAAGAGGGAGATGTCCAAAACACCGAAGATGGCTGGAATCTTTCTGTAAAACCCACTCCAGACAACAATTTTTAAGTGGGAAAGCACCCCTGCCCCGCCAATCCTCAATATTGCCCCAATCCGAACCAAACCAAATAGCCCTACTCCTAGGGCAATGTAGAAAGAGATGGTCCACTGACTCAAGCTCGGTTGAACAGATGCAGCAACACTTGTCAATGAAAGGGAATCTCCTAGCAATTCTTTCATTAGTGGGCAAAGAGGAAGAGGATATCTTTCAAATGAACATGATAACTTTCTGTGGGAAGATTTTTGCAACCCGGGGGTGCCAAAGTCTCTTCCAAAAGCTGAGGTCAGAGGGCCTCGGAGTAACAGCTCTGTCATTCAAGAAGCGGTAAGCTGATTTGGCCGATATGAGACCATCTGAGGTGAAGGGCCAAACTAGAGTGTTTGCTTGAAGGTTAGGGTTGATTGGGGTGGTAAGTATCCTGTTGACGGAAGCAGTGTCTAAAGCTCCCCTAAAAATTGGAAAGCAGCGATGAAATAAATGAGAATTTGTGACACTTTTGTCAACTACAAATTTTGAGTGATGTCAAATGCATTATGTACTTTTAATTTCTTGCCCAACTTAGTTAACGCGGGCGGGTAACATGAAGGGTTTGAAAAATCTCATGATAACTGGTGAACAAACTAAAACGACGAAGGTAAAGCAGATAAGATGACATAGAAGAAGAGAGCAATGAACACAACAAGATGAAGGCAAGGAGTAGGAAGAGAGAAGAAGAAGAAGAAAGTGCAGAAAAATTCACACCGGACATGTAAATAACGATTGATTTATGCACAAGGCATTTGGCAACGCGGACGTCCACATAGTCACAGCAAGTCGTCGCTGCCAGAGATCCACAGAACTTATCAAAGAATTGCTCCAAGAACCAAAGATGATAAACATGTGCCGAGTACATTCAATGGAGAGAAAAGGAGCAGCGGGACCGGACTTCATGAAGGCAGTAGTGACCAGTGAGCCTCGTCTGTAGCAACCCTCGCCGCCGCCAAACGTAGGGAAGACAAATCCCTTTTACATGCGAACAAACACTTGTTGGGTTCCAATTGAAGAAAAAATAAGTTTTGAGTAATACGAGACACGTATGACTACGATGGTAGGAAGCTGTCGACGGTTTAACTCAGGAATGGATATCAGATGTCGATAACTCCCCCTTATGTTTTAATTTCACTGGAGAATTGGCTCACAATCACCTCTTCAGACGTAACCATTTGAGCGGTCGGTGGATGAAAGAAGGAGTTTTCAATTTTTGGTCCCATTTTAAGTTCTAATTTATTTTTTGGCCCCAACGTTATTCAAACTTATCTTTTGATCCTGAAACCGTCTATTCCTTTCCCTCTAATCCTATCCATCACACACCTATCTACATCCTGATTTTACCCTCTTCCCGACCATGAGAACTTCCCAATGGTGAGTCGTCTGTGTCAGCCATCTAGGTTCGTGAAGTACACCCGACCTTGCCCACTGTGAAAGCTCAAAGCTCTTCATGGTGGAAGAACTCCCTAGGCGACTAACAACTCCTACGGTGGAAGATCATTTCTCTGCTCTCTTTCCTAGCCCTCTTTCTCAACTCTCTTTCTCACGATTCTAGGGCTATCTTGCTCATTGGTGGAGACCATGAAGAGAGGACGGTGGACAGGCCTGCTTGTTCTCGACGGCGGATCCTATGAAGAAGAAGCTTCTTTTGCTCACTGACGGCAGATCCAGCTTGTGCTGGATGGCAGATCTAAAGCAGCAGCAGCAGCAGCTCGACCACTTGCTTGATGTGGTATCCAAGTTCTACTCGACAATCGACCAGGTGGTGTGCGCTGTGCTTATTTCTCCAGGTCTTCCTCTCCAACGTCGTCGTCTTCTTCTTCTTCTTCTTCTTCTTCTTCTTCTACTTTGGTAGGATGTCATCCACGTCACCTAGGTATGGCGAACTCAACAAATGTCGTCCATTCCCCTTCTATCTTACAAATGTTTACAAACAAATCATTTTTTTTCTAGAGAGACCATGCTTTGACAGTAGCAAATTTGGGATTTTGTATACTCGAACAAAAGGAAAATTGATGCCTAAAGGTATGCTTGAGCAAAGCTGCTATGCATGAACAGAACAAGTATGTTAAATTGGTATGCGCCTGAATAGA
Organism: Cryptocoryne crispatula var. balansae; assembly: GCA_036172225.1. Taxonomy (NCBI): domain Eukaryota; kingdom Viridiplantae; phylum Streptophyta; class Magnoliopsida; order Alismatales; family Araceae; genus Cryptocoryne; species Cryptocoryne crispatula. Next base: position 15,498,030 of record CM069921.1, read on the forward strand.
ACCGGATGATATATATGCCTACAGGTGGTTGTTTGGTGTTTTGTTTGCAATTTTGTCATCATATGTTGTTGGTGTTGTGGAAGGGGTTTATTTGTCATTAGCTTTTTTTTGGTCATAGCCGTGTTGGCCGGAAGCCCACTGTGCGCGCAGGCGACGGGGGGTCGAGCCCCCGTTGGCTCGATCCCCACCAGGAAATCCTCTCCCCCCACAGGGGAGAGCCGGGCGCCATCGGCCGCCCTCGAACCCTGCCCTCTCACAACCCCAGCGGGAGGGGTGCCAAGATAAAAGGGGAAGAACGGATAAAAGTGAAATAAAAATATTGTTTCCTTATTTCTGTAGATAAATACGATCATTAAGTTAACCAGTATGTGCTACAGTGCTAACAACATAAATTGGGAATAGTTGATAAAAGTAGAAGAAAAGTATTGTACTCAACTTATTTACGTAGATAAATACAATCAAAAAACTAATGAGTATGTGTTGTAGTATGATGCCCAAAACCGTAAGAATTCTACCGTTATTTCTACGGATAAATGCGTGATCGTTAATTGACGTGTAGTGCTATATCACATTGGAGCACCCAAAACTATAAGAATGTAAGGCATCTTGTAGCGGTGGCCGGGCTTGGTGGCAATGCATAGGTTCGCTTGGGGGCAGGGGTAAAATGGGGAGTTTTGAATTGCTTCTGTGAACTTTGACGGTCTCGGTGGTTGCCAATAGTGGCGGGAGCGATGAAACTTTTACAATTGGGATTATAAAATAAAGATAAGCGAAGGTGGGACTAAAAAATAAAGAGCCCTCGGAAAGTTGGGGCGGGAGTTCATTTCTTTGTGAAAGAACGACAAAGTGAGGATAAAAGAGGGATTCGTACTTGTGCGAAGAGGTGCCTACCGGATGTATGACCGCTGAGGGCATGGGGGCAAAGAGTTTGGATCGCCTCAGTCCCCGGGTGGAGGGAGTTCTCTCTGTCCCCAACCGGGGTACGTCACGTCGAAGCTAGCATAATGTGCCCCATCCATTTGTTGGAGTGACATACGGTTAACGGCGTGGAGGCGACGGAGAATGGCGTCGAACGGCCGTCGACGGTTAGGAAGCGGCATCTAACCATCTTTTCGGTCCTGTAGCATTGTCATTAATGTCTGCATGCCGCCGTGATGTTTACACGCTCAAGAAATAATATTTTTTTCTGAACTCAGTGACGGTTGCCGAGCACGCGGTAGTGGGTCTTCGAATGCAAACCCGTTCGGTAGTGAGTCTTCGAATGCTCGATAGTGGGTTAATGAGAGCTCGGTAGCGGGTCAGTAGAACGTCGATATCGGTTATTCCAACGCTCGGTAGTAGGATAACGAGGCCTCGGTAGCGCCACTTCAGACCACCGCTCAGTAGCAGTTCGACAAACCACTCAGTAGCGACTTACTCAGGCCTCGGTAGTGGGCCACTACAAATCACCACTCGGTAGCGGTTCGACAAACCACTCGGTAGCGACTTACTCAGGTCTCGGTCGTGAGCCACTCGGTAGCGACTTACTCAGGTCTCGGTAGTGAGCCACTCGGTAGCGACTTACCAGGGATGTTAGGTACTGTAGTAGGTAGCAACCAGCGCATTCACTCACTTTTGGTGAACGCCACCAGCTTTCAGCGCACACGCAGTTAAGGGCATTTATAGACTGCTAGATGTCCCGGTTGCTGGGATGCCTGACATCCCACGCAACAAGATGTTATGTTCATCGTCTGACAGTGTCAATTATGAGTGAAATGCCCTTGCCCTTGGGTATGTAAAATGTCATCTCCTAACCACATTTTCAAGGTGGGAAAACATTTTCAAGGCTCTAGAAGGCTGAAGAGAGATCCCAAGGCTCCCTCACACCTAAATCCCATTGCCAAGAGTGTTTTTGAGAGCTTCCCACTTCCTTCACCATCAAGAGCACCATCACCTCCACATCATCTTCCCATCATAATCCTCTACAAAGCTCCTAAAAAAACCTCATGTTCAAAGGGAGGCCAACAACCACGTTCAAGGGGTTCCCTTTGGGGTGCCGAGCATATCTTGAAGATCATCCGGAAGGGTTGAGGGGTCATTTATGCACAAATCGGCCGCTGAAGGACCAGATGACGCGTCACCAGGGATGCTTAACGACGTAGACGCCTTGACGCTTGGCATCACCAACCTAGGTCCAAAGATCCGAACAGCCAGTCTTAGAGCCTAAACCCAATTTTCTTTCCTCATTATCCTTATCATTTTTATCTTTATATCTTTGTTTCAGATCATCATGTGAGCAAGATGCTATATTTCATCCAAAACTAATGATGTTTTCACTTATTTCTAGGTTTTCTTGTGGATATTCTTAGGTTGATCCGACTTAGGTAAAGCTTCAACTGAATTAAGACAAGTGGAACTCACAAAGCTCTTTTCTTTTGGTCGGCTGAGAGAGAAGTTAGAACCCTACAATCTTCTCATCTTCAAAGGTATGTTGGTTATCCTATTCTCATTCCATTTCTTATTTTATTTTTGTAGTCTTTGACTCTTGGCGGCCACAATTGCAAACTTCACCTTCAAAGTCACCAAAGCAAAAGACCTCCACTAGTTCAATTTTGGTGCCTATAGTACTTGCATCTACACATCTACTCAAACTTGAGGAATAACCATCTAACACTTGAATTTTCTTAATTAAATCAAGTATTCTTGATTTTTGTTCATTGCTAAATCTATAAACTGCATCTGAAAATCTCGATGAACCTTCAAACGGATGTAACTCTACACAAAATTTAAATATACTAAATCCTTCCTTGAGTTCAAATTGTCTTTATTAGTTCCGGATAAGTTAAAAATATCTAATATATTATCGCACACATTCTTCTTAATATGCATGACATCCAAATGGTGCAGAATGATTAGAGATGTACAATATCGTAGTTTCTTAAAAAAATATACACATCTTCTTCCAATTTTTGTTCTTTGATAAATTCTTCCTTAAATTCTCTAAATATTTTTTAAATGGTTTTCCAAATCTAATTACATCCATTTGTTTTTGTTGCCTCCATATCTTATATTTTACAAGCATCTTTGGTGTTCTCTTCTGACACTGTCGACCATCAAAAAGATACTTGTAGTGGTTCGTTCTCCATCAATGTGCTACTGTTAGAAATTGATGATGACCTAGGTAATATTATTCCTGACTATGAGCAAGTCAAATAGAATGTGTTTCCTCATTACATATAGGACATACTAATTTTCCTTTAGTACTCCATCTAGATAAAATTTCATATCCTGAAAAATCATTTATCGTTCTCAAAAATATGACTCTCATTACAAAAGCCTCTTTTTGTGCTGTGTCATAGGTCTTCAATCCGATCTCCTACAAATCTTTTAACTTTTCTACTAACAATTATAGAAATACATCGATATCATTTTTGGGAGCTCTTGGACTGGTTATTAACATTGATATCATTGTGTATGTGGCTTTTATATACACATCCATGGTGGTGGTATGTTGTATATCATTGTAACAATAGTCTACATGCTGTACTTTGAAGACATGCCAACAAATGGATTGAAGCCATTTGACCCCAATCCAAGCCGAATGTTGTGTTTTTGTAACGCAAAATCCTGATAAAGTTCATCTACTCTTTTCCAAGCCGACAAGATGACCTATTTCACCAACCAACTGGTATGACAATGGCTGGCTATGTTATGTCATCCATTTAACTGTATTGGATGATATGAATAGGTGTCGCAACCTATCTCTTAATGAAAAGTAACGTAAAATTTTTTGTGCTATTATTTTTATTTTTATTTTTAAGATCATCTTTATATCTAGAAGTGTTACATTGTGGACAAATACTTTTATTTTTATTATCTCTCTAGAAAAGTATAATCATATTTACATGTATGAATTTGCTCATAAGTAAGTCCTATTTCTTTAACTATTTTCTTAAGCTCAAACCAATTATCGGAAACACAGGCACTATTAGGTAAAACTTCCTTAAATAAAGATAATATCATATTCATACATTTTCTAGTGAAACCTTTCATCGATTTAAGTTGAATCAACTTTAAAAGAAATTTTAATCCAGATACATCTTTCACACCTTCATATAAAGATAATTTTGAATCTTTTAATAATTTAAAATATTGTAGACTCTCTTCATTTGGTTCATCCTCATTATGTCGGGTAGAAGATTCATTGTTTTGAATATTGTGGAGCATTTCCATTAATTCATCTTCTACATGATCATATTATCGTTCATTTAATTATGTATCCTCCTTGTTACTAGAATTAAGTTTGATTTCACCATGACATATCCAAGTTTGATAATTTAACCATATGCCATCACATATTAGGTGTTTTTTTCATAATATTTCTTTTTAGAATACATGCATTACAACATATTTTACAAAAATATTATATTAAATCCTTATGTTGTCCATGTCTATATTGTGTCCTAGAAGCATGAAAGTATAGTTTAAGAATTCTTTGATCCCTGGAAGATATATATAATTTAATATATTAGGAATATGCATCCAAGATTTATCTAAGATACTCATTTTTTCTAATAAAACAATTATGCACAATAAAGAAATGACAATGAAATAAATATATTAATCTAACCAAACCTCCTTGAAAGGAAGCAAAGTTTTGAGTGAATATCTCATTTGAAGCTTTTTGACAACAAGAAAAAAAACAAATATATAGTGTCAAACAAATAATCAATTGACTACCATAAATTTCTCTTTAAAAAAATTGTATGACCTTTAAGAGACCAAGCCAAACTACTCAATTGGTTTGGTTTGATTTGATTTTTGAGTTTTTGTAGATCAGATTTGTTTGAGCCGGTTTGGTTTGTTTTGCTTTGGTTTTGTCCAATACAAGCCATTTCATTTGGCTCAACCTTTTAGGCCAAGTTAAACTAGCCAAGCCATGCCAAATTAATTTGGTTTGGTTCTCCGATTTTGCCCGGTTCAAACCATTTTTATAAAATCTACTTAAATGCATTTTAAATTTATCGTTTAAAATGCAACTTAAGCATGTTTGACAATACTTATATTATTTTGGTTTGCTTTGCAACTTAAATTATGTTATTTTTGCTATGTATATTGGGTATTCTTTAAATTTTAATTTTTGTATTACTATCACTATGTGCCCTAGGATAATTTTTAAAGTCAAATTATTTAATAAAAAAATCCAAGCAACCTAAATTAGGAACGTGGAATTGTTTTGTTTTAAAATATTTTCAAAAATTATGTCATGCTTGCTAAATATGTATATTGGGTATTCTTTAAATTTTAATTTTTGTACTACTATCACTATGTGCCCTAAACTAATTTTTAAAGCCAAATTTATTTAATCTAAATATAAAATTGTAAACAAACATCCTATAAAACATTTTTTGACAAAAGCATAAAATTATAATAAAAAACTTATTTATCATGCAAACAAACAAACCAAAATTATTTAATCTATATATAAAACTTGTAAACAAACACCTTATAAAAAGTTTTCTAACAAAAACATAAAATTGTAAAAAAAGCCTAATTTATCATGCAAACAAACACCCCATATGATTTTCTAAATGAACAAGAAGGAAAAACAATTTATACCTAAAAAGAGAAGATCTGGCCGATTTGCCCTAGCTATGGTTGGGTTTGTGGTGCCAATGGACAATGGTGATGGTGACAGTGGCAACAGCATGGGAGGCACTAGCAGTCAAGGCATTGAGAGAGAGAGAGAGAGAGAGAGAGAGAGAGAGAGAGAGAGAGAGAGAGAGGAGGAGGAGGAGGAGGAGGAGGAGGAGCAGGAAAAAAGAGTGTCACATTAGATTAAAAGGAGAATTTATGATAGCCATGGCCACTTATGTAATAAGTTACATTGGCCCCATCACCAATGAATGTTGACTGCTGAATGGTCGAATTGATTTTTCCTTTTTGTATTCGTGATGGTTTTGATCGTCGTGAATATACTTTTTACGGTGGCTCTTAGAAGCCATCGTTAGTTTACATGATTTTTGTGTTGGCTTTAAGAAAGCCATCGCGAACCTTGTTATCAGTGTCAGCTTTTAGAACTTTTGTCACCAATAACCCGTCGTCAATACCCTCTTTCCTTGTAATGTATATTTATTTATAAGGAATAAATTATTAGTAATAAAATGGATTGGGATGAGAACTTCTATTATATAATTAATGCCTACTACAAAAGCTCCAACACTGCAAGAAAAATACAGAAGGCATCACAAACCCAAATGTGATCATTAAAATGTTTTGAATGGTTTTTAATTTACTATTCGGCTAGCATAAATAAGTTCGTCGCCAATGATATTATAAATGGCTTAACTAAAAGTTATCACCAATAAAGATATTCAAGACGACTAAGAGCCTTTTCAAATAAATTATTAGCAATGGCTACAAATAAGCTATTGCCAAGGACAAGCTAAATTATGCTTAAACAATCCCAAATGTAGCATTATAAAGATATTATCAAGTCACTCAAATAATTCTTAATCTTTTATTTTATACAAAAAGAAGTATTAACTATATCCTAAGCCATCCTTAATTAAAGATATACTAAAACATCCCTAATTCAACGAAATTAACATACAAACATTAAAATCACATTTAAATAAACTCTAAATTAACAAACTAATATTAAAATTATGCTTAAACAATCCCAAATGTAGCATTATTAAGATATTATCAAGTCACTTAAACAATTCCTAATCTTTTATTTTCTACAAAAGAGTATTAACTATATCCTAAGCCATCTCTAATGTACTATTATTAAGTTATCCATAATTTAAGATGTCCTATGCCATCCCAAATTTAACAAAATTAACAAACTAACATTAAAATCACATTCAAGCAAACCCTAAGATAACAAACTAACATTAAAAATTATTATTAAACAATTCTAGATGAGCTAGAGTTTATACATATCTAAATGTTGAAAAATTCAGTGCAAGGGTGATGGCTATGGTAGATGGCTCCAGTGGCAGCCAACGGCAGGGGCTCCAATGGCTTCGAAGTTTTGGCTTGAGAGAGATTGCCAAAGTGCAGTTAGGTGCATCGAAGATGATGGCAACCAATGCCAACAGCAATAGCGGTGATGGCTACTGACCGGGGGGTATACTTTTGTGAGATATGGTGAGAAGAGGAATAAAGGAAGAGAAGAAAAAGGGGGCCACATAGGTTAAAAACCCATAAAACCATTGACGACGGCTCCTAAGCTATCACCAATATTGGTACACATAAGGTCAGTGACGACTGCTTCTAACATTTGAACATTGAATGGTCGACTTCCGATAACTAGCGATCACATATATTCGTGATGGCTTCGTGACACCTTGTTTAAGGCATCATGAGTGACCTTAATTAACTTTCCACTGAAACCCCACTTCGGGGTCTTTTTTTAACTTTGTGACAGTGGAAGATGTTGTGAATGTAATATATGTCGACAGCTTATCCAAGTTGTCATCGGTGCTTGTATACTTATAACGATTCCTCATCAATTGTTGCTAATTAATAAATTTATCATAGACGACATTTTGAAGTGGTCACCATTAACTTTTTTTCTTGAAGATATTGATTAAAATATAAGTTGACACTTCAACTTCTAATTTTAGCATGCTTCTTTTACGTTAATTAATAGAGTACTAGACAAATTTTAAATTAGGTGGCGCAAAGAGACCAAGGCAGGGAATGCAACATCAGAAATGCGAGGAAGTGGGTTGGGAGTGTTGTCAAGAGAAATGGCAGTGGCATCACCGGATGGGGACAGTGAAGAACATGATGGGGGAGACTAGGATTAACTTATATGGGACAACATCTTAGCATTAGAGCCTAATAACATTAGGAGTGGAAGATGACATAATTAGAGACAAGCATGGAGTGCACTCCCCGGGGGCTGTCTGGTACAAGATTAATTAGGGATAAACTAAGTTTATCTGTGGAATAGTCCGGTACCAAACGAGTACAAGGTTGGGGGTCAGTTCCACATTACTAGTATAGGAGAGCCATATGGTTCAAAGCCATGTTTCTATCAAAAAAAAAAGAATTCGTATAAAATATATTCGAGCTTCTTATCCGATGGATTTCTCTCCCCCAACGAGTAGGCGATGCCAATAAGTAAACAAATGATAGGTCACCTTCATCACCCATTGCATGACAAATTTGAATTTGGGTGTTTGGTACAAATTGTATTTTTATAACAAAGCTGCTTTAAAATAAATTTTAGAAATATTTTCTTTTTAGAAAAATAGATGATTTTTTTTCTTATGATCTACTCATTGAAGTTATACAAGGTCTCCAGTTCTTTTTTGGTTATCAGTGAGATTATGACAACCTTCTTTACCTTGGGTAATAGTTGACCATAGTTCTGGTTCAGTATAGCTTATTTCGTATAGCTTATCTCATAACGCAATGTTAGGCGAAACTTGCATGTTGCTGATATTTTACAGTTGTCTTTGGTAATGGTATTAAAATTCTCTTTCACTATTAAAAGACTATGAAATATTGTAGCCATTTCATTTTACAACATTTTTCTTTTGTTTGAGTGCATGTGATAAAATACATTTCAGAATGTTGTAGTTTAGTTGTCCATTTGAGATGGTGGTATCCAGCAGGCTGGGAGGGACATGAGCATTGGTAGGCTAGAGCGGGTGTGTGGGCATGGCCGAGAGAGCGGATCACCTCAGTCCCCGGGTGGAGGGAGAAGCCTCAGTCCCAATTAAAAACGGTCACATACCCCCGTCACTTAACTGGCGGTTCAAGAACCGGTTCGGTGAACCGCTACCGAAAAGAGCTGAACCGCTACCGACGTCTTTGTAATCCACTACCCATTGGTAACGAGTTAGTAAGGCATCGGTAGCGGTTCAACCCTTTTCGATAGCGGTTCAACAACAGTTCAGTAACATAACTTGAAAGTCTTGAACCCGCTACCGTAAAAGGCTGAACCGCTACCGATGCCTTTGTAACTCACTACCCGTCGGCAATAAGTTAGTAAGGCGTCGGTAGCAGTTCAGTCCTTTTCGATAGCAGTTCACCGAACCGATTCTTGAACCGCCACTTAAATGGCAGGGGTATGTGGCTATTTTAGATTGAGGACTGAGGCTTCTCTCTCCACCGAGGGACTGAGGTGATCCGCTCTCCATGGCCGAGCATAGGCACAATAGAGCATGGGTGGGCATGAGCGAGTATAGTTGGTTCGGACGCCGGCACGAATGGATGTAGTCAAGGTATATATATAATAGGTCTAACTTAGGTTGCCTGTGGCTAGTGCAAGCGAGCTTTGATGATCATGGGGCCAACTACTTGCAGTTGAAGAGAACCTCGTGGTTGCCCTGCTAGGGCAGGTTTGGCATAGGTCAAGTTGATGGGGAGGGGGGCTGATTTTATGGTGCAAGTGTGAGATGTTGGGTTCGCTTATATATGACAATTTCCAGTCTTAATTAGGTTAGGGCATCTTAATCCAACTTGAATTAGCTAAGAAATTAAATTTTATTTTAACTAAGAAATCCTCCTATTTTAGAAATTATCTTATATTTTCTATTAAGGAGGATTTCTTCATTAAGTTTTCTTTTTCTGCATATGAGTTTATCTTTCACTTAAGTTTTTTTTTCTTTTAATTTCCTATTCCTTACTATCTCTTACCACAAATTATTACTTACTTCCAACTCTAATTGAGATTGAGATAATTAAGATTTTACTTAAGTACAATTGGTTAAAATTTTCTCTAGATAGGTTCTTTTAAAAAATACCCGATATCACATATTCACTATAGCATAATTTTTGGTCAAATATGTAAACAGTTAATAAAATAAAAAAATAAATTATTAAAATATAAACAAAGCTATAGGTTTAGTATAACCCATGTAAAATGTGATATATATATAATTAGAGAGAGAGATAGATACTTTCATTGACTAACTTGTATCATGGATGATTGTGGTGAATATACTATCTATCAAACATGCAAGTAGAGAGCTGTAAGATGAAAAGGGGCGTGGTACATTTTTTATTAGACAGTGATGAAATTCGGCCGTGAGGCGGACTCATACCAGTATCGTGACATGCCGAGAGGAGGAGGAACGACGACGAGTACAACACAGGAGAGGGAGAAGGCCGGAACAATATTCAACGGCGTCAATGGTAAGAAACGACAATTGGACTTGTCACGGATATGCCGGCGTTGCAATGCCAGACCAGGAAGCCGGACGCCTCGGCGGCGGTGCCGCTCCCCGTCTTTCTGAAGCTCACGGAGAACACTTTCTTCTTGCTTGCCGCCGTAAAACTCAGTTGCATGGGGCTGACTGCCATCGTGACACCCGGCGGCTGAATCAGCGTGGCTCTGCAGATGGTGTTCGCCGGTCAAACGTTGGTCACGGTTTGGGTCATAGCCCGGGTGAAATTGTTAGCCGCCGTCAGAAATATTCGGAAAGAGGGATAGCTCAACTGGTCCTCAGCAAGGCTCCCCACGGTGGCACAGTCGACGTGGCAGCGGACAACGATGCGGAGTTGGGTTACTGTGTAGCCGAGGCCGCATAGGTACCAGATATAGTCGACAGGATCGATATCATAAACGAGCCCCGGGTGGGCCACTCTCGCCGGGCTGACCTCGCCGGAGCCCATGGCAAAGAAGGAGGCTGGTTTACCCGTCTGGTCTTGGATCCGAGTACCCCTCTTGTTGAAGGTAATCGCCGTGGTCATCATGGCGGATTTGATGGCGGCGGGGACCAGGTGGGATGTATCTTCTTCAGCAGCGCTACTATGCCACTCAAGTGGGGTGCAGCCATGGAGGTTCCAAAGACTATGTTGAACATAGACGATGGACGACCCACGGGGTACGGCCAGGTGGCGAGGATGTTCACACCGGGGCCGACGATGTCTGGCTTCAAGATTCCCGGGCCCGCGATGCTGGGCCCTTGGGAGGAGAAGGAGGCCACCGACGGGGCGACGGGTTCTCCGATCACGGTGCCCTTGAATAAGATGGACGCAACGGCGGCGGCGGTCCCCCGAATATAGGCTTTGATGCTCGCCCCGTCGTGGAAAGTCAGATGCAGGGAGTGGATAGCCCTCGGCCGGGAAGGTGTGCCCTTCTTCCACGGCGTTAGCGAGAATCATGGCGGCACCGCCGGCAGCCTTCACATTGCTACCCTCCGTGACGGCGACGAGCCCGCTGTCGCATAGGACCATCTTACCACGAGTTAGAATAGTGTCATATTGGCTAGGTAGGGGAGGTACCTATGCTTATAAGCCTGGGCCTCTCTAACTCAGTACCGCAATTTTGGGTTGGTTAACATGGTATCAGAGCCAAGGGCTGTGGACCCCCCTCCGTCAACCGTCACCCGTAAACAGTGTACACGTGTCAAAGCCAGAAGAGCTTGCACGTGAGAGGGCGAGTTAGAATAGTGCCATATTGGCTAAGTAGGAGAGGTACCTATGCTTATAAGCCTGGGCCTCTCTAACTCAGTACCGCGATTTTGGGTTGGTTAACGTCACGGATGTCGAGGCCAGTGAAGTCAGTACAATCCCCGGCCTAAATCAGGCGGAGAGCCGTGGAGGGAAACGGAGGTAAAGTGACTCGCCGTGGAACTGCGCCCCGTTACCCAGCCGGACTGTGGCACGGATGCTTCTGTCTATGTTGCTGGCGCCGACGGTCAGCGTCCATGGCGCTGCGTTAGCCACCGTCTGCGGTTTCGGTCCTGAGTTCCCGCAGGCACAGCTGACGAAGATGCCCTTCTCCATGGCCGCGAACGCTCCGACGGCCGTCAGATCATCGTAGAACGTCGAATACAACGAACCGAGGGACAGTGAGAGAGTGTCGACGCCGTCAGCGATGGCGGTATCAATGCCGGCAAGAATGTCGCTACTCTCGGGCATGATTACATTGGCGCCGATCCCGCCGCACACCTTGAAGATGGCAATATGTGCGAGCGGAGCCGTGCCGGCGGCCGTCCCGACGGCATGGCCGTACGAGGAGGCCTTGGCGACGAAGCACCCAGCAGCAGTGCCGGCGACGTGCGTGCCGTGGCCTAGCCTGTCGTACGGCGGCGTCCCCGTCTGCCCCTCCCACAGCGACCTTCCTTCGGACGGCGGCGGCGAGCCCTGCATGGCCTGGAGCCCGAGAGTGAAGGTCTTGGCCCCGATGATCTTGTGGTTGCACTCCGAAGCCTTGTAGTCGCACCGTCCACTCCACTTGGGAGGCGGCGGGGGCAGGGAGCACCTGAAGGATATGTGGTTAGGGTTCAGGCCGGTGTCCAGAATCCCGATGATGATGCCCTTCCCGTAGTCGGCGAGCGGCCATAGGCCGGCAGGATCCCTGGTCAGTCCAAGATAGCCGGGGGAGTAAGTGGTCTGGAGAGACGACAGCTCGTCGGGGTAGGCGGCCAAGAAGCCCTCCGCCTCCCTCATCGCCGCGAGCTCCACCTCCGTCAGTCTGGCGGCGAACCCGCTGACGACATGGCGGTACGCGTAGAGCAGCCGTGGCTGGTCGACGGCGACGCCCGGAGGCAGGAACAACCTGTACCAGTCCTCCAGCTGCAGCTGGCCCTCATATTCATCGGAAGACAAGGGGGAAGGAGGTGGCTGGACGTGGACTATGTACGTCCGCAGGTGATCACCGCCGTGAAGCTCCTCCTCCTCGGAGGGAAGCTGCAGGATCTCCTGGGAATACAAAGAAGAGATCTGGGAGCTGGAAGCAAGCAAGAAGAGCAGGAAAAACGTAGCACCGCCGGAAGGCAGCCCCGCCATGATCGATACCACCCTGTGCTATATGATATCACTGCACTGCCGGTTGGATTTGCTTGCATTGGGTGGGTATTTATAGGCTGATGATGAGCACGCAAGTTGTCTTTTTTCAGTTTTTTGTTTTTTTGCTTTTTATGGAAGTAATGGGCACGAGCGTCAACCCTACAACATGTGGGCCCCGCGGTGGGATGTGAGGGTGCGCCTTCCGCTACCTCGCGGTAGACACAATGCCACAACGGCACACACAACAGCGTGTTTGGTTGATTTTTAAATCTAGATAATTTTATTTTTAAAATAAGTATTCAGTTATATCTTAATATTATATTTAAATTTATAGAAATATATATTTTAAGAAAAATAAAATTTTACATCTTAATGTAATTTTTAAAAATTATAGAGTGGTGTGGGTAATGTTTTTAAATTTAAAATGGATCTCAACATATTTATAAAATGAACAGAAAAGTTGCTGGATGTCAACACAATCATAAATTGTAAATAAAATATCAAATTATGTAAAAGATTCAATCAACATACATGTCTTTGTTTCCTTTGGTCGATGGATGTTACTACTGATATTTTGATTATTAAAATATATAACAAATTGTAAATTTATATAATTTAAAATTTATTTCTCGGACTTTTACATTAGAATGATTGAGAAAAGAAGATGGATGCAATACTTTGTATTCTCTCTAAAATTTTAAAATTGTCAAAAGATATATATATATATATTTATTTATATATTTTTACTAATCATTATTAGCGCCACATTTTTAGAACTAGATCAATCTAAATATTATTTTAAATTTATTTTCGGCATAACATCAACTAAACATGCTATCATTCTTTCAATAAGATGTTGAATCCAATCTAATTACTAGATATTTAGGGAATATTTTTTTGAATAAAATATTATTTATTAAGGCATTATACATCAACTCAACTAAAAATGGTATCATTCTTTCAAGTGTAAATGCACACTAGGTCCAGTTTAGAGCATATGCTTTCATGATAGGTCCATTCTCAAAACCACTTTACCATTATGTCCATCCTTTCAAATTATCATCACACCCACTCCATTTTGATTTGGAAATATCTTTTTTACCCTTCCATGTTAAAGAAGATGCGTAGCCTCCATTTTTCCTTGATATTAAAAGTAAAAAATTCAAATAAATATTATTATAATTAAAATAGGTTAAAATAAATGTTATTTTAAATACAAAAGGTTAAAATAAGAGTTATTTTAATACTTAAAATAATATTTTAAAAAATTAAAATAACATCATTTTAATATTTAAGAACAAGTTGAAATGTTATATTTTAAATAACGTTAAATACTTAAATTATGTCATAATTAAATATGAAAAAAATCAGTTAGAGTAACTTACAAAGATTAATATGTGTATAACGTTAAATTAAACCAATAACACTCATTCATAACCATCTATTTAATTGCAAAAAATGACGCCAAACATTCAACGGAATCTGTTAATCTTTATTCAAAATTCAACCAGAATCCCCAATTCCATCTACAGACGAGGCAGTGGCAGAGGCAGCTTGCTTCTCAGGCAGAGAGGAGGGTCACCTGGTGCCTCTCCTTCCCCACCGTCAGGATGTAGGAGCCGTCGTCCAACGCCATGGACCCGTCCGCCTGTGTCCTGGCCAGTTGTTCTCACGGGCTGACCTCGAAGACAATGTGGGCGCACTCTCCGGCACCCAGCCGCACGCTGTAGAACTAGATCAGCCGCTTCGCCAGGCTGCCGAGGGCATTGGCGCGCCGCAGGAAGGGCAGCACCGGGTGCCTCTCGGCCATCGCCCCCTTGTTCCGGACCCCCCACTGCCGTTGAGAACTTGAGGACCTCGCAGGAGCCGGCGGCGGTCATCTCCGCGATGTCAACGCTGCCGCACTCGCCGGCCGCGGACATGTTCAGGTAGAGCGGGTGCGCGGCGGCGGCAGAGCTGAACTGGTAGGAGTAGGCGAAGTAGTGAGGGCAAGGAGCTGCTGTCGCGACGGAACAGAAGAATAGCAGAACCAAAGAATGGGGACGGAGCGAGCGACAGAGCAGAGGGTGAAATTGGGATTTGGGGACGGAGTACAGGAAAATCGAATTGGGTGGTAAGAAATTTCGGTGTCAATGGACTGAACATGATAGAAATGTGGTCAACGGAGTTTTTAGTAAACTAATTTTCTTAAATGGACCTATTGGTAATTTTTCCTTCTTTCAATGAGATATGAATCCAATCTAATACTAGATATCTGGGCATACCTTTTTGAATAAAATATTATTTATTAAGGCATCAGTGTGGACGACGTATTGTAAGAAACATTAGAAGGTAAAATTACACATAGATATTATATGGATAACTAATTAAAGAAGAGAACTAATTTCTAGAACACTCAATTCATTGGAAGTAAATGGGTAAATATGTTTTTTAAGTTCTTCAAAATGAATATTTAGCTAATGGGGTGTTTGGTCGCATGATAATTTTTTGTACACTTTCATGATAAAAAATTGTATTAAAATAAAAAGTGAACCAACTCATGACATAAAATTATCATGTTTGGAGAGATGTGATTACAAAAAAGAGTAACCACCGCACATGACCAAATAAAGTGGGGGACCACAAGAAAAAAAGAAAGAGGTGAGACCCTCTTTTTTGTTTAAGAAGAAAATCACTTTCAAAACATAAAATTGTCATGGTTGTCAAACACCTCTTTTAACAAGTTTTCTTACAATTTTTAAAAATTAAAATAAAAATCTCAATTATCATGCAACCAAACACCCCATAAAGAAATTTTCTGAAGTTTTACAGTTAGATCCTTGTTGACTGTACAAGGATGATAACTTTGCAGCCATGATAGTGGTGCAACGGGGGAAGATGCGCCAGCAAGAGCATGGGACGAAAGAGAGATCAAGATTTTCATGCATGTTAAAAATGTGGATGCTCATATTGGTATGTGTGCTGCCGTGTCTCTCTCAAACATCATAAGGTGTTTGTTTCGCTTTTTATTTTTTTTACAAATTCTCCTTAAATTTTAGAAATAAAAATGGGATATAGCGGAATAACGTTTGGAACATGAAGTATGTGTTTTTTTAAGACAGCTTCGTTGTCTGATCGTAAATGGTCTGGAAAGAACAGAGATGACGGGGTACACATGCAGTTCTATATATGTTTGAGAGGGACGTACTGGGAGAGCAGCATCCTCTTAGAATCTAAAAGCAGCATCTACCATATTCAGTAGGCATAAAATGTACGTTTCTATTCTCTCTTTGGTCGCATGCTTTTGCTAACGCATCTTCACACCCATCGATTCAATCTTATTTTCAAGCGACTATCATGGTTACTAAGTTAACCATCCTTCTACAGTTAACGACCTACGTGTACAATTAATCAAACGTTGGGAAAATTTCTTTCGCTTGATGTTCGTTTCGAAGATGTTTTTATTCTCTCTTTCGTCGCATACTTTTGCTCACGCATCTTCACACTCATTCATCCAATTTTATTTCCTTGCGACTATCATGGCTACTAAGCAAAGAGTTTGGATAATCTCAGAACCCGAGTGGAGAGAACAACTTCAATCTCCAATCATAAATGATCACTATCTCAGGTCACTTAAGCGACAGTTCAGTAACTGTTCAATGAACTGCTATTGAAAATGGTTGAACCGTTATTGAAAAAGGTTGAACTATTACTCGTCGATAGCGAGTTGTATTAAGTTCAATAGCAAGTTAGTAAGGAGTCGGTAACCGTTTAGCAACGTTTCACTAACTCGCTAACTCACTACCGAAAAGGGCTTAAATATTATTGATGCCTTACTCACTCGTCACCCATCGGTAATGAGTTATATTAAGTTAAGTAACAAGTTAATAAAATGTGGGTAATGGTTCGGCAATAGTTCACTACTTCGTTAACTTGCAATCGAAAAGTGCTGAATCATTATCGACCGCTTACTAACTTACTATCGAAAAGGGTTGAACTATTATCGACATCTTATTAACTTGCTACCAAACTTAATATAATTTGTTACTAACGGTAGTAGTTCAACCTTTACCTCATTATTAAACCGTTATTGAATTGCCACTTAAGTGATCTGGAGTCAAGACCGTTTTTGATCCCAACTCCTAACTTAACCATCCTTCTACGGTTAACCACCTACGTGTACCATCAAAAGTTAGGAAAATTTCTTTCACCTAATATTCATTTTGAAGACGTTTTTATTCTCTCTTTCGTCGCATGCTTTCTCTAACGCATCTACACACTCCTCCATTCAATTTTATTCTCTTGCGACTGTCATGACTAGTAAGTTAACCATCTTTTTCTACAGTTAATTGTACAATCAATAGTTAGGAAAATTTCTTTTACTTAATATTCATTTTGAACATGTTTTGATTCTCTCTTTCGTCGCATGCTTTTGCTAACCCATATTCGCACTCATTCATTCAAATTTATTTCCTTGCGACTATCATGACCAGTAAGTTAAACCATCCTTCTACCGTTAACCATCTATGTGTACAATCAAAAGTAAGGAAAATTTCTTTCACTTGACATTCATTTTGAAGATGAAATTAATGTTTTAAAATTATTTCTCTTTATCCATATGTTATCTTCATGTAATTTTAGGCTTTTAGCTTCTAATATTTCTTATTACGTCATCCACTAATGCATTGATAAATAATATTTTATTTATTAAAATATGCCCCACAACTCTGGTAGTTAGATTGGAT
Source organism: Cryptocoryne crispatula var. balansae (assembly GCA_036172225.1). Lineage (NCBI taxonomy): Eukaryota > Viridiplantae > Streptophyta > Magnoliopsida > Alismatales > Araceae > Cryptocoryne > Cryptocoryne crispatula. The sequence continues at coordinate 15,515,492 of CM069921.1, forward strand.
TCACTATCTTATTGAAAGATTAGTACCAAGTTTAGTTGATCTTATGCTAGCAAGTTTAGTTGACTTTACGTTGAAAATAAATTTGAAATAATATTTACATTGATCTATTTGTAAAAATGTGGAACTTTTAATGATTAGTAATTTATACATATCTTTTGATAATTTTAAAAATTTAGGGAGAATCTTCCATTCTCTACCATTCCAATATAAAAGTCTAAGAAATATAATTTAGTAATTATACATATCTTCTGATTATAAGTTTTTATATATTTTAATAATCAAAATATTATTAGCAACCTCAACCAACACACTGAATTGAAGAAAATGATGTGTTTTAATTGATTCTTTTATATAATTTGTTATTGTATTTAACAATTTATTATTATGTTGACAATCAAAAACTTTTTATTTATTTTTTAAATATGTTGAGATAAATTTAAATTTTAAAATGCTACCAAACACCAAAACTCTATAATTTTTCAAAATTATATCACTTTTACCAAACATGTAAAATACATATTTAAATAATTTTAAAAATATTGTTAATAGGATGTTTGGTTGCACAATAAAACTTTATATACTTTCATGTTAAGAAGTTGTATTAAAATAAAGTGAGCTAATCAATCACATAAAACTAACATGTTTGGGAAGATATGATGACAAAAAAGAGTGGATACCACATATGACTAAACAATGTGGGGGGGGGGGGCTACAAAATAAAAAAAAAGTGACTCTTTTTTTCTGTTCAAGAAATAAAAAAAATTTAAAAATTAAAATTGTAATGATTGTCAAACACATCTTTTAACAAGCTTTGTTACAAAAATATAATATTGTAACAAAACCCATTTTATCATGAAACCAACGCCCCATGAGATATAATAGAATATTTATTTTTAGTAGTTACAATATATAAGGATATTGCTTCGAAAAGTGGACTTCACATCCAAACATTATTACTCTTTACCTTATTTTTATTTGTAAAATTTAAATAGAAAAAGTATAAAAAATGTAAAACAAGCAACGTATTAAGCTTCTTATCCACTCGAACGTTCTCTCGCCGCATAGAGTTTATAATGAATAGAGAAATTTATAACAAAATTACTTAAGAAATGATTTTGTCAATCATTACAAATTTATTTTTTTAAAATTTTTCTCAGATAAGAAGTGAGACTCTTTTTTTTATCTCAGTGGTCGTCCAACGATTTTGGCTACATATTTGGCTTACATTCATTTTTGTTATCATATTTTCCAAACGTAATAATTTTATATGATTGTTGAGGCTAGATTTTATTTTAATATAATTTTTTATCATAAAAATATATAAAAAATTATTATACAACCAAACAAGTTATAAATAAGGTAGAATATCGAGTCTCACAGCTCAAAACCTCCGAATGACTTAAGCCAGTATCCATGCGCAAACAAGCGATTACATTAAATTTATTGGCTCTCGTCTGAGAGAACCCATCTCTCTATGATGAAGCAAAATCTGTTCATGTAATTCTTCTTCGGTTGCAACGATTTCAATATTTCAGGCGGTGTTTGGTTGCATAATAATTTATTATATCACATAAAATTGACATGTTTGGAAAAGATGTAATAACAAAAAAAAGTGTCATATATGACCAAATAAGATGGGGGAGACCACAAAATAAAAAAAAAGAGAGAAAGCTCACTTTTTTTGCCCATGAAAGAAATCTCTTTTAAAACATAAAATTTAAAATTGTAATGTTGCCAAACATTGTTTTAACAAGTTCGGTTAAAAAAACATAAAATTATAATAAAATCTCAATTTATCGTGCAACCAAACACCCCTTTAGTGTTGGTTACCCCTTTAGTGTTGGTTGCATCAGATTATGATGTGATTATTCTCGTTTAATTAAGAATCACAATCGGGTGTAGAAACAATTCATAACTAAGGTGGTGTTTGATTTGGGTTAATTTGAAAATCTTATCTCTTAATTTCATATATAATATTTTAGTTTGTGATAAAATTAAATACTTAATTTCATTAAGTTAACCGTGACTAGTTGATAATTTCACCTAAAAATATATCAAATACAATGAAAGAACTTGTCAAGACCCTCAACATCTAAAGAGAAAAAAAGTTGTTTTGTTTCACTTATTTTTAAGAAGTACTTTTATATATAAGAGTTTCATTCAAACACTATTTAAGAGTTTTTTCCAAACACTACAAAATCTAATACTTGACCAAATCAGACATTAGACCTTCAATAAGTGTCATCAAACAACTGGTTCAAATAAATTAAGCAGACAAATGACATCAAAGATTTTAGAAAAGTTTCAAATTTTGAAGAGTATGTTATATATATTCAATATTGAAGCAGAATGATTTTTAGGAGATCCATCGTAGGATGTAGAGCTCAATTGAGCTTAGATGTTCTTAAGATTAATTGCCTCTTTGATTAAAGTCCCAAAATTATGCATTATTATTTTTGATATTTATATCTATTTCTAAAGGATAAATTATTAGTGATAAAATGTATAAAGATGAGAACTTCTACTATATAATTGATGCCTTGTACTACAAAAAGTTCCAACACTACAAGAAAAATACTAAAAATGTCGCCACAAAGTCAAACACCAGTCGCCAAAACCTTTTTACAAGGATTTTTAAGTCATTGTGATCTGGCTGTCACAAATAAGTTTATCGCCAATTATATTAGCAATGGCTTGACTAAAAGTCATCACAAATAAAAATATTTAAAACGACTAATAGCCATTCAAATAAATTATGGGCAATACCAGCAAGTAAGCCAGTACCAAAGTTATTCAAAATGCCTCTCGAACTAGATTTTTTGGCATTTTGATTTGTTGTCGTGATGGCTCCAAGCCATCGTCAATACTTCTTACTAGTAACGACTATTGCTGATGACTTAACAAGAGTCATCGCGAGTACTTATGTGCGAGTGTTGAAGCCACCACTAGTATTATTTTAGCCACAACTTCCTTTGATTAAAAAGTTATTTTTGTATTTTGAAATATGAAAATATATGATTTACATAGATCATACAACATAAGTATATAAAAATGATATAATAATAGAACTTATTCATTCATTCATATGAAATGATATTCATCCATTCATATAAAGTGACATTCACATGGTCATTCGTCAATTCAAATACGCTAATATTCATTCAATCAAAACATTCATCCATACAATAACCATTCATTCATTCATATAAAAAGACATCCATTTAACTACATAACACAAGTGAGACAATGGAAAGCATTCAATTACATCTTTACGTAATGTTACATCATGTAACATTCAATGTATTTCCTGTAGTCCAATCATTTCCTTTATTTGGAGAGTTAACCTAAGATGTGCAATAGGATTTGGCTATGGTGTGGGCAAAAATGACTGATAATAAGGGGTGTAAATGGAATTCGATATTTCGATTCGATTCTAATAAAAATTAACAAATTTGGAACTTGTTTTTGTATCCTATAAGCTATTAGAATCGGATATTCTTGTAACTTATTAGAATTAAAATCAGAATCAACTGATTCCACTTCTGTTTATCCGATTTTGATAAAAATAAATAAATATAAATTAAATTAAATTAAATAAATTATAAAATATAATATATAAAATGATAAAATGATAAAAATAAAGTTTTAAAAAAAATATATCAAATTTTTGTAATTATATGTAAATCATTAACTTATTTTTGAATAAAAATTAATATTTACTTTATATTTTAGAAATTATCGAATTCGGTTCCAATTCTAATAACAGAATCAGAATCGGATCGAAATCGGAACACAGTGATTCCAAAATTATCATGATCGAAATTGAATTTTGGTGATTCTATTACCAAATCTGACCCATTTAGAGCCCTATGTGCAATGATGGTATGTATCCAAACTTGATAACAAAGATGTGTGTGACACTAAGCAATATCAAACTCGATATCTTGATGTGCACGAAATAACAATCTGATAGCAATTTGAATACGACGAAAATTGTGCAATAGTGAGTTGATAGCAAGTTCGACACCTAAAGTGCAATCTAACTTAAATTTTATTTAAATATACATTAAACCAACGGACCGAATCAGACCAAACCAAATTGAACCGGTTTAGTTCAAGGTTCAATGGAACCGGATCGGTTTAGGGTTTCAGTTTGGTTTCAGTTTGGGAAAAAATGGGTCAAACTGAATCGATCCACCATTTACACCCCTACAAGGGAGGTCTGATGATTTTGGGCCAACACTAACTGTTGAAAGAACCCTGATGGATGCTGAGTTGCTCGTAGCCGGTGGGGGAAGGGGGTTGATTTTGTTGTGCAAGTGAGATGTTGGGTGTTGCTAGGGCAGGTTTGGCATAGATCAAGTTGCTGGGGAGGGGGGCTGATTTTATGGTGCAAGTGTGAAATGTTGGGTTTGCTTATATATGACAATTTCCAATCCTAATTAGGTTAGGACATCTTAATCCAACTTGAATTAGCTAGGAAATTAAATTTTATTTTAAGTAAGAAATCCTTCTATTTTAGAAATTATTTTATATCTTCTATTAAGGAGGATTTCCTCATTAAGTTTTCTTTTTCTGCATGGATTTATTTTTCACTTAAGTTTTTTTATTTTAATTTATTATTCCTCACTATCTCTTACCACATTTTATTATTTACTTCCAACTCTAATTGAGATTGAGATGATTAAAATTTTACTTAAATATTACAATTGGTTAATAATTTCTCTAGTTTTTAGGTTCTTTCTAAAAATACCGTATATCACATATATATTCACTATATCAAAAATTTTGGTCAAATATGTAAAAGGTTAATAAAATAAAAATGGATTAATAAACCATAAACAAAGCTATGGAATTAGTAAAACGCATGTAAAATGTGATATCTACACTATCTATTAGAAGTGCGACATGCCATTTTGTCGACAAGCATCTGACCGTATTCATGTCTATTTACACCGTTTTGTTTGTGTAATATCTGGCATTTAAAAAAAAAAAAGTAACCGCCCACCCCGCCCTGCCCTCTCTCTCCCTCTCGCCGGTCACCCGCCCCGCCCCGCCCGCTCTCTCTCTCTCTCTCTCGTCGGTTACACCCACCCGCCCCGCCCTCTCTCTCTCTAGCCGGTTAAGCGCCCCCCCCCCGGGCCTCCTTCCTCCTTCCTCTTCCCCCCCGTCTGCGCCCCCCCCGCCGCCCCAGCCACCCCCCCGGCCTCCCACCCGACCACCGCCGACAGCCGCCTTGCGCGCCAGCGCCGGGCCGCCGCCATCGCCTTGGACCCTCCCCGGACCAGCCGCGCCGCGTGAAGCGCCGCCCGGCCGCCTCTGCCTTCGTGGCCAGCCGCAGCGCGGACCCACGGCCGCCGCCGCCGTTGTTGCAAGCCCCCCCACTCCTGTAGTATATATCCCCCCCGGGTGGCGCCGTCGAGCTCTCCCCCTGCACCGATCGCCGCCGTCGCGTTCGCCGCCGTCGGAAGCTGCCCCGCCGTGCCTCCGCCTTGCGTGCGCCATCGACCACGCCCCCTGCCATCACCAGCCACCCGTCCCTCCTTCCTCCTCCCCTTCGCCACTGTTCCCAGCCCCCCCCTTCGACCGCCGCCGCGATCCATCGCCGTCGTCGGAAACGCCGCCGGACGTCCCCTGTTCCAGCCGGGACACCGCCGTGAGCCTTCCTCTCGCCGTCACCGCCATGGCCAGCCCCTTCCTCGCCCGCCGCCGTCGCCGCAGCCGCTGCCATCGAGCTCCGCCGGCTGCCTCCTCCGCCGCGAGCTCCGCCGGCCGCCCCGCCGTCGCGAGCGCCGCCGTGCCGCTGCCGCGAGCCGGCCAGCACCCCCGGTCCAGCCTCCTGGTTCAGCCGGTCGAACCGCCCGGTTCGGCGCCGATTCAGGAAATTCTAATTTTCGGATTTATTAAATCCGGATATTAGATTAAGGCCTTGAAAAATAGCAGAAAAATCCAGAAAATTCTAGAAAATTTGAAGAAGCTTTCAGGTAGGTTTCTCAAGCTAGTCTATGTATTTGATCCCATTTTTATTATAAAATATGCATGATTTAACTTATGGACCTTGATTTGACTAGTTTAGACTTTTGACTCATGATTAGTGAATTTTCTCAAAAATCCTTGAATCCAGAACTTTGAAAATGATATTTTGAATATTATGGGACATGTTTGGCATGATTCTGGATGGGTAGAACTATTTTTCATGAGACTTGACCATATGTTATTTATGTATATGTTTATGTGCTAGAATGGGCCTAGAATTGAAATATAATTATGTGGAGTTTTGGAAAAATCAAAAGTCATCAAATTTTACTTTTTGGAACCTGTTTAGGTCAGATTATGGGTGTTGACATCAGAATTTAGCTTGTTTTGATTATGCCAAGCTTGATTTAAGTTAATTGTCTTGTATATGTAATTAAGTATGTCTAGTTCGGTTTGTCATTTCATGTATGTAAATCAAGTAAATTTTGGTTAGTTTGGTTTCAGATTATGTAATATGTCATGCATGATATGATTATGTTCATATGGTTAGGTATGGTATATGTTTGATTCAGAATATGTCAATCAAGTCGATTAGTACAAGTCTTGTCTAGTTATGGCAAAATATGTTTAATTTGGTTTCAGATCATGGGCTATGCTATGCATAGTTAGTCATGTCAATTTGGTTATGATTAGTACGAGTTGTCATTGAGAACAAGTTCAATTATGTCGGGTTATCATATGTCTTGTCAAGTTCGTTATGGATGTTATGTCTTGCATGAAGTGTTATGAAATTGGATGGTTATGTCATGTATGTATTGTGCTCAAGTATGTCATGATTTGAAATTATGTTATGAACTCTTGATATGACGTGCTATGAAGGCTTCACCAGCCTATGTTAGACAATCGCCCGTGGGCAGCGGGTAACTTAGATGAATCCGGCCCTCCCACAGATCCCGGATTACCGCGGTTTTTCCCTTAGTGTCACCACTGCCTAGGTGCACTTTGGGCTAGTTTAGTATATGTTACTTCTATATATATTAGAGCTGGTGAATGCATTTTGTACATGTGAAGCAAGACGACCAATTCCTTGCTCTTTGGCTATGTGTTCTAGAAAGGATATGAAATATGTTACTTGTGTGTCATGTATGGATGTTAAGCCATGTCATGTTAGAAAAATCAGATTTGTCTGTTTTAATTTGGTCATGTTAAGTTAAGTCTTGAGGTCATTTAGATGATATTTGTCTAGCTTGTATGGTCTTGTGTGCATTGGTCTAGAATTAATTGGCTTTGGCATAATCTTTTCTTTGAAGATAATTATGTTCAGATATGGGTTGTGAGATTAATATAGAAGACATTCTATACTTTTGTATTACATCTCAATTTAGATATGTTACATACCATTGCTTGATTTAAGAGCTTGAAGATGAGGATCAGGTGGAACCAAAGGAATCAGAGTCATTTGCACATGGAGATTCTTGGTATTCTCTACTTAGGTAGATGATCTTGCTTGTTTTTGAACAAGAGTGTGGATAGACTTAGAAGTATGATTCTATTATCTTGTTTTGATGGATCTTAGGAAATTAATTGTTTAAGTTTGGGTTGTGGAATCCAAGTGTTGGGTTTCATCCCACTGTCACGACATTGTGTATTTCCGTTGCGTATTTGTGGTAATGTTATTTAAATTCCGGGTCGTGACAGTTTGCAGATGTTATCTCTCCTGTTTTGCCGCCGCCGGAAACGGCAAACACATATCCTTCACGCTACTTCTCAGCCACCGTGATGCAGATCTGGTTATTCTTGTAGTTCCTACTTGCTGTGTGCTGCCCTGCATTTCAGATTTTCCAGTGCAGCCTACTCTAGGCCCCTCGTGAGCCGCTTGCCTCATCGGAGCCACCCTCAAAGCGGAAGTTCAGTTCCCTGGGCTTTCATCTTCAGTGGCCCGCCTTCCGCGTAACGTCGGAATACGAGTGTCTTGCGCTCTATTCGACTGGCTAGCTTGCCAAGTTCAGGCTCTCCTTCCTACACAACCGTAAAGGCGAAGTCTCCTCTCCGCTGCTGCGATTCAACTGCTGCGATTCAACTATGATAAGCATCTCTCCATGGACTACGACGTGGAGTCTCAGAACGCCTTGATTAAGGGCTCTTTCGATGTCAACGACAAGTTGCAGATCCAAGCCACTCGCAATTGGAAGATTATGTTACATCCGTAGCCCACGGTATTTATGTGCTTGCATACAGTGTCGTAATCTCCATTGCCTTTTTATGCTTTGCTTCATTTGACATTCTAGTTTCATCCTTATGATTTGTTTAGTGGATTATTCAACGTGTTCGATACAAATGTTTTATATTATTTTTTAAAGCACGCCCATTAATGAAAGGCAGCTTTAATAACTAAGAAACCAAAAAGGGAGGTGTTTATTCTAGATATTACCATTTTCTCTGCATTAATTGCACAAGTTTTTTAGTTTTTGCATTTGTCTGGTTCATTCTTCACCCAAGTTGGAATTATACGGAAATTCTTTCATTCTGATCTTTCATTTTTTTTAATGCGTTATTATTTTTTACACCCTGTTTGGTAACATTATTAGATACTTCTGTCACTATCAATTTTAAAATTGATATTGATAGGAACCATTAAGAAGTGTTTGGTTAATTGTATCAATTTTAAAGTTTGTAGTGCAAACAAAGCATATTATGTAATACAAGTGTCCACTTGTATTACTTTTGATATTGATACACCAACATTTGAAAATATTAATATCAATATTGATATAGTATCAAAAATGAAACTCTAACCAAATAGGGCATTAGGTATTCGAGATAAGCCAGGTTTTATGAAGTTTGTTTGTTTCATTCTGATTTTTTTTTATTTTTCTCTGATTTCTGATTTTTGTTTGTCTTTCGATTTCAATAATTATTGGATTTCTGAAGTGATCTTCCAAGACTTTGAGCTTTCATATTTACTTCACATTTTGGCATTATATGACTTGCATGATTCTCATGCCTGCCAAATTCTCATAATTCTATTTTTTTTTTCAAAATTTCTAGATCCGGTGACAAATAGCAACAAACGCACAAAGCATCACTACTAATTTAGCCGGGACAACTATAAAAATAGATGCTATTTCATAAAAGTATTAGCTAAATTTGTGTGGTATGTGTATCTATGAACTTCCATTATTTTTGTGTTAATTTTGTGTGGTATGTGTATTTAGGAGCATCCAATATTAGCTAATCAATATTAAATTTGAGTTGTTTCGAAAATTTAACTACCAAATTTCTAATATTTCAGTGTTAATTATATCAACTACTCAAATACCCTTTTTCTATATCCAATTCGTATATACATAAAATAAACATATGGAAGACAGTCCCATAGTCCTAATGGAATGCAAAGTTAGTGCTTTGCATTTGGTTTGCATTGTTTTAGGTTTTGTTTGAAATTTGGTTTGTTTTGATTAAAATGATGTATTTTATTTAATTTGGGATTTGTTTTAAGATTGGTTACGGACATAAAATGTTTAAGTTTTCTTTTTGGATTTTTAAGATAACATTTGGTTTCCATGTTGGATAAGTTTAATTTTGGTTCATTTTTTCTTGTTGTCTTTTGGTTCATTTTGTTTTGGGAGTTTAAATTTCATGAATTTGGTTTGATGTTTTGGGATTTTACATTTAGGCTTCGGATCTGAGGATTTTTTTTTCGGTTTCGAATTTGAATTTTTGATTCGGATATAAATTTTTAGATTTAGGAATTTTGAATATGAATTTCAACTTTAAGTGAGAATTTGATTTCAGTCTTTGATTTGCATTAACTTTTGGATTGATTTAACTACATTACATTAATTTTGTATCATCTTGTCATGATATCCTCTCTTCTCTTCTAAGCAGGAGCTTGGCAGCAATGTCACACTGGTGTTCTATGGCACAGGAGAAGCGACTGAAGACAAGACTTCATACCTGGATCGCCGTTGCCCCAACTTCAACTTTTCACAAAAACTTTAGATCATCTTTGTTGTCGTTCTCAAGGTTGATGATCATCAATAGCTGAGGAGCATAATCAACAGAAAACCAGATGTGCTAGGATGAAAATTTTTTATTCATATGGATGTCAATATTCCTTGATCATTTGTTCTACCATCATTCGTTAGGACATGTTCAGTAACGTTAATAAATATCTCTATCGCTATCGATTTTTAAATTGATCTTGATATGTAAATCATCACTAGATGTTGGATATCATTATAGGTTGTTTGATTATTAATATAAATTTAAATTTTATAGTCTTATGTTTTTAAAATAACAATATCAAAATTAATATGATATCATTTTTTACATTCTAAATAGAATAAGGCATTATGAAAATGTGACGGGACGACTAGGCTAATTTGATAAAAGTAGGCAGGGACCAATCGGTTGTTAAATGCATGGCAAATTTAGACATATTTTGTGAAGGGAAAGACGGAGTTCATTGCTTGGTTTGATTCATTGTGAGTTATATTTTTCTTTCAAATAAAAATTGGCCAAATTCACATGTCGAATTAAACCATATTAAATAACCAAACAAATCATTTTATGTTACATAATTTTTTTGTATAACAAATATAAATATCAGTAATATACTAATTAAATGTATTTATTTTATTAGTTTAACCTGATTTCAAGCAATATTAATCAAATTAAATTGATAGTTGGTCTAAACCAACTTAACTTTTTTGTCAAGCTTTTCTAAGTTTAACTCACTTCGATCTTTTTTACCTTTTTATGAATTCTCAAACTTCCAATTGTGATATTTCCTACAATTTTAACAATTTTAAAATTTCTACATTTTCTTCAAAGTTTTCTAAACTTCTCTGAGTTTTTGTTTTTTCCCCTTTAGATTTTCTGACTAACATCACTTTTTAGATATTTGTGACTTTAGAAAATTCCCAATTTTTTGGATTATTTGACAACTTAAGTAAAAACTTTGTATCGAAAGCATGAGTGGCTTTTTTGTTACTCCATATCTAATTGACATAATTTTTTCATCCTACCTATTTTGGATTGATCTAGGGTAATTGATGTAATAATATTTATTTCTTACTAGGTTGTGGTGGATGCCTTTATTCTCCGCATCTTATTTTACTTTTAAATTTATCTTCATTTTCACTTGGATTATATAAATCTAGAAATATAAAAATATATCATAACTAACTAGAATCAATCATTGTTTACATTGGTTGCAGATAAATATGTACAACGACTATGATAATAATAATGATGATGATGATGTAAAAGGAGTGTTGTTTATAATATTATAAATAATCCTTATAAATCAGAGTTGTTAAATTCATATAAATGTCTCTCAAATCAATGTTGGTTTGGTTACTAATTTATGTGTATATTTGAGAAATAAATTATAATATTTATGATTTAACTAATTTTTTATAATGTACTTATCTATCATAAGAACTTACCTCAACTACATATATACAGAGAGAGATAGCTAGATAGATACTTGCATTGACTAACTTGTATTATGGATGATTGTGCTGAATATGTTGTCTACCAAACATGCAAGTAGAGCTGTATGATGAAAAGGGGCATGGTATATTTTTTTATTAGAAGGCGATGAAATTCGGCCATGACGCGAACTCATCCCACTGTGACACGCCGAGGAAACACTCAACGGCATCTCAGTACGAAACAACAATCGGACTTGCCACGGATATGCAGCCTTTGCAATGCCAGACCAGGAAGCCGGATGCCTTGGCGGCGGTGCCGCTCCCGGTCTTTTTGAAGTTCACGGAGAACACTTTCTTCTTGCTTGCAGCCGTAAAACTCAGCTGCATGGGGCGGACTGCCATCGTGACACCCAATGGCTGAACCAGCGAGGCTCTGCAGACGGTGTTCGCCGGTCCAACGTTGGTCACTGTCCGGGTCACCGTCCGGGAGAAGTTTCTAGCCGCCGCCAGGAATATCCTGAAAGAGGGATAGTTCAGCTGGTCCTCGGCAAGCCTGCCCACGGTGGCACAGTCGACGGCGCGGCGGACGACGATGCGGAGTTGCATCGATGTGTAGCGGAGGCCGCATAGGTACCGGATATAGTCAGCAGGATCAATATCATAAAAGAGCCCCGGGTTGGCCGCTCTGGCCGCGCTGACCTCGCCGGAACCCATGGCAAAGAAGGAGGCTGGGTTACCCGTCTGGTCTTGGATCCGAGTACCCCTCTTGTTGAAAGTAATGGCCGTGGTCATCAGGGCGGATTTGATGGCGGCGGGGGACCAGGTGGGATGTATCTTCTTCAGCAGCGCCGCTATGCCGCTCAGATGCGGTGTGGCCATGGAGGTTCCTGAGATTATGTTGAACATTGACGACGGCTGACCCACGGGGTGCGGCCAGGCGGCGAGGATGTTCACACCGGGGCCGACGATGTCTGGCTTCAAGATTCCTGGGCTCGCGATGCTGGGTCCCCTGGAGGAGAAGGAGGCCACGGACGGGGCGATGGGTTCTCCGATCACGGTGCCCTTGAATAAGATAGACGCAACGGGGTTGGCGGCGGTCGACCGAAGATAGGCTTTGATGCTCGCCCCGTCGCGGAAACTCACTTGAGATGCGGGGAGAGGATAGCCCTCGGCCTGGATGGTGTACCCTTTTTTCACGGTGTTAGCGAGAATCATGGCGGCGCCGCCGGCCCTCTTCACATTGTTACCCTTCCTGACGCTGCTTATGAACCCGACGTCGCATAGCACCATCTTAAAGCGGATGTCGAGGCCGGTGAAGTTAGAACAATAGCCGGCGTAAATCAGGCGTAGAGGCGTGGAGGGGAACGAAGGTTGGTAAAGAGACTCGCCGTGGAACCGCGCCCCGTTGCCCAGCCGTACTGTGGCACGGATGCTCCTGTCTATGTTGCTGGCGCCGACGGTCAGCATCCATGGCGCTACGTTAGACAGCGTTTGCAGCTTCGGTCCTTCGTTCCCGGCAGCGCAGCTGACGAAGATGCCCTTCTCCATGGCCGCGAACGTTCCGATGGCCGTTTGGTCAACGTAGAACTTCGACCGGGCCGCACCGAGGGACAGTGAGAGAATGTCGACGCCGTCGGCGATGGCGGTATCAATGCCGGCAAGAATGTCGCTACTCGGGCAGGATACACTGACGCCAATCCAGCCGCACACCTTATAGTTGGCAATATGTGCGAGCGGCGCCGTGCCGGCGGCCGTCCCGACGGCGTGCCCGTGGGAGGAGGCGTTGGGGACGAAGCACCCAGCAGCAGTGCCGGCGACGTGCGTGCCGTGGCCTATCCTGTCGTTCGGCGGCGTCCCCGTCTGCCCCTCCGACAGCGACCTCCTTTCGGACGGCGGCGGCAGCCCTTGCATGGCCTGGACCCCGACGGTGAAGGTCTTGGCCCCGACGATCTTGTGGTTGCACTGTGCAGGCGCGAAGTCGCACCTTCCCCTCCACTTGGGAGGCGGCGGTGGGAGGGTGCACCTGGAAGATTTGTGGTTAGGGTTCAGGCCGGTGTCCAGAATCCCGATGATGTTCGGAGTTTTTTTTTTAACTAACACAGTTTTTTTTTTTTTAAAGTAGCACGGTAAAATTTTTAATCGCAAATCTAGCACAGTTTGGTCAAAGTCGAGTTTTACTTTACTCCTTAACAAGAATCTCGCGTGATCCCGTTGGGTAAACTGTATTTAATAAAAGTCGAGTTTTAATAAAACGATTTTGAAAGTCGAGTTTACGCAACTTTTAAAGAAGTAGTTAGGTGAAAGTCGAGTTCACTCAACTCGACTTTCAAACAGTGAAAAAAAAAAACATGCGCGCACAGTGCAGCATTAAATGCTGTACAGTGAACTTTAACATTTTTTGATCTTCCACTTAAAAAAATAGGATATTCGGATTAAAATTTGTCCGATCCACTCGGACCAATGAATTCGGAATATTCGAAACTATAAGATTGAACTTTTAAATTTATAAAAAGTGCAAATTTTATCATTGGACGGTCCAGGATGCTCCGATTTAATATTAAAAAATCTAATATTAAGTATTTCGATATTCTAAATTTATTGGACGGAACGGATCGTTCAAATTCAAATCCGATAAATTATAATTTAAGAATATAAATAAAGACGATTTGATTTAAAAAAAAAATACTCTGGCTGTGCGCCATAGCGCACATCAATTTATATTTTAAAAAAATACAATACATTTAATGCTGTACGCGCGCAGAGTATTTTTTCTTTAAAATCAATTAAAATTTACTTATATATTTAAATTGTGATTTATCGGGATTGAATTTGAACGATCCGTTCCGTCCAATAAATTTAGAGTATCGAAATACTTAATATTAGATTTTTTAATATTAAATCGGAGCATCCTGGACCGTCCAATGATAAAACTTGCACTTTTTATAAATTTAAAAGTTCAATCATATAGTTTCGAATGTTCCGAATTCATTGGTCCGAGTGGATCGGACAAATTTTAATCCGAATATCCTATTTTTTTAAGTGGAAGATCAAAAAATGTTAAAGTTTACTGTACAGCATTTAATGGTGCGCGCGCGCGTGTTTTTTTTTTTTTTCACTGTTTGAAAGTCGAGTTGGGTGAACTCTACTTTCACCTAACTACGTCTTTGAAAGTCGAGTTGCGTAAACTCGACTTTCAAAGTCGTTTTATTAAAACTCGACTTTTATTAAATACAGTTTACCCAACGAGATCACACGAGATTCTTGTTAAGGAGCAAAGTCGAAAACTCGACTTTGACCAAACTGTGCTAGATTTGCGATTAAAAGTTTTACGGTGCTACTTTAAAAAAAAAAAAAACGGTGTTAGTTAAAAAAAAAACTCGATGCCCTTCCCGTAGTCGGCGAGCGGCCATAGGCCGGCAGGATTCCTGGTCAGTCCAAGATAGCCGGGGGAGTAAGTGGTCTGGAGAGACACCAGCTCGTCGGGGTAGGCGGCCAAGAAGCCCTTTGCCTCCCTCATCGCCGCGAGCTCCCCCTCCGTCAGCCTGGCCGCGAACCCGCTGACGACATGGCGGTACGCGTAGAGCAGCCGTGGCTGGTCGACGGCGACGCCCGGAGGCAGGAACGACCTGTACCAGTCCTCCAGCTGCAGCTGGCCCTCATATTCATCGGAAGACAAGGGGCCGGAAGGAGGTGGCTGGACGTGGACTATGTACGTCCGCAGGTGATCACCGCCGTGAAGCTCCTCCTCCTCGGAGGGAAGCTGCAGGATCTCCTGGGAATACAAAGAAGAGATCTGGAAGCTGGAAGCCAGCAAGAAGAGCAGGAAGAACGTAGCACCGCCGGAAGGCAGCCCCGCCATGATCGATACCACCCCGTGCTATATGATATCACTGCACTGCCGGGTGGATTTGCTTGCATTCGGTGGGTATTTATAGGGAGATGAATGAGCACGCAAGTTGTCCTTTTTTTGTTTTTTTTTTTGGAAGCAATGAGTAATGGGGGTGTTTGGTTGCATGATAATTTTTTGTACATTTTCATGATAAAAAATTGTATTAAAATAAAAAGTGAACCAACTCATGACATAAAATTATCATGTTTGGAGGGATGTGATTACAAAAAAGAGTAACCACCGCACATGACCAAATAAAGTGGGGGACCACAAGAAAAAAGAAAGAGGTGAGACCCTCTTTTTTTGTTTAAGAAGAAAATCACTTTCAAAACATAAAATTGTCATAGTTGTCAAACACCTCTTTTAACAAGTTTTTTTACAATTTTTAAAAGTTAAAATAAAAATCTCAATTATCATGCAACCAAACACCCCATAAGGCTGTAAAATCCGAATTCGCTTTCAATTCCAGCGAATAATATCTGATTTAAGAAATCCGGATATTCGAATATCCGAATATTAATCGGACACGAAAATGTTTGCTCTACGTACTCTGTTTAAGATCCACTCGGAATCAATCTTTGATAATATATGCATAATTTATATAATTATGTATTTAAAATTATTATACTTACAAATATGATTACATATTTTTATTATATATTAGTATGCTAAGTTAATGTTAATAAATATATGATAAATTTTGTATTTCATACTTTTATTTTTATGTATTTGTATATTATAAAATATATTAATCAAATAATATTTAATTAACATTTCAAAGTGGATATTATCCGTATTCGCTCCGAATTTGAAGATTACTTGATTTATAATATCCTATCCGTATTCATATTCGATTCAAACTGAATACAGATTATCCGACTAGCTAAACGGAGTGGATACGAAAATGTCATATCCGCTCCGTATCTGCTCCGTTTACAGCCCTAGCAATGAGCACAACCGTGCGGTAGGCACAATGGCACACCAACAGCGTGATTGGTTGATTTATATATCTAGACAATTTATTTTTAAAATAAATATTCAATTATATTTTAATATTATATCTAAAATTATAAAAATATGTATTTTAAATTTTTAAGAGGTTATATAGTAATGTAATTTTTAAAAATTATGGAGTGGTGTTGGTAATGTTTTTAAATGTAAAATTGATCTCAACATATTTAAAAAATGGACAAAAAAGTTGTTGGATGTCAGCACAATCATAAGTCGTAAATACAATATCAAATTATATAAAAGAATCAATCAGCATACATCGTCTTTGATTCCTTCGGTTGACGTTACTAAGGGTATTTGATTATTAAAATACATAGCAACTTATAATTCTATCTAATTTAAAATTTATTTCTTTGACGTTAATATTAGAATGGTTGAGAAAAGAAGATGAATGCAATTATTTGTATTCTCTCTAAAATTATAGAATTATCAAAAGATATATATTATTATTTCTAATCATTGAACGCTTCACATTTTTAGAACTAGATCAATGTAAATACTATTTCAAATTTACTTTCCGCGTAACATCAACTAAAGATGCTGTCATTCTTTCAATAAGATATTGAACCCAATTTAATTTCTAGATATTTGAGGCATATATTTTTTGAATAGAATGTTATTTATTAAGGCATTAGTGTGGACAACGTAGTAGAAAATATTAAAGGTTAAAATTACATATAGATAATACATGGATAACTAAATAAGAGAGCTAGTTTTTAAAACACTAATTTCATTAGAAGTAAATGAGTAAATATGTTTTTTAAGTCCTTCAAAACGTATATTTGGCGAAAGAAATTTGTTGAACTTTTCCCATTGGATACTGCTCCCTTCGACATCTGACCGAGGCCAACCGAACTCTAACTTTGCTGCCATGATAGCGGTGCAACGTGGGAAGATGCGCCAGCAAAAGCATGCACGGGGGCTAAAGAGTTAGTTAGAGAAGAAAAACATTTCCGTGCATGTTGAAAATGTAGATGCTCGTATTGGATGTGCCCCCCGTGTCTCTCTCAAACATGATAAAGTTTTTGTTTCATCTTTCTTTTATAAAAATAAGATATAGAATAATAACGTTTGAAGCATGAAGTACGTTTTTCAAAACAGTTTCGTTGTCTGATTGTAAATGATCCAGATTGCCGACCGTGTTGGCGTCGCCCAGGCGGAGGGCGCGGGTACGACTCTCGGCGGCGGCAAAGCCGGGCACCTTCGCTGAGGGGGGGGTGACTTGTGGGGTCCGAGCGGAGGTTCGAACCCCCGCTAACCTGCTATGCTGCAGGCGCTCGGTCGCTGGGCCACCGTCAGTCAAAAAAAAAATTGATCCAGATTATCGGCAACGCGTCGTCGGGTTCATTTCTCCGATGCGCGCCGGCTCCCTCGGGCGAGTGCGTGCACCCGGATGCAGACCTCAATGCCATTTGCCCACGTATCACCGTCAACCGGACACTGTCAAAATCTTTTTTTTTTTGGACACCATGGTGTTGGATCGTTTACCTGAAAATCGACAAAAACACAACTATACGAACAGATTAAAATTAAATAAATGAAGTTAGAAACATAGTCTGTCGGGTCGAAGCGCGTGATCGCTAGAACTAAGAGTTCTATTGCCAACCGACGTGCGGTTCTCGCGGCAACGTCCTCCTAAAGATACGACGACCCTCGGGTAGGCGAAACCCTTCTCTCCCGTCAGCACGTCCTTCAGGAGAGCTATGCGAATCGATCTTGCTTTGAGTGCTTCTAGCAAAGAAGAAGAAGACCTCGATTGTTCGTCCGAACGCTCAAACCAGAAAACTCTTGAAAACTGAGAGAGAGAGCTAGCGAGCGAGAGTCTGCGAGAGGGAGAGCGTATGCCAAGCAGAGAGCAAGCACGTCTTCCTTGCAAGCACACCCGCGTGATGAGAACGGAGGGAAAATATGGGATGCTCTCCAACGGCAAGAGGAAAACATGGAAACGGACGCGCGAGGCCCACGCGCGTCCGTTTCTATTTTTTTTTTCTTTTTATGAAAATATCTTAACAATCCCCTACATATTTTCTTAAAACTCGCAGAAATATATCAAATCAAAATAAAATAATGTCAACAAACAAATTCTAGTGAGCACTCTTATACTATGTAATAGGTGAAGGTACCTTTCGGTTTGAACCCCACTTAGTGATATTTGGGATTGCCTGTAGAACACTCGATGGATGTTTCACCTTGAATCGGGTTCCATGATTCAAGTTCTCCCAAATCCACACATAGTATAGCAAGATCAAATTCATGCAGGTTGCGCTATTAATGGCCTTGCGCATGTATCTCATGTGTGTTTTAGAAAATAGCCCACATCTCATAGTCGCGGCCTCAAGACTCCACACATGTCGGTGAATCCTCCAAGGGTGAGAGCAAGGAACCACCCTGCCACTTGGGTCTTGGATTCATTAAGAGTTTAAAACTCATCCTACCACTTGTTTCTACATGAGCACTATCGCCATAGGGATGGGAGCATTATATATAAGTGCTCCACACATAGTTACCCATCAGCTTGTTTCTACCCATTGAACCTCTGTGAGGTTGGGTTGCCACCGTGGTAACTTTTTATTTATGGGCTCAATCCCATCCCCCTCGACGCTTCTAGAACCACTGTTCTAGGCAAGCCTTTCATGAATCCTTCTTTTGATTTCACAAAATTTAAGGCTTTTAAATGCAATCACAATTTTGTCTTTTGTAGACTTTGTCTCTCTTACAAGTACTTGTTTAATTTGACATCTGCATGATCTGCACTCACATAAAATATATGAGAGACAAAAAAAAAATTTTGTGATCATTAGAACAACTCAAAATATATCTAAGTTTATTCAAGTTTAATGCAATAAATATCAAGTACAATCATTTCATGGCCATGTTTGAAATGATTATCTCAAACTCAAATAAAATGCATACTAGATCTAAAGATCAAGATTTTATCAACATATAAAGACAATGTAATGATTTTTCTATCAAATATTTTATGTCACATACATGTACCAATTTGGCCAACTTTCAAGTAATAAGAAAGATTGCATTCAACAAATAATTTTCACGTCATTATTTAAATACTTGCATGGTTCAAGCATACAATATTCTAATTGACTTACACACTTTATTATTATTTAACTTTGAATAATAGAACCTCAAATCTATCCACATAACATTCTTAGTCTATTATGATCAAATAATTTTTATCTCATTTCAAAATTTTAATTTTACAAGACACCCCCACACTTCAAGAAAATTTAAATTATGCATCATACATATAGTGGGGTAACCATTTTTCAGCATAGCATATTTAGCTTATAACATGTATAGTCTCCCCCCACAAGTTCTTGAACACTTATAAATCATAGAATTAACAGTATCTATTAACTTTCTTTTTCCTCTCAACTTCATCAATAATTTGTGGATGGTAAAAGCAACCATCTCATGTATATAACTATATGAAAAACAAGATCTACATTTTTTTTTACTTTCCTTTTGAACTACATAAGCTTGTTAAAGAAATGATTAACACGCATCACACAACAAGACATTAACGTAAAGCATATATAAAAATCACCATGAGATATTCAATTCTTTTATCACAACTTTTAAAGAATATCACAATGTGATTAAAATACACAAATGAGTAAAATAACTGGATACTATTACGAAGACATAAGATCTATATATAGTTTTAATCTCATGAACTCAAGACTTAAGTGAAGGCTCAAGGACAGTTGTATCATCAATTTCACAAATACACTAATCAATTGATGATTGAAAATACAATAAACAATGTTAAACCACTATGGAAATTAATTGACAGGCAATTAAAAATAAACTTATAAACATATAGACAACATAGTGATATAAATCCAATAATATTTTTCCTCTATGTATAACCATGTCAAATGTCAATTAATGATGTTTAATGTCAAAACTTTCATAAAGACCATGATTAAATTGTTAATAGGCCTAATAATAACCATTTTAGTTATTAAAAATGATTCTATCAAAATATGGCACATGTCTAATAAAAGATCATGAAATTAGAGTATATGCACGGATCAACAAGAGATATGGTAACATTTGTAATTACAAATTCTGGATCTAAAGATAAATGAGTAAAAGGTATGGAATATAAAACTCTAGATTTACAAATCTTTAAGGGGACTAGATATTAAAATCCAATAGATATGATTTTGTATTTTAATTTTTGAATCCAATTACTTGAAGCACTTGGATACTTCAATATCTATTTAAAATCTAAATATTAAAAACCTTGGCAACTGAATTTAATAGCTTGCATGCATAGATTAGGGATATGCAAATCTAAAGAAATGTAAATAGTGAAGTTTCAAATCAATGTACTGTATACATATATATATATGTACATTTTTAATTATATATGTAACTACGTGAAGTACCCATTTTTTAAATATAGAATAAAATGCAATGATTTCTATATATTAATATCATGAATAAATTCCGTAGACAAAAGTATCTCCCAACAAAATTAAGTTTTATTTTTATAGTTCAATCCAATTTAATGAATTGAAAGAATGTAGTTGATCTTAGAAGTGCATTAAAATCCTTAATACAATTAAAATCCATAATATATTAAGGATTATTTTTCAATTGAAAATATCACTAGTAAAAGTTAATTGATATATGAGACACTATTAACAATTATAACATGCTAAATACTTATCACTTACAAATGTATATACTCGTCTGATTAAATTAGACATCTTGGAGGTAAATAAACACACTGAATGATCAAAGTCTTAAAAAAAAAATTAAGACCATGCACACTCATACAATTTTAAGCCTTATTTCTAAGGTACTCAATTAACAATCATACACATAATATATCAATAATATATTTACTAAATATAGATGAATGTGTATATTAGAATCATAATACATTTATATGCATAATCGGATCCAATAATGGGTAATAGTTTGATCCCATGGTAGAGTAACATATGACCTCGAGAGACCCATTAAACTTAATGGGATTATATATCAGATTTTAAAAATCTGGATTTAATAACCTGTACGTGGATATCGTTTTCATACCATAATCGGCCATATTCGATTTGTTATATAATTGGATCCTTAGGTATCTATTAAGGATCCAATCGACAGGAATATGAATGTAATTATCTTTAAAATCTTTGTCCTTTGAATGTGCCCATGTGTGTCGAAAGAAACAACTGTTTCATTATCATTGAGGTAATTCTATGATCTCCTTCCTTTCTATCATTAGGAAGAGTCCTTGGCAACATACAGCACGAACGTGCCTTACTACTTTGGCTCTCCTGTTGCAGAGATTATAAAGTAGTACTTCTTTTGACAATTTAATCGATGACCATTTAGTAATACCACAACGTGTGATAGTATCTGGTTGGGTTTGCAACTTCTCAACTTTATTTACAACAGTGAACTAACAATAGCATAAACAGGGTCAACTAGTATCACCTAGCCGACGTCTAGATGAGGCCAAATACTGTTGCCTCGCACTTACGAGAATCGGCCATTGATGAAGGCACTGATGGGGTGATTGAGTGCTACTCCTAGATTACGAGGTTTAATACAAATTCCATGCATAAAATTGGGTTGAATAGGACTGTCTAAATATGTCTAAATAAGAATGCCTAAGCACGTTTAAATAAAAACATCTAAATACGTCTAAACAAAAAATGCTCAAACAGGATCGTCTAAATACGTTTTAATATGAAGGTTCAAACAAGAACGTTTAAATAAGAATGTTTAAACAAGAACGTTCAACTAAGAACGTCTAAACAATAATGTTCAAATAAGATTTAAATGACAATGTTCGAACAAGAACGTTCAAATAAAAACGTTTAAACAACAATGTTTAAATAAGAACGTCTAAACGACAACGTTCAAGTAAGAACGTCTAAATAATAGCGTTCTAATAAAAACGCTTAAATAATAACGTTTAAACAAGAACGTTTTAAAATCAACGTTCAAGTAAAAACATCTAAATAAGAACGTTCAAGTAAAAAAAAAATTAAGCAAGAATGTATGTGAACGTATATATGAATAACTATGTTTTTTTTTCACATGTATAGATGCTTCTAACACAAAAATGATATGCTGGTAAAATAGAACTCTTAAATTGTTGGATCGTTTACCTGAAAATCGACAAAAACACAACTATACGAACAGATTAAAATTAAATAAATGAAGTTAGAAACATAGCCTGTCGGGTCGAAGCGCGTGATCGCTAGAACTAAGAGTTCTATTGCCAACCGACGTGCGGTTCTCGCGGCAACGTCCTCCTAAAGATACGACGACCCTCGGGTAGGCGAAACCCTTCTCTCCCGTCAGCACGTCCTTCAGGAGAGCTATGCGAATCGATCTTGCTTTGAGTGCTTCTAGCAAAGAAGAAGAAGACCTCGGTTGTTCGTCCGAGAGCTCGAACGAGAAAACTGTTGAAAACTGAGAGAGAGAGAGCTAGCGAGCGAGAGTCTGCGAGAGGGAGAGCATATGCCAAGAAGAGAGCAAGCGCATCTTCCTTACAAGCACACCCGCGTGATGAGAACGGAGGGAAAATATGGGATGCTCTCCAACGGCAAGAGGAAAACATGGAAACGGATGCGCGAAGCCCGCGCGCGTCCGTTTCTATTTTTTTTTTTTTTATGAAAATATCTTAACACATGGCCTGATGGCCAACCCACGGGCGCAGCATAGCGCCGACGAGGGTTCGAGCGCTGCCGGCCCACAGGATCCATCCCCATGGGGTGGTCCCGGCTGTCCACAGCCGGAATCGAAACCCCGCCACCCCCCCCCCCCCGCGGGGGTCGGCGGACACTGTCAAAATCGACAGCCAGCGTTAGAGACAGCCGGAAACAGGGCGAGCGCCCGCGTGAACCGGCGATCGGTCCGCGCACAACATTAAAAAACAATACATGAACCGGAAATTGGCCGCGCCGCACAGAACCGGCGCACAACCGAAGGAAAAAAAAAAATGAAATACAGATGACCTGGATGTCGCCGCCGCTGCGTTTTGCATCGCAGGCAACGAACAAAAGTGGATTGTCTCCTCAGGAGAGTCAACGGCAAAAGAAATTTTCATTTCTATTATTCTCGTTCATCCTCTCCTCTTCCTATCCTTCGTCAACTTCACTCAACATGATCAACCAATCTTTAGACGTTAACGATCACAGAGAAATAGTTGAAGTCACGTGAATGTAAAAATCTTCTTCGTCCTTTAATTGTTTCATAATCGATTTATTACATCACTTTAAGATATGTAATTTTTACCATTACACTTAATAATCTTTATTTTTTTATTTAAAGATTGATATCACTTATTATGAATTTTTGTCACATTACATCTACAATCATGGAAATTACAATTTCTTGGGTATGTTCAGTTTTGAGTCAACAGCATCTTAAGAAGAAAATTCGTATATACAATTATTATAAGTAAATAATCTTTTCTTAGTTTGTTGATTTAAAATGTATTTTCATATTATCTTACTTTTGAATGTAATGTAAGAGCAAACAAATCAAAGAAGAAGGATGTCACTAAAGATGAGACGTGCGCACAAAAATAAAGTGAATTTTATGTTTTTGTATCAAAAATTATAATACAAAGACATTAGGTAGATTTTTTATGATGTTGAATGAAGAAAATTTATTAACCTGATGTTTTTATGTTTTTATCATTTTTCAAGCACGTAGATTGACACACATGTTAGATTGTATGGATTAGTTTGTCACTAAATTTATTTTATCTAAATTGAGTAAGGTCCATGCAATGAAAAATAATATTTAAACTTGTTAACAAGATAATTAAGTTCTGTTTCTATAATTGTTCTATGAAATAATATTTTTGTCTCCACTCTTTTTAAAAATTTTAAAGTTAATGATAATTTACAGTTCGATCTTAATTTGAGAAAAAGAATATTTATCTATATAATAATGTTACCAGGTTATTAATTTGATGAAAGATTTAATTTTTCTGCATATTAAATACAATTATTTGAGAGAGACAGACGGTGATTAAAAATATTAATAATGATAAATATTCCTATAAAGAATAATGATAAATGTCAACACGTATGTAACCCAGGGTGGTTTGTGTTAATAAAAATGTGTTACATGATACTTCATATATAATGCTAAGCTGGGATGGAAAACACAGCGGCGAGAAGGTGTTTTGTATTTCACTTTTTTTTATGTTGTGCGCTGGGTCATTTGCCGGTTCACGCGCGCGCTCTCTTGTTCCTTCTTTTCTTTTTATTTTTTTTTTTGGGGACAACAAAAACAACAATTTCATTCATACGATAAAAGAATACATATAAGAAACTACGGAGATGCACCTAAAAAGACAAGGCATATGACCAAACTATAAAAGAATAAAGTTCCATTGAAAATCGTCTTTTCTAAGAAACACCAGCATAGCCACAAACCGACCAGCACGTAAGAGTGCTTAAATGGTCGGATAGCAGAGCAAGAAACTCCAACAAAGAAGTTTGACAATTGTCACGAGACTGGATGATCACACCAAAAAGGTGTAGATATCGTCCAGACTAACGGCCTTGGAAGGAAGATGACTGTGAAGGTAAAAAGGAAGGACGACAAGACAGAACTCGACCCGATGACAACGGACAACAACAAAAATAAAAATACAAAGAGTAAACATAGATAGCCGAACTCCATAATTCCAGCATGACAAAAGGAGACAAACAGCCTAAAAAAGAATTTAGGCAAAAACACTGGAATGGGAGTGTGGGAGGGAGGAAATGCACCCGACCAAATCGACTGTAAAATAGCAGCAACTATCCCTCACAGCAAAGTGTTCCAAGTAATGCCGATCGGAGACGCAGTGATCGTAGCAGGGGGCGTCGATCCACAAGCAGGGTACCACAGGAGGAAACCTAGAGGGACCAAGAGTTACCGACGAAGAGGAAGGAGGAGTTGAGACAGGTGGGAAGAAAAGGGAGAGATTCCAACAAGAGAGACCAAGAGGAAGCCTTGCTGGAGGGGGAGGGGGAGACCGAGGGTGCTAGTCGCTCGGGGTAAGGGGAAACAAGATAGAGGGAGGGATCTGGTAGGAGGTTTCGGGAGGAGGGGACCGATTGGAGTTTAGTTGGAAGGGGAAGGGGCAAGGTGAGGGGAGAATAGGTAAAGGAGAGGGAATTCTAGACGGATAGTGGGGGGTCAGGAAGGGGGTGACTTGGCAAAGACAGAGGCGGAAGAACGCCGAAAGGGGTGGGGACGAGAGGGGGGATTCCTGGAGAGAGTGGGATGGCCATGTACTAGAGAGGGCCGGTGAGAAATGGCGATGGGGCTGGGATGGTGAGGCTTCCACTGGGACGGGAGAGATCCACGGTGAGGGTTTCTACCGGGAACGGAGAGGGTTTCAACCGGAAGGAAGAGATCCGTGGTGATCGCACTATCCCTGTTTCCGACTGTCTCTCGCGCGGACTACCGGTTTGACAGTGTCCGGTTGATGGTGATAGGTGGGCGAATGGTGTTGAGGTGTGCATCCGGGTGCACACCGTGGTAAACAGAGGATCCGGTCCCCGTTCCCAGCGGTAGATCTAAGGCGTACTGGCCGGCTTCCTTGCCTGTCGCTGCGGCTCCCCCATTTCCGCCTCCCACATCTCCAGAGGTCTCCCCTACTCGCCCCCCTCAGGCTCACCTCTTCTCCTTCCCGCTCTTTGCCCTTCAACACCCTTCACTTCCCGTCTAGCCCAGCCCTCCTTTGGCTCCCCCTCCCCTTCCGCCTAGCCCAGCTCCCCCTTCCAGCTAGCTCAACCCCCATCCCCCATCCGGCTTTCCTCCCCCTGCCGATCCCCCCTCTGTCTCTCCCTCCTATTCGACTAGCCCAAAGACCTTTCCCCGTTAGCCCAACTCCGTCCGGCCGGCTAGCACAACTCCCACCCCCTCTAGCTCCCCCCCGCTTGCCAAGCCCCCTCCGGCTCCTCCCCCGTTCCGACTAGCCCAGCCCCCTTTCGGCTAGCCTAGCCCCTTCTCCCAGCCCAGCACCCCCTTTTGGTTAGCCCGACCCCCATCTGGTTTCTCCCCTCTCCTTGCAAACTCCCCCCTCCCCTTGGGGCCTACTTTCCCAACTCTCCGGTGCTGCGCCCCAGGACACTTTTTTCTCTTCATCAATCGTCATCGTTTGGAAATCGCCATCGGAGAAGATCGTTGTTGCTATTTTGAGGTAATTTTTTATCGGGGAGGAAATTTCCTCCCTCCCACACTCTCTCTCCAGCCTTCTGCCTAAATATGATTTTAGGATTTTTGTCTCTTTTTGTCGTGCTGGAGTTATGGAGCTCGGTTTATCTATGTCGGGTATTGTTATCTTGTTCCTTATTATTGTCTAATGTCATAGAGTCTAGTTCTGTCTTGGTGTCTTTCCATGTTATCTTTATAGTCACTATCAATATTTCAAGACCGTTAGCCTGGGCGATGTCCACACCTTTTTGGTGTGATCATCCAATCTCATGTCAATTGTCAAACTCCGTCTATGGAGTCCCTATTTCTACTATTCTACTGTCTGAGCACTCATGTGCATTGGTCGATCTGTGGCTATATTTGTGTCTCTTAGAAAGGTTATTTCCAACGGAACTTATGCTATCTTTAGTTGAGTCGTTGTATGACTTTTCTTTTATTAAGTTTGTTTTACTGTATTGTCCTATCTGTATTCCTCAAAATCATGAGTGAATATCCGCTTTCTTGTGATAAAAAAATATTGTAAATTATCCGATAAAAACAAATGATGGTACACTTGTTTTATGTTTGAGAGGAACGTATGTGGGAGCATCATCGTCTTATTCCTAAGCATCTACATATTTGAGAGTGCGGCTCCCCTCAGGTGGGAGCCCCTCAATCCCTCTCACAAAGGGACTGAGGGGACAGTCCCTCTCACAAAGGGGCCGAGGGGAAATCACTGTCCCCTCAGCCCCTCTCACAAAGGGGCTGAGGGGCTCCCATCAGGTGGCCACCTGAGGGAGCATGGTGGCCACCTGAGGGAGCCGCACTCCATATTTGATAGGCATAAAATGTTTTTATTCTCTCTCTCTCTCTCTCTCTCTCTCTCTCTCTCTCTCTCTCTCTCTCTCTCTCTCTCTCTCTCTCTCTCTCTCTCTCTCTCAGCATGCTATTGCTTACGCATCTTCACTCATTCATGCATTTTCATTTCCTTGCGACTATCATGGCTAATGGGCAAGTGTCCCCTCATTGAATCAATGGGGAGATTGCTACACCAACCCCACTTCACCAATCTGTGCCAATCTGACTTCCTTCCGCGGGACTTCTTCCGCGGGAAACCTCGCTGTGCTCCGCCACCTCGGCCCTCTTCCTCCAGCTCTACTAGGGATGTTATCTCTCCCTTTTGCCTGCTCTCCCTTCCCCTGTGACCCTCCCTTGCTCATTCCACATGACAGGAGGTCCATCATCGCATTCCTTGGTTAGGAGTTTGCTCCGTCATCTTGGGACGGGTAATTGCGGTGCCCATCAAATCCCCCCTGCTCGAAAGTGGACTTCTCCCGCCTCACTCAAAGCTTTGTGGGCCTCCGGGCTTCAACACGTGCTACAGAAACGCACAGCTCCAGCAATATTTGCACCTCCGAGTCTCCCACGACTGACTCAGCTCTGGAACCTTTGCTCTTCCGCTCTGCTCTGGGTGGCCACCCGGTAGGTTACGCTCCTTCCTCCTTAACCTTTATCCCCTCCGTGCTCTTCCATCCCCCCTCCCCATCTCTTCTTCCACTTTGTCTCTGATGGCAGATGACCAAAAGAGAGAGCCCCCGAAACCACCATGCTTCTTCAGTTTCAAAAATTACTGTTACCAACTAGACAATTGGAGCTAGTCTGCATTCAAAGCTTCTCTATTTCCAACAACCAGAGATGGAAGACAATGTTAGTTCTGAAAGTTCTCACAAACCAGAAAATCAGGGCGGCAGGTTTGGAGGATTGGATCAAGAAACTCTGGAACTCTCTGGGGCCATGGAGCTTGTTGGACTACCCAAATAACAGTTTCATCTTACATGTTCAATCCGAGTTAGAAGTGGATAAAATTTGTAGAAGAGCTCCATAGTTCTTCAACAATGACATAGTGCTCCTCGAACCTGGCAGGCCAAACACAGCCCCCTCCCAATACCAATTGGATAGAGCTGATTTGTGGGTTAGAGTGTATGATTTACAGCAGGAATTCTTGGACAAAGAAATAATTATGCAGATGCTATCCCAGATTGGAGAACCCTTTGTCCCACTTGCACAAATTGCAGACAATTGGAGCCAGTTCGCTAGGATCAAGGTTAGGCTCAACATTCTTCAGCCCCTCCCTCCCTACACAGATTATAGTGTTACTCCCTGATGGTTCTTGCTAGAGTTTCTAGATAGCTTTCAAGTGTATCACAAAGATTCTGTCACTTTTGTGGCAGATTGGGGCATGAACTAATGGATTGCAAAACTCACATCTCCCCACTAATATGCAAGTTGAGCTCAAAGCACAACTCAAGCCTAAATTCGGAGTGGTTATCTATTTCTGGCATAGTTGCATCTTCCGATCACAGTCCCCTGGTCCCCGAGCATGTCTCTGACGAGCGGCACAACAGTAATACGGAGTCTCATCCACTCTTTGTCACCAGCCGCTCACCTGTTCACCCCACTTCCTCTATTCAGACCATTCCTTGCAACCAATCTAACCACACAGAGTTTAATAACAGCTAAACATGTTATTAAACTAGAATGGCCCACTAATTATATTCTATTAACCATGATCATCTAAGTATGTTTTTATGGTTTAATCAGTCATATAGAATGATAAGAGTAGCCGAGATGTCTACCTTAACAGCGATGACGAACGGCGCACGGAATTCTAAGAGAATCAATCCGGATGACGAACATGCGGCGGTCACGACGGTGACAGAAAATTGATCCAAATGGTATCCTAGCAATCTGCTGGAA
Source organism: Cryptocoryne crispatula var. balansae (assembly GCA_036172225.1). NCBI lineage: Eukaryota > Viridiplantae > Streptophyta > Magnoliopsida > Alismatales > Araceae > Cryptocoryne > Cryptocoryne crispatula. Next base: position 15,544,757 of record CM069921.1, read on the forward strand.
GGAGAGGAATAATATAAGAGAGAAGAAATAAAAGAATAGGAGAGAGAGAGAGGTGATATGAGAGAGAAGAGAGAGGGGGGAGTATTGGCACTGGAGGGGCGACGGACTGGAGGTGTAGGCGGGTGCACGAGGTAGCAGTTGCGTGGCGACAGCCTGGGGAGTCGATGAGACGACGGTCGTGGCAGCAACCGTGGCTGGCCAATCAACGCAGCCCTGAGTTAGACTACACAGTAGTTTTAAGCATGGGGACCTCTCCTACCTAGCTAATATGACACTATTCTAACTCACCTCCTCACGTGCAAGTTCTTCTGTCTTTGTCACGTGTACACCATTTACGGGTGGCGGTCGACGAAGCAGGGTCCACAACCCTTGGCTCTGATACCATATTAACCAACCCAAAATCGCGGCCCAAGTTAGAGTGGCCCAGGCTTTCAAGCATAGATACCTCTCCTACCTAGCCAATATGGCACTATTCTAACTTGGAGTGCGAGGCGGCGAGACGGTGGCGAGGCAAGGTGGTTGCATTCGGACACAGCGACCAAGGGAGGTGGTGGGCGGCGGGAGGCGGCCTGGTGAAGATGGCGGGGCGGACACGCGGTGTGGCTGCAGGCGGGCAGCTGACGATGGACATGCGGTGGGCTAAGCAAGGCGGCGACCAAGGGCGAGGCGGCACTAGCGATTGGGCGGCAGGTTGAAAACAGACTTGTTCGATGGAGAAAAAGAGAGTGACGAAGAGGGGAAAAATGATGCAGAAGGGGGAAGATTGACGGACGGTTCTCACTAGGTCATCTGATGAAGGGGGTGGGGGGAACGGAAAAAGTGAGGGAGAGATAGGAAAAGGGAGGCGGCAATTTTGATAGGATACCCCGAGAGAGGGAAAAACAGGAAGAATTAAGGAGCAAGACATATTTAATATTATTAAATCTCATAATAAATATTATTTAATTAAATAAATATCTTCAATCGTTACAATCTCCTTTTACCTTATTTTTATTTTTATAATTTAAAGAGAAAAAGTAGAAAAAGTAGAAAAAAATGAAACGAACAACCTGTTAAGCTTCTTATCCACTCGAATATTCTTTCGCTGCTTAAAGTCGATAATTACTAGATAATTTATAACAAAATTAGTTAAGAAAACGTTTTGCCAATCATTAAAAATTTATTTTTAAAATTTTTTTAGATAAAAATGAGACTTTTTTATGTCAGTGGTCCACCAACTATTTTGGCTATATATGTGGTTTACATTCATTTTTGTTATCATATTTCCCAAACATAATAATTCTGTATGATTGTTGAGACTAGATTTTATTTTAATAAAATTTTTTATCATAAAAATATATAAAATTTATTATACTACCAAACACTAGTGGTACTTCATCTTATCACTTAATCATCGAGATATAAGAATATCAAGTCTCAGCTTAAAAGGCCTAAACGACCCTAAACGAATTGTGCCCGTATCCGTGCGCAACACGAGTTCCTGTTAAATTTATTGGCTCTCGTCTGAGAGAGCCCATCTCTCGATGACGAAGCAAAATCTGTTCGTGTAATCCCTCTTCGGCTGCACCGATTTCAGTATTTTACGGGATATTCGGTTATACAATAATGTTTTATATATTTTTATGATAAAATTATATTAAAATTAAGTGTGAGCTATCCAATAGCATAAAATTGTCATATTTGAGAGAGACGTAATAATTAAAAAGAGTGTGTGCCATACATGACGAAACAAGGTCAGGGGATCACAAGATACAAAATAGGTGAGATCTTATTTTTTTTTGTCAAGAAAGAAATCTCTTTCAAAATATAAAATTATAATAGTTGTCAAATATTTTTAAATTTTTTTTAAAACTAAAATTTTAATAAAAACTCAATTGTCAAGCAACCAAACACCCCAGTAGAGTTGGCTACATCAGATTATGATGTGAATGTTCCCATTTAATTAAGAATCACAATCGGGTGTAGAAACAATTCATAACTAAAGTGGTGTTTGATTTGGGTTAATCTGAAAATTTAAATCCTTAATTTCACATCTAATCTCTTAGTTTGTGGTAAAATTAAGTGCTCAATTTCATTAAGATGTTAACTGTGGCTGATAATTTCACCTAAAAATATATTAGATACGATAAAAGAACTTGTTAATACCCTCAACATCTAAATAAAAAAATGTTATTTTATTGCACTTATTTTTAAGAGGTGTTTTTAGATATAAGAATTTCATTTGGACACTATATAAGAGTTTTTTTTTTCCAAACAACAACTGTCATTAAGCAACCCCTAAGACTGGTTCCAATAAATTAAGCAGGCAAACGAGATCAGAGACTTTAGAAAAGTTCAAAGATTTAAAGAGCAAGTTATATATATTCAATATTGAAATAGAACGATTTCCATGAGCTTAGATGTGCTTAAGATTAATTGCCTCTTTGATTAGAGTCCCAAACTTATGCATTATTATTTTTGATATTTATATTTCTTTCTAAAGGATAAATCATTAGTAATAAAATGGATAGAGATGAGAAATTCTATTATATAATTAATGCCTTATACTACAAAAAAACTCCAACACTATAAAAAAACTACTAAAGATGTTGCCACAAAGTCAAACGTCAATCGCCAAAACCTTTTCACAATGATTTTTAAGCCATCATCTGGCTATCATAAATAAATTTATTGCCAATTCTATTAACAATGGCTTGGCTAAAAGTCATCGTCAATAAAAATATTTAGATGTCTGATAGCTGTTTCAAATAAATAATCGGTGATACTTGCAAGTGTAAAGAATCGTCCATAAAAATATGGTGCAGCGGAAGCGACAATTCCTTTGGGTTCCTTTAGAATCTGTCTCAATCAGAACCGAACGACAAAAATCGAAAACCGATCAAATTGGGTTCGAATATACCTGATAGGGATTCATATAATCCCATGGAGAGGAAGGAGATGAACTTCTTAAGCTCTTAAAACTGTTCAAGTGTCCGGTCTCCAGCAGTATCCACACGAACTTCATCCACAGCAGGTTCTCCCTTCGCACCGGCCTCGAGAACTCTTCACGAACGGAGCTCCATCGACCATGGACACCTTCTAGAGAGAAGAGGAGGTAGGGAGGAGGCTAGGGACGTGGTTTTCACCCTTGGCTTGATGGGTTTTGGCTGAAACCATTAGTATTTATAGAGAATTATGAAATTTTTCATAAAAACCCAAAATCTCTATAAATTATGCCCTTGCCCCTGTACTTGTGGATAAGTCCTTTTTTGTGTGACCCACTAGGCCCAATAACCTATTTGGTTGAGGCCTAAATAAAATAGAACAATTCTATTTAATTTAATTAAATCCGTTATCCGATAACAGAGTAATCGACCTACCGATCATGAAGGGTACAAGCCACATCCCATGATCCCAAATGGCTATGGGGATAATCTCATCTCCATTGAGCCTTTCCATCATCAGTTACCACATGGATATAAACCCTCATCCATCCAATGTCCCGGTCGGAAAGGAGTACGGCATCGACTGTCAACTCCTTAGTGTACCGACTCTATAGGATCATGTACTCGGAATTGGATCAATTGGAAAAATCCTTTTCCAATTATCCTATCTACCCTGGCCAGGGATTTAGAGTACTATCCCATAGGACATTCACTCTCACTTACCGAGAGTGGACGATCCCTTGTTGTTCGCTCAATTGCCTCCATCGAATTTTCCTTGTACCCGATCCATTGCTATACTGGACCATCTAAATAGTGATCCATAAGTCAATGGTCAAAGCACAAGTTCCACCCAACAAGGCATCTTTGGCGACTCAGGTCAAAGGTCCAACCATGCAACCGTGATGATAGAAAACCCTGATAGACAGTTCGGTAAGATACCATTCAGGGTTTCTAATTCGGTCAGTTCAGTGAACTCATTCAACTAATGAGTACCTATATGTGTATCTCAGTGTCTCCACACTAATGACCAGTGAGATCGGTCGTCCTCATCACATGAGAAGACATCACATACACTAGTCTATCCGGATCCTTGATGTCCCGTCTCAAGTATCCTATGGCTAGGAACATTTGAATCAAATACCTCTAGATGATCAATCTCATTATCATGATCTCATCATGATTTAATCATCATTGTATTTGATCAAGGACTTCATTATGATATTCGCATCTAATAAAAGCTTATAATGAAGATTTGCCTAATTAATTGAAGAAGATATATCTAGAAATGTCAAATCATATCATATATGATTGGCTTGTAGGGTATACATTTCTATCAGCAAGTAAGCCATTGCCAAAGGCATTCAAAATGCCTCCCAAACTAGATTTTCGGACATTTTGAATTGTTGTCATGATAGACACGTAAATTTGGCTTAGTTGAGGAGTTTAAGACTCATATTTCTTTTAAAAAAAATACTCAAGTTTTCTAATTAACAAACTAGATTTTTGAAGAACGGCCAAAACAGGTATCTGGATAAGGTGGTGTCCCACACCCGGGGATACCTGGCATCCTACACCTAGGTACACTTCCCTAGTGCCCCACTCCCAAGGACACCTAGCATCCATGTAGATGGGACGCCAGGCATCCTAGAACCCACGACATCACTTAATTTTTGTGCAAACCTGACACTCTGGCTATGAAAGGTGGGCATTTATTAACGGTCAAGTACAATAATGTCCCAGTCCCAGGGACACAAAGTACTATAGTGTATGACCTGATTGAAGTGACCCTTGAGTAATGCACGCCTGACTGACGACTGGGCATGCACTGTATGGTGCATCCCATCACCAAGGATGCAAAGTATTGTAGCACGCAGTGGTCGGTGCACAAGACCAACTTTTGGCGCACGTGCATTTAATGGCATTTATAGACTAGTAGGTGTCGCCCCAGGCAGGATGCCTGGTGACCCCAGTACGGGGTCATTATGTGCTTTGTCTGACACTATTAATTATGCCTAAAATGCCCTTGCCCTTGGGTCTATAAAAAGACAACCCTAACCACTTTTTCAAAGGTTGAAAGGTTGGTTGGAGACTGAAAAAATATCCAAGAGGCTTCAAATGAGATCTCAAGGCTCCCCCACTCCCAAAAAACCCATTGCAAGAGTGTTTTGAGAGCTACCCACTCCATCCACCACCAAGAACTCCTTCTTCCCTATATTATTTCTTCATCATCATCCACTATAAAGCTCCTCAAAACCTCACATTCAAAGGGAGGTTGTCACCCATGTCCAAGAGGCCCCTTTGGGGTCCTAACAACCTTTGAAGATCATCTAGAAGGGTTGGTGGAGCATCTGAATGCAAACTAGTCGTTGAAGGAGACTTGATGACCCATCACCAGGGATGCCTAGTGATCCGCTGACCAAGACACTTGGTGGCCCCGGTGTAGGGATGCCAGCTTCTCCAAACAACCATCCTTGGAGCCTAATCTCGTCTTCCTTCTCTTGTTGTCTTTTGTTATTTTACTTTCATATTTTCAGTTTAGATCATCATTTTGCATGCATGTTTTAGTTTAATCATCTCATTTTCATCGTCCAAGATATCTAAAAAGGAGGGTTGGGAGTCATTTGTAATTTGATTAGTCTAACTCCTTTTGTGATTTTAATTTATTTACTTTGCAAGATGCTTCAATTCTTTAGTTCTAATCCACTTTTATTTATTTTCTTGGCTTACTTGATTTTGTAGAAACAACCACTAGCCACTTCAAACTCTTCCTCCTCAGCCAGCCGAGAAGGAAAAGGATGAAACCTATAATCTCCTAACACAATCTCACCGCTAAGGAACAACCAATCACCACTTCAACTACATAACATAAGTGAGATAATGGAAAGCATTCAATTATATGTTTACATAATGTTATCTAAAGTAACATTCAATGTATTTCTCATACTCCAAACCCAATTATTTTCTTTATTTGGAGAGTTGATCTCAGACGTGCAATAAGGTTTGGCTATAATGGAGGCAACAATGTTTGACAATAAATCCAAGAAATCTCAAGATATGTGCAATAATGGTATGAATCCAAACTAGATACCGAAGATGTGCATGTGACACTGACCAACATCAAAATTGATATCTTAAGGTGCATGTAATAATGATCGGACAACAATTTGAATACGATAGGATGAGTGCAATAGTGAGTTGATAGCAACTCGGACACGTTGGGTGCAATCTAAGTGAGATTAGACCATTCAAGTAAAGCCGTACATAAACACAATTCAAAAAGGTTGCTAGTTGGCTAGAAGGGACATGGGCACTCGTAGACAACGGCAGGTGTGCGAGCATGGACAAGCATAGGCAGAATAGAGCATGGGTGGGCATGATCGAGCATAGTCGGTGTGGACACATGAGCTTATGGATGTAGTTGAGGCATATAATAGGCCTAACTTAGCAGCCTGTGGCCAGTGCAAGCGAGGTCTAATGGTCTCTGGCCAACACTAGCAGGTGAAGGAACCCTCATGGATGTTGGGTTGCTCATAGCCGGTGGGAAGGGGGTTGATTTTGTTGTGCAAGTGAGATGTTGGGTGTTACGTAACTAGTTATGTATGTGGGTTAATCCTTAAGAGAGGATAAGGATCCAGTGGTTATTAATCAGATAAGTATCAGGTTATCCTAAGTTTATCAAGACCCTAGATACGGATTAGGAGTGTCTTAGTCGGAGTGAGTTTTCTAGGTTGTTCTCCTTAAAAATAGCCCAAGCCGATGTCTCATTCGGGATATAGGGTGTCGACAGAGCCACCAGGAGAGAGGTTGTAAGTCCACAATTTAGTATAGTTCGACTTCTTAGAAATCTCATCGTTTTCGTGGTATGTGCATCTTGCTCCGTGAGTAATCGATTGCCAAATTTTCACTACAGTTGGGTGCTCATATATAACAATTTCCAATCATGATTAGCTTAGGACATCTTAATGTAACTGGAATCAAGCAATTAAATCTTATTTTAACCAAGAAATACTCTCATTTTAGAAATTCTTTTATGTATTTCTTATTAATCAATTGTCTAAGCCTACTAAAATTCAAATCTTATTGTAAAGGAGTATTTTTTTCATTAAGTTTTCTTCTGCATGGTTTTATTTTTCACTTAAGTTATATAATTTTAATTTTCCATTTGTTAATATATTTTACTACACATTATTATTTACTTCCAACTCTAATTGAGATTGAGATAATTAAAATTTAACTTAAATATTAAAATTGGTTAACAATTTTTGTACTTTATAAGTTCTTTCTAAAAAATACAAGATATTAATTATATATTGTCTATGCCATAAATTTTGATAGCTGCATTAGTAAAATATAAACAAGGCTAAAATTAGAAACCCATGTAAAATGTGATATCTATATATAGATAGTTGCAATGACAACAACTTGTATCATGTATGATCAGGGGTGTTCATGGTTTGGTTTGGTTTGATTTTTGAGTATTTTTTCTCAAATTAAACCAAACTAAACTATCTCCCAAACCAAACCAAACCGAACCAAATTAATTCGGTTTGGTTCGGTTCAAACCATATTTTATTAAGGTATAGTAGATATATCAATATGTAATTTTATTTTGTTTATTTTAAATCATATTCTATTAAAATTTTGTATATATGTTTATACATTAAGTTAATTTTGTCTTAAAAATTTTTAAACAAATTTATTTTATAAGAGAAGATACATAAATATTATCTTATATATAACATAAACTAAAATATTTAATATAATTTGAATTATTCGATTTATCAATTTGATTTAGTTTAAAAGATTTTAGAAATCAAATTAAATTGATCGATAGTTCAAATCAAGTTAAATCGAACCAAATTAATGATTTAGCCTGATTTTTCGGGTTTAACCGAAGAGTGAACAGCTCACTGTGGTATGCGAAACATTCACGTAGAGATGTAAGAGGAAAGTGGCATGGCACATTTTTTTATTAGAAAGTTACGAAGTTCAGCCATGAGGCGAACTTGTCCAAACTGTGACGTGATGAGACGCAGGGGGAACGACGATGGAGTACAACACGGGGGAGGGAGATGGCCAGAACAGAACACTGAAGGGCGTCAGTATGAGACGACAATCGGACTTGCCACGGATATGCCGATGTTGCAACGCCAGACCAGGAAGCCGGACGCTGCGGCGGCGGTGCCACTCCCTGTCTTTCTGAAGTTCACAGAGAACGTTTTCTTCTGATTTGCCGCCGTGAAAGTCAGCACCATAGGGCCGACTGCCACCCTGACACCCGGTGGCTGAACCAGCAAGGCTCTGCAGAAGGTATTCAACGGTGCAACGTTGGTTACGGTCCGGGTTACCGTCCGGGAGAAGTTGTTGGCCGCCGTCAGGAATATTCTGAAAGAGGGATAGTTCAGCTGGTCCTGGGCGAGGCTCCCCACGGTGAGGCAGTTGACCGCACGGCGCACGACGACGCGGAGTTGGATTAACGTGTAGCGGAGGCCGCATAAGAACTTGACGTAGTCGGCAGGATCAATATCATAAATGAGCCCCGGGTTGGCTGCTCTCACCGGGCTCACCTCGCCAGAGCCCATGGCGAAGAAGGACGCTGGGTTACCCGTCTGGTCTTGGATCCGAGTACCGTTGTTGTTGAAGGTAACCGCTGTGGTCATCATGGCGGATTTGATGGCGGCGGGAGACCAGGTGGGGTGAATCCTCTTGAGCAGCGCCGCTATGCCGCTCAAGTGGGGCGTGGCCATGGAGGTTCCTGAGATTATGTTGAACATAGACGACGGCGAACCAACTGGGGAATTCCAGGCGGCGAGGATGTTCAGACCGGGGCCGATAATATCCGGCTTCAAGATTCCCGGGCTCGCGAAGTTGGGCCCCCTCGAGGAGAAGGAGGCCACCGACGGGGCGACGAGTTCTCCGATCACGGTGCCTCTGAATATGATGGAGGCAACGGCGGAGGTAGTCGACTTGAGATAGGCTTTGATGCTCTCCCCGTCGACGAAGCTCACATGAGATGCGGGGAGAGGATAGCCGTCGGCCGTGATGGTGTACCCTTCGTTCACGGTGTTAGCGAGAATCATGGCGGCGCCGCCGGCCGTCTTCACGTTGTTACCCTTGTTGACGCCGCTTATGAACCCGCCGACGTCGCAGATCACCATCTTACCGCGGACGTCGAGGCCGGTAAGGGAAGAGGGAGAACAAACCCCCGCGTAGATCAGGCGTAAAGGCGTGACGTCAAACGGAGGTTGGAAAAGAGACTCGCCGTTGAACTGCAACCCGTTGCCCAGCCGGACTACGGCACGGATGCTCCTGTCTATGTTGCTGGCGCCGACGGTCAGCATCCATGGCGCTTCGTTAGCCAGCGTCCGCGGCGACGGTCCTCTGTTCCCGGCAGCGCAGCTGACGAAGATGCCGTTCTCCATGGCAGCGAAGGTTCCGACCGCCGTCAGGTCGTTGTAGAACTGAAGCGGCATGTTCGCACCGAGGGACAGTGAGACAACGTCGACGCCGTCGGTGATGGCGGTGTCCAGGCCGGCAAGAATGTCGCTAGACGGACATCCCCGGGGGCCGCACACCTTATAGATGGCAAGATGTGCGAGCGGCGCCATGCCGACGGCCGTCCCGACGGCGTTCCCGTACGAGGCGGCGTTGGCGACGAAGCACCCCGCCGCCGTGCTGGCTGTGTGTGTGCCGTGGCCTAGGGTGTCGTACGGCGGCGTCCCCGTCGGCGCCTCCAACAGAGACCTTCTTTCGGACGGCGGCGGCGAGCCCTGCATGGCCTGGAGCCCGAGAGTGAAGGTCCTGGCCCCGAGGATCTTGTTGTTGCACTCCGCGGGCGGGAAGTCGCACCGTCCCCTCCACTTGGGTGGCGGCGGGGGGAGGGTGCACCTGAAGGATGTGTGGTTAGGGTTCACGCCGGTGTCCAGAATCCCGACGATGATGCCCTTCCCGAAGTCGGCGAGCGCCCATACACCGGCAGGATCCCTGTTCAGTCCAAGAAAGCCGGGGGAGTGAGTGGTCTGGAGAGACAACAGCTCGTCGGGGTAGGCGGCCAAGAAGCCCTCAGTCTTCCTCATCGCAGCGAGCTCCCGCTCCGTCAGTCTGGCGGCGAACCCGCTGACGACATGGCGGTACGCGTAGAGCAGCCGTGGCTGGTCGACGGCGACGCCCGAAGGCAGGAACGACCTGTACCAGTCCTCCAGCTGCAGCTGGCCCTCATATTCATCGGAAGACAAGGGGCCGGAAGGAGGTGGCTGGACGTGGACTATATACGTCCGCAGGTGATCACTGCCGTGAAGCTGCTCCTCCTCGGAGGGAAGCTGCAGGATCTCCTGGGAATACAAAGAAGAGATCTGGAAGCTGGAAGCCAGCAAGAAGAGCAGGAAGAACGTAGCACCGCCGGAAGGCAGCCCCGCCATGATCGATACCACCCTGTGCTATATGATTCAATGCACTGCCGGGTGGCTTGCAACGAGTGGGTATTTAATGGGAAGAGGGCGGATCCCCTCAGGTGCCCACCCGAGGGGATTCCCTCAGCCCCTCTCACAAGGGGCTGAGGTGACAGTGATCTGACGCCTGTCAGATCACTGTCTTGTCCTAGTCATCTCACCTTCCTTGTGAGGGGGCTGAGAGGATCCCCTCAGGTGGGCACCTGAGGGAATCCACTCTCAAGAAATGATGAGCACGAAAAATCGAGAAACGCTTTTTTTTTTTTAGAACGAGAGTCAACGCTGCGGTAGACCCAACGGTACACCAAACCGCATCCTGTTCCTCAAAAGCTTCTTATCCACTCGAATTTTCTCTCTCTGATGTATGCAGAGAGACATAGTTAATGAAGAAATCTTTTTTTACAACAAAATTTATTAAAATAAGTGTTTGAATACCATTTAAAAATTATTTTTAAAATATTTTTAATATAAAATATTAAAAATACGAGCATGATAGGCTTCTTCTTTTTTTATTATTTATTTATTTATTTTGAGAAGCAATAAGAACGAGAACCAGCGCTTCTTTGTAGACCAACGGTACACTAATGGGGTGTTTGGTTGTATGATATCGAAGGTTTTTGTTTTAATTTTTAAAAATTGTAAGAAACTTGTTAAAAGAGGTGTTTGGTAACCATGACAATTTTATGTTTTAAAAGTGATTTTCTTCTTAAACAAAAAAAGAAGGTCCCACCTCTTTCTTTTTTCTTGTGGTCCCCCACTTTGTTTGGTCATGTGTGATAGTTATTCTTTTTTGTAATCACACCCCTCCAAACATGATAATTTTATGTCATGAGCTAGTTCACTTTTTATTTTAATACAATTTTTTATCATGAAAATGTACAAAAAATTATCATGCAACCAAACACCCTATAAGGATCCGTTTGTTTCCCTGCAGAACCTGCCCCATGCGCCAAATTTTGGGAAAATGGCATCACTTAACTTATTTGGTTGTACGTAAAAACTAAATCACGTAAAACAAAATACCTCTCATGTTAGACCAACCTGGATATTGGCATCCGTAAAAATTCAGCGGTTGCCGTTTTCGGTGGCGTAACTTTTTTAAAATATATGTTATTTAATAAAATGATATTAAATAAATATTATCAATTTTAATAAGTTTACACGTTGAAATTAATTCGGTATATAAAAATTTTATTTTATTCTTTGTGTTAGAAAAGTAAAAAATTTATTAAAAGTTATTTTATTATACAAATTAATTGTTTAATAAAATTTTAATTGAAACTTGAGCTTGCAGGTAATTGAACTGTTTTAACTAAATTATTATATATAAAAATTACAAGATCACTTTATGTTAAACTGTTACGTACTGTATATTTTATTTAATTGTTCGTGTATGATAAATTTTTAAAATATATTTTTTGAATATTTTTAATAAAATTTTTAATATTAGTAATTATTTCTAAATATTGAAGTAAATAAATAAGGATACAATCGTAAAATTTTACATAAAATTTAAAAAATGATTTACAGAGATCAAAATAATTGAAAAAAAAATTATAAAAATAATTTAAAATAACAAAAAAAAATATCTTATTTTCATAAAAATATTTGACTAATATCTAAATAATAAATTATATTCTAAATTTCAATGAAAAATAACTTGATACAAAATAATTTACCTAATTTATTATTTATTAAAATTTTGTTATAAATAAATAATTTAATTATATAAATATTAATAAGATTATCTATAACTGTTATGCTCACGTTGTGGAGTTTGATAACTTTTTTTAGAAAAGTAGTTACGGACAACCAAATGACCAACAATGTTTTTGATTTTTTTGGAAATAGTATTCCGTGAAAAGGATTTCCTTTTGTTTTGGTTTTACATGAAATCAAATGGACCCTAAACCGCATCTTATTTCTAAAGTTTCTTATTTACTGGAATTTTCTCTCACCTATGTATGCAGAGAGACATAATTAATGATGAATATTTTTTTACAACAAAATTTGTTAAGAAAGGTGTTTGAATACCATTGTAAATTTATTTTTGAAAGATATTTTTGTATTAAAAAAGTGAGACTTTGTTTTATTATATCTGCGATTCTCTACTCTTTCGGTCATATATGGTGTTTAATTACTTCTTTTTGTTATCATCTTTCTTTTTTTTTTTTGGTCTGGTATCATATCTCTTAAACATGATAATTTTATATTGTTGACTAATTGAGATTTTATTTTATGTTAATTTTTGATATGAAAATATAGACAACCGTACGTACACGTACGCCTCCTTATCACCTGACGCATGAGAACACCAAGTCTCAACTCAAGACCCTAATGATACTGTTTTCTGAACGGAGCCCGCATGCTGCCATGCATGCGCCATATTGGCTCTCGCGTGTGAGAACCGATCTTCGATGATGCAAGATCTGTGTCTAATCCGCTGTCACGATTTCATTATTTTAGTGTTGGCTGGCATCAGATTGATGTGATTGTTCCCGTTTAAGAAACACAGTTGTGTGTGCATTTCGGAACCCAGACCGGTTCTCATAAAGTAGCAGGCAAACGGCGCAGGAGATTTTAGAAAAAATTGAAATTTGTATATTCAATATTCAAGCGGAGTGATTTCCATGATACCCATCGTATAAGTTGAAGAGCGCAAATGAGCTTGGATCTGCTACAATACCTGTGAATATTAATGCCCTGTTTGATTTGGTCCTAAAACTATACTTTATTATTATTTTTGATTATCTATATTTATTTTTAAAATATAATGTATCGGTGATAATTAAAATGAAGAGAGGTGAGAACTCATATTTTATACTTAATTCCTTGTTCGTAATACAAAAGCTCCAAGTTGATATGGGATAGTCAAACTCCTCGTGGTGGCCTCTGTTAATATCAATTTCAGACATGATGTAAGCATGTAAACATTTTCTAGAGTCCGGTCTTTCTCTGGATAAGCTCCTCTGATTTGAGTAAGACAAATATGGTTCACCAAGAGATTGAATAGAGAAGTTTTAATGAACCAGGAGATGTAGTTGAACACTACGTACGCATTAATTTATGGCAGGCATGTTTAGATAGAATACTAACTATAAATACCCACATTGCTTTCAGTATGTAGCTAGATAACATAAAATGTGATGTTGTTGTGTCTAATGGCAGTACAAAAACTAATATATTATGAATGCCATATTATTTTTGAAAAAATTAATAAGGGGTCTACTTAGCTAGCTGTTTTGACAACAGGTGATGAGAGGGTGAATGTGAAATATATTTAAGTTTCCAATAGACCTGCACTTGAGGGAATGTACCTGGTGTAAAGATTTAAACAAATAGATTAATTGATCATGATTTATGTCAATGAACATACTATAAACTACTTTTCTGAATTAGACTGCTAATCAATTTTCCCTATTGTTATTTGATATTGACTAGGTTAATTTCAGAAGTGATGTTGATCCCATGCCCGTATCAAAATTTGTATATCTTATTAACCTTTAAAAATTAAGTATATATAGGTACATTAATAGTTAGGTGGTAGGTTATAGTTACTAAAACTGTGATTAATCCAATCTTAGTGGGACTTAGAAGAAGAAATCAATATTTGGTAAAGTATTTTAACTAGAAAGAAAGTAAGATTGAGTTGATATATAACGTTTTATTTTAATCCTACCAAGATTTAAAAGCTGACAAATAGGTTAAAAGAAACTAGAGAGCAAGAGATATTAGAAAAAATAAGATTATTTCTGATTCTAATAGAATTAGAAAAGATAATAGTATAGATAAGCCACCTCCCAATTACTACTTAACTCAGCACCTCCCCTTTCCCAGCATCGACCAACTATCCTCTTGCGCATTCGACCTTACTGTCCCTCAGGTGCGGCTTTTTGCTTGGTGTCCTCCCCATGCCAATCCCCCACCGTCGACCCCCGCACCCAGCTCGCACCACTGTCCCTATACGTAGTTATGGCTATCAAGAAACATCATCGTAGTAGTTATGGATGATGGTTAAACCTGTCACAACTTTTGACAATGGCGACGACTTCTTCAATGGTCAAATGTCAATGGCAGCTGTCGCCACTAATATTTTGGTTTCAAAACATGAACGTCCCCTTACTCTCCCTCTCTCTCTCTCTCTCTGGTTCAATCTGGCGGCCTCTGCCTCTCTTTCGCGTGAAAGCTCCACCAGCGCCATCGTTGCTGTCGCCGTCCTGATGATGCTGAATCTCCTCCTTTAGGTACACGGAAACCTTTCTTTGTCTCCGGTTGTTTCATCTAGCTTTTCAGAATTCCTTTAGTTTAGAGTTCAGTTGAGTGTCATTTTAATTTTAGTTTGTTAATACCATTGGTTTAGGGTTTATATGAATGTGAATTTAATTGCTTATAGATATGTAATCAATTTCATTGGTTAAGTTTAATATTTGAGATTATTAACAGAATAGATTAATTAATTTCATAATTAAATAAAAATTTTGATTTAGTTGAGTTTTGAAAAGATTCATCCTGAATAAAATAAGGTGAACATTGTTTGGTTCAACCCAAAAAATTAAACCATATGAATAGAAAATAAAGTAATCATTATTTGAAATCCTTAAGATAAAACTATTCATATATATATACAATATTCTTTTACAAAATATGATCTAAAATAAACTAAATAAAACTATATGTCGGCATATATATTATAATAATAATAATTAAATAAAATTATATATTGACATATATATCATACCATAATAAAATGATGTTTGAACCGAAGTAAGCCACTCTAAAGTAAATTTTATTAGGTTTGATTTGATTGGTAGCTTGGTTTGAGAAGTAACTTGGTTTAATTTAATAAATAAAAATATTCTTAAAATTAAGTGTTATTGGTTAATCTTGTCATCTTCTTTTCAATTCCTTTTCATATTTCTCTTTGTTGTACTACTTATATTTATTTTTACTAGTCATAATTGTCTCACACTACAAAAAAATAAGGATTAACGGCAAGACGTTGCCAAAACGTGAAAAGTCATCACCGATCAAGTTGTCTCAAATAAGTCCATCGTTGATAGTATAATGATAGTATTTGTGACTTCATGTCTAGCCATTACTAAAAACCTATAAATCGATGACTGAAGAAGCCGTCGCAACAAAACATTTCTGCAATGACAGGTAAGCCATTGCTACCAAAATTTAAGCGATGGCCTAAACTAATCTTAAATTATGTGAATTGGTACAAAAGGAAGGTCAACCTCTTGTACATTTATATATACAGATCTTCTAGATGATATAGACTGGTTTAGAGTCTAATAGATATGTTATTAGACTATTAGAGTCTAATTGAGATGATTGCCAACCATCCTTAATATCTCAATTTATAAGGGATAGCACATTCAAGTCGGTCGCTAATACTTTGGCAACAAGTTTGTGACGATTTTTTAGCCGTTGTCAAAATATTTTGTCCGACAATTTTTTATTTAATGATGACATTTTTTTTACTCTCATCAATAACTTATTTTTTTTCTCGTAGTGTCTAATGTCATATGCAACAACTAAATTAGTTAACTGCCTCAACACTTATACTAATTACTAATCTTCCCCAAAGATGAATCACCACTTCAAACGAAGCTGTTTGATTTTAAAGTTCTGTTTTAACTCAACATCTTCATGATTTAATTCTTCAGCATATTTTTAGACCATGGTGTCACTAAATTGAATATGGATATCGTATTATTCTTTATACTAGCTACGTAATTACCAAATGTGATGTTGACGTATCTACTTTCAAAGTTGATACTATATATTGATATATATATATATTGATTACAATACTATATTAATATCAACATTGAGAAGTTTTCAAAGTCAGAAGCCGTTGGATTGGGGGATGTGTTTGCTTTCAGTGCTGGAGAGGTTGGTCGTGTTTAAACCTGTAAATGGACTGCCTGATCCGATAACCCGACCGTAATCCAAAAAAACATATTGGGTTTCTGACTATAATCAAGGAACCCGATAGCTCTGCAAATGGGGATGGGTTGAGGCGAAACTCGAAATACATAAGGCGGGTTCTAGTTTCGGATTACCCTAATTTCTCTCTTACCTCGGTCCTACGGAGGAATGCCACCGACGTTTTCTCCAGATCGTCGCGAGATGAGGTCAACAAGGAGACCCACAGATGGGCGGCCCTCGAGAAACTGCCCATATACACCTGGATCTGGAAAACGTGCCCTTATCGACGCCGGAGGGGAGCGCAGCACCAAGATCAAGATCCAGAGCCTCAACAACCCAGAGAGGAAGAACTTGCTGCCTTTCACCATATTAATTAAGACGGCACACACCTCATCGACATCGAGATGCTTTGCATGCGAAGACAGAGGCGTGTGCGTTTGGACATCTCTTGTTTTCTATTGGTTAGATGCACGCTGAAGACGAGTTCTGTCATCGATAAATATTATAGTGATGTCCTGAAAGTGGTTCTTATTGTTTTATTTATAGGGATTCAGACTTTCATCAAGGTTCTTCCTCCATTCGCGGCTATCAGTATACCACCTTCTCTGTCCATGCGTGTGTGACGTCTTACTGCAGTCGCTAGCGTTCACGACCTGGATAAATATTAAGAATTATAGTTGACTAGAATTAATTGGATGCTCACTCTGTGAAAAAATAAAATAAAGTGGTTCTTATTAGTATCGAAATCGAAATACGTACACTAAGAGACACATTCAACAACGTAACGTGAGAAGGTAACGTCATAGTATTCAATCGATTGTTTATTAATAGAGAGGATAATATTGTTAAATTGAGAATTAAATAACTTTAAAAGGTACAACGGGTTCAAACAATTTATAATTAATGTAATTACATCAAACATCAGTTTTTTTTTGACTAACGATGGCCCAGCGGTCAAGCGCCTGCAGCATAGCAGGCCAGCCGGGGTTCGAACTCCGCTCGAACCCCACTGGTCACCCCCCAGCGGGGGTGCCCGGCTCGTCGCCGCCGAGAAGCGAACCCACGCCCTCCGCCCCCAGGCGGAGGGGGCGACGCCAACCGTGCTACGCACGGTCGGCTCAAATATCAGTTGAAATACACATTAGTGACTCATCAAATTCTATTTTTATTATCTTTTTACGTTAATTAGAGTACTTAAAAATACTAAAGTAATCAGGCGGTGCAAAAAGTCGTGAGCAGTGACGGACTGATTCGAATACATATAAAAACACACACACAATCAAGCTTCTTATCTTATCCACTGGATTTCTCTCCCCCCAACAAGTAGGAGACGTGAATAAGTAAACGGATCATAGGCCACCTTCCTCACCCAATGGGGTGTTTGGTTGCGGAACAAATTGTATTTTCTTAACAACAGTTGTTAAATATATATTTTATATATAATCAGTACAAGAAATATAGTTTTAAAAAGATTTTCTTATTAGACAAATATATGAGAATCTTTTTTATTTTTCTAGTTATCTCCTACCCATTTAAGGTACGCATGGTCTCCACCATGATTTTTTGGTTATCACATCTCACTAAACATGACAATTTTATGTCCGTAACTAGCATAAATTTTATTTTAATATAATTTTTATCACGAAAATATATAAAAAAAACTTGTACTACCATACGTCCTGTTGACATCAACTCAAAAAATAAGAAGTCGTCTCAGCGTCTCAGCTTAACGCTTCCGCTTTCTGAACCAAGCCCTTGCATATATGTGCAAAGAGTTCATATTAATTTCTTGGCTAGCTCTTGTTCCAGAGAACTGGTGCATCATTGATGCTGAATTAAAAATAAAAATGTTTGTCTATTCCTTCTTCTGAGGGCATGATTCAGCTTAGAGGGTCTTTCATCAGAACGATGTGATTGTTTCCGTTTAAGAATCCCAGTTGGCTATAGAACAAGTCAGAATCGACGCTCGTTCCAACACGAGGCGTCTGTGATTTAATATAAAAAAAATCTAAACTCTTAATCTCACTTCTAACGTCGTAATTGGTAGTAAAAATACTGAATTCAATTAATATCTTAATCCTTATTTTGTTTGACAAAACAATCCAAATCAAAATAGATGGTGGTGAAGGTTCATCCATGATGGCTGACGGCGGTAGCTTTACTTGGGCGGCACCGTCATGTTTGTTCAAAGCAAGGAATGGGGGGTCGGGAGTCGGGATCGGGTCGGTTTGGCCCCAAACTGACCCGGATCGGCCGGGGTTGCGACCCGGGTCGGGACGGGGTCGGCTTGGGTCGCAAAAAATAATAATAATAATTAAAAAATGTGGTCAGGGTCTTGGGGTCGCGACCGGGGCGGTCGGCCCCAAAACCGACCGGGTCAGGTCCGGGTCACGACCCGGCCAACCATGGTTCAAAGCATTATGGCATCTGTATCTCACACAAGATCGATCATGTATCACACCTTGTTAATGCCCATGAACCGGATGATTTTAGTTTAGCCACGAAAAGAAAAGGCTTATTTATCCCTCATCGCAGTTGAGCGCGAAACACCATGGATGGGTGCCGAAAGTTGTCGGGATCAAAGATTGAAGGCCTTTTGAGGTCGCTTGTCCCTCCATCAAGCTCCACCTAGTGTGTTAACCAAATAGCCGATATGGCATCATCTGACTCGTCCTCTCATGTGTAAGTTCTTCCGACTTTGACACGTGTACATTGCTACGGGTGATGGTCGACAGAGGGGGATCCATTGACCCTCGGCTCTGATACTATGTTAACCGACCCAAATCACGGCATTAAATTAGAGAAGTCTATACTTTTAAACACTGAAACCTCTCCTCCAACCGTTGATATGGCACTATCTGACATGGTGCACTTGTTTCTTTATGTCACCTTGCTTCCAAGCGGCTAGCTCTATGGCCATGGCTATGGCACTGGTGGCCAAATCCAACCTCCCTCTGTCAGCGGCGCTACGATCAACGCTATTCAACACTGTGATGTTCCTAAAGAAGGTCTTACTCAAGCCAAGGATGTCCCGCGCGTCAACGCACACTGCCATGTCCACTAGGGAGTTTTTTTTTTAAATAACACAGTTTAATATATTTATTATAAAACTAACACACTAACTTTTTTTTTGCAAATCTAACACGGTTTCGGCAAAGTCAGGTTGAGATAACTCGATTTTCTGGCGGGATGTTAAAATCGAGTTAAGATGCATCGACTTTATTCTCAGGGCGCTAAACAAGTCGAACTTTCATATATCAACTTATTAAACAAGTCGAACATTATTTATTCGACTTTTGTTTTACATCCGTAAATCCCTTCGCCCTTTAACTCCCCCCCCCCCTTTCACCCGGCTCGATTTTTACCCTAGTCGATTTTACCGCGAGGGCTCCGATGACAGCGGCGGCAACCTCCGGCGACGGCGGCGGGCTGCTGGTTCTGGCGGTGAGCGGCGACGGCGGCTGGTTCCGGTGAGCTGCGTGCTTGGCCTTGGCCTTTTCACCCCTTTTTCACCCGGCTCGTTTTTACCGTTGGTCGATTTTACCGCGAGTGGTTGCGAAACTGATAGCGACGGCAAAGGGTTGGCGCAGGGGTGTGCTTGGCTGCGAAACTGTTAGCGACGGCGGATAGGGCTCGGAGAGGATTTTTTGCGGTAGAGCTTGTTAGACAGTTAAATTGTATTCCAATTTTTTATTGTTAGCATTTCCGTATGAAGGCATGATTTCTTAAGTATGTGCTTCGTGTTAGGTGTGTTGGTGACGGCGGCCAAGGCTCGGAGACTGGTAGATCCTATTTCCTTTTTTTTATTTTCAGCAATTGTGCATAAAGATATGATATGTTAACATTTGTGCACTAGTTTCTCTAATTTATTTATTTTTATCTATGTTTCTTTGATTTTCATTTCTGTACGTATTGTTAGCATGAAGATATGATTTGTTGTTAACATTTTCATTTATGTGCCGTCGTGGGAGAATGTCAATTTCTTGGTCTTCACTTTGTGAATTGTGAACTTCAAATTAATGACGAGAAGCTTGTTTGATTTATGGTGAAGAAGTGTAAAGAATTTCATACATCTATTAGATTTTACAAATTGATTAGATTACAGTGGTTTCAATATTCACCAGTTAAACTATGGTGATGACAACATGGTAGGTTAGTGGCTTCTTGATTTTTTTCTTCCCATTCATCTTTTGCATGAAGGGTATTTGATTGCATGATAAAAAATGTTTCCTTTATAATTTTTTTTAAAAAAATATGATTATTACAATGAAAATATATATGTATAGATAGTTAGCTATTGGATAAGAAAAAAGGCGAGATCTCATTTTTTGCCCTACTTGTGTTGCTCATTAGCTCAGATGTGAACAACCTTAACTATAAGACTTGTATATATATCGTGTAGTTTCTTTCAAACACTAAGTATTTTTTTACAAATTAACTTTTTCAGGATAGTGCATAACATACTACAAATATGGCATCGAGACAAATCAATATCCATTTTATGTTTGATGGAATGATTCTGATAAATAATGATTTTGCACATACTTCTACTTTTCATTTCCCACGGGGGGAAATGACTATTACTTTACAATATGTCTCTATTATAATGGGTTTACGTATAGATGGTGACGTAGTTATTACTACTCCACGTGTTCCATCAGTGGATTTTGAAAGCTGGTTGGATGTGTGCGAACATTTTTTGGGTGTTCGACCAAGGGAAGAGGACAATGCCTTTGGGCAAAGTTTTTCTACATTAAGATTGTCGTGGTTGTATACCACGTTTGGTCAGACAGCACGCAACTTACCCGAGGAAGAAAATGATGAGTCCCACCTTATTTGTATAAGACATACTAGAGCACTTATTTTGATGTTAATCGGCACTCTTTTAATGCCGGATACATCTGGAACTGAGATTCATATGCAGTACCTCTTTTTTATGGAGAACATTGAGGATTGTGATAGGTTCTCATGGGGCAGTGCGGTACTAGGATTTTTGTACCGTCAATTATGTGCAGCAACGTCACTGCGCCGTAACCGAATTGGTGGATGCTTACATCTTTTACAAGTACGTATATTTAATTTCTTTAACTTATTTTTTTATTATTCAAAAATATTGATTAAATTGTTATTTACTTATTCTTTACTCAGATATGGTCATGGGAACGTCTACATGTTGGTCGGCCACACGTGCCTCACTCGGTTGTCGATTTAGAGAGACGTCAACCACTTGGTTGCCGGTAATTTGATTGTTCTATGTATTTCTTTCTTTAATTTTTGTTTACCACTTATGTAAGTGTTATATTGATTATGATCATTTTTTATAAATCTTTTACAGGTGGAACGATATATATAATCGACCACAACATAAATTCACTCTCCTTTTCTATAGAAATGAACTAGATGTGGAGGAGGTTAGTCAGGTATATAAGTATTTTTCTCAATTTAATATTACTATTTCATTCAAAGTATTGTGCAACAAATAATCGATATTATTTTATTATAGTTTACTTGACAACCTTATACACAAGAGGTTATGGAATCGGTTCCGGAAATATGTGTAGAAAATACCCGACTTTGGCTTTCATCTGTACCTCTCATTTGTTGTTCAGTCATGGAGATCCATGCTCCTGAACGTGTACTTAGACAATTCGGGTTAATCCAAACAGAACGATTGATAGAAAACAATATGAGCGCAAAGATGGGTGTGGACGTTGGGACACCGATTGGACTCAAGTCTACGCTCAATATATAGAATGGTGGGATGCACGTGACGAACATGTATATACACCTCCTGATGAGGATATTAATGAGGAGGAGCAGACTCAACAATACCAACATTGGTATATGGAACATACCATTCCATATCTTGTTCATAATGCTCCAGAAGGTCCTACACAATATTATCCAAGAGGTCCCGTGGAGCGAGAATTGGTATATTTTATTTTTTGTATTACATTTTATTTAAGTTGTGTATTTCGATTTATTTACAACCTAAAAAATCTTTTGAATATATTTGTGTATCACATCTTCATACTCACCATCAAATACAGAACATGCTAGTATCGAGGAATGACTATCAACTGCAACAAACAAAATTTGATATTTTGGAGTTGCAACGTGAAATGCATCTTAAACTTCGAATTGCAATGCCCATTCCTACACCGGCTTCAAATCCAATGTCTTCTCCAACTGGACGATGGTTACAACCTCCTTTTTGCTGGAGTGGACGGGATGGCGCAGGACCTTCATCAATCCCACATGAGCCCTCAATGAGTACTCCGCTTGATTTACAACGTGGGACGCAACAATCCGGCGTTGTTGATGATATCACTCCACCAGCACCCATTCGTCCAATGCGACATGGTGATAACGTAGCGGCTCATCTTTCTCCAAATAGATTAGAGTTATCTCATTCTGAAGAAGAAGAAGAAGAAGAAGAGAGACTTGTAAGAAGAAAACGTGTTTCAAGGAGAGGAAGGAGAGGAAGGAGAGGATAAACTTGTTTGATATGTATGTCTTTGTGTTTTAAACTTGTGTGCGATAAACTTGTTTCACATGTACATGTGCTTGTGTTTTAAACTTACATGTATGTGCCATTTTGTATGTGATGGTCGTTTTATGTGGTGTATGATCTTCATAGAATGTGGATTGTGACTTAGTGTGTATGTGGTGTATGTGATTTAGAACTTTTATGTATGATTGTTTTAAGGTTGGATGTAGTGTTCATTGTGTATGCACAGCTCACTTCTGTTTGAGCGAACAAGGGACATCAATTTTGTGGAATATGTGAGTTTCAATTTTTTTTTTGATGCACAGGTTTGTTTACGTACACAGCTCACTTTTGTTTTGAGCATGTGAAAGATATTTGATGTACAGGTTTGCGTAAACAGCATGTTCTTTACTTTTTTTTTGGTGGAATGTTAAAGTCTAACAATCAAAGTTCGACTTTAATGGACAGTCAATTAAAGTCGAACTATAGATACTCGACTGTAATCATCCACCCCGCCCAACCGGAGCAAAGTCGTTCAAGCCAAATAAAGTCGATCAAAAGAAGTTCGACTTTAAAACAAAAAAAATAATAGTCGAACAAAGAATATTCAACTTTTAAGCAACGTTGACGAAAGTCGTACTGGACGAGGTCGACTTTCGTTTCATCCCGTGGAGTGGTCTTGGTGACGAAATAAAGTCGAACAAAACGAGCTCGACTTTAAAACAAAAGAAATAAAAATCGAACGGAAAACATTCGACTTTCAGGCAACGTTAACGAAAGTCGACCTGAACTAACTCGACTTTCATCCATCCCGCGGAACCTTTGTCGACGAAATAAAAGTCGAGCAGAGTTAGCTCGACTTTAAAACAAAAAAAATAAAAGTCGAACAAAGAACACTCGACTTTCAGACAACGTTGATGAAAGTCGGCCTGAACTAACTCGACTTTCATCCATCCTGCGGAGCTCTTGGTGACGAAATAAAGTCGAATAAAATGACGTCGACTTTAAAAATAAAAAAATAAAAGTCGAACGAAGAACGTTCGACTTTCAGGCAGCGTTCCGCGGAGCCATCTTCAAGCCGAAATAAAGTCGAATTCATAATGTTCGACTTTAAGACAAAAAAATAATAGTCGAACGGATAACGTTAAACACGATAAAAATCGAGTACCTAATGTTCGACTTTAAAATAAAAAAAATATTCAACAACGGTAGAAAATGTTTACAAATCGTGTAAGCATTGTTCGATTTTTATTGATTAAAGTCGTTTTTAGTTTTTCCGATTACTGTTTACGGTGATGAACAAGTCGATGCATTGTAACTCGATTTTAACATTTCCGCCAGAGAATCGAGTTAACTCAACCCGACTTTTCCAAAACCGTGTTAGATTTGCAAAAAAAAAGTTAGTGTGTTAGTTTTATAATAAATATATTAAACTGTGTTATTTAAAAAAAAAACCCTGTCCACTAGCTCTTCTTTCTTCCCTTTCACTCCTCTAACAGATGCCTACGAAAGCATGACGAGTGCCTGGAAGGCAACGGCAAAGGAGGATGAAATTGAAGGGAGGGACAGCGGGAAGTATGGGGAAAAGAGGCATTTACTCGTAAGGAGACGGTTTTTTTTTCTATAATCTTCTTCAAGCTTCCGTGGTTTTCATCTCCAGAAACACAGTAGCTGCCATATTTAATGGCTTCTGCCATAACAAAGAGTATTAAGGGTTAGGTCTGCATGAAAAAAATTGAGAAAATTAACTTCCGCCTCTGTGCATCAGGGACACTTCTTTTTTTGTCTCATACATCTTAAACTTATTTTTTATCCCATATTTTAAAAATACGTAACTCCTGCCCCTATATATGCTCCACTAACACCATTAACTTCTCCATCTTTGCACCAAACTTTTCAGTTTTACCCCCATGCAAGGCAAGCCGCTAGCCCGTTGTCGATCTTCGGTGTAAATTTTTTTTTGTAAAATGTTTAAAATTTTAAAAATAATAATAAAATATTATTTTAAAAATATTTTTACACTATCTAAAATTTTAGTTGCTGCATATTTTTGGCCGAAATATTTATATTATATTATTCTTAAGTGTGGTATTCTTCACTAATTTTCTTCCATCATAAATAGTTTACACAGCAAATCGGAGCAGAAAGTGAGCAAGCAATCCAGTTCCGTATGATCTCAATTTGGTAAATGAACTCATTTTTACACAAACCTAAACCCAAGTCCTTGCGTTAGTAGGAAAGCCAACTTCTTCTTAAGGTTAAAGGACTAAAATCCATGTCTTTGGTTGAATTAGAAATCCTTTACAATAAATCATCACACATAACAACGGAGGAGATGAATGGTAGTGCCCGGTGAAAACCCATTGCTATTGCGATGAGCGTCAGAGGTGATCAGCGATTGGACCCAACAGCTCAGCAGTCCGAGAGGGGCTTCGACAACCTGTTAAATTTAAGGATTATTTGTAATTATTTTCTTTTGTATATGCAATTGTATAAATTACAATTCTCTCGCTCATCGAGCATGGGACATTTTCTGTACAACAAACATATATATAAATTGAAGTGGAGGCTCTGGACGATTGAGCCGAGCGCCATTTCTTCCATTCTCGTATCTTCTTTCTCCTTCTTCTTCTTCTCTTCTGTTCGTTCAGATCTGCTCTGTATTTTGAGAGATTGGATTTATCTCCGATTGCTCGTCTGTTCAGCTCCGATTACCCAACAGTTTCAGATCTACTGTCGGACTGACATTGTTCAGCTCCAGTTATTCGTCATCTCCAGATCTGCTCCTAGATTGACGTTGCATAGCTTCCGCGTATACATTTCTTCTCAACCAAATTGGGGATCTCCTTTAGGCGGCGGTACTGTGCCTCTAGGACGACGACGGCGAATTCAAAGGCTCCGAAGAGGAACTCCTAGACGGTGGTGGCGGGCTAAGCTTCAGATGGCGGCGACGATGACGGAGGAGAACGATGGCGGAGGAGACAAATGGCTACACGAATGCCTCCTTATTCAGCGAAGGGAAAACTTGGCTGCTAGTGTCGCCGCTAAGGGTGGGTTTCGAGCAACCGAGGGTGGGTTTTGAGTAGGGTTTATCTATTTAGAGAATAATTTGGGGAGTACCATAAATGGACTAAGGGAGACAATGGAGGGGACATCAAAGTTTATTTTTGGTATCGTTGGGACTTTTAAATAATTTTGGTAACGGTGGGACTTTTAACAAAAATTTAGGTCTCTAATGGGACCTAAAATTTAAAACCCCAAGAAAATTGCATCCATCGTCTTAAACAATCAAGGGTTCTTTTAGGAATCAAAGCTTCAATCAGGACCTTATTCAGATGTTTTATCAAAAACCCTTAAACATCTAACCTCTGACTGGAATAAGAAGTTAGAGGTTGATTCAGCCTTATCAAGTGGGACGAAAGTGTCATCGGAGATTTTTATAAAATTTTGGTTCTAGTTGGAAAAATGTCACGTGAATTACTATTTGTGTTCGAAACTTTTGCACGTGCACTAGTGCGGGCTCACACGCCTGCGCGCGCGCGCACACACTATATATATAGAGAGAGAGAGAGACCTCTCTGTAGAAGTAGAAGACTGACGGGGTGTTCGATTTTTGTGACATTGAGATTTTGTTACAAAAAATATATATTTTAATATTACTTGTTAAGAGAAGTATTTAACAACTAATAAAAATTTATAATTTTAAAGAGATTTCTTTCCTTGACAAGAAAAATAGCTGAACTCTTTCTTTTTTTTATCTTGTACCCCCACCTCGATCCTTTTGGTCGTATATGATTCCCAATCTTTGTCATTATCACGTCTCCACAATTTTTTTGTCGTTGGCTAATTTAAGCTTTATTTTAATATAATTTTTATCATGAAAGTGTATAATAATTTATTTTAAAACCAAATGACAAATTAAGTTTTTGTTACAAAAATATATTTTTGTAGCAAAATTTGTGAGAAAAACTGTTTGACATTCATAAAAATAACTTGTTTTAGACATTTCCTTCTTGGACAAAAAGAAAAGAGAAACCCTTGCTTTTTCCCCCTTGGTCCCCTACTTTTCTTAGTTGTACATCGTCCCACTCTTTTTGTTATCATCTCACCAAACATGACAATATTACGTCTTTCAACAGTTTAAAGTTTATTTAAATACATATTTTTTATCATAAAAGTGTATACAAAATTATTGTGCAACCAAACATCTTATATGGTATTTATTTTAGTCTAATCTAAAAATCTGAACCGTCAATTTCATATCTGATATCTTAGCTTGTGACATAATTAAGTAATTAATTTAATTAATATATTATATCTTAAATAATTTAGTGTTTACTCAAGATGTATCATACATAAAACTTCTATTCTCTATAAAGAGTTTATGTCTAAAAATTAAAATTTAATATTAAAACTTATTGTTAAGAAGTTCATCAAGAGGAGCCATATTGCTCGTAACTATTGGAAGCGATTCATTTTGAATTTTCGAAATTCAAGAAATAATAGTAATGTTTAGTACAATAATACAAATACTTTTTAGCCATTTAGTGTAAATGTTACATCTACTAGTTTTGGTAGCTCTTATTATTGTCCTAGTTGGTACCCAGACAATGGAGAAAACAATCATGTGACACCTGAATGTTGGTATATTATGGAATACAGTACTATGCACTAGATATGACAAAGTTCAAGTGAGCAATGGTGAATGTTTGCACATAGAAAACATAGGGCAATTAAGTTTAATTCATTTCATCTTTGCCAAATTTTACATGTTCCTTGTTTAGCTAAGAACCTCTTATTGTATAGTATCTTAGTTTACTAAAGATCATGATGCATTTTTTGAATTCTTTCCTAACCATTGCTTGATTAAGAACATCAAGATTAGGAGAATATTATCTCAAGAGGTCAATGTTAATGGGCTCTATCATCGCCTTAGTCATCCAACATTTTGGATGATCATCAAGTACTCAACACTATAGGAACACCAATTACTTTAGATAGTTTTTTTTTGCTCTCACTATGCAGTTGTTAAAAGTTATCAACAACACTACCCATTGTCTAAAAACTCACTTGAAATTGTTGCTTCATATATGTGGTGCAATAGGTGCAATCAATCTATCTATTTGGAGTTCTCAATGGGGAGAAACAATTCAAGGAAGAGACTATGGTTAAATGTTCAAAATTTCTAGGGCTCTATAACCCAATTTAAAAAGGTATTATATTAAAATATTTATAAATAATATACATGCATTCTTGCATATATTTATCTATTGCACTTAAACTATGTATTTTGTGTTTACATCGTGGATAACTTAGAAGTTTATCGAGGGCAAAATTAGAAGTGGACTTCTAGGATGAGGAGCAAAATCCATAATAAGTAAACTCCAATATTAAATTTACATAGTCTTGATTTATTACTCAACTTTTATATAAATTTGTTCCACCATTCATTTAACTATTCCACATATTCTGTATATGTAATATTTTAGATCTTTATAGCACTATTTAGGTTATTATCGTAGTGTTTTAATTAACTGCATTGTGTGCTTAAATTATTTTTTAAAAATATCTATACACATAAGTGGGTACTTTCTTTATTATTTATATTATGTCTTATTAATTTAGTAGATCATTATATTTTATTTATATTAAGTGTTATTTAATTATTTAATCTCTCCTTAATTTTTTTCTTCTCTCTCTTATCTATTCTCTCTTCATTCTTATCTCTCCCATACCTGGGCTACGTCGTCCAATGCCTCTACTTTTCTCTTTCCTTTTCTTTTCTTCGAGAAACCCCTCGATCTCTCTTCTTTTCCTTCCAAGTGCCGCCGCACTGTTTCTCTACCCTCTCTCGGCACCACATGCCTTGGATGTTGCCTGCGTTGCCCCTTGGTTGCACTGCCCACTTGGCTGTCCTAACATTTGCGCGTCGAGACAACCCCGCGATCGCCGCCCCACCGACATTATCATTTGACGCCACCCTCGCGTGATCGGCCATCCTCCCTTCCGCATGGTAACACTTATTGCTTGCCAGCACGCCCCCCCCCCCGCGGCCACGGCCTGCCACCGCCATGTGCCGCCGGCCTCCCGCCGTGCACCGCTGTCGTTTTTGCCGCCAGTGCGCCCCGCCTCTCTCCGTAAGCATTCTTTCTCTCTCTTATCTCTTTTATCTCTTCTCTCCCTAATATCTCTTGTATATTCCTCTTATTTTTCCCCCTCTCTCTCCCTCTTGATCTAATGGTTTATTATCCTATTTAATCTCGTTCTTCCAGCAACCTAGGTGGAGAGAGATACCACATTTGATTGGTTTGATTTGTGCTCTATGTCATCGTCATCCGGTATCATCTTCGGTCGACGACTCTTGATTTTTCAACGTCGATCCGGTAAGCACTCTTGACGCATCTACTCCAATTAAAATTCTTATTTAATCTTCCATGACTTGTTGTGATTATTATTAATTTAATTAGCCAAGTTAACATTGTATATATTGTGGTTAACTAGCATGGTTAGTGGTGTTGTTCCCTTTTGTTCTTGATAGAGATCTTGTTAGAGTGATTATTCTATTATCTTAGGCATGTTAATTTAGTAGATTGTTAGTTGATTATAGTCTTTTTAGTTAGCATGTATCTAAGTAGTCTTTTATTTATTTATTTTGAGTTATTTTGTTATGTATAATTGTGGAGATAGGTTAACAAGATTAGAGAATATTTAGCTAGCTTATTTAACTTGAATTTTGGCTAAGATATTGTCATTTAACTAGGAGACATGGTATGATTGGGTCTATTCATGTCATGTTTGGTTGAGTATTTGATGTGGTATTATGTTAGTCTTTATTTATTATTGTCATTTTATGGTTCTAGCATCATGAATTGGTTATTTAGATGTGGTTGATCATAGTAATTGCATTGGTTGCATGTTTGTCATAGCATGATATGGTGTATGCCATCTCATACATATTTGTGGTCATGGCATGGCATTATTGATGTAGATGCATGTGATGCATTAAAAATGTAAATGAAAGATTGAGCTACACCAGATTAGTTAGTCGTGACCCGAGGGTAGTGAGAGTTAGAACTGTTTGGTGCATCATTTGATCCTAGATCTCGCAGACATCCTAAGTGCCACTATTGTCAATGTGCACTATGGGATTTCGTTTAACTATATAGTACTGCTATATATGGTAAATCTGGTGTTAACTAGTTGAGTTGGCAAAATGACGCATTCCTTGTCAATAAGAAATGATGTGATCTCTTATTAGAGGATAGGTGCATATATTGCATGGTATTGTAAATGTGATCTTTCATTACAGGATCGTAGCATTTATTGCTTGATGTTATGCATGTGGTCTAGTGATGTGTATTGGTTTGTCTTAATCAGGTTATGTTGCATAGTATGCATGATCTGTCTCATTTGTAGTGCATTCCATCATATAGATTATGTAGTATGTGATCATGCATATATTTATCTTATCATTTCAGATTATTTTGTGGTGCATATAGGTGCTGGTCGATGTGATTATAGGTGCTAGTTGGCAATGTAAAACACATGGATTAAGTCAAATATTTAATATATCGACTAATTATATACTTATATAATGGGTGTAGGTATGGGTTTTTATTTAATTAACATTTATGACCATTTGACTATCCGATCTGACAGATGATGGGGTGTCTACTAAGTCGTTGACTCATTTCAATCCTCTTGTTATATTTTTAAAAAATTAGGTTTAGTGCAGGAAAAATGTGGTGGTTCGATTTTTAAGAAGACAATTGGACGATCATTATGTTTAGATGGTATTTAATTTTGTTTAAATCATATCATTAATAGTGTATTCAATTTAGAATTTGTAAATTTATAAACTAAGACCTAGTTTGTCTTTATTTTTTTCAGACCGATGTATTTGAGGAGTTATTTTCTCCAATTGCGTCGTCGGATTATTTTACTGTACATGTTAAAATCTGGGACATAATAGTATAAGTTTTAGAGATGTTGAAATTTCAAATTCCTCGTGAATGTATTTCTATTTAGAAGTACAAGTTTTGAACATAGATTTATAGTAGTGTGGTAAAATTGATTGTAAATAAGAATTTTAACATGATATTTCTATAATGTTGAGTCTACATAAAATTAGATTGAGAAGCCTACGAATTAAATGAATAAAACTTTAAGGGTTGTGTTGAAAATACTTGAGTTTAAATCCATCCAAGATCTATGTAAGATTTGGAACTATACGCTGGGTTTACATAGAACTCCAAAGATCATGGATTTTATTGTAATAATAGACTGCTTCCAAACACAATAATGTTGCTTATGTATTATACAAATATATTGCATATAATACTAATCCCTACTGCGTATAATACTAAATCAAATCCTTTACATATAGTACTAATTTATTGTAGAATACTAAAACATTATTCAAAATACTAATTGTATATAATACTAACCTTTTACCTATAATACAAACTCGTTGTACGTAATATTAAAATTTCAAGTATAATACTAATTCTTTGCATATAATACTAATCAAATGCATATAAAATGTTGACCATTTTCATATAATACTAACCTTTTATGTATAAATTAATTAACTTATTTGTAATGCTAACCGACGTATAAAATTAACTCACACGTTATATATTAATAAACTAGATTAATAAGTGTTCTATGTGGGTTATTAATAACCAATTATTGGAGATTAGTAGATGAGTTTGAATTGGTCAGTAATATATAAAGTGAATTAGGAACAAAATATAAAATGTTCTTGCCGGGACTTGCTATGGATACGTTGGCGTGGCAAACGCAGTATATGAGAGTCAGGGATTCCTCAGACGGTCAGAAGTCTCTCCTATCACACAAGAGATGGCTTCTCCGTTCCCCATATTTCTCCCATCTCCCATCACGCCGCCGTTCTGATATTGTGTGTTGTGTGGCCTTGGGTAGGGCTGTTCACTGTTCGGTTCAACCCGAAAAACCAAACCAAACCAGTACTTTGGTTCGGTTCGGTTTGGTTTGAACTACCGATCGGTTTGGTTTGGTTTCTAGGATCTTTCAAACTAAACCAAACTGGTAAACCGAATAACAGAAATTATATTAAATATTTTAATTTAAGTTAAATATAAGATAGTATTTATGTATCTTTTCTTATAAAAATAATTGTTTAAGAGTTTTTAAGGTAAAATTAATGTAATATATAAACATATACACAAGATTTTAATAGAATATGATTTAAAACAAACAAAATAAAATTATATATTGATATATTTACTATACTTTAATAAAATATGGTTTGAACCGAACCAAACCAAACCAAACCGAATTAATTTGGTTTGGTTTGGTTTGGTTTGGTTTGGGAGATAGTTTGGTTTGGTTTGGTTTGAGAAAAAATACTCAAAAATCAAACCAAACCAAACCATGAACACCCCTAGCCTTGGGTGCCATCATACACTGGTGGCGCCATATCCCCACTGGTGCCTCTCCAACAACGACCTTCAAGACATTCTGTGCATGTCATCGATATAAAGACGATCACCGTTGGAGGCAACGAGCACCCAAGGCCACACCATGCTCATAGTCGGCACTGCATTGCGGCGCCATGCTCATGCTCGTGCCCACAAAATGTTTACCGGTCACACTGGTAAACTTTAGATGCCACAAGACAGGAAAGGGATGTCTCCAAATTTCCTTCTGCCTTCTCTTATAGGGAAAATACAATTATAAAAAGAGAGTAAGAGATAAGCAAAGATATATCTCACTATCTATCTCTCACCTCCCAGATTTTATCAATCATAGTGGAATAGTCTAATGATGTGATTGAAAAAATTAATCTTTCAAATACGTCGATTTGAGAAAAATGAAGATAAATTAAGACTCAGTTCATAAACTCACATATTCTAATTAAATACATTATCATGATACAAACTAAACAAATTATACACAAGTTTAAAATATAAGAATCATGTGATTAACTTCTCAAAAATTGATTCACCAAACTTTCGCTGCACTGAACCTCTTCAAATTTATAAATAATACTTTATCATTTAGAAATAAATATCAATATTAAAATTAAATATATTATCATTTTAATATTCTAGCCACATAGACCAGTAAAAGCTTACAGATCTTGCGGCAGATCCACTAATATAGTATCATCTGAGCTTACAGATCTTGCGGCAGATCCACTAATATAATGACATCTCACTCGGCTTCAATACAGTCGAAGAGTCAAAAGTTCAAAATCTCAGATGCCAGCCGTTTGCACACTTCTTTTAACAAGTGTCAGTTCCGAATGCATGGTTCTCTCTCTCTCTCTCTCTCTCTCTCTCTCTCTCTCTCTCTCTCTATATATATATATATACTTGATTGTGAGAACAATCACATGCAACCCATCATTAAACAACAGGAATCATGAGCTCCGGAGAAGGATTAAACAAAAGGACTGCTTGAGAATCGAAGATCTGTCCTCTCACGCGAAAGCCTAGGAAATTAATTAATATTGACCCTCTATTTGGAATGCATGGACTTTGTTTAAGAAAACAGTGTCAGTTCCGAATGCATGGTTCTCTCTCTCTCTCTCTCTCTCTCTCTCTCTCTCTCTCTCTCTCTCTCTCTCTATATATATATATATATATATACTTGATTGTGAGAACAATCACATGCAACCCATCATTAAACAACAGGAATCATGGGCTCCGGAGAAGGATTAAACAAAAGGACTGCTTGAGGATCGAAGATCTGTCCTCTCACGCGAAAGCCTAGGAAATTAATTAATATTGACCCTCTATTTGGAATGCATGGACTTTGTTTAAGAAAACAGCATCTTAGTCGTTTAGAAAATTCACGTCATCGTGGTCGTTTAGAAAACAGCATCTTAGATCTTTGAGCGGAGACCTTGTGCTTTTATATGCAGAGCAATTAAGGGTGCAAACGATACGAACTTAGTAGTTATTTATATTTGACTCATTTTTTTCACGTCCGTTAGAACTTTTACAAATATATTTAACCATGGTTCATGTTTGAATCATTACTTAATCAAGTTAGTTGCGCTCAACTCAAATTCAGCTCACATTTTAGTTTAAACTTGTTTCTAAAATTCAAAATCTATCGAAACTCGTTCGTGGAATCTTATCTTTTAACTCATTTATGAGACCAGATAAACTCAACTAAAATTTTATTTAGACTTATTTCATATATTTAAATAATGATGTATATTTATTAATATTCATAATTTATTTTTTAAAATAAATATTCAAGTAAAAATTTTGGACTCAAGTAATTTTTTTCAGTGTTTAATCTACGGAATATTTTTTTTGTTTTTATTTATTAGTTCTTAAAGAAGCCATGTAACGCGATATATTTGCCAATGTATTGTTCCGTCGGTGTCCCAAAGTTTAACATATTAGCGTCTCTCTCTCTCTCTCTCTCTCTCTCTCTCTCTCTCTCTCTCTCTCTCTCTCTCTCTCTCTCTCTGTACTGCCCGGGTGGACTGATTTCGTGGTAATCAGTAATCATTCTCCTTATAAATACCCCCAAGTCTGCAATCCCAGGCGGGCAGTTCATTGATATCATATAACGCAAGGTATCGATCATGGCGGGGCTGCTGTCCGGCGGGGCTGCGTTCTTCCTATTCTTCTTGCTCGCTTCCTACTTCCAGATCTCTTCTTCATATTCCCAGGAGATCCTGCAGCTTCCCTCCGACGAGGAGGAGGAGGCGCGTTTCGGAGGCGAACAGCTGCAGACGTACATAGTCCACGTCCTGCCACCTCCTTCCCCGGCCTTCTCTTCCGACGGCGATGAGGGTCGACAGCGGGAGGACTGGTACAGGTCGTTCCTGCCTCGGGGCATCGCCGTCGACCGGCCTCGGCTGCTCTACGCGTACCGCCATGTCGTCAGCGGGTTCGCCGCCAGACTGACGGAGGCGGAGCTCGCGGCGATGAGGGAGACTGAGGGCTTCTTGGCCGCCTACCCCGACGAGCTGCTGTCTCTCCAGACCACTCACTCCCCGGCCTTTCTTGGCCTGAACCAGCCGGTGGCAGGTGATGCCGGCCTTTGGAAGCGCGCCGAGTACGGGAAGGGCATGATCGTCGGGATTCTGGACTCCGGTCTGAACCCTAACCACAAATCCTTCAGGTGCGACGTCCCCCCACCGCCTCCCAGGTGGAAGGGACGGTGCGACTTCAAGACGGCGGAGTGCAACAACAAGATCATCGGGGCCAAGACCTTCACCCTCGGCCTCCGGGCCATGCAGGAGCCGCAGTCTGTTAGAAGCTGGTCACCGTTGGATGCGACGGGTACGCCACCGTACGACACCGGAGGCCACGGCACGCACGTAGCCGGCACGGCTGCGGGGTGCTTCGTCGCCAACGCCTCGTCGTACGGAAAAGCCGTCGGGACGGCCGCCGGCATGGCGCCGCGCGCGCATCTTGCCATCTATAAGGTGTGCGGCGGCCCCAAGGGACTATGCCCCAGGAGCGACATTCTTGCCGGCCTGGATGCCGCCATCGCCGACGGCGTCGACATCGTCTCACTATCCCTCAGTTCGTCGAACGTGTCGCTAAAGTTCTACGACGACCTGATGGCCGTCGGCACGTTCGCAGCCATGGAGAAGGGCATCTTCGTCAGCTGCTCTGCATCGAACAAGGGACCGAAGCCGCGGACGTTGGCTAACACCGCGCCATGGATGCTCACCGTTGGCGCCAGCAACGTAGATAGGAGCATCCGTGCCACAGTCCGGCTGGGTAACGGGCGTCTATACAACGGCGAGTCTCTCTACCAGCCTCGGTTTCCCTCCACGCCTCTACGCCTGATCTACGCCCGGATTTGTTCTTCCTCTTCCTTTGCCGGCCTCGATGTCCGTGGTAAAATGGTGATATGCGACGTCGGAGGGAACGTGAGCGACGCCAACAAGGGTAATAATGTGAAGGCAGCCGGCGGGACGGCCATGATTCTCGTCAACACCGCGAACGAAGGATACACCATCACGGCAGAGGGTTATCCTCTCCCTGCATCTCACGTGAGCTTCGACGACGGGGCGAGCATCAAAGCCTACGTTCGGTCGACTGCCGCCGCCGTTGCGTCCATCTTATTCAGGGGCACGGTGATCGGAGAACCCGTCGACGCCCCGTCGGTGGCCTCCTTCTCCTCCAGGGGGCCCAGCCTCGTGAACCCGGGAATCTTGAAGCCGGACATTCTTGGCCCCGGTCTAAACATCCTCGCCCCCTGGAAGTCCCCCGTGGGTTCGCCGTCGTCTATGTTCAACATAATCTCAGGAACTTCCATGGCCACACCCCACTTGAGCGGCATAGCAGCGCTGCTGAAGAAGATACACCCCACCTGGTCCCCCGCCGCCATCAAATCCGCCATGATGACATCGACGATGTCTATCAACAAAAGGGGCGCGGAGATCCAAGACCAGACGGGTCACCCCGCCTCCTTCTTTGCCATGGGCTCCGGCGAGGTCAGCCCCGCGAGAGCTGCAAACCCGGGTCTCGTTTATGACATTGATCCCGCCGACTATGTCAGGTACCTATGCGGCCTCCGCTTCACAGACGTCCAAATGGCCACCATCGTCCGCCCTGCCGTCAACTGCGCCATCGTGGGGAGTCTTGCGGAGGACCAGCTGAACTATCCCTCTTTCAGGATATTCCTGACGGCGGCTAATCGCTTCAACCGGACGGTGACCCGGACCGTGACCAACGTTGGACCGGCGATCTCCGTCTGCAACGCCATGATGCTTCAACCACCGGGTGTCACGGTGGCAGTGAGGCCGATGCAGCTGGTCTTCGCGGCGACAAACCAGAGGAAACAGTTCTCCGTGAACTTCAAAAGGACGGGGAGTAGTAGTGGCACCGCCGCGGAAGCTCCCGGCATCCTGTACTGGCTTTGTAACACCCGCGTAGCCGTGGGAAGTCCGATGGTCGTCTCCTACTGACGCCCCTTGACTTGAGTGTTCCGAACGAACTGCTCCCCCGCACACCACGCGGGGATGGAGTTCAGTCCGGCTGTGTTTGTTGCCAAACTTCGTCACTTTCTAATAAAAATGCACCACTCTCAGCTCAAATGTTTCCGTTTCACAAACAGCACGACCACTTCTGTTAACTAATAAAAATTTACCGCATTTGAGAAAAAAATTTGAATGGTAAAACTAAAAAGTTAATGAGGGTGTTTCGTTACATAATTTTTTTTATATATTTTTATGATAAAAATTATATTAAAATAAAGTGTAAATTAATTAATGACAAAAAATTGATATGATATATGTCTAAATAAAGCGAGGAGATCATAAGATAAGAAAAGAGATGACATCCTCTTCTTTTGTTCAAGAAATTTTTTCTTTAAATATAAAATTATAAGAGTTGCAAAATATCTCTTTTAACAAATTTTGTTATAAAACATAAAGTTATAACAAAAATTTAATTTAGTGTGCAACCATAAAAAAGAGGTGTTTGACAACTATGACAATCTTATGTTTTGAAAGTGACTTTCTTCTTAAAAAAAAAAAGAGGGTTTCACCTCTTTCTTTTTTCAAGTGGTCTCCCACTTTGTTTGATCTTTAATAGTAGTTACTCTTTTTTGTTATCACATCCCTCCAAGTATGATAATTTTATGTCATGAGTTTGTTCACTTTTATATTAATATATTTTTTTATAATAAAAATGTATAAAAAATTATCATGCAACTAAACACCCCCGTAAGGTTTTGAGCTTGATGCTTTACGAGACGAAGATAACGCACCTTACGACTAGTTTACTTATCGAGGCATACAAAATTGTTTAAGAAACTTCTTGGTGTGTGATTTTGTGTACTGCCGCAGCGTTGACTTGCGGTGCAAATCGCCTCATCACAAGTTTCCAGGGGATACGTTCATTGATTTCAAAGCAAATAATATTGATCATTTCTATTAAGATGGTGGACGCAGATCTCCAAGACTCTCTCAAAGTCTTAATGGACTTGGATAGATTGGATACTTATCTTGCTAGTCACATTACGTGTTTCACACGTGATTGTAAATTCACAAAATATTTGAGATAAATTAATCAATAGATAGATAGATAGATACGGACGATAAATTAATCAAAATAGATAGATACGGACGTTATAAAAATAAATTAGATTATAAATATTATATATTACTTCTCAAATATACACATAAATCAATAATCACAATCAGAAAATTGGTCTGATAGGTATGAATGCACCTTGTAACCTGAATAGTACCTAAGGGGATTAATTTAGAAGCTAATATGACATAGGAGATTGCTGTTTTTTCAATGCCCGCGGATTTTTCCTGTTGCATGAGACTGATTGTTGGCATTGTTTAGGATAGAATAGAGCCCGGTATTTTGGGTGCTCATTGTCTTTCAAGTGTGTATGTTAAATGTGATGCTTTTGCCAGCATTTGTAAGGGTTCACGAACTTGCCGGTACATATCTAGAAATGAGCTGAGGAAGTTTTGACCACTTTCAAAACATATATACAATGAATGTTTGTAGAGTTGATCTCAATTAATTTAGAATTAAGGGTATAGTTGAGTTGAGTTTTAATGAATTGTCACCCATATTTTTGGGAGACATTTCAGGAAGAGGTAATTGGATCTTTGTCTGAGACATGTACTAAGAGGGGTTATTTCATATTTATTTGATTGATAAGTGTTAAGATTTCCAATTTATAGAAGTATTAGATATGTGACCTCATGGATGCCCAATTTTCCTGAAATTTCAAAATTTTCCACAGATTTATAATAACTTTTTGGAGTTGTTAGAACCCAAGATTTCCAAAACTTTGGTATTTGATTTGCCTTATTCCTTTTTCTATTGACTTATTTACCCTGGAAGATTCCAGACCTGATTGGTTGTTTCCTGTCCTGCCACCCTATTTTTATCCTCCTAAATCTTGATCTTATGTATATTTATTATATTATCTAGTTCTATATTTATATAAAATGAGTGCAGGTCTGGATATTTATTTATCTATCATTTTAAGATCTTTTGACTATTTGATTTGACAGATGATGGAATGCCTATTGAGTTGGTGTGACTCATTTCAATCTTTTAACATTTTTTGGGTAATCATGATTAGTGTAGCATAAAATTGATAGTTTGAACTTCGTGGTGCTTATAGAAAGATTAATATGTATCTTTAGAGTAATATGTAAATTTTTTATATTGTATCATTGTATGATTTATTTTGGTAGAAATATTTGAATTATGAACTGAGACATAATATAGTCTTCAAAATTCTCAAACTGATATATACATTTGAGAGGTTATTTCTCTAGTTACATTATCGGATTGTATTCCGTTGTATTTGTTAAAATTTTGGGTCATGACATTTACAACATGTTTGGTATGATAAAAGCATAATTAATCAAACACCAGTGCCATTATTAAGTTTGAAAATTTTGATATTAATATAAGTAATCACAAAGTGTGTGATCATTAATATCACTTTTTATATTTACGGAATACATTAAATAAATACAAGTGTACGTCCACCTCTTCATATTTATCATTAATATTTTATCTTTTATCATTTATAAATAAATATCAATATCAAAATTAATACATTGTCATTTTAATACGGAAATATAACACTAAGGTTACAGATCTTGCGGCAGATCCATTAATATGGTATCATTTGGGATCTTCACTCCATACTAGATCGCATATAAATATATTTATAGATATACACGTATAATTAATGACATCTCCCTCGACTTCGGTATCGATGAGTCAAGTTTTCAATACCTCAGAAGCCACACTTGTTTAAACTCTCGAGTGTCAGTTCTGATTGATTCTATACTTAAACGAGAACAGTCACATGTGACCCCACCCTTAAAGTACTGGAATCATGAACTCCGGAGAAAGATTAGATCAGTCCTCTCAGGCGAAAGCCTAGAAATTAATTAATATTGACTCTCTCTAGTTGGCATATACAAACGGACTTCGTTTAGCTAGAGAACGGCATCTTGGGTCGTATAGAAAACTGCATCTTGGAGTTTTGAGCAGAGACTTCACGTAGTTTTATATACCGATGCTTAGTGGTGTGACTCGACTCAAATTTTATTTCAACTCATTTCATGTATTTAAATAATGATATATAATTATCAATATTCATAATTTATTTTTAAAATAAATATTTAATTTAATTGAGCTACCTCAAATTTATCGACCTAGAGTAAATTTTGTTCAAGCAGTACCTTTTAATCTAGGAAATTTTTTTTATTCTTATTTGTTAGTTTTTTTAAGAAGCCAAGTTTTGAGATATACTTAGTCATTAATGTATCCGTCCGCGGTGAATAAGAGTCAAGGGCGTGGAGGGGTTCCCTCCGGACTCATAAGGATCTAGAGGAACTTGGTGCGGTTCAGTGTATGTAATACTGTGAAAAAAAAAAGAAATGGAAAAAAAAACGAAAATCTTACCTTCTGCCACGTACCCCCCTCCACCGCCTCTTCGTCACCGCAACTGCCTTTCCCGTTCCGTTTTCTTCCGTCGAACGCCGCCTCACCGCTTTGCCACCTCGCCGTCGTTGTCTTCCCGAGCCAACCCCCCCCCCCTTGCTGATCACCGTCGATGTCTGCCTCCTCTCTCTTTGTCGACGCCGTCGTCGCCTTCACCGACACGAGCCGCCGTCGTGAGGTCGCCGCTGCGACCGCCTCTCCTCCCTCCTCCTCTTCTCCGTTTCTTCTTCTTCTTCCTCTTCTTCCGCCGTAGCCGGCGATGCTGTGGGCCGCCGTCGACGTCGCCGACCCCTTCCCTCCTTCCCGCGGTCAACGCCGTCCCTGCCTCCTCCCTCTTCTTCTTCTCCTTCTTCTTTTCCCCTCCGGCGTTGCAGCCAGTGCCGCTGTTCTCCCCCTCTCCTCCCGCCGTCGCCGACGCCGACGCCTCCACCGCCGTCGCCCTCCTTCTTCTTCTTCTCCTTCTTCCTTCCCCTCCGACCGTCGCGGCCGGCACCGCGCCGCTCTCTCCCTCTCGCACCCCCCCTGCTCCTCTTCTTCTTCTTCCGCCGTCGACGTTGATGCCGTCGTCGTCGACCGCCGCCGGCGTCGCCCCGCCTCCGCCGCTCGCCCCCCCTCTCTCCCGCGCCCTCGCGCTCTCTCCCTCTCTCCCTCTAGTTGAACGAAGACTCCATGGAACAAGGATCTCTCAATCAGCGGAAGCAGATGATGAAGAAGCTATCCCGATCAGCTCTCAGTCGATCCCGCCAAGTATCGAGCAGAACCTGCACAAGGAAGATGGACCAGAGAGGGAAACAGAGGAGTTTGGGAAAATACCCGCGGAGGGGATATCCCTCACCGTCTATCTTGTATATATAGCTGTCAAATGAAAATGTACAGGAAATATCTCCAGGTGTCTCGGTGGGAAAAACGAAAAACCAGGAAAATAGAAAAGAGCGGGAAACTAACATGAGGAATAAAAAACAATAATTAGATGACAGTGGCAGTACTGTAAAAATCAACACTCCCCCTCAAGCTGATATCCGAGATTGGTGATCAGCTTGCGTCTGTGTAAATTGTAAATATCCTTTTTCAAGGGCTTTGTGAATATATCGGCTATCTGCTCTTTGCTGTCAACATGTTCAGTTTTAATAAGACCAGACTTGATTCTTGTGGACGCCGGGAAAGAGAGGGGGAGCTCGCGGAGGAGGGAGAGATATGTCCTCGCGCGTGTGCGTGTGTGCTTCTCCTTCCTTGAGGTTTTGATAGGGTGGGTTTGTGTTAATCACGCCATAAACACGGTCGTGGATGATTCCGACGGACCGTTCTATTGCCTGCTTCTCTTCCTTCTTTCCTTCTCCGCACTCACCTTGATCCCCGGACTACTCAACCCTTGATGTCACTTGGGCATCGAAGGACCGGTCCAGGTCGTGAGGAGAATCGAGGGGAAAGAAGATCAGATAGCCGGTGGCATTTTCAACACTAACTTAACCTATAAACCGAGAGAGGAAGGGATGATGTGGTCGCCAGGAGCCAGAGAGGCTCCGATGATAGAAATAAAAGAAATGAACTAGTAAAGGAAGTGAGAGTGACCGGTTACCTCAATAAGCTGGGAGATTGCAGGGGGTTCTATCTTCTCCTTCCTCGGCCGGCCGGGGAAGAAGAGCCTTGGAGAAACTCGCTTGCCTGAAAAGAAAGTATGAATGAAAGCACAACGATTAGAACTAAAGATGGAGCAGTAACTATTCGTAAGAAAGAAGAGCAATGACAAAAAAGGGGTTGAACGAACCGGATTAGGACTAACTCCTAACCCCTTCTTAAGGGAAGATCTAAATGACCTAAGAATAAGATGCGTTATGCTATACTAATGCGACATGCATAATGAAACCCAAATGAACAATAAAGGAGAGAGTAAGGTAAGGAAGAAGATCGTAGAGAAGCCCGATGCTTCTGGCTTCTGGAAATTGCAGCCGCTCCAACGACAGGTCGCCTGGCGTCGCGTCGGGGGAGCGCTCCAGTCCTTCTGCGGCAGTCTTCAATGCAATCTTCTCCCGGTTCCAATGACGAAGGATCGGATTCCTAGTTGGTTTTGGAGGTTTCTTGGTACTCTTTGTAATGGCTTTCAATGGTATGATGGCAGGGGTCTTGAATGGTTTTTGAGTGGCATTGAATGAGCGTAGTGGAAGGGGTGTAATGGAGGATGGAGAGGCTTGGAAGGTGGTGGGGGGAGGTTGGAAGGCTCAAGAAAGCTTTTGGGGAGTTAAGGCTCTGGGAATCCCTCTCTCTGCTCTTTAGACTCTCTCTCTCTTGGGAGCTTGGAAGGTTGGAACCTCTTAAATGTGGGAGAAGGGTCTACTTTTATAGGTGCGCAAAGTGACCCTAGCGCTCCGCCCCGAGGACGCTCGGCGTCGCGGCATGGGAGCGCTGAAAATCCGCCGACAAGTCGGCGGGTCAGCACGTCCGACCATACCTGTCGCCACCTACCATCCTGCGTGTCAGGCGGCGGTTGTCAGCGGAAATCCTGGCGCTCTGACAGGGGAGCACCTACGACCTACGGCTGTCAGACTGCAAGTTCGGCGCATGCGGAGCCTGCGGTGACAGTTGTCAGGCGGGAATCCAGGTGCTCCGACGGCGGAGCGCCTGGACCCTCGGTACGATTTCGACAACGCATCGCTGGCCGTCTGAAAAGCCGTCTGTCACGGGCGGAATTGCAGGCGCTCCGGCAGAGGAGCGCTTGTACTTTTGTACACCTCTGGGTACGGTGGTCGTCCGGCCGGTCAAAAAGGTGAAAAGGCGGGAGATGCCAGGCGCTCTGACGTTGCGACGCCAGGCGTCGCGGCGTCGGGACGCCTCCAAATTTCCTGAAATTTGATCGTCTTTATGTTAAACCGACCTCTCTGATCGGGAGAAAACAAGTGTTAACTATAGAAACGAGATTGCTCTTCCTGTAATCGGGCCGAATTCGCGTATCTACAATTCTTTCTCTAACAAAATGGCAATCAACTTCTATGTGTTTTGTTCTCTCATGATAGACTGGATTAGCTGCTATATATAATGCTGATTGGCTGTCGCAATAAAGAATAACACTATCAATTTTAATCCTGAAATCTTGAAATATTGATTGCAACCATTGTGCCTCTGCTGCTCCAACAGCCATTGCTCTATATTCTGCCTCGGCCGAGGATCTGGAAACAGTGGCTTGTTTCTTTGTCTTCCACGAAATTGGGCTACCTCCAAGGTAACTTATATAACCAGTAGTAGACCTTCTAGTAAGTGGACATGATCCCCAATCAGCATCGGTGAAGATAGATAGTTCAATTTTTGATTCTGCACTAAGCAAAATTCCATCTTCTGGAGTACTCTTTAAGTACTTGACTACATTTCTGGCTGCCTCCATATGAGATTGGCATGGCTCATTCATGAACTGACTGAGCAAATTAACCACAAATAGAATATATGGTCTAGTAACAGTGAGATAAAGCAATTTCCCTACAAGTCTTCTGAATGTACTTGGATTATCAAGTACTTTACTGTTTTCATATAACTGATTTCTTTGCTCAATAGGCACTTCAGTCGGTTTTGCCTCATCTAAGCCACAAT
This sequence comes from Cryptocoryne crispatula var. balansae, assembly GCA_036172225.1. Classification (NCBI taxonomy): domain Eukaryota; kingdom Viridiplantae; phylum Streptophyta; class Magnoliopsida; order Alismatales; family Araceae; genus Cryptocoryne; species Cryptocoryne crispatula. Next base: position 15,588,591 of record CM069921.1, read on the forward strand.
CAGATATGATGTCAAGTATATACTTTCTTTGGCTTAAATGTATTCTGGATTTTGACCTGTTGATCTCAATTCCCAAGAAATATTTGGGTTTACCCAAGTCTTTCAATAAGAAAGATTTCTGCAAACTGTTTTTATCTTGATCATCTCAGACATGTCAGAACTAGTAATTAATATATCATCAACATATATCAAGATGCAAACAAACTTGTTCCCACAATCATATGTGAACAAGGAATAATCTGATTTTGACTGTTTATATCCTTCATTTTCTAGAACAGAACTTAATTTTGAAAACCAATTTCTGGAGGCCTGTTTAAGGCCATAAAGAGATTTCTTGAGATGACAAGCACCCTTCTCCCCCTGTTTGGGATATCCTGGTGGAAGATCCATATATACTTCCTCCTCAAGTTCACCATGAAGAAACGCATTATTTACGTCTAATTGAATTAGACTCCAATTGTTTATGGCAGCAATTGAAAAAAGGATTCTGACTGTAGTCAATTTAGCAACCGGAGCGAAAGTTTGATGGTAGTCCAATCCCTCAAGTTGAGTATAACCCTTTGCAACCAGCCTAACCTTGTATCTAGCAATAGTGCCATCTGAGTTATGTTTGATTTTATACACCCATTTACATCCCACAGATTTCTTACCGACAGGAAGTTCTGTTATCTCCCAAGTTTTATTTAACTCAAGAGCTTTCAATTCTTCTTCCATAGCCTTTTCCCAATGTTGTACACCTCTAGCTTCTTCATAATTTCTTGGTTCAAAATCAGTATCAATTCTGCTCATGAATGCTTTCTGTTCTTGAGAATAATGCTGAAAATTAACATATTTACTGATGTTGTAATTCTTGACATTATTGTTTTCTATTTGAGTATGAAGACCAGTCACATAATCATCCAAATATCTTGGTTTTCGTCTAACTCTAGAATGTCGTTCATATTCAATATCTTGTAACTGATTGCTAATTTCTGGTTGATGATTTTCATTATTCTTTGTATGCTCGACATCAGTTCCTGTCTTATCTTGCATGAAAAAATTTTTACTGTCAGCTTCATTCTGTTCAACAGGAAGAGGGATAGGTAGTTCAACTTTGTCATTCTCATTATCTTTATAAGGAAATATCTCCTCATTGAATACCACATCCCTACTAGTAAAAACTTGTTTGCTTTTGATGTTGTAGAGTTTATAACCCTTCTGATTTGGTGGATAACCCAGAAATATGCATGGAATTGCTCTTGCTTCAAATTTATCTCTTTCAAGATGAGAAGTTGATGAATAACATAAACAGCCAAAAATTTTGAGCTTAGAATAATCTGGTTTTTTTTGAAACAACATCTCATATGGTGTCTTACCATTCAAAAGCTTGCTAGGGTGTCTGTTAATCAAATAAGCTGCCGCAAGAACACAGTCACTCCAGAAAATCTTAGGAAGACTTGATTGTATTCTCAATCCCCTAGCAACTTCAAGTAAGTGTCTATGTTTCCTCTCAACAACTCCATTTTGTTGAGAAGTATAAACACAAGTATGTTCATGTGTAATTCCTTTATCCTTGAAATAGTTATTGAGTTCATGATTAAAAAACTCACTTCCATTGTCGGTCCTTATCTTCACCACATTGGTAGAAAACAAATTTTGAACAAGATTGACAAAATCTTTCAATAATCCAGAAACTTCATTCTTATATTTGAACATATGTATCCATGTAAAACGTGAACAATCATCCACAATGGTCAAAAAATATTGAAAACCATTTCTGGATTGTATACTATATGGACCCCATACATCGCAATGTAAAAGATGAAGAATCCCTTTACTTCTACTATTACTATGCTAAAAAGACAACCGTGTCTGTTTAGCTAGAGGACAGACACTACATCTAGATGAAGTAAACTGAAAATTCAAACAACTAGAAAGTTGTTGAAGTTTATTTTCTGAAATGTGTCCTAAACGTAAGTGCCATAAGTTGGAAACATGATCTTCCGAAATGAAGCACCTTCCAGGCCATCCTGAGTCATTCTTTTCAGAGAAATAGCATAAACCTCCTGATTCACGGCCCTGCCCAATCAAAGCTCTCGTTTCTAAATCCTGTATGATAAAACAGTTTGGAAAAAATGTGATGCTGCATCTTTTATCTCTGGTTAGCTGACTAACAGAAATCAGATTGTGTTTAAAGCTTGGTGCATAATATACTGTAGACAAATTAAAACTCTTATCCAATTGAACATATCATGTCCCTTTGATCTGAATTAAGGAGCCATCGGGTAGATTTATACATGATGGTTGAGAACTAGTCTCTTGATTGATCCTCTGTACAGGCTGAGCTGAAATATGTGAAGTAGCACCTGAGTCCATCACCCAAGTTCCTCGGTTGTCAGTATTAACAGCTACATTAGCCTGCACTGAATTTTCATTAGTTCCACCAATGATTTTAATCAAATTTGCGTACTTTTCTTCTGTTAACTGTGGCTGAATGAACTTCTTCCCTTGAAACCTCTTACTCTTATCTGGCGGATATCCAATAAGTTTGTAGCACTGATCTTTGTATGACCCGGAATATTACAATGAGCACATCTAGCTAAATTAATTTTGAAACAGTTTTCCTTGGCATGACCTGCAATGTTACAATGGCTACACCAGAGTTTTTTGTCGTACGCCTTTGTGTTTTTCTGGTTCCCTTGATTATACTTGACCATCATAGTTGAAACCTCACTAGCATTATTAATTTGAATCTGTCTCTGAGTTTCGTCTTGCAGAATAAGAGAATAGGCTTTATTAACATGAGGTAAAGGATCCATTAAGAGAATCTGACTCCTTACTGCAGCGTAGGTATCATTCAAACCCATTAAGAATTGGATTAGTTGCCTTCTAGAATCAGCATTAACATCCAACTGTGATAATTCATCCCACAAACCCTTCAGATTGCTAAAATACCTTGAAACCATATCAGAACCTTGTTTAAGATTTGCAATAGACTTCTCAAGTCCATAAATTCTAGGACCGATAGCCGGAGAGAACCTCTCCTTCAAATCTGTCCAAACCTCATAAGCAATATCGCAATATAGAACGGATGAAACAATGTCCTTATGAATTGAATTTAAGATCCATGATAGGACCATATTGTTTACACTCTCCCAACTAGAATAAGCTGGATCTTCAAATGAAGGGCGTAGAATATTACCATTAACGAAGGCTAATTTGTTCTTAGCCGACAAAGCCACTGTCATTCCCCGTTGCCAGGCAATGTAATTATCACCTGTTAGCTGTGATGTGACAAGAATGACTCCAGGATGATCGGATGACTGCAAATGATAAGGATTCTCCATTTCGCTGTTGATGCCAATATTGCTGTGCGCCATATTTGAAGTTGCTGCAGATCCAGCCTCCATCGATCAGAGCAAGGCTCTGATACGAAGTTGAACGAAGACTCCTTGGAACAAGGATCTCTCAATCAGCGGAAGTAGATGATGAAGAAGCTATCCCGATCAGCTCTCAGTCGATCCCGCCAAGTATCGAGCAGAACCTGCACAAGGAAGATGGACCAGAGAGGGAAACAGAGGAGTTTGGGAAAATACCCGCGGAGGGGATATCCCTCACCGTCTATCTTGTATATATAGCTGTCAAATGAAAATGTACAGGAAATATCTCCAGGTGTCTCGGTGGGAAAAACGAAAAACCAGGAAAATAGAAAAGAGCGGGAAACTGACATGAGGAATAAAAAACAATAATTAGATGACAGTGGCAGTACTGTAAAAATCAACACCTCTCTCTCCCCCCTGACTTACCGTGCCCACGCGCGGTGTGCGCGCGGCGACCGCATGCGCCGCTGCGCATGCGGCTGCGCCGCGAGGGGGGCGGCGCAAAGCGCCACCTCCCGTCTCTCTCCTCCCCCCCCCGTCGCACTCTCTCTCTTCTCTATCGCACTCTCTCTCCTCTCTCTCTCTCTCCTCTCCACTCGCTCCCTCTCTCTCTCTCGCATATTCTCTTTCTCTCTCCTGTTTAACTCTCTCTCTCTCCTCTTAATTAATTTATTAATTAAATTGGGTGAGTTAATTAACCGTTTTACCATTTTTAATGCCAATAGGATTGGAGGATACCCCAGTGCCGCAATCGACTCGGTCACCTCGGGATTGAATCGATTTGGGTTTTCTGGATTCGAAAATTCACTGGACTCCTTGAGGTAGGCATCCCAACTCATCCTTAGCATATGATATTGTAATTAAGGTGTTAAAATATGATTATATGATTATTAGATTATTAGTTAGAAAATGATGAATAAATGATGGTTATGTATTTAATTGTCTGCATGTGATTGGTTAGATGTTTATCATGTCATTCATGCATAGTTTCATGATTTGCATTAGTTAGATGCAATTTTTAATTAATGTGGTTTATAAAATTATTAAATTAGACATATTGTGTTGATTAATTAGATTGGGTGTATTAATTCATAAAAATTGAAATATGACTTGTTATGATTATAATTATACCTGATTTATGATATGAATGACATGAATTATTATATGGAAATGATTTATGACCTTTTATTATTATAATTGTATCTGATTCATGTTTAGAATGATAATAAATCATTAATACTTATATTAGAATGGAAATTGGTGGCATGATAATTATGGAATGTGGTTAATTAATATCAATAGTTGTCTGATCTTATAAAGTGCATTATTTGATTAATTGATTTGGAATTGTGATTAATCGAAGTTAATATGCCCAATTATGTTGCATATTCCTTTCTGATTGGGTCAATTGCATAAATGAGTGTAAAATTGAATTGTGTGAATGATATGATATTGCATATTCTGTTCTGATTGGGTCTATTGCATGAATTGTTGGTATAATGAAATGGTTGTGCATGACTTGATAATTGACATATCTGGTTGATTGAATTGGTTTTGTCTGAGTAGATATATGGCTTTTACTTGTTGAGGTCCTCCAGCCTACTTTAGTGGTCCTAGGGCAGCAGATGACGTAGTGAAATCCGGTGCATCCTTCGATCCCAGATACCGCGGTTTATCCTAATTAAGTACGCCCTGCCTAGGTGTACTAAGGATCTAGCTTACTATATGGTACTTCTTATATATATTTAGAGCTGGAGTTGAGAAGTCCAAGTATGGCATATGATTTACTCAAACTCATGGAATGGAAATGGTATGGAAACATGTACAGTTGGCTCATGCAGGTTTAGATGGCATAAACATATAGTCTAGTTCAGTTGGTAGACAAGTCCATGTAGAGGCATGTTTAAATGGGTAATCTGGTGAAAGAAATCTCATTTAGATAAACAAACATGATAAATAGCCTATATGATATTATAGCAATTGATGGGTCTGGTTTATGCTTATAATTAGCAGATAGATTGGTTAGTATATTAGGATAGTTGGGTATAAGTCCTACTGAGTCACGATGGACTCACCCCTTTCCTTTTATATGTTTTTCAGCCGATTTTGAGCACCCATCCCCTGAAGATCGGTTTGTTGGAGACTTGACCCCTACTCCGGGTTCGGGCGAGGTGTGACTTGCTGATCCAGGTTTGTATTAATCTTTTGTACCCGAAATGGTTGAATCGGGATTGGCCGTATGGAAACGGATTTTTGGTGGCTGTGTTAGCCAGTGCTGTGAATATGTTTATATCAGTTTTTATGTTGTGTAATCGGATGTATGAACCGGTTTCTAGTTGCCGGTTGAAGAAATTGCAATTATATGAATATCAAGTTGTTTTCCTACCACGGGTTTATTAATTTAAACGCAGCTGTCGCGTTCTCGAGTTGCCGTGTTTTCCGCTGCGTGTGTTTATAATGTGGTAAATCGGGGGCGTGACAGTGTACCCCTTGTCTCTCTATCTACCGCCGGGCTGACTGATTTCGTGCTAATCAGTAATCATTCTTTTTAGGAAAAATTGATTTTCGGTCCGTTTTAGAAAATCACAATAACTATTAGTCCGTTGACCACATTTGTATAAGGTGTAGTCCGATCATACAAATTTTTAAAGCATCCAGTCCATTTCCGTCACGATCTGTTTCCTCCGGATGAGTTAACAATTTTCTCCCCGTTTTACCCTCCGTTACCCTATCGTGAGCGGCGAGGCGGCGAGGCTCCTGCGAAATTTGTATTTGCCATTGCGAGGGAGGCTCCCAGCTTCGGCGAAATCCCTATCGGCCCGTGCCATCGCGAGTGGCAACGCTCGCAACTATTGCAAATAGACATCGCGCAGTGGCATCGAGCTCATCCGAGGTTCCCCCACCCCTTCGGTTCCGCCGGTGACAGAGCTCTTCCGAGGTTCCCCCGCCCCCTCGGTTCCGTCGGCGGCGACAGAGCTCATCCAAGTTTCCGCCGTGACGGCACTTCAGCCTTCGCCGTCCTCCAGAGGTCCCCCCGTGACAGAGCTCATCCGAGATTAAACATTTTAATCTATTTTTTAAATATGCATACGAGGGATCTCTGTTGCGTGGGCAATATAATCTTTTTCTGTTCAAGTTAACAGTTTGTTGACGGCAAACTTTTCAAATGGAGCGGTTGTTTCAAAGATTTAAGCGTAAATGCACACTAGGTCCATTTTAGAACATGCACTTTCATCATAAGTCCATTTTTAAAATCACTTTACCACTAGGTCCATATTTTCGAAATATCATCACACCCACTCCATTTTGATTTGAAAATGTCTTTTTTACCCTTCAAGATGTCTAACGTACATTTTCTCTTGATATTAACAACGAAAAAATAAAATAAACATTATTTTAAATAAAAGAAGTTAAAATAAATATTAAGATAATTCATTAAAATAAATATTAAGAATAAAATCACTTTCAAAACATAAAATTATCAAAACTGTCAAATATCTCTTTTAACCAATTTTCTTATAATTTTTAAAAATTAAAATAAAAAAACTTAGTTATGACGCAACTAAATACTGCATTAAGATATCTAAATATACAGAACTCTCACGCTCGTCGAGATATGATGGCAGAAGGTCTCATTAAACAGCATTTTCAACCAGTTTTGCTGCGAAAACATGATTTTCATAAGACCAAAAAAACAGGGGACGACTGACCTGCAGCGCACGGCAACGTGCACGAGAGAGAGAGAGAGAGAGAGAGAGAGAGAGAGAGAGAGAGAGAGAGCCACATCGCTGTTGTGTGTGTGTTCTTACGACAGCGCATGGGCGCGCGGCCGATCGGGGAAAGGTACTGCCGAGTGCCCGCGCCGTTCCTGCCCTTCTCCCCCCCGCCGCCGGCCGCCGCCGCCGCCGCCGGGAGCACGGCAGCCGGCGTGTAACGTCTTGCAGCGATGCAAGCAGGCGGAAAGTGACGCGCCCGGCCGGCAGCGGCGCCGATCAACGAGAAAGGGCTGGCCGCCCCCGAGACGAGATCGACACGGGCAGGGCGGAGACGAAGGGAAAAAAAAGCAGCTCCGGTGATGGCACCGCTGCCGTGCCGCCGAATGTGGGCTGTCGTCGCCGGGGGAATGGAAGACGCTCTGCCCCGCCGCCGAATGGAAGGGATGTGCCCAGCGATGCCTGAACGGGTGGGGGGGGGAGAGGAACGAATGTTAGGGTAAAGGGTACGTTTGGGATTCGGGAATCAAAAGTGAGGGAATCGGACCGGGTGAAAGGATTTTTGCTGTCAACGGACTTAAGAGGAATTTTCTTAAATAGACCTAATGGTAATTTTTCAAAGATTTAAAAAGTGGATCGGTTGTTATAGAAATGTGGCCAACGGACCGTCCATTAAAGTGATATTTCAAAACCGGATTTGGAGTCAATTTCCTCTTCTTTTTATAAATACCCCCGGCGGACAGTGCATCGATATCATAGCACACAATATCGATCGTGGCGGGGCTGCTGTCCGGCGGGGCTGCGTTCTTCATGTTCTTCTTGCTCGCTTCCTACTTTCAGATCTCTTCTTTATATTCCCAGGAGATCCTGCAGCTTCCCTCCGAGGAGGAGGGGGCGTTTCGGAGGCGAACAGCTGCAGACGTACATAGTCCACGTCCTGCCACCTCCTTCCCCGGCCTTCTCTTCCGACGGCGATGAGGGTCGACAGCGGGAGGACTGGTACAGGTCGTTCCTGCCTCGGGGCATCGCCGTCGACCGGCCTCGGCTGCTCTACGCGTACACCGCCATGTCGTCAGCGGGTTCGCCGCCAGACTGACAGCGGCGGAGCTCGCGGCGATGCGGGAGACGGAGGGCTTCTTGGCCGCCTACCCCGACGAGCTGCTGTCTCTCCGGACCACTCACTCCCCGGCCTTTCTTGGTCTGAACCGGTCGGCTTCAGCTGATGCCGGCCTTTGGAAGCGCGCCGAGTACGGGAAGGGCATGATCGTCGGGATTCTGGACTCCGGGCTGAGCCCGAAGCACAAATCTTTCAGGTGCAGCGGCGTCGTCCCCCCGCCGCCTCCCAAGTGGAAGGGACTGTGCAACTACTTGACGTCCGCGGAGTGCAACAACAAGATCATCGGGGCCAGGACCTTCACCCTCGGTCTCCGGGCCACGAAGGAGCCGCAATCTAAAGGGTGGTCGCTGTTGGAGGCGACGCGTGCGCCACCGTACGACACCCAAGGTCACGGCACGCACACAGCCAGCACGGCTGCGGGGTGCTTCGTCGCCAACGCCTCATAGTACGGGCACGCCGTCGGGACGGCCGCCGGCATGGCGCCATTCGCACGTCTTGCCATCTACAAGGTGTGTGATGGCCCCCAAGTACGATGCCAAAGTAGCGACATTCTTGCCGGCCTGGATGCCGCCATCGCCGACGGCGTCGACATCGTCTCAATATCCATCAGTTTGTCGAACGTGTCGCTAAAGTTCTACGACGACCTGATTGCCGTCGGCACGTTCGCGGCTATGGAGAAGGGCATCTTCGTCAGCTGCTCTGCATCGAACAAGGGACCAAAGCCGCGGACGCTGGCTAACACCGCGCCATGGATGCTCACCGTCGGCGACAGCAGCATAGTCAGGAGCATACGTGCCACTGTGCAGCTGGGCAACGGGTCGCAGTACAACGGCGAGTCTCTCTACCAACCTCGGTTTTCCTCCACGCCCCTATGCCTGGTCTACGCCCGGATTTGTTCTCCATCTTCTTTTACCGGCCTCGACGTCCGTGGTAAGATGGTGATATGCGACGTCGGAGGGAATATGAGCGGCGCCAACAAGGGTAAGAATGTGAAGGCAGCCGGCGGGACCGCCATGATCCTCGTCAACACCGTCAGCGACGGGTGCACCATCAATTTGATGACAGATCAGGGCAATCCTCTCCCCACATCTCATGTGAGCTTCCGCGACGGGGCGAGCATAAAAGCCTACCTTCGGTCGACCACCTCCGCCGTTGCCTCCATCATATTCAGAGGCACCGTGATCGGAGACACCGTGATCGCCCGTCGGTGGCCTCCTTCTCCGCGAGGGGGCCTAGCCTCGTGAGCCCGGGAATCTTGAAGCCGGATATCATCGGCCCCGGTCTGAACATCCTCGCCGCCTGGAATTCCCCCGTGGGTTCGCCGTCGTCTATGTTCAACATAATCTCAGGAGCCTCCATGGTCACACCCCACTTGAGCGGCATAGCGGCGCTGCTGAAGAAGATACACCCCACCTGGTCGCCCGCCGCCATCAAATCCGCCATGATGACCACGGCGATCTCTTTAGTTAGATTAGTGCCATATTGGCTAGGTAGGGGAGGTACCTATGCTTATAAGCCTGGGCCTCTCTAACTTAGAACCGCGGTTTTGGGTTGGTTAACATGGTATCAGAGTCAAGGGCTGTGGACCCCCCTCCGTCAACCGTCACCCGTAAACAGTGTACACGTGTCAAAGCCAGAAGAGCTTGCACGTGAGGGGGCGAGTTAGATTAGTGCCAGTGCCATATTGGCTAGGTAGGGGAGGTACCTATGCTTATAAGCCTGGGCCTCTCTAACTCAGTACCGCGGTTTTGGGTTGGTTAACATCTTTCAACAACAGGGGTACTCAGATCCAAGACGAGACGGGTAACCCCGCCTCCTTCTTTGCCATGGGCTCCGGCGAAGTCAGCCCCACGAAAGCAGCCAACCCGGGGCTCGTTTATGATATTAATCTTGCCGAGTATATGCGGTACCTATGCGGCCTCCGCTACACGGAAGTCCAAATGGCCACCATCGTCCGCTGTGGCGTCGACTGTGCCGTCGTGGGCAGGCTTGCCGAGGACCAGCTGAACTATCCCTCTTTCAGGATATTTGACGGCGGCAAACCACTACAACCGCACGGTGAACCGGACCGTGACCAACGTCGGGCCAGCGAACTCCAACTGCATAGCCTTGCTGCGTCAGCCACCGGGTGTGACGGTGACAGTAAGCCCGATGCAGCTGTTCTTCACGCCCACAAACCAGAAGAAACAGTTCTCCGTGAACTTCCGGAGGACGGCCGGGAGTACCGGCACCACTTCAGAAGCGTCCGGCGTCCTGTTCTGGCTTTGCAACGCCGCCATATCCGTGGCAGGTCCGATGGTTGTCTCGTACTGACGCCCCCTTGAAAGTGTCCCGAACCAACGCTCACTGCTTATCAGGGTTGGATGAGTCCACCTCAGTCTGTTTTGTGTGGTCAAACTTCATCACCTTCTAATAAAAATGTAACACGCCTCCCTTTTCATCTTGCGGCTCTACTCTAATGTGTTTCACAGACAACAACGTATCCACGTACGCGAATGACCACTCATCTTAAATAATAAGAAATTACTATATTTGGCCCACATACATAAAGTGATAAGACAACTTCGTCAACGATTCGACCTCAGGTCGATCGGTATCGCCTACCCACGAGAGCAGGTCTCCTGTGTTCTAGCGTCCCCTCGAACTCTTCTGCCTCGCGCTCGGAGTTGAACGCTTAAATGGTCACTGGCCAAACGTGACCCAAACAAAAAAAAATCTTCATCAACACGAACACCCATCGCCGACCGAGCTTGGCTCGGTTGGCACGACGCCACCCCCCGCGGGGAGGGGGGTTCGATCCCGGCGGCGAACAGCCGGGACCACCCGGCAGTGCTCGAACAGTCTGGCCATCGGACCACGTTGTCCAAAAAAAAAAAAACACGAACACCCATCATTTCACATTTTTCATGTGCATTTTACTAACTCTATCATTAATTCTGTTTATATTTTACTAAATCTGGTATTTTTAATGACAATATATATGAAGAAAAAATGAATCAGAAAAAATGAACAATATTATGAACAATATTTTCGTTTAGGAAGAACATATGAATCAGAAAAAATGGAATGGGGGGGTGGTTTCATGTGGGGTTCAAGCGTTGCACCGACAGCGCTCGAACCCTCGCCGGTGCACTGTGCTGCGCACAGTCTGGCCATCGGGCCACGTTGTCCAAAAAAAAAACACAAACACCCATCATTTCACATTTTTCGTGTGCATTTTACTAACTCTATCATTAATTCTGTTTATATTTTACTAAATCTGGTATTTTTAATGACAATATATATGAAGAAAAAATGAATCAGAAAAAATGAACAATATTATGAACAATATTTTCGTTTAGGAAGAACATATGAATCAGAAAAAATATTAATCAATATTAATATTCAGTTAAATTTCTAAAAGATATTATTGTCTCAATTCTAATTACAACTGAAAATAAATAATAATATGTTGTGAGAGACTAAAAGTAAACTAACAAACTAAAAGGAAAAAGAAAACTTAACTAAATTAATTTAAGTGAAAAAGAAACTCAGGCAAGAAAAATAACTAAGCGAAAATAAACTTCCTCTTAAAATAGGATCTCAATTCGAATAGGATGAGACATTTGACTTACACAAAATAGAAGATATGAAAATACAAGACATTCGTTTACATTATGTAACACACTTCATGTTTCTCAATTTATATGAGATAATCACATCTTTCTTCAATCATATCATCAATAACAATTAAATCAACTGACTCACTCAAGAATTGTGTTAACTAGCAACCTTCCACGAAGTCACTCATTATTTGCCTACTTTTAATAAAGCACACTTAACTTCAAAGTTTTCTCAACCCAATCACCGAAATATGGTTAATCGGTGTTGTTGCTAGTCCAATAATATCATCTCTTAACTATATATTCTCTAACTAGGGTGTTACACACTATGGTAGAAATGTATGTCATATAACTCAATCATACGTGATCTAATCTAATATTTTTAGAAAGATCTTATTTAATTAATCAGACAAATCTTCATTATTAACTCTTAATAAATGTATTAATGAAGTCTTTGATCACATGTAATGATGGTTGAATAATGAAGATATCATGATAATAAAATAAATCATTTAGAAGTATCTGATTTGAATATTCTTAGCAATAGAATTCTTGGATAGGATATTAAGAAACTAGATATACTAATGTATGTAATGTTTTCTCATATGATAAAGATGAGTGATCTCATTGGTTATCGATGTGGAGATACTGAAATAGTTACTTATTAGTTGAATGAATTCACTTAATTAGCTGAATTGAAAACTCTGAATATTATCTCACCTAATTATCAATTGGGGTTTCTTTATTATTACAGTTGTATTGTTGAATTTCTGACCTAAGTTGCAAAAGATGTTTTGTTGGGTGGATCTTGTACTTTAACCATTGACTTATTGTTCACCGATTAGATGGTCTAATACAGTGATAAGTTAGGTACAAGGGAAACCCCACAGAGGTAATTAAGTAGACAACAACGAATCAATCACTCTCGGTAAGTGAAAATAAGCATCTTATAAGATAGTACTCTAAATCTCTCTTACCATGATAAATAAATTAAATCAAAAAAGAGCTTCAATGGATATAATGCAGAGTGTAGGATCCCATAGTGTCGATATATTAAGGGGTTACAGTCAATGCCTTACTTGTAAGGAATCGATCCATTCAGATTGGCACAATGAAAATTTTCTAATTCCTCAAATATCAACGTCTTGGTCTTGACTAGAACCGAACAACGTAACTGAACTAGTATTCAAAATGATTTCAAACACATACCTTTGTAAGATTCAAATAATTCTTATAGATTAGAGAAGATCGGGCATTTCTACGCTCATTTAGCCGCTCAAGTATGCAACTTCTAGTCTTATCCACATAAGTCACCTCTAAAGTTGGATTTTCCTCTGTGTCGGCTTCGACTACTTGTCTCAAATGAAGCTTCACCATTAAATGACAGATGCTGGGGTGGGCAAAGGAGGAGATGGCTAGGGATGAAATAGAAGTCAAACATCATTTAGACCAAATCTATATTTCATCCCTCCCCATTTAGAAGCTTTGCAACCATTGATAGTCTTGGAATTATGGAGTTCGATGGTTCAACTGGTAGAGCTATCCATGGGGGGTAGCTGTGTAACACCTTGGTTCATGGATAAATTAAGAGATTAAATTAGTGGAGTACCAATAACTATGGTTAATCAGTTTTCAAAGATTATATTGAAATAACTCCAAAGTTAAGTATGCTCTATTAAGAGTAAGTCGAAGATAGGTGACCTCCTAGGAAGGCTACTAGTTAGCACACTTATTGGTCTAATCAATTGATTTAATCGTTACATATCATATCATAGCATGACCTAGTCAAAAGATGTGCTATAACTTGCCTGGGTATGTGATATGTTATGTATGTGGTCTTGATGAGGACGTCAAGTTTTTAACGGGGTGGACTATAATACCCCTAGTTTATGGATATGTTAAGAGATAAAATCAATAGACTACCAAAAATTCCGGTTAATCAGTTTTTAGAGGTTGAGTTGAAAGAACTCTGAAGTTAAGCATGCTCTTTTGAGAGTAGGCTCAAGATGGCTGACCTCATAAGATGGCTCCTAATTAGTATGGTTGTTGGGCTAGTTAAATAATTTAATTATGACATATGATATTAAAGCATGATCCAGATGGAAGGCCTATTGTGACTTACCTGGGTGTGTGTGATATGCGATACATGTGATCTTAACAAGAATGTCAAGTCTTTAAGGGCATGGTTGGCACCATAAAATTTTGGGGATAAACTTGGTTTATCCCCAAGTTATCCCCATACCAAACAGCACCTAAAAGAGTAAAGTGTAACACTCTGATTTGTGAATATGTTAATATATTAAATAAGTGGATTACCAACAACTCTAGTTAATTAATCAAAGGTTGAGTTCAAAGAACTCTGGAGTTAAGTATGCTTTGTTGGGAGTATGTCAAGGATGAGTGACCTCCTAACTAGAAAGGTTTTTAATTAACGTGTTGTTAGATCAGTCAACTAATTTAGTCACTACAAGATGACTCACAGATAATTCTTACTTTTTACCTTGATGATTCATACATGGATTCGATATATGAACATATACTTAAATAAAAAATTAATTAATTATTAAAATTTGTTCATAATTTATCTAGTTTACGCGTTCTTTCTAAAAAATACTAGATATCATAAAAAATAAAGTAGTAAAATATAAATAAGGCTAATAAAATTAGTAAAACTTATCTGGTATGTTGTGATATATATAGATAGATATTTACATTGACTAACACTTGTATTATCATGGTGAGTGTGACGTTGTCCGCCAAACGTTAGAACAATAAGATGAGAAAAGGAGGCCGGGGGCGGTACATTTTTTATTATAAAGTTGCGGAGTTCGGCCATGAGCCGAACTCACCCAACCAACCACGACGTGCTCGAAGATAGAGAGGGGGAGGGGTGGAAGACGATGGAAGGAATTACACCCCCTCACGACAAACAAACAGGAGAGACTTGACGACGAGGAGTACAATAAGAAGAAGAAGGAGAGGGACACTCTCAAGGGCGTCAATACGAGACCACAATAGGGCTTGTCACAAATGTGAGGTCGGGGCCGCACTGCCAGGTCAGGGTGCCGGACGCTTCGGTGGCGGTGCCGCTGCCCGCCTTGCTGAATTTCACGGAGAACACCTTCTTCTCATCTGCCGCCGTGAAACGCAGCTGCGAGGGGGAGACTCCCACCCTGACGCCCGGTGGCTCAACCACCGAGGCGCGGCACATGGTGTTCGCCGGCCCAACGTTGGTCACGGTCCGGGTCACCACCCGGGAGAATTTGTTAGCCGACGTCAGGAATATCCGGAAAGAGGGATAGTTCAGCTGGTCCGGGTCAAGTCTCCCCACGGCGGCGCAGTTGACGTTGCGACGGGCGACGATGTCGACTTGGCGACTTGTGTAGTGGAGGCCGCATAGGAACCGGATGTAGTCGGCTGGAACGTTATCGTAAAGGAGCCTCGGGTTGGCTGCTCTCACCGGGCGCACCTCGCCGGAGCCCATGGCAAAGAAGGAGGCAGGTTTACCCGTCTGGTCTGGGATCGGAGCAAGCCCGGTGTTGTGAGACATGGCCGAGGTCATCATGGCGGATTTGATGGCGGCGGGGGACCAGGTGGGGTGTATCTTCTTCAGCAGCGCCGCTATGCCGCTCAAGTGGGGTGTGGCCATGGAGGTTCCCGAGAGGATGTTGAACCCGGACGGCGGCGAACCCACGGGGGAATTCCAGGCGGCGAGGATGTTCAGACCGGGGCCGATGATGTCCGGCTTCAGGATTCCCGGGTTCACGGTGCTGGGCCCCCTGGAGGAGAAGGAGGCCACCGACGGGGCGACGGGTTCTCCGATCACGGTGCCTCTGAGTAGGATGGAGGCATTCGCGGTGGCCGTCGACCGGAGATAGGCTTTGATTCTCTCCCCGTCGTGGAAGGTCACATGAGATGCAGGGAGATCAGGGTATCTGTCATTGTCAGCCTTGACGGTGTATCCTTCGCTCACGGTGTTGGCGAGAATCATGGCGGCGCCGCCGGCCTTCTGCACGTTCCTAGCCTGGATGACGGCGCTGAACCCGGCGCTGTCGCATAGCACCATCTTACCGCGGACGTCGAGGCCGGTAAAGGAAGAGGAAGAACAAACCCCGGCGTGAATCAGGCGTAGTGGCGTGGCGTCCGACGAAGTTTGGAGAAGAGACTCGCCGTTGAGCTGCAATCCGTTGCCCAGCCGGACTGTGGCACCGAAGCTCCTGTCCATGCTACCGGCGCCGACGGTGAGCATCCAAGGCGCTTCGTTAGAGGAGTTTTTTTTTCATCTAACGCACTTTTTTTTTTAATTTTTAAAACTAACACGGTAAAACTTTGTTTTGTAAATCTAACGCACTTTGGTCCAAGTCGAGTTTTCAAAACTCGACTTTGACCGAAAACGGCAAACAGTCTCGACTAATGACGGCGAAACGGGATTAGTTTAAAGTCGAGTTTTTACAACTCGACTTTAAAGTCGAGTTTTGAAAACTCGACTTTCCCACACGTTTTTTTTCACGGGTTTGGTTTAAAGTCGAGTTTTCAAAACTCGACTTTAAAGTCGAGTTTTGAAAACTCGACTTTCCCACACGATTTTTTTCACTCCCGTTCTTCGTTAATAGCCGGGTTTGGTTTAAAGTCGAGTTTTCAAAACTCGACTTTAAAGTCGGGTTTTGAAAATTCGACTTTAAACTAATCCCGTTTCGCCGTCATTAGTCGGGACGGTTTGCTGTTTTCGGTCAAAGTCGAGTTTTCAAAACTCGACTTTGACCAAAGTGCGTTAGATTTACAAAACAAAGTTTTACCGTGTTAGTTTTAAAATTTAAAAAAAAAAGTGCGTTAGATGAAAAAAAAACCCCTTCGTTAGACAGCGTCCGCGGCGACGGTCCACTGTTCCCGGCAGCCATGCTGACGAAGATGCCCTTCTGCACGGCCGCGAACGTTCCGATGGCCTTGGGGTCTTTGTAGAACTCACGCGCCACGTACGAACCGAGGGACAGCGAGACAACGTCGACGCCGTCGAAGATGGCCCTGTCCAGGCCGGCAAGAATGTCGCTAGTCGCACATCCCCGTTGGCCGCACACCTTATAGATGGCAAGATGTGCGAGCGGCGCCATGCCGGCGGCCGTCCCAACGGCGTTCCCGTACGCGGAGGCGTTGGCGACGAAGCACCCCGCCGCCGTGCCGGCTGTGTGCGTGCCGTGGCCTTTCAAGTCGTACGGCGGTATTCCCACGTTGGACAGCGGCGGCTGCATCCCCTGCATGGCCTGGGACCCGTAAGTGAAGTCCTTGGCCCCGATGATCTTGTTGTTGCACTCCGTAGTCGGGAAGTCGCACCGTCCCTTCCACTTGCGAGGCGGCGGGGGGACGTCGCACCAGAAGGATATGTGGGTAGGGTTCAGGCCGGAGTCCAGAATCCCGATGATGATGCCCTTCCCGAAGTCGGCGAGCGTCCATACACCGGAAGAATTAGAAGCATCCTCCCTGTTGAGTCCAAGAAAGGCGGGAGAGTAAGTGGTCTGGAGAGACGACAGCTCGTCGGGGTAGGCGGCCAAGAAGCCCTCCGCCTCCCCCATCGCCGCGAGCTCCCCCTCCGTCAGCCTGGCGGCGAACCCGCTGACGACATGGCGGTACGCGTAGAGCAGCCGTGGCTGCTCGGCGATGCCCGGAGCTGGCAGGAACGACCTGTACCAGTCCTCCAGCTGCAGCTGGCCCTCGTACTCATCGGAAGACAAGGGGCCGCCTGAAGGAGGTGGCTGGACGTGGACTATATACGTCCGCAGGTGATCACTGCCGTGAAGCTTCTCCTCGTCGGAGGGAAGCCGCAGGATCTCCTGGGAATACGAAGAAGAGATCTGGAAGCTGGAAGCGAGCAAGAAGAATAGGAAGAACTTAGCACCGCCGGAAGGCAGCCCCGCCATGATCGATATACCCTATGCAATGATATCAATGCACTGCCGCTCGGTGGACTGCAAACTGGTGGGTATTTATAGGGAGATAATTAACCTGCGAAGATCTGTTTCAGCCTTCCTCTTGAGCTGGCGTTCTCTCGAGCGGATGTACGAAGGAAAAATTCTTCATTTAAATAAAAAAATAATTTTTTTATGATTTGATTTATGACAATTAATCTAATGATTTAATATATTATTATGTTTAAAGTTAAAAGTCATTATTACATATAATATAGATTATTAAAGAGTAATATATTTATTTTTTATGTTAAGCATACTTGATTTATAGCTGTAAAATATTATTATATTTAGAGTGAAAATTATTATGACTACAAATCTATTTAGTGCAAATGATTTATAGAAATAAAATATTAATACCCTTAGAATGATTACATCTACGTAGTATTGTAATCTTTAGAATGAAAATCTATAGAGTAATAAAATCTTTGATTCGGGACATTCTATTTATCGAAACGTGATTACATCTACAAGGTGTATTATAATCTTTAGAATGAAAATTTCGGACATCTGTAAAAATTTGAATACGTTTGAAATAAAAGTTATAATATTTTATTATATCAAGATTTAAATTTAACAATAATTATTACATTCCATTTATAAAAATAGTTTAAATCTATTCTAAATCATGAAATATTAATCTATTCATCATTTCAAGCTGACTAAATCTGATTTATTACTACGAAGTAATATATATTATTCGATTTATAACTAATTTCATCAAGATTTAAATATAACGTAAATAATATTTAAATATCTCGGCAGTCAATTAATCCACGGGGCAAGAGTTAAAGGCCAATATCTTTTACAATCTTTAACATCCATTTAAGTCATATACCTATTTTATTAAATAAAAAAATTGTATAGTTATTGTCTTATCACAATAGAAACTCCATAAAAAGTGAAATTAACATTTTTTGTAACGATCGACTAAATCATTTGACTGTCCCAACAACTTTGCTACTTCTCAAGAGGTCACCCATCCTCCAAGAATAATACACTTAACTTCGAAATCCTTTGAACTCAACCTTCGAAAAAATATTTAACTAGGCTTGTCGGTATTCCATTGATTTAATTTTTTAATATATTCATAAATCGGAGTGTTATGATCTATCCCCTTAAAGATTTGACGTTCTCGTCGAGATCGCACATATCCCAGACGAGTCGTATGGACCTTCCGAGTGGGTCATGCTCTGATACCATATGTAACGATCGACTAAATCAGTTAACTGACCCCAACAACAACTATGCTACTTCCCAGGAGATAATCCACGTAATCTTCATGGATAGCACGTTTAATTTCAGAATTTTTTCATCTCAACTTCCGAAAAACTGATTAACCAATGTTATCGATAGTTCAATGATTTAATCTCTCAACGTATTCATAAATTGTTGTATTACACTTTTTCTGATGGAGCATAGGAAGAGTAATGCCATCACAAAGAAATGGAGAGAAAGTTTTGTACATTTTCAGATTCGGATCTACCATTATTAAAGAGGGTGCCTTGAAACGGACCTATGATTAATTCAGCTTGCATTTTTTAAGCATACCTCACCATAGCAAGATAATTTTATACGAACGGTTGACGAATTCAGATTTTATTTTAAACTTATCACAGAAAGCATCGACATATAATTAAGAACCCCCGTACGTGTCCCACCTCAAAACCCTGATGACAGTGTTTTCTGATCGAAGCCCACGTGCTTCCACGTCACGCGCAGATGGCTCCCACGTGAGACCACCGATCTTGGTCGACGCAAAATCTGATTTTAATCCCTCCTTCCGCTGTCATGATGTCACTATGATTGAGGGTAGAAGTGGAACAAATCGGAACGGACACTGGTTCCAACGAAGTAGCTTGGCACACGGTAGCTGAGATTTTAGAAAATTTTGAAAAGAGTATATATGCTAGAATATATGAACACATGTGGGCAACAAAATGTTAGAAATGCTCGGAAAATCAGTTGTTGTCTAATGGGGGTGTTTGGTTGCGTGATAATGAGCATTTTAATTTTAATTTTTAAAAATTGTAGTAAAAATTTATTTTAAAAATGTTTGACATGTGTTACAATTATTAATTTTAAAAATTTTTTCACTCTCCTCCACGTGATGGAGAAAAAAAGAGGTATTGAGCATTTTTTTTTCAAAAGAGCACAACCAATGCACATGGTCCACAAGCCTAACCCATGTGCTAGATAAATGACTTTCATTTATGCACCAAACACCTTACCATCATTTCTAAAAATGATAATATTTTTGTCAAACATTATATTTTTATAATTTTTAATTTTAAAATTTGTCAAGTTTCAATGTGTGATATCATTTTTTATCATGAAACCTTATAAAAAAATAAAATGCAACCAAACACCCCATAAATGTACGCAAAATCAGTTAGATATAAAGTACATTTTACGTACTATATGATTTTCTCTGGCTTAAGTGTACTGTTTGGAAGTGGACAGATGAGATACACTTCGTATAGAACTACTTCTCGATTTAAATTGCTTCCGAATGCCGTTTAAGTTGGATACAATAATTAAGATAAATACGTATAAAATGTTATAAGATCATCTAAATATTGTCACTTTATTTGTTATACGATGAAAATAATATTTGAATTGTCTATTATATTTTCATCTGAATCATGTTGTGTAAATTTCTTGCTATCTACTGTATATGTGTGTTTCGACGAATATTTGTATTTATGTATACGTGGATATTTTGCAAGAAAATATATATCTACTATTCCATATTCATGTGTGACTAACTCCAGTTATTTTAAATATTTTTTTAGATAA
Source organism: Cryptocoryne crispatula var. balansae (assembly GCA_036172225.1). NCBI lineage: Eukaryota > Viridiplantae > Streptophyta > Magnoliopsida > Alismatales > Araceae > Cryptocoryne > Cryptocoryne crispatula. Next base: position 15,609,141 of record CM069921.1, read on the forward strand.
TTAGAATCATATAACAAATTTCAGATAAAGAACATATTTGGTTGATTGAGTTAGGATGGTACCAAATTGATTGTGAGATTTGATGTACATATTTAAAAATTTTAAACGTCAGCAGATTAAATTTTATTTTTGTAGAATATTTATAATTATTTTACGTGCTGTGTTTTAAAACTATATATATATATATCTAATTATGAGTAACTTACCTTTCAAAAGCTAAAAGACTTATCATCACCCATGTGCGATCTCCGTCAGCCCCGTGACAAGCTCATGATCTCTTGATCCCATCAGAGCATGACCCCAGGAACCCTAGCTAGGGATTTAGATCAGTAGCTAGGGTTGCTGTACAGCACATGTTATTTCTGTTGTGGGGTTTGATTATATGTAATACCCCGGTTAATTATAAAAAAAAATTTAAATTATTTCCTTCTGCGGACTCCCCCCTCCCACCTGGACTCTCTCTCTCTCTCTCTTCCCCCCCTCCTTTGGCCCGCCGCTTGCCGGATTTTGCTCCCCCTTCCACCCGGACTCCCCCTCTCTGCTCAGACTCTGCTCTCTTCTCCCTCTTGGTTACGGAATCCTCCCCCCCTCTATTTATTTCCCACCCAGCAACCCCGCACCCTCGCCCTCCCTTCTTCTTCTTCTTCCTCTTCTTCTTCTTCTCTCCCGCGGGCGCACCCAGCACCCGGATGCCCCCGCCTCCACCTCCCTTCTTCTTCTCTTCCGTGCGCGCGCAGCAGCCCCCGCGCCCGCCGACGCCGCCCGCGGCCTGCGCCGCCGCCGCCATCGCCTAAGCCCCCCCCTCCCGCGGTTCGTCCCGCGAGTGCACCCTCCCTTCGCGACGCCGCCGCTGCGCCCTCCACCGGCCGCTGCGCCACGCCCACCCGCGATCGACTGCCGCCGCCACCTGTCCCGCGCAACAGCGCCGCCTCCGACGCCAGCCCCGCCGTCTTCCCACGCGCCGTGCGCGTCGCCGCCCACCGACGCCCACGCGGCTGTCACCGGCCGCCGTCCGCCGCGACCCCCGCCGTCGACCGCGCGGCGCCGCCGCCCGCGACGCCGCCAGCCCGCCGCCCAGCCCGCGGCGCCCGTCGCCGACATCCGCCGCGCGCGGCGGCCGTGCGAGCTGCGCCCGCCTACCACCACCGCGCCGTCCCGCCGCCGCGAAGCCGCCCTGCCTTTCCACGCACCGTGCGCGTCGACCCCCGCCGGCCACGAGCCCGCCGGCCGCGTGAGCCATCGCCGCCCCGGCCACCGCACCGCCGCCTGCTCTCCCTCCCCGCCGGCCACCGCACGTCGCCGCCCGCCGGTCGCCGCCGTCCGCGGCCGATCTCCCGACGTCGCCGCCGGCCACGGCCTCCCGCGACGCCCCGGCCTCCGCCGTCGCCGCCGCCCGGCGACAGCCCCCCGGCGCCCGCCGCGTCGCCACCCTCCGCGCGTGCACCCCTCGCGCCCCGGTGCGCCAACCGCCCCCCCCCCTCCACGGTATCCCCTCTCTCCTCTCTCTCCTATCGCTCCCCTCCCTCCCTCTCTCTCATATCGTTTTTCTCTCTCCCCTATCATTCTCTCTCTCTCTCCTATCCGATGACCATATTCTCTATTTATTCTTTGTTATTCTATTATCTCTTTAAATTAACTTGCTGTCAGGATACTACCATTTGATTCCATCTTTCGTCGTCGTCATGACCACGACGGTATATTCTTCACCCGGATCGACTCCGTTGGAATTTCGTGCGCCGTTCGCCGTCGCCGTCAAGATAGGCGTCTCGGCTATTCTTAGCACTCTAATATTTTGATTAAACCTTAAGAATCATGTTTAGATCACCAGGGTTAGAAGATTGTATTTAATGGGCTGTTTTGGATTTATTAGCATGTTTAGTTAGAGTTAGATTAATTTGTCTAGATCGTGCATGCTTAGATTAATTCGGTTATTCAAGTATGCTAGTCATCATGATAGGTTTTGTTATGTTTTAATCTAGTTAGTTTAGTATAGTTGCATCACGATAACCTTTAATATATATTCTGATTTATTAAAAAGCCGATGTAAGGATTAGGCATAGTGGTGTTAAAACTTAGTTTATTTTCTTTTATTAGATAGATAGTTCTGTTTAAGTATGTAATTGTCATGTTTAGCTTGTAATTGCATGATCTTATTCATATGCATTAGTTTGTGTTAGACTGTGGTCTGGTATGCAAATATGTGGTGCATAGAACCATGGGTGTTCATCTATGTATTTCATGTTTGATTTGCCAATTTAAATGTTCATGTTTTACTGTCTGAGCTTAATTATATGCTTGCATGGTGTGGAATGTGGTTAGTGCAGTGAGCTGCATTGTGATGGAAATGTACTTCACCAGACTAAATTAGTGTCCCGTGGGCAGCGGAGATTAGTTGAATCTGGAGCATCCTTCGATCCCAGATACCGCGGTTCATCCTAAGTACTCCCCTGCCTAGGGGTACTATGGGATTTAGTTACTATATGTTACTTCCTACTATATGGTAAATCTGGTGCTAGTTTTGTGATGTGACTACATTTATCAGATGGAGCGTGGTATTTACTCAGACAGGTGTCTAGTTGTGTATTTTGGCATATATGTTAGTGGTCTAGTTGTGTTCTTGGTTTTATGTCAGGTTATGTGCATACCTAGAGTAGTCTAATGTGTAGGTTATGTCGGTTTTAATGCATTTAGAGTCATGTTATCATAAGGGGTAGTAGAATGACCTTGTAATCAATTAATTAAAGATATATGATTAGTTAAATCCTATGTATTAAATCTGATTTTTTAGGCTTAATATGTATAGTATACCATTAGAAATCATTATTATAGTGGGGTAGTTCGGGTGTAAGTCCTACTGGGTCTGTTGTGACTCACCCCTTTCGTTGTTAATATTTTCAGGAGTGCAGGTTTAGCGCAGCAGAAGCGTAGTGGTGTTGTGGAATTCGAGGAGCTAGTGGATTTCTCATTCAATGTTGGTATTTAATTTGTTAGATAGATGTTTTATTATTATGTTATTAAGTTGTAAAGTTTGGAATTATGAATTTGGATTGTGATTTTAGTCTTATTTGGTTCCAGACCGATATCCTTTCCCGTTACGTCGCCGGATTATCTTCCGCTGTGCATGTTAAAAATCCGGGTCGTGACATTATATGATAACAAAAAATTCTATTTTAATTTTTAAAAATTATATGAAAAATTGTTAAAAGATGTATTTAATAATCTTTGACAATTTTATATTTAGAAAGTGAATTTATTTTTAAACAAGAAATATCTCACTTCTTTTTTTTTCGTGATTCTTTACTTTATTTGATCACAAATGATAGTTACCTTTTTTTGTTATCATATCCTTCTAAAAAAAAATATCATGAGCTTGTCACTGGGCTGACGGAGCTCATGATTTAATTTATTTTTTATTTTAATATAATTTTTTATCATAAAAAACTACAAAAAATTATCATGTAATCAAACACCTCATAAAGAAACAAAATAAACAATTGTACCTTGTAACATCGCCCGGACGGCTTGTATTTGGAGGTTGGGTGGTCTTTATCTTACCAAACATGTAGACTGCAATAAATGAAGGGAGAGAATGAACAATCCTTCTTTATAAAAAAAAGCAAATTTTTGACGGAGGTGACAGCCATCCGAACATTAGAAGTTAGAGTTTTTCTTAAACTAACGTATTTATTTATTAATATTATAAAATTAACATATAATTTTTTTGTTTTACGAATCTAATTCAGTTTCACTTAATCAATATATTACGTAGAAAAGTTAAAGTCGACCCAAAACATTACTGCTTTTACTATATTGTCAGAATTAAAAATAAGATTACAAAGTCAGACAACAGATCAGTACCAACTAGGCAATATTAAAGTGACATGTTTTAAAATCATACAAGAGAAGTTCGATGGTCAAATATAATAAACTTATTTTTTATTAATAGAGTATTAAGTTTGTAAATTGAGGATTGTCTGGTTTGAATTTGTACGATCCGTCTGATTCAATAAAATCAGAACATTTGAAACTATAGGGTTACATTCTTGGATATCTTAATTTTGACTCTAAATAATTATTAACCACAGCAACCTCAGTCGCTTATTTATAAATCTACTTATTTTGAAATTTTTAAAAACTCATTCGTATAGTTTCAAATGTTCTAATTTCATTGAATAGAACAGATCGCTCAAATTCAAACTTAATGAGATCAAAACATTTAAAATTATATGATTGGACTTCTAAACTTCTCAAAAGAAGTAGATTTATGAATGGACAATCGTGATTAATCTGGGTTAATAATTTTTTGGAGTTGAAATTAAGATATACGGAAGTGTAACCCTATAGTTTCAAATATTATGATTTTATTTGAACTGAACAAATTGTTCAAATTCAAACTTGACATCCATCAATTTACAAAATCCATCCCAAACTTTTAATGCTCTTTAAAAAAATATTAAAAAAATAACAAAATTTAAAGTCATATTGCCACAATAGTCCTATTGCTACAATATGACTTTGAGGTTAATATTTTAATATTTTTTCTAACAGAGCATTAAATGATCGGTATGGATTTTGCAAATTGAGAGTTATCGGGATTGAATTTGAACGATCTATTCGGTTCCATGAGATCAAAATATTCGAAACTATGGATTGGACTTCTAAACTTCTCAAAAGAAGAAAATTTATAAATGGACGATCAAGATTGCTCTAAGTTAATATTTTCTTGGAGTTGAAATTAGGATTTTCAGATGTGTGACTCTACAGTTTCAAATGTTTCAATTTCATTGAACTAAACATACTGTTCAAATTAAAACTCGACAACCCTGAATTTACAAAATGCATACCAAACATTTAATGCTATGTAAGAAAAAATTTTAAAATTATAACAAATTTTAAGGTCTTATTTCTAAAGTATGACTTTGAGGTTAATTCTTTTTAATTTTTTTTCCAGTGCATTAAATGCTCGGTATTGAGGGTTGTCGGATTTGAATTTGAACGATTAATTCAATTCAATGAAATCAGAACATTCGAAACTATAAGATTGTACTTCTAAACTTTTCAAAATGAGTAGATTTATAAATGAACAACTGAGATTAAATGGACACCTTTTTGGGACATTTTCTATCTATTTGACCTGAAATATTGCGTGACAAGTGTATGCACGAGACATTTACTACGATGACTAGTCAAAATGCCTTGGTAAATGGGGAGTTATGTCCAAAAGTCCACTCTTTTCTCGTCACTACAAGATTAACGGCTTTTCGAGACAGTGGAAAGTTGTCCCAATTTAGTATAAAATTGTACCTAATAATTAATAGGGATAACCAAGCACCCGCCGGCAAATCGTCCCGAAAAGGTCCGCCGCTAATACTTTTAGCGATGGCAAAAAGAAAACTGTCCTCAAAAAGCTAATTTGGGACGTTTAATTTCACCGTTTCAATAAGATCATTTGTGACCACTAAAAGGTCGTCCCCAAAAGATTATTTGTGATGACTAAAAGAGTCGTTCCCAATAAAATTATTTGCGATGGTTGAGAAAATCATCCCAAATAAGTTTATTTGCGACCCTTGAGAAAGTTGTCTCCAATTAAATTATTTGCAACGCTTAAGAAAATCGTCACCAATATGATTATTTGCAACGATTAAGAAAATCGTCTCTAATAAATTTATTAGAGGCCATTATTTTCAGTCCCTAATAACATAATTAGGGATGGCTATTTATTAGCTCATAATTATCTTATTAGGGACTAATTTCATATGTCCCAAATAATAAGTATTCATGGTCATTTTTATTTAGGGTCAATCATTTATAATATTAGAGATGATGAGTGTCATCCATAATAACTAAAATTTTATTAAAAAATATTTTAAATATTTGATTTTAATAAAAGTTCAATCTTGTAAGTCTGCAAGTTTTCATTCAAATAAGAATTGATCACAAACAAATAACAAGTATCATAAATCATTGATAAAGAAGTCACTAAGTATGTCATAAACTACACAACAATATCAAAATGAATGTCATATCAAATACAATAACTCACTCATCCTCACCAAAATCTCTCTCATCTTCTTCCTCTCCCTCATTTGTTTCCTCATGTTGTTGTGACATCATGAAAGCACCTTTGTATTGGTTCATCTGAGCGGCACTATCTCACATATTTGATTGTTCATACTTTGTAATATTTTCTGCAACTTTTGCAGTAACCTGTGCAGTGACTTGAGAAGCTATTATCTCATCCATCTTCTCTTGTTGCATTTTCAATCTCATTTCCTTATCTATAATGACTTTCTTCAAATTTTCAATTTCTGACTCATATTGTGACTGTCTTTGAATAATATTGTTGTATGATGAGATATTATTTCTTCCATTTATGGTGCCATACCAACTCTAAATAGTTTGTCTTCTACCACCACATCGGATTCGTCATGATTTATCTTTTCCCATGACTTGAATGAATGCTTCCTTAGGAGTAAGTGGTGGTTGACTGTTGTCGGCATCTAATTCATTATTTCAGGAGTTTGAGTCATCAACTGCATCATATGATCCTGAAACAGAATATAAGATTGGTGATGAGCTTCATAAACTAGATATATAGAAAATATTATCCATGAGCACTTATGTTACCATCATTTGACAACTTTCTTTTCTACTCCATATAACATTGCCATCTGGTTGAGGACGAGTTTGAAACATTTGAAAAACCTCTGGACGTGCAGGATGACGACCTTCTTTTTGAATCTGTTTAACATATAAAGTTAAAATTTAAAGGTACAACTAAAATTGCTAGCCAAAACTCATGTTTAAAATTGATACATACAAAGTTTGTCTCTAGTTGATGGATGCTTGTCCTCCCTTTTTGGTAAGTCATTGACAAATGAGAACAATTGTCCTTATTTTTTTGACTATGTTTCTATAAGACATAAAATTATGAATATCATAAACAACCCACTGTTCAATTTTTAATATTTAAAATCTATACCTTGTTTTCCTCTTGTATCCATATCTCGCAAATGTGCTTCCATTGATTGTAGTCACAATTAAGTGGAATATTTATGTATGCCTCTTCAAATGATCGTCCTATAAAATACTGGAAGAACAATTATAGGTAACAAAATATACAAGCACCATTAAAAATTGAATGTCTAAGATGTTACCTTCTGCTTTAAATGAGCTCTTTGCTTTCTTTGTAACTTTCCTATCTGTCTAAATATCTCAGAATCTATGGTAGCAGATCTTTGAAAAGTAAAATGTTGCTGCAAATATGAAACATTCTTAACAACACAAAAATAAAAAATAACAATTAAAGATATGGAAATGTATGCCCGATTGTGCAACTTTACACGTCATTTTTTATGGAAATGTTTGCCCATAAACCAATCATGTGATATGGTTCTACATTTATTGTATTTTATTATTCAATTTTAATAACATCATTTTCTTTGCTTGCACTTTCTAGATATGTCTATCGTAATGAAGTTGTAAGTTGGATGCAATGATAGTTGAATCATTATGAGATTATGATATTGAGATCAATTATTTAGAAGCATATAATCTAAATGTTCCTAGTCATAGGATATTTGTGATGGGATATCAATGATTCAGATTGACTAATATAGTATATATGATATATTCTTATATGATAAGAATGATCGATGTCATTAGTCATTAGTGTGGAGACACTTAGGTTCACGTATAGGTGCTCATTGGGGAATGAATTCACTGACGTGGCAAATTTAAAATATCTAAATAGTATCTTACCTAACTGTCAATTAAGATATCATATCACAACGTTTGTATAGTTGGATCTTTGACCTAACTTACCAAAGATGTTTTGTTGGTTGTACCTTGTACTTTGACTATTAACTTATAGATCACTGAGCTCTATGAATTAGTGTAGTTAATGGATTGATACATAAGAAACCTGGTGGAGGTAATTAAATGAACAATAGGGATCATCCATTCTTAGTAGGAGAAAGAGAATATCTTATAAATAGCACTCTAAATCCTTAACCAATATAGATAGAATAATTGCTAAAATATTTTTCCAATTGATTTGATTCCAAATATAATATTTCATAGTGTCGAAATATTTAGGAGTTGAAAGTTGATGCCATACTTTTATCCAACCAGGACATTGGATGGATAAGAGTTTATATCTATGTGATAACCAATGATGGAAAGACTCAACAGAGATTAGATCATTCCCAAAGTGGTTTGGGATCATAAGGATGCGACTTATATACCCTTCATGATAGGATGTCCATTAATTATATTTTTAAATAATGAATTTAACATAAAATAAGTTGATCTTTTATTTTAGCCTCCACCAAATGGGATCTTGGGTCTAGTGGGTCACAAATAAGGACTAATTCATTTGTTGGGGTTAGGAAAGTTATTTATGAGAAAGGAGTTTTTGTGAAAACTCCACCTTTTATTAATACCAATGAATGAAAGAAGCAAGATGTTCTACAAGCCAAAGACATGTCAATTTCATCCCTACTTTTTCTCTAGCACCATTCCCACTTCAAAGGGCAATCTTGGATGGTGAAGCTCAAATCGAGATAAGTTGTTGAGGCCAGTGTGAAGGAGAACCCGATGTCAGACACGGTTGCCGTGGATATTACTAGTAGTTGTGCACTTGGGCAACTCTATGACCATGCGTACACTCCATCTTCTCCGATCTTAAGGGGTTATTTGATTCCCACAAAGGTGTGTAGTCCAAGTAGTTTTGATCTCGTGTTCAGTTTGCTTTCTCAATTTGAAACTAGACTAAGATAATGATATATGACGGATCAAAATTTTATGCTACACCATTTGATATAGATCGATTTCTTACAATGGTATTAAATCTTGGTCAAAGTCTCGTTCAAATCTAACAATGTTTTGACATCATTTTGTGTTTTTGTATGGTTTTGAAATTGTGCAAACATCCATTTTTACAAAGCCACCATATTTTATATGTGAAACATATTAGAGTATGATTTCTCTCTTATGAATCTCATAAAATCGGCTTTCCAACGCATATTCCAGTTCAAATTTTGGACTTTTGGATTGTCTGGAGCAAAGCTAGAAAGATGGTGATTTTCTCATTTTGGGCATCAGAACCAAAAAGGGAAAACTCTTATTTTTCGCCCTACTCGTGAATGTTTGAGGTCATTTGATGGTATATGAATGAATAAAATTTGTTTTTATAACATTTCTCTAATTTTCCTGGCACAGAACGATGAAGGGAGGATAGATTTGTATTTTCCTACTGGCGGTCATCTTCGTAATAACGAATTATTGTTTCAATTTTCACGGAGATTTTTTACTACCATTTTTTGTAAAATGGATCTAATAGCTCTTGTATTGTTCCATAAATGGTATGTTATTTTTATAGATTTTTTTGAGATTGGAAAGTCCGGATTCTCGAAGGGTTTTAAACCCTATTTCGTCACATTTTCTTATGCATATCGGGTTTAGAAGGTGGATTTCGGACCGTCAAACCCCCAACAAGATCCGGTTTCATCGGATCTGGATCCATGTGCAGGAGGGGTGTAAATGGAATCCGATATTCCGATTCGATTTCGATAAAAATTAACAGGTTTAGAACTTTTTTTGTATCCTATAAACTGTAGGAATTGGAATCAGATATTCCGGTAACTTATTGGAATCAAAATTAGTTGATTTCATTTCCATTAATACGATTTCAATAAAAAATAATTATATATAAATAAAATTTAATAAAATAAAGTTAAGTAAACTATAAAAAATATAAAATAATAAAATAATAAAATTAAAGTTTTATTGACTTGTTTTTAAATAAAATTTAATATTTTTATGTATTTTGAAATTTATCAATTTGAATCTGATTTTGATAACGAAATTAGAATCGAATCGAAATTGAAATATAGTGATTTCGAAATTATCGAAATCAGAATCTCTTAACCCTTATCGGAATTAGAATCGAATTCTGATGATTCTACTACCGAATTTGACCCAATTACAGCTCTAATGTGCGGGGCCATAGGCCTCGCCCTCATGCCTTGTGAGCGAGGTGGTGTGTGACGCGACACGCACATCTACGTCCGCCCACTTAGCACTTAGCCTGACGCATTGAGCCGGCCACTATTTTTTAAAAATTTGTTTTAAATAAAATTAAATGCAAAAAAATAATGATAAAACTCCAAAAAATTCATTCTATAAAATTATCTAACAAATAAATGAAGAGTTTGATAATGTGTCCTATTGTCATAGTTTTAATCATAGGGACTGCTCGTAAAATGGGTCGTTTACACTGTCTTTTTTTTAAAACCTTTCACACGCTCTTATTTAGATGTCAGAAAAATGAGAGTTATCGAAATATAATTCATTAACTATGGTAAATGGTGGATTTTGACATCCCTAACATGTACTCTAATGATGTTTTCTGAAGCGACCTATTAATAAATATTAAAATTTTAAATAAAAAATGATTTTTATATTTTAAATTTATTATTATAAAATTATTTTGAAATGAAAAACTCAATAACTACTAATCTTAGAAAAATATTTATTTGAAATTTAAATTATTTTCCTACTCTAACTGAATTGAGTTCTAAACATAAAATTTATAAAATAGTTTAAAATTAACTAAATAATTAAGGTACTTTTAAAAAAATAAAAATGATCAGATAATAAATTAAGACGTGATTTAAAAAACTAAATGCACTTAACCAAACCGTAGATTAATTTATTTTTTAAGCATAAGTATTTGTAAACTATAAAGCTTTAGTTATAAGATTCAAAATATCTTCTAAAGAATTAAGCAGTAAACATTCGTAAAATATCTTACACCAAAAGAAGTTAAAATATTTTTAAGAAAATCATTTCCTAGGTACCAAATAGCATATATTTTTATTTTACACAAAATACTGATTAGATGTGAATGATTTTCAATATTTTAACTTTTTCCATGGATTCAAATAAAAAATTAAATAATGTAATAAAATTATAAAATTAATAAAATTAACTGTTTTTTAAGACAAATAATTTATAAGCATCTAAATATTAAAACATTTTTCGAATTTTAACAAAAAATAACTTTATGCAAAATACTTTACTTAAATTATTTTTTGCATCAATATTTTACTATATATAAATAATTTGATTATATAAATATTAATAAAATTACTTACAACTATTATGTTCTCATTGAAGCATTTCGCAAAATGTCTACTAAATGTTCTATGAAAATATTCTACTAACAATCAAATGCCGGCCCATGATTTCCTATTTCATGAAAAGTAGATTCAACTCATATTTTTTTCCTAAATTTTGGTTTCATAATAAATCAAATGGACCCTTAATTCTGAAATTTAAAAAAAATAATTACATAAAAATAAAATTAATTATTAAATAAATTGATTAAAAATATGATTTAATAGAATACAAATTAGTACATTAATTTTATCTCCTGCAAAATTTTATGAAAACATGAATAGTCTAAATTCTTTAGACTTGCTTGAATGTTTCACATAAAATGTTTATGTGATTATTTCATGATACTTCTTATAAATACACAATTATGAAATTGAAATGTTCAAAAACTAATAATTATAATTTTATGATATAACAATTATGTCATAATAACTACCACGGATTCACATTATGTTCATGTGATGAAAGAGTGTGTAACTGCTTGAATGATCATGAACCTAGAATGTGTCTTTAATGGAAAAAATAACTATTTTAAACAAGTGGTATTCATTTAACTTATCATTTAAATCCACTCAATACTTGATAAATTATAAATATTCAATCTATTGAAAATCTAATTAAAATTAATGTCAACGACATTATTACATCATAAATTTTGACACTTGACTCGAATTTAAAATAGATGAAGATGGATATTTAGCATACCTTCAATATTCCAAACACATAAGTTTTAATGTTAGAAAGAATATCTAACAAAGGATAAACAAGGTGTAATTAAGAAAAGAAGGTTTATATGTTCTAAACATTGTTGAAGGAAGAAAGATTCAAAGTATGATAACATTATTTTTCATTAGCTAGAAATAAGATAGGGTTGTTTAGAAAGAATTACTTTTGTCATTAACATTAACAGGATGTACAAACTTAGCTAATGAGTTAAGGATCGTAATCATGAATTAGAAACCCCGACCAAGTCATATATACTTAGATGCCATAGAAAATTAGATGACACCAATGTTGTTGTTGTCAATGTAGGGAGAGTAGTAGAATAAGACCTAGGCAGCTATTCTATCTAATGTCTCACCAAGAAGATGGAAGAAACAAACTTAGATTCATGAAAAATGACACGAGGAATTATTTGCAAACCAAACGACAATATCAAGTGATGAAATTTGACACCGAAGGGCTACTCGAACATTTTCACCATAGACAAATAGAAGACCCTTCCGTTACTTATTTCTTACATGTTGATGAGGATGACCTTATCACCAACATTTTATGGGTAGATTACATAATGTGCATGGATTACGAAAGGTTCAGTAATGTGTTATATTTGATACAACATATAAGACCAACAAATATAGATAGCCTTTTGCCCATTTCAATGGTGTCAACCATCACAGCAAACTATTATCTTTAGTGCTACTTTATTACATAATGAGCCAATTGGCATATTTAGATGGCATTTTAACACTTTTATAGGTGTCATGCATGGTAAGGAACCTCAGACTATCATAACCGATCAGAACCAAGCAAGGAGCAAAGCCATAACACAAGAGCTGACAAGAACTTATCATATAATTTGTGTATGGCACATGTATCCAAAATACATGTAAACATTTATGTCACGTATTTAATGCAACATCTACCTTCATAAAATATTTTCAAACTTGTATTTATGACTATGAAGAAAAACAATCATTTTTAGAGGGATAGTAGAATATGTTGTCAAAGTATGAATTAACATACAATGAATGGCTTAAATCACTTTTTAAGGAGAGAAGAAAATGGGCCATAGTGTATGAAAGATATATATTTTCTGCTAGCATGGTCAACACTCAAAGATGTGAGAGTGTCAACAAACTTCTGAAAGATTACTTAGACATAAGGTAAACCATGTGTTTATTCTTTAAGAACTTTAAAAACTTCTCAAGGATAGAAGGTATGAGTAAGATGTGATTGACCATAAAATAAGACATACTTTCAGAAGATGTATAGTATAGTCAATGATGTTGGAGCAAACAAGTAGGGTATACACACCAGAGGTTTACAATCTTTTTAGCAACAATATTTAAAAGTTATTAACCTACTTCTCCAGCCATGTGATACAAACACATATGTTGTATTCAATGATGCTAATAATTGGCATCAAGTACAATATTCAGGGGTGAAGATGTTGAGGTTAACTGCACGTATAAGAAATTTGAATTTTGTGACATACTTTGTAGGCATGTCATACATATCACTACAGAAAACTGGGTCATTGGCGACGGGTTATTTGCGACGGCTTTTTTAAGCCGTCGCCAATAATGATAAAAGCGACGGCTAAACTAACGCCGTCGCTAATATTTGGTAAATAGCGACGGCTAAATTGAGCCGTCGCAAATAATGTTTTTGGCGACGGTCGAAGCCGTCGCAATACCCAGAAAACGACCGTGCGGGTTTTTTTCTCGGAAAACTGGCGACGGCTTGATACGCCGTCGCTACTAATATTAGTGGCGACGGCTTAAGCCGTCGCAATACCCAGAAAACGTCCCGTGCGGGTTTTTTTCCTCGGAAAAGTGGCGACGGCTTCATACGCCGTCGCTAATAATATTAGTGGCGACGGCCTAAGCCGTCGCCACTAATCCATGGTGACCGTTGAACGGTCGATTTTTGTTGGCGATGGCGAAAGCCGTCGCCAATGTAACTTATCCTGTTATTGGCGACGGCTTCAAAAGCCGTCGCCAATAAGTTTGGGTTAAAAAACCCTCGACGCCCTCCTTTCTTCCCCCCGCCGCGCTCTCTCTCTCTCTCTCTCACCGTCCGGTCTGCCCGCCGCCGCCGCCGGTCGCCGCCGCCGCCGCCGCCGCCGCCGCCGCCGCCGCCGCCGCCGCCGCCGCCGCCGCCGCCGCCGCCGCCGCCGACGCCGACGCCGGCCGCCGCCGCCGCCGGCTTGCCCCCTCCCTGCGTAGGGCACCTTGAGGGGAGAGCTACCTCCGTCACCGCCGTGGGTGTCGCCGGCTCCGCCGCCGCCACCTCCTTTGTGCCAAATTTAAACCCTACTTAGGGTTAATCGAACCTCCTTTGAGGTATACATCTTCAACAAACGAATTTTTTTTTAATTTTTTTATATACATCACAAAGCATATATGTGCCAAATAGCCCTAACAAATTAATAGGTTAGGACCTCCTCAAACCAATTATGTAACACCTTGATCACTTTAATTATTTAGGAGATAGAACAAAGGTAGATAGGTGCATAATTTATTTAATCATGGAATGAGCCTTAGAATAATATTTCATAATGCATTTGAGAGAAATACACAAGGGTAATGCCCCTTTGCATATAAATTCCCTTTAATTTTACTGACATTTTTAGAGCTTGGTAGCATTAAATCATATTTAACCCTAAAATTTCGTAATAATAATTATTTTACATAACTAATATGTTTAGAACATTATTAGAAGACTATAATGTATTATTTGAATTTATTGGCATGATTGAACATGGATAACTCATCATAAATAGTAGTTTGGAGTTGGTCAGCATAGGGTGCGGCCTTGAAGGCTAGACCCTTCTAACTATCGCTTTTGTATAATTTTTTGTTTCTGTTTTAACTTAATATAACAAATCTGAATTCTTAGTTTTTATGTCTAACTATTCGTTTGTGATAAGAATATTTAATTGGTATGTATAAACATTTATTGTTCAACAACAAGTCTAATTTTGATCATTTTATCTCTTTTTCAGGAAACTTCAATCGAGATATACACTTGAGAGTTTCTTCTTTCGGTGGAGGTTCGGTTATATATTGATTTATTTATTAAATTAACATTTCTTCATTGTATTTCAATCTTTTGACAAATTAAGATGAGTAACTTAGACAAATCATGGATGCATATTCCTAATAGATTAGATTCTAGATATATTGAAGGGATCGAAGAATTTTTAAACTATTCTTTTCATGATTCTAGAATACAATTTAGACATGGACAACATAACGATCTAATACGGTGTCCTTGTAAAAAATGTTGTAATACATTTATTTTTAAAAGAAATGTTGTCAAAGAACACCTAATATGCAATGGTATATGGTTAAATTATCAAAAATGGATATGCCATGGTGAAATTGAAGTCAATATGATAAATGAGGACATTTCAATTTTAAATGAACCACAAGATAATTATGTAGATGATGAGGTAATGGAAATGTTACAAGATATTCAAAATAACGAATCTTCTATTCGACATAATGAGGAAGAACACAATGAAGATAATTTTCAATATTCCAAATTATTAAAAGATTCTGAAACACCTCTATATGAAGGTGTTAAAAATGTATCTAAATTAAAATTTATATTAAAGTTGATTCAACTTAAGTCCATTAATGGTCTCACTAGAAAATGTATGGATATGATATTATCTTTATTTAAGGAAGTCTTACCTAATGGGGCATGTGTTCCCGATAATTGGTATGAGCTTAAGAAATTAGTTAAGGAATTGGGACTTACTTATGAGAAAATTCATGCATGTAAAAATGATTGTATTCTATTTTGGAAAGAGAATAAAGATAAAAATGTTTGTCCATATTGTAACACCTCCGGATATAAAAATGATCCTAAAAATCAAAATAAAAAATAGCACAAAAAGTTTTACATTATTTTCCATTAGGAGTTAGGTTGCGGCGTTTATTCATATCATCCAATACGGCTAAGTGGATGACATGGCACGATCAATCACGATCATATCAATTGAGAGGTGAAATGCGTCATCCCGCCGATTCTCCCGCTTGGAAAAGGGTGGATGAACTTTATCCGAATTTGCGTTAGAGAAACGCAATATTCGGATTGGATTGGCTTCAGATGGCTTTAATCCATTTAGTCAAATGTCTTCAAAATATAGTGTGTGGCCTGTTGTTACAATGGTGTACAACTTACCACCGTGGATGTGTATGAAAGCCACATACACAATGATATCATTATTAATACCCGGTCCGAGAGCTCCCGGAAATGATATTGATGTATTCTTACAACCATTGGTGGAAGAGCTAAAAGATTTGTGGGAGATTGGATTGAAGACTTATGACGCCGAAAAGAAAGAGATTTTCATAATGAAAGTCCTACTTTTTAGTACGATAAATGATTTTCCGGGATATGCAAATTTATCTGGATGGAGTACTAAAGGAAAATTGGCGTGTCCTATATGTAACGAAGAAACACATACCATTCGACTTACCCATAGTCGAAAACAATGCTACCTTGGTCATCGTCGGTTCTTACCAGTAGCACATCGGTGGAGAAAGAACCAATATAAGCATCTTTTTGATGGTCGACGATGTGTGAAGGGAGCACCAAAGATACTTACGGGATATGACCTATGGAGGCAACAAAAGGAGATGGACACTATTAGGTTCGGAAAACCGTTTAAGAAATATTTAGAGAACTTAAGGAAAAATTTGTCAAAGAATAAAAATTGGAAGAAGAAGAGTATATTTTTTGAGAAACTCCCATATTGGTCATCTCTTATCATTCGGCACCATTTGGATGTCATGCATATTGAGAAGAATGTGTGCGACAATATATTAGAGATGTTTAACCTATCAGGAATTGACAAGGACAATTTGAACTCACGGAAAGATTTAGTAGATTTAAATATTCGTCCCGAGTTACATCCGTACGAGGGTTCATCAAAGTTTCCAGATGCAATTTATAAACTTAGCAACAATCAAAAGTCTAGAATACTTGAATTCATTAAGAATGTTCGAGTGCCGGATGGTTATTCGTCGAATTTTAGTAGATGTGTAGATTTAAGTGTCCGAGCAATTAGTGGTTTAAAAAGTCATGATTGTCATGTGATGATGCAAATAATTATTCCTTTGGCATTTCAAGGAAACGTGCCGAAGGATGTACTGAGTCCTATTGTAGAGTTATGCC
The DNA here is from genome assembly GCA_036172225.1 of Cryptocoryne crispatula var. balansae. Taxonomy (NCBI): domain Eukaryota; kingdom Viridiplantae; phylum Streptophyta; class Magnoliopsida; order Alismatales; family Araceae; genus Cryptocoryne; species Cryptocoryne crispatula. The sequence goes on from CM069921.1 coordinate 15,626,235, forward strand.
AGTATTTTAAGATCATCTGCGCTAAGGTTTTGGACAGGAACATTTTGAGAGATTGTGAGACAAAGATTGCAGTAACATTGTGCAAGTTGGAACAAATTTTTCCACCATCATTCTTTGATGTAATGATTCACCTAGTTGTGCATTTGGCTTATGAGGCAAGAATGTCTGGACCGTATCAATACCGATGGATGTATCCAATTGAAAGATATTTAAAGAGGCTCAAAGATTATGTGGGCAACAAGGCGAGAGTTGAAGGTTCTATTGCCCAGGGCTACTTGGTTGAGGAGTGTACGCAGCTTATTTCAACATATATGCGTGATACGAGTGAATATAGTAGAGATCGGAACTATGACGGTGGTTCAGAAGAAGTTGATACGGATGATAGTTCAATATTCAAACCAATTGGTCGCCCTTTGAGATGCAGGCGTGTGCCTAAAATTTTGACGGAAAGAGAACAACAGTTAATACATGCATACGTGTTAAATCAAGTTGTTGACATCGATTATTTTCGTCAATCTCATAGTGATGCTCTTAAAAATAGATCAACTACGGAAGAAAACTTCTTTGTGTGGTTCAGAACACACATTCAAGAGTTAAGGATGATAGGTTCTTCTAGATATACCAAAGAGCTGGAGATTTTATCACTCAGTCCGTCGAGATTTGCCTCGTCATTAAATGGTTATATATGTAATGGATTTAGATTTCGAACATTGGAATCCGATTCAACCAAATCAACTCAACTAAGTGGTGTTATTGTAAATGACCATTTTCAATCTGGTTGTGACGGTTATTATGGACGAATATTAGATATAATTGAGATATCGTTCGATCGGAATAGCCGTTTAACACTTTTTGAATGTGAATGGTGGGATGTACATGATAATGATCGAGGTTTTAAGGTTAATGAATATGGTTTTATATCAGTAAACACACAGAGAAGATTAGGAACGGATGAACCGTTTGCACTAGCAAGCCAAGTGGAACAAGTTTTTTATGTAAATGATAACTCTAATAAGGGATGGGTGTTACCAGTACGATCACTACCTCGGATTGGGCAATCCGGCCTCGGATTGGCCAAAAAATCCAAGTTTCTCAATCCGAAGCCGGATTGCCCGATCGGAACCCGGAACGGGCCTCGGATTGGGCAATCCGGCCTCGGATTGGCCAAAAAATCTAAGTCCCACAATTCGAAGCCGGATTGCCCGATCGGAACCCGGAACGGGCCTCGGATTGGGCAATCCGGCCTCGGATTGGCCAAAAAATCTAAGTTTCTCAATCCGAAACCGGATTGCCCGATCGGAACCCGGAACGGGCCTCGGATTGGGCAATCCGGCCTCGGATTGGCCAAAAAATCTAAGTTTCTCAATCCGAAGCCGGATTGCCCGATCGGAACCCGGAACGGGGATCGGATTGGGCAATCCGGCCTCGGATTGGCCAAAAAATCTAAGTTTCTCAATCCGAAGCCGGATTGCCCGATCGGAACCCGGAACGGGGCTCGGATTGGGCAATCCGGCCTCGGATTGGCCAAAAAATCTAAGTCCCATAATCCGCCGGATTGCCCGACCGGAACCCGAACGGGACTCGGATTGGGCAATCCGGCCTCGGATTGGCCAAAAATCCAAGTTTCTCAATCCAGCCGGATTGCCCGATCGGAACCCGAACGGGCTCGGATTGGGCAATCCGGCCTCGGATTGGCCAAAAAATCTAAGTCCCACAATCCGGCCGGATTGCCCGACCGGAACCCGAACGGGTCTCGGATTGGGCAATCCAGCCTCGGATTGGCCAAAAAATCTAAGTCCCACAATCTGGCCGGATTGCCCGACGGAACCGGAACGGGACTCGGATTGGGCAATCCGCCTGATTGGCCAAAAATCCAAGTTTCTCAATCCGAAGCCGGATTGCCCGATCGGAACCCGAACGGGCCTCGGATTGGGCAATCCGCCTCGGATTGGCCAAAAAATCTAAGTCCCACAATCCGGCCGGATTGCCCGACGGAACCCGAACGGGACTCGGATTGGGCAATCCGGCCTCGGATTGGCCAAATCTAAGTTTCTCAATCCGAAGCCCGGATTGCCCGACCGGAACCCGAACGGGCTCGGATTGGGCAATCCGCCTCGGATTGGCCAAAAAATCTAAGTTTCTCAATCTGGCCGGATTGCCCGACGGAACCCGAACGGGATCGGATTGGGCAATCCGGCCTCGATTGGCCAAAATCTAAGTTTCTCAATCCGAAGCCGGATTGCCCGATCGGAACCCGGAACGGGCCTCGGATTGGGCAATCCGGCCTCGGATTGGCCAAAAAATCTAAGTTTCTCAATCCGAAGCCGGATTGCCCGATCGGAACCCGGAACGGGCCTCGGATTGGGCAATCCGGCCTCGGATTGACCCAAAAATCTAAGTTTCTCAATCCGAAGCCGGAATGCCCGATCGGAACCCGGAACGGGCCTCGGATTGGGCAATCCGGCCTCGGATTGGCCAAAAAATTCAAGTTTCTCAATCCGAAGCCGGATTGCCCGATCGGAGCCCGGAACGGGCCTCGGATTGGGCAATCCGGCCTCGGATTGGCCAAAAAATCCAAGTTTCTCAATCGGATTCCGGATTGCCCGATCGGAACCCGGAACGGGACTCGGATTGGGCAATCCGGCCTCGGATTGGCCAAAAAATCCAAGTTTCTCAATCCGAAGCCGGATTGCCCGATCGGAACCCGGAACGGGCCTCGGATTGGGCAATCCGGCCTCGGATTGGCCAAAAAATCTAAGTCCCACAATCCGGCCGGATTGCCCGACCGGAACCCGGAACGGGACTCGGATTGGGCAATCCGCCTCGGATTGGCCAAAAATCTAAGTTTCTCAATCAGGCGGATTGCCCGGTCGGAACCGGAGCGGGCCTCGGATTGGGCAATCCGCCTCGGATTGGCCAAAAAATCCAAGTTTCTCAATCCGGCCGGATTGCCCAATCGAACCGGAACGGGACTCGGATTGGGCAATCCGCCTGATTGGCCAAAAAATCCAAGTTTCTCAATCCGAAGCCGGATTGCCCGATCGGAACCCGGAACGGGCCTCGGATTGGGCAATCCGGCCTCGGATTGGCCAAAAAATCCAAGTTTCTCAATCCGAAGCCGGATTGCCCGATCGGAACCCGGAACGGGCCTCGGATTAGGCAATCCGGCCTCGGATTGGCCAAAAAATCCAAGTCCCACAATCCGAAGCCGGATTGCCCGATCGGAACCCGGAACGGGACTCGGATTGGGCAATCCGGCCTCGGATTGGCCAAAAAATCTAAGTTTCTCAATCCGAAGCCGGATTGCCCGACCGGAACCCGGAACGGGCCTCGGATTGGGCAATCCGGCCTCGGATTGGCCAAAAAATCTAAGTCCCACAATCCGAAGCCGGATTGCCCGATCGGAACCCGGAACGGGCCCCGGATTGGGCAATCCGGCCTCGGATTGGGCAATCCGGCCTCGGATTCGCTAAATTTTTTTATTGCACAATTAGAAGCCGGGATTGCCGCATAATATTTTTATGTGACAGATGAAGAGAATTTTTAGCAAAAGTCGCAGGACATCTCAGACTTCTACACCATCTGAGGGCGGTGGACCTCGGGGTCAATCTCAGGCATCTAGGGATCGACCTTCCACCTCCAGGGGTGTTGCTTCCGAGCCAGTTAGGGAGGCACCCCATGAGCCTAGTCCATCTCGGACTCGTTCTCACCGGGTTCCGACGACGCCTACTACAGATGGTAGTAGTCCATCTTCCCATGCTTCAAGTAAATATTTGAATAAATGCTAGTAAAATATTTTTTTTTAAATCTTCGTTGTCTAATTGTAATTTTTAATTTATACTTAACTAGCTACATCAGTTAGACGTGGGAGAGGTCCAGCAAAGGCCATCAGTGTGCGAACACTTGGCCCTGATGAATCCTACAACGTCGTTCTTGTAGGAGGATCCGGCGTTGGATCACATGGACAGGAGTTTACCTCCTACTTAGGAGTTATGAACAGAGTTCATTGCGATTTGTGGGAGCATAATTACATGGCTCTACCGCAGGAGAAAAAGGATGCCATATTCCGTGATTTAGAGGTAACATTCAAGTAGCTTCATCTTATCTAAATTTTGGTGAACTTTATAATCCTTTTAATTATATTGCTGCAACATTTTACCTTTGAGCGGAATCCTCAATCGGATGCACAGATATTAAGGCATATGGGAGAGATGCAAAGAAAACAAAGAAATCATTTGAAAAGAAAGGTAAAATATAATTTAGAATGTAAATTCGAGATAACTAATTTTTTGTTAACAATATTTGTGTACAGTATTTTACAGAACGATCAAATGAGGAAGCTCGTGCCAACATTCCTCCACAGTGCAACGAGGAACAATGGCATCATATGTGCCATTTATGGAGTCAAGATGATGCTAGAGTAACTCCAAATTTTATTTCCTCTTATAATTAGATCCTATTCTTTTCATTTGCATTTTTTTAATGTTGTTTCATTTGTATATATATATGTAGGCATTGAGTGAAAAGAATGCCGGTAATAGGCGGCAATTAACAATGCCGTACAGAAGAGGAAGAACAAATATACATCGCTAGAAAGAGACTTTGTAAGTAGTTAAAACTTAAAATTTCATATTAGTTGATTCTTATTCGTAATCATCTCTTATCTTTTTTTTTAATTTTTTGGTAAGGTACGAAAAGACGGTGGACCTCCAACTCGTCCGAGGTATTCCGTATGAGTCAAACGCATGAAGAACTCGATGGAGCAGTCATTTGGGATAATGACCAAAGTCGTCTTATGATGGTAATTATTGATTATCATAACCTATTTTTCTTTATAATCCACAATTCATCACGGTGGGATTTTAATTTTTATTCATATTATTTATAGGAAAATATGCAAGGATTGATGAATCCCCCAAAGATCCGAATCCTCGGATGTCGGGGTATCGCAGCCTCCACTCACCGCGGAGGAAGCTTTCGTATCCGTGTTTGGTAGAGATCGACCAGACGGATCCGATGTGGTGGGCGAGGTGAAACTCGCCACACTTGGTATGGTGAGTCAAGCGGAGGTGCTTCTAGCTCGACTCAAGAAGTTCGAGAGCTTAGAGATCAGGTGGCGAGGCAAGGAGAAATCAATGAACGTTATGAAGAACAAATAACTTCATTGAAACATCAATTGGACAACCAACAGAAATCATTCCAAGATAATTTCGATCGCCTCAATCTGATCATTGTAGGCTTGACTCAAAGGTTCCCGACTCCTGATGTGCCATCCACATCGGGGCATCCTCCGCCTCAACAAACAGAGGACAGAAATGGCGATGACGACGAGGACTACGAGGATGCCGAGGAGAGTGAAGATGATGATGAAGATGAAGATGAAGAAGATGAATAGATTAAGATGTATTTTTTACTCTCTATGAATGTTATTCATATGTATCAAAACATTTTGTGTATGAATGTGATTTTGAATATGGTATGTGAATATGAATTTAAATTTGGTGAATTTCAATTTTGGTATGTTAATGTGTGTTGTTTCATCCTAATTCGGTGTCCGTTCCGAGTTTGAAACGAGCAATCCGGCACCGAAATTATTAATATAAATTAATTTTTGGATTGGTAGATCCGATTTTAGATCTTTATGAAAGTTTCAAGAATGATTGATTTTCCGGATTGGATCGTATAATTGATCCAATCCGGCCAATCAAATTATTTTTTTTTTTCAGAAATTTATTATTGGCGACGGCTATATATAGCCGTCGCCAATAAAGTTATTTGGGACGGCTAAAGCCGTCCCTAATATTAAAAACCGCCGTCGCAATACCAGAGAAAAATTCCGGAACCCGGTTTTTTCTCTGGTATTGCGACGGCTATTTTTAATATTAGGGACGGCTGTAGCCGTGCCGCTAATAAAGTTATTGGCGACGGCTATATTCCGTCGCAATACCAGAGTAAAATTCCGGCAACGGGTTGTTAGGGTTTCTGCTTGCCATTTGCGACGGCTTACGTCGCCGTCGCAACTACATTTATTGGCGACGGCTGATTAGCCGTCGCCAATAAGATTATTTGAGACGGCTTAACCCGTCCCAAATAGTTTCGTCCGCCGTCTAATCTTCTTATCGTTTGCGACGGCTTCAAGTAATCTTATTGGCGACGGCTGTTTAAGCCGTCTCCAATAAATGGTCGTTTTGCTAATAACTTATGCGACGGCTCATAAGCCGTCGCCAATAAATGTACTAGGGACGGCTTAACAATAGCCGTCGCTAATATTATTGGCGACGGCGTTATTTGCGACGCGTTTGCGACGGCTTTAAAGCCGTCGCTAATATTTATTAGCGACGGCTTTTTGGTTTTTTGGGACGGCTTACAGCCGTCCCTAGTAACCTATTTTCTTGTAGCCGTCCATAGTTTTATTGACTTATTTTTAAATAAAATTTAATATTTTTATGTATTTTGAAATTTATCAATTTGAATCTGATTTTGATAACGAAATTAGAATCGAATCGAAATTGAAATATAGTGATTTCGAAATTATCGAAATCAGAATCTCTTAACCCTTATCGGAATTAGAATCGAATTCTGATGATTCTACTACCGAATTTGACCCAATTACAGCTCTAATGTGCGGGGCCATAGGCCTCGCCCTCATGCCTTGTGAGCGAGGTGGTGTGTGACGCGACACGCACATCTACGTCCGCCCACTTAGCACTTAGCCTGACGCATTGAGCCGGCCACTATTTTTTAAAAATTTGTTTTAAATAAAATTAAATGCAAAAAAATAATGATAAAACTCCAAAAAATTCATTCTATAAAATTATCTAACAAATAAATGAAGAGTTTGATAATGTGTCCTATTGTCATAGTTTTAATCATAGGGACTGCTCGTAAAATGGGTCGTTTACACTGTCTTTTTTTTAAAACCTTTCACACGCTCTTATTTAGATGTCAGAAAAATGAGAGTTATCGAAATATAATTCATTAACTATGGTAAATGGTGGATTTTGACATCCCTAACATGTACTCTAATGATGTTTTCTGAAGCGACCTATTAATAAATATTAAAATTTTAAATAAAAAATGATTTTTATATTTTAAATTTATTATTATAAAATTATTTTGAAATGAAAAACTCAATAACTACTAATCTTAGAAAAATATTTATTTGAAATTTAAATTATTTTCCTACTCTAACTGAATTGAGTTCTAAACATAAAATTTATAAAATAGTTTAAAATTAACTAAATAATTAAGGTACTTTTAAAAAATAAAAATGATCAGATAATAAATTAAGACGTGATTTAAAAAACTAAATGCACTTAACCAAACCGTAGATTAATTTATTTTTTAAGCATAAGTATTTGTAAACTATAAAGCTTTAGTTATAAGATTCAAAATATCTTCTAAAGAATTAAGCAGTAAACATTCGTAAAATATCTTACACCAAAAGAAGTTAAAATATTTTTAAGAAAATCATTTCCTAGGTACCAAATAGCATATATTTTTATTTTACACAAAATACTGATTAGATGTGAATGATTTTCAATATTTTAACTTTTTCCATGGATTCAAATAAAAAATTAAATAATGTAATAAAATTATAAAATTAATAAAATTAACTGTTTTTTAAGACAAATAATTTATAAGCATCTAAATATTAAAACATTTTTCGAATTTTAACAAAAAATAACTTTATGCAAAATACTTTACTTAAATTATTTTTTGCATCAATATTTTACTATATATAAATAATTTGATTATATAAATATTAATAAAATTACTTACAACTATTATGTTCTCATTGAAGCATTTCGCAAAATGTCTACTAAATGTTCTATGAAAATATTCTACTAACAATCAAATGCCGGCCCATGATTTCCTATTTCATGAAAAGTAGATTCAACTCATATTTTTTTTCCTAAATTTTGGTTTCATAATAAATCAAATGGACCCTTAATTCTGAAATTTAAAAAAAATAATTACATAAAAATAAAATTAATTATTAAATAAATTGATTAAAAATATGATTTAATAGAATACAAATTAGTACATTAATTTTATCTCCTGCAAAATTTTATGAAAACATGAATAGTCTAAATTCTTTAGACTTGCTTGAATGTTTCACATAAAATGTTTATGTGATTATTTCATGATACTTCTTATAAATACACAATTATGAAATTGAAATGTTCAAAAACTAATAATTATAATTTTATGATATAACAATTATGTCATAATAACTACCACGGATTCACATTATGTTCATGTGATGAAAGAGTGTGTAACTGCTTGAATGATCGTGAACCTAGAATGTGTCTTTAATGGAAAAAATAACTATTTTAAACAAGTGGTATTCATTTAACTTATCATTTAAATCCACTCAATACTTGATAAATTATAAATATTCAATCTATTGAAAATCTAATTAAAATTAATGTCAACGACATTATTACATCATAAATTTTGACACTTGACTCTGAATTTAAAATAGATGAAGATGGATATTTAGCATACCTTCAATATTCCAAACACATAAGTTTTAATGTTAGAAAGAATATCTAACAAAGGATAAACAAGGTGTAATTAAGAAAAGAAGGTTTATATGTTCTAAACATTGTTGAAGGAAGAAAGATTCAAAGTATGATAACATTATTTTTCATTAGCTAGAAATAAGATAGGGTTGTTTAGAAAGAATTACTTTTGTCATTAACATTAACAGGATGTACAAACTTAGCTAATGAGTTAAGGATCGTAATCATGAATTAGAAACCCCGACCAAGTCATATATACTTAGATGCCATAGAAAATTAGATGACACCAATGTTGTTGTTGTCAATGTAGGGAGAGTAGTAGAATAAGACCTAGGCAGCTATTCTATCTAATGTCTCACCAAGAAGATGGAAGAAACAAACTTAGATTCATGAAAAATGACACGAGGAATTATTTGCAAACCAAACGACAATATCAAGTGATGAAATTTGACACCGAAGGGCTACTCGAACATTTTCACCATAGACAAATAGAAGACCCTTCCGTTACTTATTTCTTACATGTTGATGAGGATGACCTTATCACCAACATTTTATGGGTAGATTACATAATGTGCATGGATTACGAAAGGTTCAGTAATGTGTTATATTTGATACAACATATAAGACCAACAAATATAGATAGCCTTTTGCCCATTTCAATGGTGTCAACCATCACAGGCAAACTATTATCTTTAGTGCTACTTTATTACATAATGAGCCAATTGGCATATTTAGATGGCATTTTAACACTTTTATAGGTGTCATGCATGGTAAGGAACCTCAGACTATCATAACCGATCAGAACCAAGCAAGGAGCAAAGCCATAACACAAGAGCTGACAAGAACTTATCATATAATTTGTGTATGGCACATGTATCCAAAATACATGTAAACATTTATGTCACGTATTTAATGCAACATCTACCTTCATAAAATATTTTCAAACTTGTATTTATGACTATGAAGAAAAACAATCATTTTTAGAGGGATAGTAGAATATGTTGTCAAAGTATGAATTAACATACAATGAATGGCTTAAATCACTTTTTAAGGAGAGAAGAAAATGGGCCATAGTGTATGAAAGATATATATTTTCTGCTAGCATGGTCAACACTCAAAGATGTGAGAGTGTCAACAAACTTCGAAAGATTACTTAGACATAAGGTAAACCATGTGTTTATTCTTTAAGAACTTTAAAAACTTCTCAAGGATAGAAGGTATGAGTAAGATGTGATTGACCATAAAATAAGACATACTTTCAGAAGATGTATAGTATAGTCAATGATGTTGGAGCAAACAAGTAGGGTATACACACCAGAGGTTTACAATCTTTTTAGCAACAATATTTAAAAGTTATTAACCTACTTCTCCAGCCATGTGATACAAACACATATGTTGTATTCAATGATGCTAATAATTGGCATCAAGTACAATATTCAGGGGTGAAGATGTTGAGGTTAACTGCACGCATAAGAAATTTGAATTTTGTGACATACTTTGTAGGCATGTCATACATATATTTCTACACCTGTAAATTAGAATCTTGTCAGACAAATACATTCTCGCTAGGTGGTCAGGGATGCATATAAAGTCAGTCTTAATAACAATGCTCTAGATGGATCCAATATCACCGATGACAAAAAATTGACATCAATAAGGTATATGGGTGGCTCAAGATCTAATTGTTGTATATAGGGTTAATAGTTTTGGACATCTGCAATATAATCTTTGAATTCACATTGGATAGCTCTTCTCTTTTGTTCTTCTTCTCTAAGTTTTGCATTAAACCCATCACCGTGTGGTTGAAAGCTTCTACAATTCTATGTCACTACAAGAAAATTGATTTTTACCTACGATAAAAATCGTAGGAATATGTCATTTTCCCGTAAGCAAATAGATTTACCTACGGACTATCCCGTAGGGGGGTCCGTAGGCCTAGTACAAGTAGGGAAATGTATTACCTACGGGATATGTCCCGTAGGTATAGTACCGACTTTTACCAACGAACCGACCCGTAGGCACATATAAAGCATACGAATAAAATTGTCTCTCCATGCCTGATTTATACCTACGGGGCTCCCGTAGGTAAATGTTACATACCTGAAAAAAGCATTGCGTATATATCACGAGATACATTTACCTACGGATGTTTAATCGTAGGTAAATGTTTACATTACAACGTCTCTTTCATTTACAGTTTGGGCACAACCATTTACCCAGCCATACAATCAACAATACATTCACAATTCTTGGAATCAACCAATTCAAGGCATTCACACCATTACATAAGTAACTCTCAAATCTGGCTGTGCAACCAATTCAAGGCATACGTTCAATTCGTACACTTGTTGGACTCACAACAACCTGCTAGACACAGTCACAACAAATCACACATCTATAAATACAATAAAAAATAGCATCCCAAAGACATTCATTAAACATTAAATTTACTTTGTCCAGAAACATAAAGTATGACATGTTAACATAAAACATTTTACAACTAACACACAGTACTTGAATAAGATGTTAAATTTACAAAGTTTTCAATTGTTCCAGGCTTTCAGCCACAACCACAATGAAAAGATCATCTATTTCCCACAACAAGCAAAGATCCCCCCACAAGTAATTGGACAACCCAACGAGAAGATGAAAAGAAGTTGGACAACCCATCTAGATAGAATCTTCATTCATTTATCTTCTATAACCACCTGCAATTGGAAGATAAGATTTAATTAAAATACATAACATCCAATGATTATAACTAATTTAAAGATGTAAAGTAAATTACTTACATAATCTCTCAACCATACTATGTGCACATACATTTTACTCATTGAACTCAATACATTCCACTCATTCCACTTACTCAATACAAACACAATCCACACAAAAATTCATACAACCTTCAAAAGACCTCATCACTCAATCTAATCCAAACAATCGTAAGATGGTTCCAAAAGATAGTACTGTAGTAGTTGTATAAGCAATTGCAATAGTATTCAAAAAGTAGAATCTTAGGAAAAATGAGTTACAGAAAAGGCATCCCATCAATAACATGTTCTTAAATTGTCAGGTGCATAAGTAAAAAAATCATTAGAGCACAAATAATTAGAGATGCATAGAAATGAGAGAGATTTTGTGGCAAAGTATCTTAATGCATGTGAATAAAAGTTAATCATAAAAGTTGAAAATCAAATGTAAATAATGAAACATGTAGACCAAGCACATACCTAATTGCTTCCTTCAAGCTGACAATAAAAAAAGGTTGTAGTATAACCAACAATTCCATAAGTGCATAAATAACAACCATGACTGTGAAAAGTGCTCCACTGTTGTATAGATAAAAAACATCAATAGCACAAGAATACAAATGAAAATGGCACTGTAATGTAACATTCATGATTAGTTACGAGAGATTATTAAAAGATAGAGAAGAATACCTGATTTAAAGGACTTCGAGGATAACAACAAACATTGTAAAAAATTAAGTGCCCGAGCCAACATAGACAGCAGAAATTGATTTGTTTTTGGGAAATAAGACATCCCCATGAATATAATTCCAACCAATTTTTTCTTGATCATCGGTAGACTCCTCATCATGAGCATACCTTTACAGAAAAAGCAACAAAAAACAAAAAAATTAAGGCACCAGAATAGAAAAAGAAGATCATGTTGCATCAAGAAGCACAACATGGATTGTAGCACCCTGATCTCCTACTTTTCCTCTAGCAAATAGGCGTGGTGGCATCCTTGATCTAAATTGAAGTTCCAGCTTCCTACCACTGGGTCCTATTCCAGGAGAGGAAGACCTGCAAAGTTGATCGGAATGTAATCTTTTTTTTGAAGAGAGATCGAAATGTAATCAACGGCATAAAAGATAATAATACAAAACAAACGACAACAAACGGCATAAAGTCTGATTTATAAAAAAAATTCATAAACAAAGTACACATCACAAACTAGAAATATATAAAATAAAAACATGAAACATACTCTTCTATGAATTATGTACGAATGATGAAAGTTAAAGTGGAACTCATACATTAACTTCTATGAAAGTAATAAGAGGGAACATGGTCCAGTTATCAAACAAAATCAAGCAAGCATAAGGACAACACAAAGTAAAAATCTTCTCAAAATGAATGTATTTTCTTTGACACAAAGACCATATTCAGTCATACCATCTATGCAAACAAATGATTTCATTTTTCCAAGAAAAAGATAGTTTTCTTCCTCTTAATCAAGAGAGCACTTTTAATGATAACTACATACATTTCAGTTAATTCTCCTTCGGCCAGAATGATAAAGTAGTTTCAAAGGATGCCCACTAACTTTTAAATATGATAGAGAAGTTGAAGTAGCAGGAAGTTAGATAAAAGAGAGACAAAAATTTTAAGAAGATCCAATGCCTTACAAGGACAAGAGAATGTTGTTCAGTCACATGTTACATCCATCGGCCGCAATGTGGTTAGATTCAAGTATGAAATTTGTTGAAAGAAAGATCTTCTCCAACAACATCGGTAAATTGAAGAAAAAAAACTTCTTAATGATGTCAACATATTTAAATTGTAATTTAGAAAAAGAACCAAACACATCAATAAATCAAGTCACTCTTGTGCCTTCAAAACAACTTGTTCATTATTGGTGCAAACGAATCAACTTGTCTCAGGATCGATGCCAAATTCTGAGAGGTAAGTGAATCTTGAAATCCCAAAACCAAGGGGCCACAGAGATAGCCCAGTTATGTTCTAATCATGTATCTAACAAGCTAGGGTAAGGCTTAAGATCAAGAATCTCAATCACCACATCCAAACCAGCCATTAAAGCCACCAGATATGCTCTTCCAGATGCTCGCAAGCTCCAAATGCATATTAGTTATATAGCACAGGAGGGAAACGAGTCATAGAACGGGAAGGAAAACAACAACCCGGAAGAAGGGAAAAGGAATTGGAATTGGGTGATTACTGAGTGGACGGATGGAGATGAAACATCCTCAAAACAAAAACAAAAAAAATCAAATTTGTGGGAGAAAGCCAAAAACGTGGTCTCCCTTGCCTCTCCCTTGTGCCAACAGCAGCCCCTTGCACCCTGCTCACGCGGAGCCCTCTCCGATGAGCAGCAACTCCACCTTCCAGTGGCTCCTCCATGGCCCCTCCCCCATGACGGAAGGCCCTGTATCCGATGACCATCTCATTGCCTCCCTACGACCAACTCCACCTAGCCGGCTGCGGCCCCAGGACCACCATCGATGCCCGCAGCTCCTCGGCCCCGCAGACAATGCACACGACGCCCCGTCCATCTACCGTGGAGAAATCGAGGGAGTAGGTCCAGAAGACGGAGTAGGTCCAGTCGGAGTTGATACAGACGTTGCGGAGGGCCTCGTGCAGTGCCATCATCCCCATGGCCTCCTTGCTCCGACCGTCCACGACTCCCCCCGCCCCAGCCGGCAGATCCCCCGACCCCGCCATGATCGCTCGCCCCTGCGAGCTCTCTCTCTCTCTCGCTCTCGCTTGCTCGCTCGCTCGCTCCCCCTCTCACCCTCTCTCTACCTACCCCACCTGCCGTCAATCTGTCTATCTATTCAGAGCTACACGGTCGCTCTCGCCCTCCTCCCCAGCCGTCTCCTCCTCGCTCAGCCCTCCCCCGCCACCCCCCTCTCCACTGCCGCCCCCATTAAACTAGCGCGTATCCGCATTATTATATTGAGCGATTCTCGCCATGCCCCCGCCGGCCCCCCTCCCTTGATTTCTCCCCCACCACCTCCTCCTTCTCGTCCGGTAGTACGAGCCCGCGGGAATAGCTGCAAGACTGCAACAGCAGTGGCCGCAGCCCCCACTCCAGTGGCTCCCTGGACCCTTGTCCGGCGCAGCAGCGGCAAGCCGAGAGGCACCACAGCGCGAGCAGCACCCAGCAAGACGTGGGACGAAAAAGATCCCCCTGCAACGCGCCCTTAAACCTCCTCCTTCTTCTTCCCCCTCCTCCTCCTCCTCCTCCGCCGGCCTTTAGCAGGTTCCGGCACCAAAAGGCGACGCAGAACCGCCGCTGCCGCCGGGAGAAATCGAGGGAGCTTCGATGCGATGCTAGGGCTTCGATGCTAAGGAGAGATTGCAAAACTAGGGCTTCGATGCGATCGGGAGCATCTACCGCGGGGCGAGGCTGAGTGCAATCGGGCACCTGGAGCTTCACTGAGGAGAGATGGGATCGCCGATGCTCCGCAGGGAGGGTGAGAAAGGAAGAAGGATCGCCGATGTGCTGAAGACGATTGGAGATTTGCGGAGGCACCAGGGAGATGCGGAGGCGACTAGGCTGCGTGGGGATAGATCATGAGACATTAGGGCTCGGGGAGATACTTGATATTAAAAATAAACAGTGCCAAAAGTAAAGTTGCATTCTCCGTAAGCGCAGATTAAGGTAACTATTTAATAAATATAATGTAATGAAAATAGTAAATTAAATATGTGTGTAAGTGTAATGAAGATATGGGTCCGGCTGTTAAGGTGGAAAAAAGGAATTAAAATATTTAAAAATTTGCCCTCAACTGCAACGTGAGATCGAAAGATTAAAAAATAAATATTTAACTTCTCACCAAATTTAATAAATATTTTGTAACATAAGTTAATACACCAATATATTATTTATGACAAGATTTATGTTTGCTACAAATAAATATCTTTTTTGTGGCAACTAGCTAAAGTTGTTATTTTAAGTAAATTTTTAGCAACATTTTAAGTTGTTGTAAAAAAGTTGCTATAAAAACTTCAAGTTCTTGTAGTTCTTGCATTATATATCATTATATTTTTGTATATTAGTACTATTATTAATATAATATATTAAATATTTATTTATTATGATATGTTTTTTATTTATATTATTACATTATTTATTCGTATTAATATATGATGAACTAATTGATCTGTTTGATTTGACGAGTTAGATTTATCTATTTAATATTATATTCACCTATGAGTTTGTAATTATCAAGCAATACATAAAACTATATTTTTAATAATGAGTAATCAGACAAGAGATGGACGAACAGAAAAGAATTTAAGAATATTTAAATATTTATAAAATTTATTTATATTATGGATTAATAACAATAATTGATCTATTTGATTGGACGGTTGAAATTGATTATTTAATATTATATTTATCTACCTAGATGAGTTCATATTTAGCAAATAATAGATAAAACTATTTTGTTTTAGTGAGCGATCAAGTAGGAGATGCATAAGTAAGAAAAAAATTAAAATTAATTTAATATTTAAAATATAATATGTATTTATTTAAATTTTATATTATATATTTTATTGATATGCAATGGATTAATGAGAGCAATTGATCTATTTGATTAGATTGTTGAGATTGATCAATTTAATATTAAGTGGGTGCAGGGGATAAGTAAAGACTATTTTTACCTACTAATTTTACATACGGACATTGTTTAAAGATTTTTTTATTACTGTATAGTTTATTTATTAATATATTATTTTAATAGTAATATATGTATTATATCATATATAATAAATTATTAAATTATTTAAAATATAAAATTATGTTATTTATGTATTATTAAATTATTATTATTATTAAACTATTTATGTTATTATATCATATTATTTTTTTGATAGGTAAAACAATTTTTTGGTAGTAGGTGATCGAGCGAAAGATCAATGAGCAAAAAATTTAAAAATATTTTAATGTATTACAAAATTTATTTAATATTATATATTTATTTATTATATTATATATTTATTATTATTATAATTTTTATATTAGTATCAATAATAAATTATATATTAATATATTATATACTATTATAATCATGTATTAATACAATTTTTAAATTGTAATATATATTATTATATTTATATATATATTTAATATTATTATATTTATGTATATTTAATATTATATTTAATTATTTTTTAAATATTTTATTAATAATAATATTTTATTTTATGTTAATATCATTATTAAATTATTTGTATTACTATATTACTCTTTTAATTATATATATTAAATATTTTACATATTTGTTTATTTTTTGTTTTTATGAATATTAATGTATAATAAATTATTAATATTATTAATAGTTATCATTTTATTTTATTGAATGGGATTTGACATTTATGTAATAATGTAGTTACCTACGGAGGTGAATCTGTAGGTACTTCGTAGGTATTGTTAGATTTATCTATGGATCATCAAATCAGTAGGGATAGAGAGTAGGTAAACGTGACATTTACCTACTAATGCTTACCTACGGGCAATATTTTCGTAGGTAAAACGAAGATTTCTTGTAGTGTGTTAACACTAACTTGAAATTGTACAAATTCCATCAAAATTTTATCTTCAAATTATTTTCTTTTTGGCTTTTTGGACTACATGTTGATTCAATTTTTCACATCTTTCTAAGACATCCCCAATAGTTCTATTCCATTTTAGCCATTCTTTCTTTTGGTGCATCAGTCATTGATAGTGTGTTTGAAATACACAATGGTGGTTCAATCAATAGTTCCACCACATGACCAACATTTACATGTCCAATTTCTCCAGGGGCCAACGGTATTGAGTTAAGCACTTGTACATAAATTGATAATAGTAACATTAAAACACAACATGTTACACACATCAATTAATTGTTAACACATGTTTACCTTACATTTACTATCTCTAACATCATTGAGAATGTCAGTGAAGTCAACATTCTACCTCAATGGCCAGATGTTTCACTTGAAGATGTGCAGTAAAGTTCCCTTAGAAAATTGTTCAAAGCTGTTGAGATGTTAAAAGAAGACTATTAGTGATACAAAATGACTTCCAAACTGAGTTTTTTAGTAAATAAAATTTTTAGACCAATGTTTTTAAATAATACAAAAGCTCTTTGAGAACCATAAATTTTGATCTTGGGACCACTACAGGAAACTGGGTCATTGGCGACGGGTTATTGGCGACGGCTTTTTTAAGCCGTCACCAATAATGATAAAAGCGACGGCTAAACTAACGCCGTCGCTAATAATTGGTAAATAGCGACGGCTAAATATAGCCGTCGCAAATAATGTTTTTGGCGACGGTCGAAGCCGTCGCAATACCCAGAAAACGACCCGTGCGGGTTTTTTTCCTCGGAAAACTGGCGACGGCTTGATACGCCGTCGCTACTAATATTAGTGGCGACGGCTTAAGCCGTCGCAATACCCAGAAAACGTCCCGTGCGGGTTTTTTTCCTCGGAAAAGTGGCGACGGCTTCATACGCCGTCGCTAATAATATTAGTGGCGACGGCCTAAGCCGTCGCCACTAATCCATGGTGACCGTTGAACGGTCGACTTTTGTTGGCGATGGCGAAAGCCGTCGCCAATGTAACTTATCTCGTTATTGGCGACGGCTTCAAAAGCCGTCGCCAATAAGTTTGGGTTAAAAAACCCTCGACGCCCTCCTTTCTTCCCCCCGCCGCGCGCTCTCTCTCTCTCTCTCTCTCACCGTCTCGGTCTCCGCCGCCGCCGCCGGTCGCCGCCGTCGTCGCCGCCGCCGCCGGCTTGCCCCCTCCCTGCGTAGGGCACCTTGAGGGGAGAGCTACCTCCGTCACCGCCGTGGGTGTCGCCGGCTCCGCCGCCGCCGCCGCCGCCGCCTCCTTTGTGCCAGATTTAAACCCTACTTAGGGTTAATCGAACCTCCTTTCGAGGTATACATCTTCAACAAACGAATTTTTTTTTAATTTTTTTTATATACATCACAAAGCATATATGTGCCAAATAGCCCTAACAAATTAATAGGTTAGGACCTCCTCAAACCAATTATGTAGCACCTTGATCACTTTAATTATTTAGGAGATAGAACAAAGGTAGATAGGTGCATAATTTATTTAATCATGGAATGAGCCTTAGAATAATATTTCATAATGCATTTGAGAGAAATACACAAGGGTAATGCCCCTTTGCATATAAATTCCCTTTAATTTTACTGACATTTTTAGAGCTTGGTAGCATTAAATCATATTTAACCCATAAAATTTCGTAATAATAATTATTTTACATAACTAATATGTTTAGAATATTATTAGAAGACTATAATGTATTATTTGAATTTATTGGCATGATTGAACATGGATAACTCATCATAAATAGTAGTTTGGAGTTGGACAAAGATAGGGTGCGGCCTTGAAGGCTAGACCCTTCTAACTATCGCTTTTGTCAATTTTCCCCTTTATGTGGGAGGTAAAAAATAACGTAGGGCCTATCTTATAAGATAGACACTTCTAGCTATTTGTTTTTACTTTCTTCTTTAAAGGAGTGCAAGATGAGGTCCAGGTGGAACCTCTCTTGGGACTTTGCAGGAGAGCCTTTTATATCAGCTCTAGAACCTCTCTTTGGCTTTATCCGAATCCTCCTAGCCCTCAACCAGGATACCGACAATAAAAATCCAGGACAATCACTAGCCTCATCAGTTGGGCACGGACCAATAAAGATTATAACGTGTGCATTCCTTCTTATTTTTGTCCTCAAAAGGGGATGAGATCTGAAAATAAAAAAGCTAAAAATGTATAATTTTTTGTTTCTATTTTAACTTAATATAACAAATCTGAATTCTTAGTTTTCATGTCTAACTCTTCGTTTGTGATAAAAATATTTAATTGGCATGTATAAACATTTATTGTTCAACAACAAGTCTAATTTTGATCATTTTATCTCTTTTTCAGGAAACTTCAATCGAGATATACACTTGAGAGTTTCTTCTTTCGGTGGAGGTTCGGTTATATATTGATTTATTTATTAAATTAACATTTCTTCATTGTATTTCAATCTTTTAACAAATTAAGATGAGTAACTTAGACAAATCATGGATGCATATTCCTAATAGATTAGATTCTAGATATATTGAAGGGATCGAAGAATTTTTAAACTATTCTTTTCATGATTCTAGAATACAATTTAGACATGGACAACATAACGATCTAATACAGTGTCCTTGTAAAAAATGTTGTAATACATTTATTTTTAAAAGAAATGTTGTCAAAGAACACCTAATATGCAATGGTATATGGTTAAATTATCAAAAATGGATATGCCATGGTGAAATTGAAGTCAATATGATAAATGAGGACATTTCAATTTTAAATGAACCACAAGATAATTATGTAGATGATGAGGTAATGGAAATGTTACAAGATATTCAAACTAACGAATCTTCTATTCGACATAATGAGGAAGAACACAATGAAGATAATTTTCAATATTCCAAATTATTAAAAGATTCTGAAACACCTCTATATGAAGGTGTTAAAAATGTATCTAAATTAAAATTTATATTAAAGTTGATTCAACTTAAGTCCATTAATGGTCTCACTAGAAAATGTATGGATATGATATTATCTTTATTTAAGGAAGTCTTACCTAATGGGGCATGTGTTCCCGATAATTGGTATGAGCTTAAGAAATTAGTTAAGGAATTGGGACTTACTTATGAGAAAATTCATGCATGTAAAAATGATTGTATTCTATTTTGGAAAGAGAATAAAGATAAAAATGTTTGTCCATATTGTAACACCTCCAGATATAAAAATGATCCTAAAAATCAAAATAAAAAATAGCACAAAAAGTTTTACATTATTTTCCATTAGGAGTTAGGTTGCAGCGTTTATTCATATCATCCAATACGGCTAAGTGGATGACATGGCACAGTCAATCACGATCATATCAATTGAGAGGTGAAATACGTCATCCTGCCGATTCTCCCGCTTGGAAAAGGGTGGATGAACTTTATCCGTAATTTGCGTTAGAGAAACGCAACATTCGGATTGGATTGGCTTCGTATGGCTTTAATCCATTTGGTCAAATGTCTTCAAAATATAGTGTGTGGCCTCGTTGTTACAATGGTGTACAACTTACCACCGTGGATGTGTATGAAAGCCACATACACAATGATATCATTATTAATACCCGGTCCGAGAGCTCCCGGAAATGATATTGATGTATTCTTACAACCATTGGTGGAAGAGCTAAAAGATTTGTGGGAGATTGGATTGAAGACTTATGACGCCGAAAAGAAAGAGATTTTCATAATGAAAGTCATACTTTTTAGTACGATAAATGATTTTCCGGGATATGCAAATTTATCTAGATGGAGTACTAAAGGAAAATTGGCGTGTCCTATATGTAACGAAGAAATACATACCATTCGACTTACCCATAGTCGAAAACAATGCTACCTTGGTCATCGTCGGTTCTTACCAGTAGCACATCGGTGGAGAAAGAACCAGTATAAGCATCTTTTTGATGGTCGACGATGTGTGAAGGGAGCACCAAAGATACTTACGGGATATGACCTAAGTTCCTCAATCCGAAGCCGGATTGCCCGATCGGAACCCAGAACGGGCCTCGGATTGGGCAATCCGGCCTCGGATTGGCCAAAAAATCTAAGTTTCTCAATCCGAAGCCGGATTGCCAGATCGGAACCCGGAACGGGCCTCGGATTGGGCAATCCGGCCTCGGATTCGCTAAAATTTTTTTATTGCACAATTAGAAGCCGGGATTGCTGCCTAATATTTTTATGTGACAGATGAAGAGAATTTTCAGCAAAAGTCGTAGGACATCTCGTACTTCTACACCATCCGAGGGCGGTGGACCTCGGGGTCAATCTCGTGCATCTAGGGATCGACCTTCCACCTCCAGGGGTGTTGCTTCCGAGCCGATTAGGGAGGCACCCCATGAGCCTAGTCCATCTCGGACTCGTTCTCACCGGTTCCGACGACGCCTCCTACAGATGGTAGTAGTCCATCTTCCCATGCTTCAGGTAAATATTTGAATAAATGCTAGTAAAAAGTTTTCTTTAAAAATCTTCGTTGTCTAATTGTAATTTTTAATTTACACTTAACTAGCTACATCAGTTAGACGTGAAAGAGGTCCAGCAAAGGCCATCAGTGTGCGAACACTTGGCCCTGATGAATCCTACAACGTCGTTCTAGTAGGAGGATCCGGCGTTGGATCACATGGACAGGAGTTTACCTCCTACTTAGGAGTTATGAACAGAGTTCATTGCGATTTGTGGGAGCATAATTACATGGCTCTACCGCAGAGAAAAAGGATGCCATATTCCGTGATTTAGAGGTAACATTCAAGTAGCTTCATCTTATTTAAATTTTGGTGAACTTTTTAATCATTTTTTTATTAATGCAAAGCAACATTTTACCTTTGAGCGGAAATCTCATTCGGATGCACATATATTAAGGCATATGGGAGATATGCAAAGAAAACAAAGAAATCATTTGAAAAGAAAGGTAAAATATAATTTAGAATGTAATTTCGAGATAACCAATTTTTTGTTAACAATATTTGTGTACAGTATTTTACAGGACGATCAAATGAGGAAGCTCATGCCAACATTCCTCCACAGTGCAACGAGGAACAATGGCATCATATGTGCCATTTATGGAGTCAAGATGATGCTAGAGTAACTCAAAATTTTATTTCCTCTTATAATTAGATCCTATTCTTTTCATTTGCATTTTTTTAATGTTGTTTCATTTGTATATATATATGTAGGCATTGAGTGAAAAGAATGCCGGTAATAGGCGGCAATTAACAATGCCGTACAGAAGAGGAAGAACAAATATACACCAATTAGAAAGAGACTTTGTAAGTAGTCAAAACTTAAAATTTCATATTAGTTGATTCTTATTCTGTAATAACCTTTATCTTTTTTTTTAATTTTTTGGTAAGGTACGAAAAGAAGGTCGACCTCCAACTCGTCCGGAGGTATTCCAGATGAGTCAAACGCATGAAGAACTCGATGGAGCATTCATTTGGGATAATGACCAAAGTCGTCTTATGATGGTAATTATTGATTATCATAACCTATTTTTCTTTATAATCCACAATTCATCACTGTAGGATTTTAATTTTTTTCATATTATTTATAGGAAAATATGCAAGGATTGATGAATCCCCCAAAGATCCGAATCCTCGGATGTCGGGGTATCGCAACCTCCACTCACCGCGGAGGAAGCTTTCGTATCCGTGTTTGGTAGAGATCGACCAGGACGGATCCGATGTGGTGGGCGAGGTGAAACTCGCCACACTTGGTATGGTGAGTCAAGCGGAGGTGCTTCTAGCTCGACTCAAGAAGTTCGAGAGCTTAGAGATCGAGTGGCGAGGCAAGGAGAAATCAATGAACGTTATGAAGAACAAATAACTTCATTGAAACAACAATTGGACAACCAACAGAAATCATTCCAAGATAATTTCGATCGCCTCAATCTGATCATTGAAGGCTTGAGTCAAAGGTTCCCGACTCCTGATGTGCCATCCACATCGGGGCATCCTCCGCCTCAACAAACAGAGGACAAAAATGGCGATGGCGACGAGGACTACGAGGATGCCGAGGAGAGTGAAGATGATGATGAAGATGAAGATGAAGAAGATGAATAGATTAAGATGTATTTTTTACTCTCTATGAATGTTATTCATATGTATCAAAACATTTTGTGTATGAATGTGATTTTGAATATGGTATGTGAATATGAATTTAAATTTGGTGAATTTCAATTTTGGTATGTTAATGTGTGTTGTTTCATCCTAATTCGGTGTCCGTTCCGAGTTTGAAACGAGCAATCCGGCACCGAAATTATTAATATAAATCAATTTTTGGATTGGTAGATCCGATTTTAGATCTTTATGAAAGTTTCAAGAATGATTGATTTTCCGGATTGGATCGTATAATTGATCCAATCCGGCCAATCAAATTTTTTTTTTTTTCAGAAATTTATTATTGGCGACGGCTTTATATAGCCGTCGCCAATAAAGTTATTTGGGACGGCTAAAGCCGTCCCTAATATTAAAAACAGCCGTCGCAATACCAGAGAAAAATTCCGGAACCCGGAGTTCTGGAATTTTTTCTCTGGTATTGCGACGGCTGTTTTTAATATTAGGGACGGCTTTAGCCGTCCCAAATAACTTTATTGGCGACGGCTATACAGCCGTCGCAATACCAGAGAAAAAAATCCGGGACCCGGGGTGTGGGGTTTCTGCTTGCCATTTGCGACGGCTTATGTGGCCGTCGCAACTACATTTATTGGCGACGGCTGGTTAGCCGTGGCCAATAAGATTATTTGAGACGGCTTAACTCGTCCCAAATAACTTCATCCGCCGTCTAATCTCCTTATCGTTTGCGACGGCTTAAGCCGTCGCCAGTAAAGTTATTTGCGACGGCTGTTTAAGCCGTCTCCAATAAATGGTCGTTTTGCTAATAACTTATGCGACAGCTTACGAGCCGTCGCCAATAAACGTACTAGGGACGGCTTAACAATAGCCGTCGCTAATATTATTGGCGACGGCGTTATTTGCGACGCGTTTGCGACGGCTTTGAAGCCGTCGCTAATATTTATTAGCGACGGCTTTTTGGTTTTTTGAGGCGGCTTACAGCTGTCCCTAGTAACCTATTTTCTTGTAGTGGACAAAAATGCAATCCACAAGCTAACTGTGATATTAACATCTCTTAAAGAATCATACTATACAAGTATCGTGAGTATTTGTAAAATTTTAATTCCGGTAGTATTTACACAATAAGAAAACATCTGGTCTAGTTCACTTTTCCGTCTCCTGTCTAATTCAATGGATATGCCAATATAAGGTAAGCCTAGAATTAGGGCAACATCCTTGGAACCTAGTTAAATCCCTTGTCTGTTTATGTTGAATACTTTAGCTTATTGGTGTAGTATAAGAATTTTCCTCACCATCTTAGAGTTGAACTGATAATTCGAAAGATTCAAAAAATCGGCAAACGAAGTCTATACTAGGTCCCCTATGGGCCTATTTAAAGTGTATACCAGCTAACTACTTCCGATAGTATAAGAAGGCACATCTATGTTGGACATATACTTTGCTTATGCTAAGAGTTCAGCCTACTTCTACTGTTTCATATGTAGATGTTGAGGACTACTTTCTAAAAGATTGATCTGCGTAACAAAAAGATCTCGTTGTATGTAAAAAGGGAGAACAGAAAAATAAAAAAACACAACAACCATACACCATCTGCAGCGACCAACCAGGCGGACAGTTGCTAGGTATAGAAGGCGAATCCTACTTAATTTACAAGGTGAAGAACAACCCAATCGGACTGCAAATCAGACAAAATAATCTTCTTCTCACCTAATTTTATTGTTCCGTTTGAAATGAACTCACATCATGACGAAACAACCTTTCAGACTGTGTTGGTGGACACCGTTTCTTGTTCCCTCCTTCGGTCCTATGAGATGATCGGAACTCCAAATAGTAAGTATATCAGAAAATCAGTAGGAGACGACCATGGGACTGGTAACCACGGCGCCACCACTACACGTCCATGACAGGTAACCCGACGCTCCTC
Source organism: Cryptocoryne crispatula var. balansae (assembly GCA_036172225.1). Classification (NCBI taxonomy): domain Eukaryota; kingdom Viridiplantae; phylum Streptophyta; class Magnoliopsida; order Alismatales; family Araceae; genus Cryptocoryne; species Cryptocoryne crispatula. The sequence goes on from CM069921.1 coordinate 15,651,123, forward strand.
CGCCCGCCGTTCCGCCGCCCGTCTTCCTCACGCTCACTCTGTAGCGTGTTTTCTGGTGGACCGCCGTGAACGACAGCTCCGCCGGCACCACCGTCACGGAGACTCCCGGTGGCGCCGCTACCGAGACTCTGCAGGTCGAGTTGGGGTCCCCGACGTTGGTCACCGTGCGGGACACCGTGCGGGCGTACTCGTGGGCGGCGGACAGGGAGATCGTGAACGTGGGGTAGTTCAGCTGGTCCTCCGCGACGGAGTCCATGGCGGAGCAGTTGACGGTGCGGCGGGCGATGAGGCTAACTTGGGTGCTCGAGTACTTGAGGCCGCTACACAGGTAGCCGATGTAGTCTGCAGCGGCGACGTCGTAGATGAGGCCCGGGCGGACGGCCTCCACGGGGCGCACCTCGCCGGAGCCCGTGGCGAAGTAGGAAGCAGGGCTGCCCGTCTCGTCATGAATTCTGGTGCCGTTCCGGTTGATCACGGTGGCCGTCGTCATCAAGGCGGACTTGATGGCGGCGGGGGACCAGGTAGGGTGTATCTTCTTGAGCACCGCCGCTACGCCACTCAAGTGGGGCGTCGCCATGGACGTCCCCGAGATTATGTTGAACCGCGAAGGGGGATCTCCAACTTGGACATGCCAAGCGGCGAGGATGTTCAGTCCCGGGCCGACGACGTCCGGCTTCAGGATGCCCGGGCTGGCATTGCTGGGACCCCGTGAAGAGAAGTAGGCCACAGCGGGTGCGACCGTCTCTCCGAACGCTGTGCCCCGGAAGACGATGGAGGCCGTCGGCGACTGCTGGGTCGATCGAGCGTAGGCTTTGATCCTTCTTCCGTCGACTGAGGTTACGCGGGACGCCGGGAGGACATGGGGCTCCGCCATGATGGTGTAGCCTTCCGTCGCCGTGTTCGCCACGATCACGGCGGCGCCGCCGGCATTCTTCACGTTAACACCCTCCTCCACGCCGTCCGTGCCCTCGCACACGACAGCCTTGCCTTCGACGCTTTGGTTGCCGGGGAAAGATGGAGATAAACAGTCATCTGCATGGACGGAAAAAAAAATAACTAACCCCATCGTGAAGTTTATTTTTTAAAATTAAAAATATTTTATTATTAAAACTAATACACAAGAATCTTGCCTATATCCCATTTTTGAAAGAAAAAAGCTAGGGTTAACCAAAAGAAATACAGATGCAATCTAACCAATAAACCTCTCTCAAGTAACTCGAAACAAGGTGATTGGATTCGTGAATAAAAAATAAACTTAATTTATCGAATAGGTCAAATTTGAACAAATTAATATTGACTTGATATCTCTCGAGAATTTTAATTAATTATTGTTTAACTATTTATTTGATAAAATTAAATTACAGGTACCATTAATTTCTAATTTTCACTTAAACATGTAAAATAAGCCAAAATAAAAATTTAAAATTCCACAAATAACTTGTTTTTAAGTTTTATAAATTAATTTTTGCTTAATTTTCACTTAACTCAAATTTGAACTATTGTAAAATGGAACTCGAGTAAATAAACAAGTTAAGTTTAAAAATATAACATTTTACTCGGAGACTCTGCTCTTTCGGATCTCCACCTAAGGGTCTTATCAAAAAGGTTAAGTGAAACTTGGTAAATTTGACTATGTAAAATCAAGTCAAATTTGTACGAGGGCCTTACGTAGGGCTTCTGAACATATGTGGCATTTTTAATGTTTGACTTTGATCTAAAATTCAGATTCTCATCATCTAACTTAAATTTAATCGGTTAAATCAGATTCCATCTTTTCTTTCGAAAATAGCCGAGCATTTTTTTGTGTATCGGTCTTAGAAAATAAATTTTAAAAAGTATTAGTCTAAAATTTTTTCCTGAAAATACGAGGGTCAGGGGAGCGGGAGGGAAGTCGGCGGGCTGATAGAGAGATTCGCCGTTGATCAGTAGCCCGTCGCCCAGCCCGACGGCGGCGCTGATGCTCCGGTCGGTGCTGCCGGCGCCGACGGTGAGCACCCACGGCTCCTCGTTGGCGATGGTCCGCGGAGACGGGCCGCCATTCCCCGCGGCGCAGCAGACGAGGACGCCCTTCTCCATGGCGGCGAAGGTCGCGACGGCAACCAGGTTGGAGAAGAAGGGGACGGGGGTTCCCGCCAGCGACATGGAGAGGACGTCGACGCCGTCGCCGATGGCGCCGTCGATCCCCGCGAGTATGTCGCTCTTGGGGCAGCCGTGGGGTCCGCAAACCTTGGGGGGAAAGGAAATTTTAAACCAACACGTACAATATATTTTCCAAAATTAACACATTTTCTTAGAGATATCACAGAGTAAAATTCGATTCCTAGAAGTGGAGAGTCACAATAAGAATAAAAGACTTTGTGGTATTGAACCTGGATCATGGGTGTTTCATCACCGTTCCATGCAACCTAAAAAAAACTAAATCAAACGAGTGCGTATCACCTCACTCCCGAGGAATTATTGATTATTGGTATAAAATTCTCATTTAATGTCTAATTTAATTATTGATTCGATGATCTTTCAATTTTCTAGACATTAAATAAGAGTTTTATTAAATGAGAGTTTTATGTGAGAAATTTGAGATCTCTGACGTTCTCCTGAGATGATCTGCATTCAAATCAAAATTGGCACGTTCTTTTAGCTTAGTTTCTCTGTTACCAACACTTTTGAAACTCAAAAACTCAATCAAATGGTTAAAGTATTAAATAATTTAAATTAAATTAAATATTTATTTTGGTTTATGTATGTTACTGATATTTTTTTAAAGATAAAATAAACTAATGGAATATATAAATATATACGCTAATTTTTAATAGGATATTGTTTAAAACTAACCAAATAAAATTTTAAATTAACATATATATTAGATAATGGTAAAATATGATTTGAAGCAGACTACATCAAATCAAATCAATTTTATTTATTTTAAGAGGTAATTTAGTTTCGTTTGATCTCCTAAAAAATTTCTTGGAAAATCAAGTTAAATCAAACTATGAACACGTGTGACCTCCTTTTCTACACGTGCGCTTAACCATGCACCGACTTCATTTTTTTCTTCAAGAAGTTGGATTTGAGTTGTCCAGGCTTTTACAAAAGTGTTGATTTTGAAAATCAAAATTTTTGTTTGTTAGTTTTTAGAAAATAAAATTTTAAATGAGTTCAGTTTAAAAAAGAAAAAAAAAGAAAAGAAAAACCGCGTACCTTGTAGATCGCCAGATGGGCGAGAGGCGCCATGCCGGAGGCCTCTCCCCTGGCGTTCCCGAACGAGGAAGCGCCGGAGACGGAGCATCCGGCGGCCGTGCTCGCCGTGTGCGTGCCATGGCCGATGAAGTCGTAAGGCGGCGGAGGGGCGCCCGCCGCCCGGGGTGGCACGGCCGACTGCAGGGCTCTCGATCCAAGGAAGAAGTCCCTTGCGCCGATGATCTTGTTGCTGCACTCCGTCGGCTTGAAATCGCACCGCCCTTTCCACTTGGGGGGCGGCGGCGGAACGGCGCACCGGAAGGACGGATGGTTAGGGTTTAGCCCGGTGTCGAGGAACCCGACGATCACGCCCTTCCCGGACTCGCCGAGGCTCCACGGGCCACGGCGGCCGGCCGGGCGCAAGCCGAGGAAATCCGGCGTGTGGGTCGTCTGGAGCGGGAGAATCTCGTCCGGGTAGGCGGCCACAAAGCCGTCGACCTCCCGCATGGCCGCCAGCTCCTCCGCCGTCAGCCTCGCGGAAAACCCATTTACGACGTTAGAGAGGTTGGTGGGACTAGAGATCGTGGTGGGATTAGAGAACACGATGGGATTTAGAATGATCGAGAGAGTGAGAAGGTGAAGTTATGAAAATGATGTATGCAATGATAAAATAAAATGTAATGCAATTATTACTACATGATGCATGTTGGGCTTAAGAAAACAAAAACAAACTTGTATAACAAATAGTTGAAGATATAAATTGTCTATGAGGTCAAGATACCCATTCGGGAACTATCGTCCCTCACAGCACAAAATCCGTGAGCATTAGAGATGACCCGACCGTCGTAGATTTTGATGAAGGGGATCTCGGGTCAAGTCTTCTCCGTGCTCATGATCTTCAACAAATCATGCATAAGATAATAATACACGACTAACGACTTATATGTTAGCCGGCAAGAAATGGGGGTTTCCCATGTCCACTCTTCCATTTCTGCGAGCACTTCCTTGGCCACTCCTTCAGAGTATCGCCGGAATGAGGCAGTTGCGGCGGTATTTGTGGACATGGTTTCAATGCCTTCTCCACGTGGTCATTCTCCTGGAGTCAGTGGCAATCAGACCCTGATATCTGTAGCAGACTTTATCTTCTTTTGGTGTTGTAGCTACTTTTCTTCCTTGTTATAGCACTTCTTGCTTCAGTGTTGTTTGACCTACTTGACATTTCTTGAAAGGATAATCAGTTTCAAATTCCGGCTTGGCCCCTTGCAAGTTTGTCAAGGGGTGAAGCCTTCTAAGGGATGGCAAATAATAAAAGTAAATAATAGATGTAGGGTTAAGAGACATACATGTTGGCGAGATTCTCACCCCTCCTTGACTTGTGTTTCTTTCCTGAAATACTTAATAGAAGGGTTAAATCTGCTCTATGGCTTACCCCCTTGCCTATTGTTGTCTTGCCTTGCTTATATGTCAAGGGGGGTAGCCTTATTAACCAGGTAGAATGCACAAAATGACAAACAAGGTAAAAGTTAAGAGAGCTTACCTGCTATGGTGAGAGTTGCTCCCTTCTTGATCTCAGGATCCTGAAATGCTTAATGAAGGGGATTAAATCTTCACCATGGCTTATCTCTTTGCCTATTGCTGTCTGCCTTGACTGTCGTTGAGAGAACCTTCTCCTCTTATTTTAAAGTCCCTGAAAACACTTGATAAAAGAGGATTAGATATTCACAACGACTCATCCATTTGCCTATTATGGCCAACTTTGACTTAGGTCAAAGGGAGGAGCCCTCTTAATGGGGTGATCATCAAGATAAATATGCGATGCAGAAATGAAACATGCAAGACATAAAAATAATCATGAATGCTAGCAAAGGCAAAAATCAAGGTTATGCCAAGCTAAATGATGCATTTTTTTAGAAAATATTCATTTTTTTTATTTTTGAAGATATTCAGCTCTCTTTTTTCGGATTTTTTAAAATATTCAATTTTTTTGAATTTTTGAAAATATTTGTTTTTTTTTTGGATTTTTGAAAATATTCAATTTTTTTTTGAATTTTTGAAAATATTTGTTTTTTTTATTTTTGAAAATATTCAATTTTTTTGGAATTTTTGTGGAGAATGTGCCGGTATTAAAACAATTCATCGATCTTTGAGTGTTAACCAAGATTCAAGTGATGACCACCACGTGAAAATAAGGTTCCCTACCCAGAATCTTTCTTGCCCTTTTCTCTTGATCGGTTTGGATTCTCCCTAAGTTTGGACAGTTTACCCTACCCTAGGGGTTTTAAGATGGAAGAATAATAGAGGAAGTCTTTGATAGGATTTGGGGGTGTTGAGGAGGGTTTCTCTACTCATGCCCAAATTGCCTGTTGGGGTTCGGCCTCTTCGGGTCTTTTCTACATATGGCACTTATTTAGACAAGTCTTTGACCTGTGGGGTCATTGCCCATCTTTTGGTGCCTTCTTTTCATTTTATATTCTTTCGGGTACTCATTCAGACAGGCCTATATTTGTTTAAATAAGTGGGGTTCATTGCCCATCTTTTGGCACCCTTTTGCACCCTATGAGACGGCCTCCTACTAAGGCGGCGGGCATTTTCGATACTATCCACCTCTAGTCCCCTTCACCTATCTTGGACCGAATAGAAGAGAATAGGGTAAGGTTTCCTTTCCGCCTTCAGTGTTCTGCCTTGCCTCTCTCGAGTGTTGGGCTATCCAGATTCTGGGATCGGGAGGTGTTGTGTGTGCAAGGTGATGTCTACCCTTGATTTCTAGCTAACACCCTTGGATCGATGACTTAATATCATACTAGAAATTCTCCATTTTTTTTCTAAGGAAAATATTTTTTGAGGTAAACGTCGTTCCATGGATGGTTCAATTTTTCTCCATCGGCGTTGGTTAGCTCACATGCATTGCCTGGATATTTTTCGGTTATGACAAAAGGCCCTTCCCAGTTAGGTTGCAACTTGGAGCGGGGACCACCCGGCTTAACGAATATACGTTTGACTACCATCTCACCGATTTCGAACTTTCTCTCTACCACCCTCTTTTGATAAAACCTTTTCAATCGGTTCTGATAAGTCCGGGCATGCTCGGAGGCGGCCAACCTTCTTTCATCTAGGAGTTCAAGTTGTGCAAGGAGAGATTCTCGTCTCTCATCGACAGGGATGTCCCTATCGAGTTGAACTTGGAGTGATGGAAGGAGTACTTCATACGGGACCACCGCTTCCATCCCATATGCGAGAGCATACGGGGTTTGACCAGTGGGGGTCCGTACAGAAGTACGATAAGCCCATAGGGCATCTACAAGCTTATCTGGCCAATCTGCGAACTTGCTAGACTTACAGGTTTTCTTGATGATTTTAATCAAAGTTTTGTTGGTGGCTTCTGCTTGACCATTGCCTTGCGGGTAATAAGGAGATGAATGATGCAATGTAATGCGGTACCTGTTGCAAAGATCACGCAGATCTTGAGAGAGAAATTGCGGTCCGTTATCGGTGATAATGTCGTTGGGTATCCCGAACCTGGTGATGATGTTGCGTTTGATGAAGGAGCATAGTATTGATGCCTTGATCTCCACGAACGCTTCCGCTTCTACCCACTTGGTGAAGTACTCTGTTGCCGTCAGGATGAATGATTTGGAACGGATTTCAGAGTTAAGATCACTTAGAGGGCCAATGATATCGAAAGCCCACATGGCAAAGGGCCATGGGGCATGAATCGGATGAAGAGAAGATGTGGGAGAATGGATCTTGTCGGCATGGAGTTGGCAAGAATGACAGTGCCGGACAAAGATGGAGCAATCCTCTTCTAGGGTTGGCCAATAATACCCATGCCTGATGATTTTCTTGGCAAGAGCTTGAGCATTGACATGGCCCCCACAGACCCCGGAATGTGCTTCCTTAAGCACCAATTCTGCCTCTTCTTCATCAATGCATATCAATAAAATTCCGCTCAGGCTCCTCTTGTAGAGAACCCCTCCTAGGATGGTATACCTCTGGGATACTCTCCTGATGGCCTTCTTTTCTTTTGCATTTGATCCAGGTGGATACAACTGATCTTGACAATACCTTGCGATCTCATCAAACCAAGGCCTCTCACCATCATCTAACTCTTCCAACTCGATTAGCGAAATCTCCTCTTTCCGCTCTAGATATTCCTTCCTACCAAATCTCTCCTTGATCTTTAGAAATCGACCATCCTTAATCGCCGGCATCGACCTTCTACGGACATGGATAGTCCGCAACTGTCTACCTAGCGGGACTGATAGAGATGAAGCTAAGGAGGCTAGGGCATCAGCAAGGATGTTCTGAGCTCGAGGAACATGGACAAAAGTGAGTTTGGAAAAGAGTTTGATGTAGCGAGAAGTGAGTTCTTGGTAAGGTTTGAGGGCGCGCAGATCCCTTTCAAGTGGAGTGGGGGCGTGGTACACTCTCTCTCCTGCGCGCGCGTTCCGCGAGCCGTATCTTGCAAACGGGATGTCCGATTCGGCTCCCGTTTGTCGCGTTGGAAAGAGGGCCTTCAACCGCACCTCCTCAAGTTGGTAAACCATCTGGCATGACTCCCAATATGTTCGCACGGGGCTTTTTTACCGGTTTACCCTCTCGCGGAAAGCCGAAACCCGGGGCGAAGATCCGAAAGAGCACGGTTCCGATTGAGAAATCTCGGGTCAACTCGAGATGACTTAAAATGATGACCGAACAAGTCCGGTACGACCGGAAAACCTGAAGTCATCGAAAAATCTGAGATTAACCCGGTAAACGTGAATCGAAAGCCGTAAAAGCCGCGAAACCCTAAAATTGACCGAACCGGATGTATGGCTCCGGTTGATGAAAATATTCGGCTAGAATCGACCCGGATGACCCGAAAAGACCCGGTGATGACCAGAAAAGCCTAATACATGGTCCGGGATAGCCGTGTCAGCACAGATCGAAAAAGCCGTAACGAATGCCGTCATTGACCGACGCCTATTGAAATGACTTCTCGGAAACCCTGAATGTTACGGAACACATGCGGGACTCCCGAGACCTTCAATTATGGACCATTCAAGGTCGGTCATCGAGCAGGCTTCGTGTTTTTACAGTTCATGTGCGGCTCTCGCTTGAAGGTTACGGCAATATTCCGGAAATCATCGGTCCATTCTCAACTCACAAGGGGTTCCACCCATGTCCTTAGCTTATGTCCACGAGATAATCCGGATCAGATAACGGTCAAATAAAGGATATCGCCTATGGAATAAGAGTCTAGGACTCCAAATCAAGCCAATTTGGCGTGTCTACACCAGGCAGATCAATAATGATCTTAAGGCCGGATAATTGCTCTGATACCAACTTCTGTCACGCCCCGGATTTATCACCATAATAAACACGCGCGGCAGAAAACACGGTAATTCCGGAAACGCGACAGTTGGGTTTTGATTAATAAACCCATAATCGGAAAACAACATGATTTCCATTTCAACACAAACTTTACAGCTGATAACCGAAAACCGGTTCACAAATCCGAGTACATAGCACAACAGAAAACCCGGTACATTATATCCACAAAATTGGCTAACACAGCCATCCAAAATATCCGCTTCATACAGATTAACCCGATTCAACTATATCGGGTACAAAAGATTGTACTAACCTGGATAAGAAAATTTACACCTCGCCCGAACCCAGAGTAGAAACTAGATCTCCGACAAACACCTCTTCAGATGCTGGGTGCTCAAAATCAACTGTAAAGCAACATATAAGGAAAGGGTGAGTCGAACATGACTCAGTAGGACTTATACCCAACTATCCTATTATAATAATCAGATCCTAAATGGTAATTAATTATAGATATACAAAGATCAACATTTTGTCATAAATATATATATATACTAATTATCGAGGTTCAAATTATCTAATTCAGAATCTTTTAGAACTCATTACCCATTAAGCCTGACTCTACATGCACCTATCTAACTTTTCTACCTTACCACACATCTACACTACATGCCATGCCACCTGGACTTCTATATGCCTATTATTTTTCCATTTGTCTGAGTAGATCATATACTCTACTTGGCAGAACTCACTCCGGCTGTAATATATATAGAAGTACCATATAGTAATGCTAAATCTCATAGTACGTCTAGGCAGGGACGTACTTAGGATAAACCGCGGTATCCGGGATCGAAGGATACACCGGATTGATCTAATCTCCGCTGCCCACGGGCCACTAACGTAGGCCGGAGGAGTAAATATTCCATCACATGCATTCTAGCATCAACAACATTTCACAAGTAAAGCTATATAATTACTCAGACAATGCACATTAAATTATACGGATAAACGAACCACCGAATCGAAATGCCATTTTTGAGAAACCGAGATACACAACCCATCAATTCATGCAGAGCAAGTTCCATAATTCACAATTCCATGCAACAGACCCAATTAGAAATAATTCACATCACATTGAACATGCTAATCACAATTGATCTCCATTTAATATTAATTCAACAATTTATGCACGTTATATGATCAAGAAGCTATTAATCATATTTCTTAATTATCATGCCACCAACTTTCCTTCCAATTTAACTATTAATTATTTAAAATCATTCTAAACATGAATCGGATATATTTACAATCATACAGGTCACAATTCATTTTTTTAATATATCAATACATGCCGTTTCTTTTAATCGAACACAAGATATCTAATTTAATGATTACTAAACATTAATTAACAAAATTGACATCTATCTAATACAATTCATGAGAATAACTAAAACTATGCATGAATGTTATGAATGACACTCAAATAATCCCATGCATACAATTAAATAATTTAAATTACTATTTATCACTAATTTCTAACTATTTATCTAATAAACACATTTTAACATGTTAATTAGCATATCGGTATGCTAAGGATAAGTTGGGATGCCTACCTCGAAGAGAACGATATATCCTCGAGTCCAGAAAACCCACACCGATTTAATCACGAAACGATCGAGGTGAGGGTGGAACCGGACTATCCTCCAATCCTACGGTAAAAAAACAATAACTAGATCAATCAACCACTTAATTTAAATAATTATACAATTAAGAGGAGAGGGGAGGAGGGGTTTAAACAGGAGAATGAGAGAGGACGAGAGAGAGAGAGAGCGAGGGGGGGAGAGAGGAGAGAGAAGCAGGAGGGCGGCGCTTGCAGCCGCATGCGCCAACGGCACATCGGCTGCCCGCCCCCGCGGGGGGACCGGATCCTCTGTGCACTACGGTGTGCACCTCAATGCACACCACTTCAATAATCTATCTTATATTACACTCAAAATAATTGTTTTTAATATTTTTAAAATTGTGAATATAAATAAATATCATCTATCAATAAAAATATAATATTATCAAATGTTTTTAACATTTATACTTTGTTATAAGTTAATTATACATTTAATTCAAATAAATATGTAAAAAATATTTTTGATACTAATTTATATAAAATATAATATTAGATGATATTTATTTATATTCACAATTTTAAAAATATTAAAAACAATTATTTTGAGTGTAATATAAGATAGATTATTGAAATGGCGTGCATTGAGGTGCACACCGTAGTGCACGGAGGATCCGGTCCCCCCGCGGGCACGCGCGCGAAGCCGCGCGTGCGCGGCTTAAACCCGAGAAAGGGGGGAGAGAGGGAGCCCGAGAGCGGGGGAGGGAAGAGAGAGAGAGAGGGCGGGAGAGCGCGGCGGAGGGGGTGTGAGCGGGAGAGAGAAGAGCAGCGTCGGCTGCGACGGGGAAAGAAGAAGGAGAAGAAGAATAGGGAGAAGGGCATCGGCGACGGAGGCATCGGCGTCGACGACGGCAGCGCCCGCGGCGGCGACCGCGGCAGCGGTGATGGCGGGACGAGGAAAGAGGAAGAAGGAGAAGAAAACAGGGGCGACAGCGGTGGAGGCGTCGGCGACGGCGATAGCGGGAGGAGAGGGGGAGAACAACGGCGCCGGCTGCGCTCGCGACGGCGACCGCGGCGGCCGTGACGACGGAAGAAGAAGAAGAGAAGGAGGGGAGACGGTCGCGGCGACGACCTCGCTCCGGCGGGGCAAAACAGAGAGAGACAGCGGAGAGGCGGACAAGGCGATGGCTCGGGAAGACGGCAGCGACTCGGAAGGGTGGGAAGTGGGAACGACGACGACGGCGATTCGGGCGACGGTGGGAAGGTTCGAGACCGAACGGGGCCAAAAAAAAAAAGAACGGGGAAGGCGGTTCGCGTAGACGGAGAGGCGGTGAAGGGGGTACGTGGCCAGGTAAGAATTTTTTTTTTTTTTTTCAAATTCCCTTCCCGTTTTTTTTTCACAGCATTACAGGGGATCCGCCCTCTTTATTGTTCCGTTTGAAATGAACCCACATCACGACGAAACAACCTTTCAGACTGTGTTGGTTGACGCAGTTTCTTGTTTCCTCCTTCGGTCCTATGAGATGATCGGAACTCCAAATAGTAAGTATATCAGAAAATCAGTAGGAGACGACCATGGGACTGGTAACCACAGCGCCACCACTACACGTCCATGACAGGTAACCCGACGCTCCTCCGCCCGCCGTTCCGCCGCCCGTCTTCCTCACGCTCACTCTGTAGCGTGTTTTCTGGTGGACCGCCGTGAACGACAGCTCCGCCGGCACCACCGTCACGGAGACTCCCGGTGGCGCCGCTACCGAGACTCTGCAGGTCGAGTTGGGGTCCCCGACGTTGGTCACCGTGCGGGACACCGTGCGGGCGTACTCGTGGGCGGCGGACAGGGAGATCGTGAACGTGGGGTAGTTCAGCTGGTCCTCCGCGACGGAGTCCACGGCGGAGCAGTTGACGGCGCGGCGGGCGATGAGGCTAACTTGGGTGCTCGAGTACTTGAGGCCGCCACACAGGTAGCCGATGTAGTCTGCAGCGGCGACGACGTAGATGAGGCCCGGGCGGACGGCCTCCACGGGGCGCACCTCGCCGGAGCCCGTGGCGAAGTAGGAAGCAGGGCTGCCCGTCTCGTCTTGAATTCTGGTGCCGTTCCGGTTGATCACGGTGGCCGTCGTCATCAAGGCCGACTTGATGGCGGCGGGGGACCAGGTAGGGTGTATCTTCTTGAGCACCGCGGCTACGCCGCTCAGGTGGGGCGTCGCCATGGACGTCCCCGAGATTATGTTGAACCGCGAAGGGGGATCTCCAACTTGGACATGCCAAGCGGCGAGGATGTTCAGTCCCGGGCCGACGACGTCCGGCTTCAGGATGCCCGGGCTGGCATTGCTGGGACCCCGTGAAGAGAAGTAGGCCACAGCGGGTGCGACCGTCTCTCCGAACGCTGTGCCCCGGAAGACGATGGAGGCCGTCGGCGACTGCTGGGTCGATCGAGCGTAGGCTTTGATCCTTCTTCCGTCGACTGAGGTTACGCGGGACGCCGGGAGGACTTGGGGCTCCGCCATGATGGTGTAGCCTTCCGTCGCCGTGTTCGCCACGATCACGGCGGCGCCGCCGGCATTCTTCACGTTAACACCCTCCTCCACGCCGTCCGTGCCCTCGCACACGACAGCCTTGCCTTCGACGCTTTGGTTGCCGGGGAAAGATGGAGATAAACAGTCATCTGCATGGACGGAAAAAAAATAACTAACCCCATCGTGAAGTTTATTTTTTAAAATTAAAAATATTTTATTATTAAAACTAATACACAAGAATCTTGCCTATATCCCATTTTTGAAAGAAAAAAGTTAGGGTTAACCAAAAGAAATACAGATGCAATCTAACCAATAAACCTCTCTCAAGTAACCCGAAACAAGGTGATTGGATTCGTGAATAAAAAATAAACTTAATTTATCGAATAGGTCAAATTTGAACAAATTAATATTGACTTGATATCTCTCGAGAATTTTAATTAATTATTGTTTAACTATTTATTTGATAAAATTATATTACAAGTACCATTAATTTCTAATTTTCACTTAAACATGTAAAATAAGTCAAAATAAAAATTTAAAATTCCACAAATAACTTGTTTTTAAGTTTTATAAATTAATTTTTGCTTAATTTTCACTTAACTCAAATTTGAACTATTGTAAAATGGAACTCGAGTAAATAAACAAGTTAAGTTTAAATATATAACATTTTACTCGGAGACTCTGCTCTCTCAGATCTCCACCCAAGGGTCTTACCAAAAAGGTGAAGTGAAACTTGGTAAATTTGACTATGTAAAATCAAGTCAAATTTGTACGAGGGCCTTACGTACGGCTTCTGAACATATGTGGCATTTTTAATGTTTGACTTTGATCTAAAATTCAGATTCTCATCATCTAACTTAAATTTAATCGGTTAAATCAGATTCCATCTTTTCTTTCGAAAATAGCCGAGCATTTTTTTGTGTATCGGTCTTAGAAAATAAATTTTAAAAAGTATTAGTCTAAAATTCTTTTCCTGAAAATACGAGGGTCAGGGGAGCGGGAGGGAAGTCGGCGGGCTGATAGAGAGATTCGCCGTTGATCAGCAGCCCGTTGCCCAGCCCGACGGCGGCGCTGATGCTCCGGTCGGTGCTGCCGGCGCCGACGGTGAGCACCCACGGCTCCTCGTTGGCGATGGTCCGCGGAGACGGGCCGCCATTCCCCGCGGCGCAGCAGACGAGGACGCCCTTCTCCATGGCGGCGAAGGTCGCGACGGCAACCAGGTTGGAGAAGAAGGGGACGGGGGTTCCCGCCAGCGACATGGAGAGGACGTCGACGCCGTCGCCGATGGCGCCGTCGATCCCCGCGAGTATGTCGCTCTTGGGGCAGCCGTGGGGTCCGCAAACCTTGGGGGAAATTAAGGAAATTTTAAACCCACACGTACAATATATTTTCCAAAATTAACACATTTTCTTAGAGATATCACAGAGTAAAATTCGATTCCTAGAAGTGGAGAGTCACAATAAGAATAAGACTTTGTGGTATTGAACCTGGATCATGGGTGTTTCATCACCGTTCCATGCAACCTAAAAGAAACTAAATCCAACGAGTGCGTATCACCTCAAGAGAACACGTAGGATTACAATCTAAGATCTCTCAGTATAAAATTCTCATTTAATATCTAATTTAATTATTGATTCGATGATCTTTCAATTTTTGAGACATTAAATGAGAGTTTTATGTGAGAAATTTGTGATCTGTGACGTTCTCCCGAAATGATCTGCATTCAAATCAAAATTGGCACGTTCTTCTAGCTTAGTTTCTCTGTTACCAACACTTTTGAAACTCAAAAACTCAATCAAATGGTTAGAGTATTAAATAATTTAAATTAAATTAAATATTTATTTTGGTTTATGTATGTTACTGATATTTTTTTAAAGATAAAACTAATGGAATATATAAATATATACACTAATTTTTAATAGGATATTGTTTAAAACTAACCAAATAAAATTTTAAATTAACATATATATTAGATAATGGTAAAATATGATTTGAACCAGACTACATCAAATCAAATCAATTTTATTTATTTTAAGAGGTAATTTAGTTTCGTTTGATCTCCTAAAAAAATTCTTGGAAAATCAAGTTAAATCAAACTATGAACACGTGTGACCTCCTTTTTTACACGTGCGCTTGAACCATGCATCGACTTCATAGGAAGTTGGATTTGAGTTGTCCAGACTTTTACAAAAGTGTTAATTTTGAAAATCAAAATTTTTGTTTTATTAGTTTTTAGAAAATAAAATTTTAAACGAGTTCAGTTTAAAAAAGAAAAGAAAAACCGCGTACCTTGTAGATCGCCAGATGGGCGAGAGGCGCCATGCCGGAGGCCTCTCCCCTGGCGTTCCCGAACGAGGAAGCGCCGGAGACGGAGCATCCGGCGGCCGTGCTCGCCGTGTGCGTGCCATGGCCGATGAAGTCGTAAGGCGGCGGAGGGGCGCCCGCCGCCTGGGGTGGCACGGCCGACTGCAGGGCTCTCGATCCAAGGAAGAAGTCCCTTGCGCCGATGATCTTGTTGCTGCACTCCGTCGGCTTGAAATCGCACCTCCCTTTCCACTTGGGGGGCGGCGGCGGAACGGCGCACCGGAAGGACGGATGGTTAGGGTTTAGCCCGGTGTCGAGGAACCCGACGATCACGCCCTTCCCGGACTCGCCGAGGCTCCACGGGCCACGGCGGCCGGCCGGGCGCAAGCCGAGGAAATCCGGCGTGTGGGTCGTCTGGAGCGGGAGAATCTCGTCCGGGTAGGCGGCCACAAAGCCGTCGACCTCCCGCATGGCCGCCAGCTCCTCCGCCGTCAGCCTCGCGGAAAACCCATTTACGACGTGGCGGTAGGCGTAGAGAAGCCTCGGCTGGCCGGAGACGGCGTCGTCGTCGAAGGGCAGGAAGGAGCGGTACCAGTCTTCCAGCTGGTCCACGTCGTCGACGGACGAAGAGACCGGCGGTGATTGCCGGACGACGACGATGTAAGTGCTTAGACGACGTCGGTCGACGTCTCGCCCTTCGGAATGCAGAGATCCATCGCGCGCAGAGACTGCCGAAAGCTGATTGTAGAAGACGGAAAGGAAGAAGGGGATGATCAGAAAGCTGAAAAGCCCTTGGTTCTTCTTCCCCATGGCTTGAACTGATCTCTGGACGAGGGGCCTCTGCAGGTCTTGTAGGCACACGTCGGTGCAGGGGTAACAATCGGCGGAGGTTGCCGACGGCGCTTCATAGAAAGCCCGATTCGTAGAATGCCCAATTACGTGATCCTCATCAATACGGGGGAAGAAGCGCCAGTCGCACGAAGGCCTCATACGTAGCTGCGCGTAGATACTACGTTGAAGCGGCAAGGGAGCCCTTGCGTAGAAGTCTCATTACTGTGGATATCAAACGGGTGGAAAATGGATATATCAGGATAGAACAAGATATGTATTAATTGTATTTACATATTTTGAGCCAGAATGATTTGGCCGAAAGACGATGGATGATCGAGCCGCGTGGAAGCAAAGAGTCAATATTATCACCTTTTATTGGTGGTCTTTTTGTATTTACCTCTTTATGAGATAAAATCATCATAATTGTGGGGAAGAGATCGTTGGAGTACGATGAGATCTTGGGGAATCGATTTCCACTGTCACAATAGAATAGTACACGACTATGCTCTTCTTATATTCTTTGATAGGATCGTCTTAGCTCCCGAGTGGAGAGAGTTCTCTCAGTTCTCAATGTTTTCTTGCAATTTCAATGTCGTGAGGACACGTGAGGTCATAGAAGATGAAACAGGAGTGCGCTTTAATGATGACGTAAAATGAATGTGGCATCGTTCGGTAGTGGATTAGTAGAGGGTCGATAATGGATATTTGAAATCTCGGTAGTTAGGTAACGAGTTAATAGGGGGTCGGTATGGTTCTCAAAGGCTCGGTAGCAACTTAATAGAGCCCCGATAATTGGTCTCGGTAGCAAGTCTTCAAAGACTCGGTAGTAAGTTAAACTAGGTTCGGTAACAGGGTCTTCAGAAATCGAAAAGACGTCACATCATCTTTAAAACACACTATCGCTTCATCTTCTACAACACCACATGGTCTCACCTCAGTTTAGATTATAGGGAGCTCTCTCCACCCGGGGACCAGTAGCAAGTGGACATCAGCCACCCCAAATCACCCGCACGGACATCACGCGTAGGGTGTAAACGAACCAATACACTCGACAAGTAGCTCGAAAGTCGGCTCGATAAAAACTCGACTCGGCCCGTTTATTATGTTAAATGAACAAGCTTGAACAAAAAATAAAGCTCGACTCATTAAACGAGCCTAGCTTAAACAGACTTCTGCTCAGCTCGAT
Source organism: Cryptocoryne crispatula var. balansae (assembly GCA_036172225.1). Lineage (NCBI taxonomy): Eukaryota > Viridiplantae > Streptophyta > Magnoliopsida > Alismatales > Araceae > Cryptocoryne > Cryptocoryne crispatula. The sequence goes on from CM069921.1 coordinate 15,668,065, forward strand.
AAACTCATGAGTAGCTCGATTAAATATTATATTGTATATTTAATTTTAAAAATTAAATTATGATTATTAATAATTATATATTGTCACTTAAATATATTAAATAATTCAAAATTTGAGTTTAAACTTAGATTGAGTTTCTTAAATGAGCTAAATTTAGAATTTTACAAATGACTTTTCATTGATTTTGAATTTTATAAACGAGTTTGTACATAATTTAAGGTTGAATGTGAATTAAATTTTAATCTAATTACTACTCGAGTTAGAACTCGAACTGGAACTCGTGTAAAATAAATGAGCTCAACTCGTTTGCACCCCTAACCACGCGCCTGCGCGCGACGCCACAGCTGGCCCTCATATTCATCGGAAGAGAAAGGGGAAGGTGGCTGGATGTGGACTATATGCGTCTGCAGGCGATCCCTGCCGCCAAGCTCCTCGTCGGAGAGAAGCCGCACTCTCTCCTGGGAAGATAAAGAAGAGATCAGGATGCTGGAAGCGAACAAGAACCGGAAGAACGTATCACCGCAGGAAGGCAGCCCCGCCATGATCTCGATACTCTGCGCTATAATATCAATGCACTGCCGGCCGGATTGCAAACTGGTGGGTATTTATAGGGAGATGATGAGCACGAAAGTTTTCTTTTTTTGTTGAGAAGCAATGAGCACACATCCTGTTCCTCAAGTTTCTTATGAGTTTTTTTTTTCAAATAACTAACTGTAACATAAAAGTGAAAAACAGTAAGTGAAACTTAAACTTTAAAGGTGGAAATTAGATGCTTTAAGTCTAACCTTAGTGCATATATCAAAGTCAACTTTTTGGGTCCGATTGTAGCTTTACCATTTGTCTCTTGAACAAAATCAGAATATATATCTCCAACTTTAAGATTATAGTCAAATTTTTTGAGTCCAAATTTAAACTCCGGACTCAAAAATTTTGACTTTTAAATGTTGGTTGAAAGTTGGGCTTTTAATCTACTTTTTACCTTTTACTGTGTTATTTTGAAAATAGAAAAAGAAGTACGTTATTTGAAAAAAAAACTCAGCTTCTTATCCACTCAGAATTTTCTCTCCCCTTCGTAAAAGAGAGAGAGAGAGAGAGAGAGAGAGAGAGAAGTCGATAATTACAAGAAAACTTATTAAATTAAGTGTTTGAGAGCCATTGCAATTTTTTAAGAGATTTTTTCATTTATAAAATTTGTGAATTTATTTGTTATTTAGGTGATCCTCCACCTTTTTTGGTCATATATGGTTTTTACTCTTTTTTAACATCATACCTTCTAAACATGATAATTTTTATCGTTGCATATCTAGATTTTATTTTAATATCATTTTTATCATAAAAATATATAAAAATTTATTATGTAACTAAACACTTTTCAGAGTAAGCCGACATACGTCACCTTATGCACCCAAGGGCCTGTTTGGCACCAATAACTTTTAGGGATCAATCGGATTTATCTCCAAACTAATCTTATCTCTCAAACAGCTCCTGAAGCATAGACATACACTGATACAAGAACATTACAAGTCTCCGCTCAAAACCTTGATGAGACACTGTTTTCTCAACGAAGCCCACGCCATGTGCGTGCATGCCCGCAACTGGCTATTATCGTGTGGGAGAAGGGATCTTGGATGATGCAAAATCTGTGTTTACTCCTTTCCGCTGTCATGACTTCAGTATTTTAGTGTTGGCTGCAACAGATTGATGCTATTGTTGCCCTTTAAGCAACACAATTTGTGAAGAGTACATTATATATATATTCAATATTCATCGATACTTTTTTAGTGATCTTTAGTTGCATGATTCCCATTTCGGTTGGTAAAATATTAACCTCTCATTATCTTTTCGGGGCATCCCTTAATTTCTGCGTTCTATTCTGACCATATAGCTAGCTAGGTATTGATTTTCTTGCTACCACCGGTTAACAATATCTACTTCATTCATTCCCCTTTTTGCCTGTTGGCACCACCCGTTCATGTGTTCATACTCTTTTTTCTTTCTCTCCATGGTTTTCTTGTGAATCATACTGCACAAATGGTTCAGTTCTTATACCCGTCGATCTGCATAATTCTGTGCTGTCTCAATGACAATTAATTAATTTCCAGTTCCTGTGAATTTTCTTGTTTATTTGTCAGAAAAGTCCCCATTGTTCTCGCCAATTACAAGGATGAACCTCAGCATTTCTTCTTGTCCGTTCAGGGAGTTACATGCTTTCCTTTGGTGGTCTACTCATGATGCTCTCAAAGGTGACCCTTCAAATGCAGAGGACTTCGATTTGGACCAGAGGCTCCCACAAAATAGGCAAACAGCATCCGAGATTTTACAAAATTTTGAAAATTTGAAGAGTATACAGATTGTAGATTCAATAGTGAAGCAAGCCGAGTAGCTAGGTTGAAGAGAGCTCAACGGAGTTTGGATCTGCTACAATGCCTGTAACATTAATGTTATGTTTGATTAGAGTTTTAATAGGGTGTTTGGAAGCTCTTTTAATTTTGAGACAACCTTTGTTTTGAAAGCAAGAACACCCGATCTCTCAGTTAAAATTAGAAAAACACAACTCTTTTGTGTTTGACAATCACCAATTTTAAAATTGATAAAGCAGTGTTTGGTTATACTTTTAAAATCAAAATTTCTATCACACACGTTAAACATGTCAAAACAAATAAGAATCATAACTATTTAACATCAACTAAGAGATGTCAAAAGGAACCGCATACATCAATTTTGTTTACTAACATAATTTACTCAGACAAATGAGTTAATATGGTATCAAGGCATGTACAGTTGGCACATACAGGTCTAGGTGGCATAAACATATAGAATGGATTAGTTAGTTAAATCATAATTAGTAGACACATCCATAATCGAGTTAACTTGTTATAAATGGTTAGAAAGTACCACATTTAATTTTGAACACAACATACAAGATAACCAAAACATTTATGCATTAACTCATTCAATTTTCAAAATGTATGTCATTGGTGTTTTTAATACAAACAAAAGTTTGTACAATCCCAAAGTCTCTTTCAAAACCAAATAGCACAATACCAACTTCAGATACAAAACTAAAGGTATATGTCAAAATCATCATCTTCGACTCTACCTATTGCATACCAACATACACCGTGATTGGTTCGCTAGAATGGATCACGGCCCAATTTCAAATAACAAGAAAAGAATGAATCAAGAGATAACATGGAGAGACTCTGCACAACTATCACATCTACATCACCACTGGCTACTACACCGTCTTCTTCTTTATCGTTCTCGTCTTCTTCTTGTGGGGTGCATTTGCAACTAGCTATCATAGAACACAATTGTACAAGAAAAATAGTGCACTTGCCATTCTATTCATGGCCGAAAGCCTTTTTCTTTCACATCCGAGTAGATACTACAGAGAAAAGTAATAAAATAGAGAAGTCAAAACATATCTAAAAACAAACAAAGCAACATGTGACGTATGTTTGATCTTAAAAAAACACATCTTTTTTTGGTCAATAAGATTAATTCTATTATTCAAAAAAAAGGGAAAGTTACAACTATGACCCTGCCCGGAAAGGTAGTGTGTCAACAAAAATACGTTCTAGGAGAACATTTGGGAGACTCATGATGAAAGAGGACCACTTGAACACTTTCCCAATTCGCAGCACCCATTTTGCGAGAGTGTGCGCTGCAACGTTCGCGTCTCTAGGGCAAAACTCGATGGAGGAACCAGAAGACTTCAACTTCCATTGACACATGCTGATGGTGTTGCTGGCCCTCCAGATGTGCAGACCGGCTTCTTTGATGGCATTCATCACATAGAGCGTTGCTTTTGATGGTAGATGGCTGCTTGTCCAAAAGTCCCCAGGTACAGGCTTCAAAAATACCTTCCACTTCTCAGGCTTGTGGATGTCGAGATGCAAGTCTTCCAAGCCAGAAGTCTACCTTTGTCGGATCTAACCAGAATGTCGATTGCTCCCTTGCTCCCTTGCTGGAGTCCGTTGTTGTGTCAACATTAATTTTTACATGAGAGGGTGCTAGAGGAACCCACTAGTTCTTTCCGGTGGACTTAGGTAAGTTTGCCTACGATAATAAGTAATTTGCATCTCTAGTGGCAGATGTGAGATTCCATCTCGGATTTTTCTTCAGGCCTTTTATGGAGGTATCACATATGTTCTTCCATATATGCCAAGTAATTGAGATACTAAAGACCCCTAGATAGAGATTTTCCCTATTTTTTGAGGTAATCCAATTTTAAAAAGTGGTCATTGTTTTGTGAAACTCTGACTGCTCCATGTTTCGTTGAACCCCAAAGGGGATTCGAACCACACAGCTCTGCTCCTAGGGAAAATGAAGAAGATATGCTCGATATTTTCCTGAGGGGCCTGACAAATAATACATTCCCTAGCAATCCTGGGACATCTTCTGGCAATTTCATTATTTGTCAGAAGAGCTTTCCTTAAACCTTTCCAAAGGAACATGATGATCTTCGCAGGGAAGATGCTATTCATCTTAGGATGCCATAAATTTCTCCAAATAATATGATCTGACGGCCCAAGATGGAAATTAGCCTCTGAGAAGAAGGTGTAAGTAGACTTTGTGTTTAAGACACCATTTTGGGAATAATTTCAAATCAGCTTGTCTTGAAGCTCATCATCATAAATAGGGGTGGATAGAATTCCGGTTACCAAAACCCCATCAAACAGGTTATTCAGAATATTCGTATTCGAAGTCCCATTTACCATTAAGTCACTGATCATATTAGACTCGGTGACCACCCCAGGTTTAAGGGTTGGGGGGCCAATTCTGTCTTGAATCCACTGATGGCCCCATATACTAACTGAAGTGCTACCACCTTTAATTTTCCAGATGTAGCCCTTAATCAAGGTCTTGTCTTGCTTTGAGAATGTTTCTCCAAACATCTGAAATGTAATATGTAGGTTTCAGTTTCCAGAAGTTTCTAGTCTTCACATATTTTCTTTCAAATTTTTGACCTAAAGTTTGTCATTTTCTTTGATAAAGGACCGGGCTAACTTAAGCAACAAGGCTTTGTTCACGTTGCAAATGGGGTGTTTGGTTGCATGATAATTTTTTGTACACTTTTATGATAAAAAATTACATTAAAATAAAAAGTGAACCAACTCATGACATAAAATTATCATGTTTGGAGGGATGTGATAACAAAAAAGAGTAACTACCATATATGGCCAAACAAAGTGGGGGACCACAAGAAAAAGGAAAGAGGTGAGACCCTCTTTTTTGTTTAATAAGAAAATCATTTCAAAACATAAAATTGTCATGGTTGCCAAACACCTCTTTTAACAAGTTTTCTTACCATTTTTAAAAATTAAAATAAAAACCTCCATTATCATGCAACCAAACACCCCATAAGGTTTCTAATGCCTAAACCCCCTCTCAATTTTGACTGCTTGATAGAAGCCCAGCTCCATAAATGAATCTTTCTTTTGCTCTCTTCATGATGAGCCCTCCAAAAGGACTTTTGGAAGTTTTCAATCATTCTAATAATCCCTTGGGGGATCCTCTTAAGCCTGATTGTCGCCATCGGGACGTCATCGTAGTTCGAGGAGAGCATTGACAAAGGAGAGCCGCTAATGCTCGTGCTGTGATCCAGAGTTTTTTCAAGTTCCACGACGGCAACGACTAAAGGAGGAGATGAAGAAGACCGGAAGACTCCCGACCAAGTGTTCTGCAGCAGAATGGACCACAACAGCCCAATGTAGACATCACAGAAGTCTTCCGCACCGAGGCTGCCTACCACCGCTCCGTCGCCGCCGCTCGGGGACCGCCGAGCCGATGGGTGCCCTCCACAATTCATCCATATGGGTGTTGTTGCCGGCGGTGGAAGGCGGCACGGTTTCTTCGAGCCCCCTCCCCTGTCGCCACGACCTCCTTCGCCATGAGCCCCTTGTTGGTCCACGTGAGCCATGAGCCTCTCTGCCACTGAACCAAAAAAGATAAGATTAATATCTGAAATGCTCAAACATTTTTAAGACATAAGAAATTTGTTCATACCTTAATTAAAAGATTCTATCAAATAATCTTGAATGTATGGAATTTGAGCGAATCAAAGATAAGAGGGTTATCGAGCCCTATCAAAGTTAATTGTTGGTCAGATCAGTATGACTGTTAGATTTGATCTTAGTTGTCAAACATATCTTACCATATGTATATTGATCTTTTGCAATTGATCTATGATTCATCCGAACGATGATCCTCTACTATCAATGGATCCTCTTGTATAAGCTTAATAAAGATAATTGTGTGGGTGATAAGAGATTATTTACTCGGCAACAAAAGGGAATTTCATATAGAATGTAGTTTAAATTTTTATCTAGGGTAATGTGTATGATTAAGATTTTTTGATAATATTATCCCAGATGCAAATGCAGGATACATGTATACTATGGGTTGTATAGTACTCAGTCTTATCCATATTCAACTCGGGCATTAATCGGTTCAGAAAGATTTATGGTAATGACAGAAATATTCAAAAATATTTGTACCTAATGTCATTTGAATGTTGGATTTATCACATAAGACGGACTAAATAAAATTAAAAAAATTCTTAGATATTATCATTAAAGAGACTCATTAGTATTTAAAAGTATATATATATATCAATAATTCTAAAAATTACAAAGACCAGAATCATCATGATCACGATCCAGAAATAATAGACTTGTCTTGACTCTGGATCTATGCTTCTAAAATATAACAATTGGTATTAGAGGATAAGATGTTCCATGGCATGTTTGGCTAGAATATAAAAAATTGATATTATTGTAATTTTAATACTGATATTTCAAAATTGATATACACTCACATTTGTATTTTTGTTTGTATTATAAATTTTTAAATTGATACTATTTATCAAACATGTGATTGCTATCAATACCAATTTCAAATTTGATAATTATTAGAATTGTTTATTGTGGAGGCGGCGAGGCTGGCGTGGCAACGCATGGGAGGACACATGCTGGCGTGGAAGTTTCCAAAAGACACAGCCAATCAGGATTTTGTTCTAGCGGGTCAACTTTTTGAGCACAAAATCAAATAATTAATAATAATATATTAATTATGCCATCTTTAAATTGTAATGCTTGACTAAATAAACTAGACATTTTTACAATTTCATCCACACCAATGGTCTGGTGGAGCTTGACTCTGAGGGACCTGCCTTCACGTGGTCTAATAACAGGAGATCTGACTTTCATATCAAGGAAAAACTCGATAGAATCTTGGTCAACAATTCTTGGCTCCATACTTATCAGAACGCTAGAGTCACTATAACCCCCAAGGGTCCCGGCGATCATCACCCCATTCTTCTTAACCTAAACCCCCCTTCCCCTAATAGGAAACCACCTTTCAGAGTTGAATCCAACTGGTTCCTTCACCCGGGCTTCAAGAATATCTTTTCCAATTCTCGGCTTCGAAGCCCGGGCCTTGCCTCCAATTATAGTGGTAAGATCCATGCCATACACAGAGCTCTCAAGGATTGGAAACATAACCACCTCAATAGCTTTAGGAATATGTTGAAAATCATCGACCAGAAGCTAATTGACATCCAACAGGCTCAGCCTACTAAGCAATCTATTACCCAGGAAATTCACCTTGAAAACCACCTCAATACTCTTAAGGATATGGACCATGCCTACCGGAAACAAAGGGCCAAACTTCATTGGTTCAAGGAAGGGGAGAGAAACACCAAAATTTTTCATTCTACTGTCATGATCAGGAGAAGAAGAAATAGAATCTCTATTCTCCAACTCCCTGATGGCTCTTGGACTAGGGATCCCTTCATTATTCAAAATTTCTACATTAACTATTTTCAGCAAATCTTCTTGGCCAATCCATTGGTCTCCGGGCAGATCCCTTATACCACTGCCCCCCTCCATCTGGAAGCGATGGATGCTGGTCCCTTGGGGATTATCCCTTCTGGTGATGAAATTAAAAAGGCTTTCTTTGACATGTCCCCTGAAAAAGCTCCTGGTCCTGATGGCATTCCCCCTATCCTTATCCAAAAATTTTGGGACGTCAGCGGTGGTGAGATTATTAGGCTGATTAGTAATGTCTTTATCTCTGGCCAGCTTCCCCATAGACTCAATCACACCTTCATTTCCCTCATACCTAAAATTCCGCACCCCACTCGACCCAAAGACTACAGACCGATCAGTCTATGCAATACCATTTTCAAAGCTATCACCAAAATCATTGCTACTAGACTTAAACCTCTCCTTCCCAAGCTCATCTCCAATACTCAATCTACCTTTGTTAAGGGCCGTCAGCTTGCTGATAACTTTATTATCGTCCAGGAAATTCTGCACTACTTTAGAAAGAAAAAAGGAAGGAAAGGTTCTTTTCTTATGAAACTTGATATCACCAAAGCCTATGACCACCTGGATTGGAGATTCTTGGAGAATATTCTTAGATCGGTGAACTTCCCTGATAATATTACTAATCTGATCATGGCCTGCACCACTTCTACTTCCTATTCCATCATTTTCAATGGCCAGGCGGTGGGAAATTTCAACCCCTCTAGAGGCATTAGGCAAGGATGCCCTCTTTCCCCCCTTCTCTATGTCCTTTGTACCGAAGCTCTCAATTTCATTCTTAGTAAGGCCAGAGATGATCACCTCATTAAAGGTGTCAAAATCCACTGAAATGCCCCTGTCATCAGCCATCTCCTTTATGCGGATGATCTCATCATTACTGGAGAGGCTACGGAACAGGAGATCCATAATATCCTGAAAATTCTTTCTGATTATGAGACCATATCCGGCCAGTGCATCAACCTCCAGAAATCCTCTATCCTTTTCAGTACCAATACCCCCCAGGATATCCAAGATCTCATCCTTAGAGCCTCGGGTATCAGCAAGAATAGTGGTAACTCCAAATACTTGGGTATTCCTATGACTATGGGTAGGCTTAAGCAGGATCACTTTAATGTACAATAGTTGATAGAACCCTTTCCAAGTTGGCTGGTCGGAAGACCAATTTACTCTCGACCGGGGGTAGAACCACCCTTATTAAAGCCACCCTCAATGCAATCCCGACCCATATCATGGCTGTGTGTGACTTACCTAAAAGTACCTTAGCTAATCTTGACCGTATCCAAAGGAATTTTTGGTGGGGCCATAACCGAGTGCAGGAAGATTCACTTCACCAATTGGGACAACATCAAACTCCCCAAAACCCAGGGTGGTTTAGGAATTAGAGACTATGGGATCCTGAATAGAGCTTGCCATCTCAGCCTTGCTTGGAGATTTCTTCATGATAAGAATTCCCTCTGGTCCACCCTACTTAATAGCACTTATATCGCCAATTCCAATTTCTGGGATGCTAGTGAGTCTAGAAGCCAGTCTCACGTTCGGAAAAATATGCTTAAGGCTAGAGACATCCTTAAGAGAATATGCATTTGGAGAATTGGGGACGGGTGCAACACTAGAATCTTTTTAGATAATTGGATTCCTTCTACTACTTCCCCTCCCACCCTTAAGCCTGGGCATAATTTAACCCTCAATCTGGTCTCCGACTTGATGCATAATAGGCGCTGGAAGGAATCCCTCATTAGAGACAACTTCACCCCTACTTCGGCTGAGAATATTCTCAATATTTACATTCCGGAGGATATCACTACCAAGGATTCCATAGTTTGGCCCCTCACCACCAATGGCAAGCTCAACATAAAATCTGCCTATAGATTTCTTAGAGACCAGGACCTTCCGCCCGGGCCTTCCAATAATGACATTTGGAAAAATATTTGGAACCCCAAAATCTCGCAGGTCCTCCCCAACAAAATCATCATCTTCCTTTGGAAGTGTGCCAAAAACATTTTACCCACCGGTGATAACTTGGCTAAGAGGAGCAAAGTTTTTTCTCCCATCTGCCAGATCTGCAATGGCACCACTGAAAATCTGGACCACCTGATGTTCCATTGAAGTTGGGCCAGAGCCGTTTGGTTTGGCTCCAATTTTCCTATCAATTATCTTATATTCCCCAGATCAATCAACTCTTTCTTGAATGAATGGCTTGATAAAAGTCACCACCCCCCCCATTCAGCAGATTCCCACCTTCATCCAGGGGGCTGCCATCCTTTGGAATATTTGGAAGCACCGTAACGATTTTATTTTTAACCACCAGAAAGTTAATCCCCATCAGGTCATTGCTAAAGCAAAGCTGGACTTCTCCTTTTGGATTAAACAGTACCCCCCGGACCATGGGGTGAGCCGAATATCACCCTGGTCACCCCCTCCGAAGGGCAAAATCAAAATTAACGTGGATGGTGCTACCGGTGTTGATAAAGGCGCGATAAGTTTAATTGCTAGAGATCATGCTGGTTTGCCTATTTTTTGTAAAACTAATATCTTTAACTTTTCTTCTCCGCACCGAGTTGAAGCTGAAGCTATCAAGACCGCTATTTTGTGGGCTCGTGATAGAGGGGACGATATCATCATTGAAAGCGACGCCCTCGGTATCATTGAAAGCATATATGGTAGAGCTGATCCTCACTGGCTAGCTGAAGATGTCATCTGTTCTTGTCGCCAGCTGCTGAAGAACTCAAACTTCTCTATTGTGTTTACCCCCAGAGAATCCAACGTCACTGCTCATGATCTTGCTAAACATGCTCTGAGAAACGAAGCTGTCCTTACTTTTTTGGGCCCTCCTGGGCCAGACTGTATCGTCGATGACATTGTATCTGAACTTTCTATTTCTTAATATAGTTTCCACTTTGTTTACCAAAAAAAAGGGATATTAACACACGAGGAAGAACGAAAGAGACATACGGAGGAGAAGAGGAAGAATCACGCGAAAGATGGTGATCGCAGTCACCGGGGAGAATCAATCTCGGAGGAGGATGCGGAGGAGAGATCCGTCGCGTGAGGGTTTGTCGGCCGAGGGAGCGGAGCGGAAGAGGGGTGAAGCCGGTAGCCGGATGCCGCAAGGCGGTTAGAGCGGTGATGAATTGGAATGACAAAAGCTAGGTTTATCGGACGGCCAAAAATTGGAAGACGAAAATGATCGAACGATCGGAAATGGGAGGACGAAAAATGTGCACTCCCTCTTCTTATATTAAGTTAGATTAATAAAGTAATTATAATATTTTATTAATTAGTTTATTACTTTAAAATATTTTAATAAAATTAAAATATGTTAATACGGTCATTCTTCTTAAATAAAATTTTAACTAAATGTATTCTTAAAAAAATTTAAAGAAACATTAATATTTTTTTAAAAATATAGGTGGGTTCACGCAACAGGAGCCAACAGAAAGTAATGAACTTATAGAGTGCTTGGTTACATGTTAAGTTGTTGCTACAAGTTTATGTTTTTAAAACAAGTGTTGGCCGATAGTTCACCGTGAATTTATGTTTTCAAAGAGATTTTGTTCTTGAATAAAAAAAGTGAGACTCACCTTTTATTTTGTGGTTTTTCACCCTTCTGGTAGGAGCGTTCATGGTCAGTTTGATTTGATTTTTGAATATTTTTTCTCAAATCAAGTCAAACCAAACTGAACTATCTCGTAAACCAAACCAAATCAAATTAATTTATTTGATTTGGTTTAGTCTAGTTCAAATCATATTTTAATAAAGTATGGTAGATATGTCAAGATATAATTTTATTTTGTTAGTTTTAAATTATATTGTATTAAAATATTGTGTACATGTTTATACATTACATTAATTTTACCTTAAAATTTTTTAAAATAATTTTATGTTTATAAGAAAAGATACATAAATATTATATTATACATAATTTAAAATAAAGATTTGATTTGATTTGAGTTATTCAATTTACTAATTTGATTTGGTTTGATTTGAAGTACTTTAGAAACCAAATCAAATCGATCAATAGTTCAAACCAAACCAAATTACTAATTTTTCTACTTAGATCAAATGGTGAACAACTCTACTTTCTGGTCATATACGGCTAAAGTTTGTTTTGTTGTACCCAAACATAACAATTTTTCTTTGAAAGTGTGTAAAAAATTATTGTCCAACAAAACATCCTATTAGTTTAGAATATTTCGACGAGTTGGGTTGCTTGTGTATGATATTTTACAATCCTAATATGGTTATGCAATACAATCCTACTTTAAGTAGGAGATTAAATTTTACCTAATTACGTTGCCCTCTCGTTCTAGAAACTCTTTCTTATCTTTTCATTCTTATCAACCATATTTACATATATATATATATATTTATTTATTTATTCTTACTTAGATGTGGACTGGCATTTGAAAAGTCCATTATTTTTTAAATCAAATCTGTGGTTTCGTATTCACTTTTAGTTTTTTTTTTCTTAAGCTTTCCTTTCACTCAAGCTTCTTCATCTTTTGGTTTACTATTTGTTAATATCGCTTATTACGTACAATTATTTACTTTCAAGGCTACTTAGGATTATGATAATCATATTATTGGAAACTTAATCAGTATTGATATTTTCTCTTCTTGTACTCTTAAAAATATTGTGTATTGCAAAAAAAATCATACTAAAATGAAATCTAAAATAGTTAAGGGCATAAAATGGCCATGTTGAGTGGGGATATGACGACAAAAAAAAAACTGTGCTCGACCACGTATAAATAGAAGAAAAAAAAGTCTCACCTCTTTATTTGTTCGTGAAGGACATTCTCTACGAGAAGATTCTTCTGTAATGATAGCCAAAAATCTTTTTCAACAATTTTTTAACAGAAACTCAATTTCTGCTTCGGAGAAATGCCTTGAAGTCAGGTAATTAATCACGTACATTGCGCTCTGATTTCTCGCTCAAAGTTGCCCGCGGAATATGTCCGACGTAAAACTTAAGCTTGGAAGCTCATTGCATTTCTAAGTCCCCCCCTCCCCCCTTGGAGACGCATAACGTGATCTGGTGTCAAACTACATCCTCCGGAGCCTGTTTCATGGCCGCCCCTCTCTCTTTTCCTTCCTATCTATGAACACACATATCATCAAAAATGCTAAGTAGATCTTTTCTTTTCTTGTTTTCCCCTGCAAAGTTGCCGGAGAGAATTGGGGGCGGTAATCAATTGACGTCGAGTAGAACGAGACACCAAAACTATATATATATATATAGATATATATATATATATATGTATGGAGGAGGAGGCAAGCAGACCCAAGCTTGTTCTTCTGGTAGTGATTCATAGTTCCTGCACGCTGCATGGTTAATTCCATTGATTCAGAGGTACTGCGCCTGTATCCTTTCCCTGTTCAGCTCCCACCACTGCTTTGCATGCCTCTCGGCGAAGTGCTCCCGGCTGCATCAACGTTCAAACAACAGATCAGACAACCATATATAAGTGCATGAGACGGATTTGGCTGTGTACGAAGAGACTGCCGTCAAATCAGCTCGTCCTTTTATTAAAAAAGAAAACACTTTTTTGACGAATGTGAACGTAAAAAAAACTGTTTTTTGTTTAATTTGATTGGGGGGGTTAGAGTAACAAATTTTAAAATATTACTTGCACCACTAAACATTCTGTGTTTTTTTTTGCCACAGTTACACGTTTTCACAGAGTTTGTGTCGAAGTAGGATCTACTTCAGACATAAGTTGAATTCAGAGTTTGAAAATCTACTTTTTAAAAAGTGAACCCTGACTTAAGTCGAACTTTTTGAATTCTGACTTCATTTTTGTGATGATGTTTTATAGTCCTGACTTAATTTGAACTAGACTCGGAAATTCAGATTTGAGTAATCAAACTCTTAAATATGTTTTCTTTTCTTTCTTTTTGCAAAACAAAAAAAATTGCACATCGATGTTGCAAATAAAGTTTTAAAGGGTGTTATTTTAAAAATAAAAAAAGGCTCTATCTGACACGGGTTTTGGAAGATAGGAAGAAGAAGAAGACGACGATGAGTTCCGAGACGACCGGAAAGCGCGCATCTTCGTGTCGTGACGCGGGAGGTGGAGTACCTGAACCTGACGCGGCGGAGCTCCCTGGTGCCGTCGGGGAGCTGCCGGATGGTGATGTAGACGCCGGCCTCGTCCTGCTCCACCCACTCGGTTGCCTCCTGGTCGCCGGCGTTGCTGGCGGAACCCGACGGCGCCGCCGCCGCCGCCGTCGACGACGCGTCCAGGGGGGAGGCCGCCGGGGGAGGCGGCCAGCAGACCCCGTGCGGCGCCACCATGGGGAAGTTCTGGTAGTACTGGAGGATGTGCTCCGTGGGGTCGGGCACGGGGTGGAACGCGCCGCCGCCCTCGCCGCCGTTGTTGCTGGCGACCCTGCGCCCCTTCCTCGACGCCGCCCTTCTGATCGCCGCCGCCGGCGGCGGCGGCGGCGCGCTCTCCCTGGTCGACCCCACGCGCGAGTAGGAGTAGGACGGCTCCCTCTGCGCATTCAAAGAAGTGTTAGCCCGCGCAGAAGAAGACAAAGATTAAGATAGCGTTCGGTTCTTATCCTAAAAAAGGAAAGATTTCTGTCCAAAAAAAAACAAACTAGTATGAATCAAAATCTAAACCAAATACAGAAAAATTCGACAAAGATAATATTCATGGACTCTCGGAGATTTTGGTAAAAATGTCCGACACAAGATCAGAACCAAACAGAGTCCTAAGAAATTCATTAGATATGGACTCCTCCTCCGTGGGCGGTTCCCGTTTGCTTCTTTTTTGGGTTGTCGGGACTCAGATGACGGCAGCCTCCGGGTCTGCGACGGGACGGTGACCAGCAAAGAACGGCAGGCAGCGGTGGTACCAACTACCAAGAGCTAGAAGGGATGGGAGACAGGGACTTGTCGGCAGGGGAGCACGACACTGGCGCTCCCGGACAGAGACGACGGATGAGTCAAAGCTTCGTCTCAGAAGACGACACCGGAAGAGGCTCCTGGTTTCTCTTTTCTCCTCCCGCCCCCGCTCATGCCGCCCCCCGACACGCGACACTTTATCTTTGATCTCGCCTTTCTGACGGGAGAAAATTTTTAAAAAATAAAAACATATTTTTAAAAGCTATTATCTAGAACTAACATGTAAAAAAAATATTTTTTTTAAAACTCAAACATTCTCTTGGAAGCGAAGGAAAAAGATGAAACCGGATTTAACCAACTTGATTTCTAACGTAAAACGAAGTCATGTTCCAAACATTCGACTTCTGAAGTAAACAAGGACCGGAAGCTGATTTCACTCGGACCGATGTGGCACGGTGTCTGCCACTGTGTATGAAAGCAGAGTTCAAATACATGCGAAGTCACATTTTTGCTGTGGGACTTAGTTGGATGCCCGAAATTTGACTTCATTTTTTTATAGGAATCTGATTAGTTGATTCTCACTTTAACTTTTTTGTCTTGAAAATAGGAAGAGTAAATCAACTTCTACAAAAATATGTCGGTTTTAAAAGTAAAATTTTTTGTTTGTTAATTTTAGATAATAATTTTTAATATGTGTTTTCTTTTTATTTTCTTTTTTTGCTTCGTACAAGCAAGTGCAAGCTACCGTACATGACGTTGATCTAGATTGAATTATAGGTGGCAATGTGTCGGGTGGACTGTGGGTCAATATATAGGTCCAAAGTTTTGAGATAGGTGTCTTAAGTGGACTGTCAATTATCAGTTTTATAGTGTTAATATAAATAGTTAGATCCATTGAATTTGATAATAATGTACTTCTAAAATAAAAAAAATAGCCGGACAAACTAAGCAAACATTTTTAACACCCTAGCCGAGCAGGGTCGGGCCTTACACACAATGCAGGTTAATTGGGCCAACTTTGAGTCAGGCCAGTCCAACACCGACCGACATTGAACACACGGTTTGAACTTCGAAGGGCAGATGGGGGTCTTTATCGTTACCTCGTCGTCGGAGCGCGGCGGCGTGGGGAGGACCTGCCGGCTGAAACGCTGCACGTTGTAGAGCTCCATGACCCGCTCGTAGTTCTCCCCCACCCCCTCTCCGCCCGCCACTTGTTGACCTCCTCCCTACTGCATACACAGTCGCGAAAGGGGGGGGGGGGGGGGGTCTTCCGTGACGTCGACGTTCGAGAGATTTACAGAGAGAGAGACGCGTCGTGATCATTAAGTAATACTACCTGAAGCGGATGCGCTTCAGATCGTTGCCGCCGCCGCCGCCGGGGAGGGAGAGGAAGGTGATGTGGACGCCGGGCTCCACCTGGGCCACCCACTCCTTCGTCTCTTCCACCGCCACGTCGAGCAGCCCGCCGTCCGACGCCGACCGCTCCCCGCCGCGCGTCCCGAGCGCCGGCATCCACCGGCGTCCGCCGTCGGCGAACCTCGCGTCCGCCGACTCGGCGTCGACGCAGGCGAAGTCCCACCCGGGGGTGGAGCTGGAGCTGCCCCCCGCCCGGGCATACTGGAGCTGCAGCTGGCTGCCCGGCCCTGATCCTCCCGACTCCCACGCGGCGCCGTCGACGCCCGCGTAAAAGCGGCTACGTGGGTCGGCGGCGCCGACGCTGCCGCTCCTCCGGAAGGTGGCGGCGGAGGATGAGGAGGCGCCTCCGTAGCAGGGCTTGCCCTGGCGGTAGGCACCGGAGAACTTGAGCACCATGTCCTTGATCTGGTACCGAGAACATATCGAAAACGAGGGCTTCGTAATCAACAGAAGGAGTATTTCAAAAAAAAAAATAATCAACAGAAGAAAATCAGATCAGAAAAGAAATTTCTTCGATTACGAGGAGAATCATTGCCATACAGAAGATTGACGGCGTGATCTTCCGTCCACCGGACTTTGACCCGTACATAATTAAACTGACTACGGCGGCGGTGCATCCATGTCATGTTGCCGGTGTCAAATCCAACACTCCTTTTAAGAAAAACCTGATGATCGGTGGCTCTCTCGGACGGTTTAAGGATGGATGGCAGAAGAGAGAGCCGGCGAACAAAGCCCTACGCGTGCAGTGTAAACTCGGACATGCATGCAGGTGAGAACACAGACAGGGCACGGGGACGGGAGACGGAGATCGGAATTGGAACCTGCGACGTGAGGCTTTTGACGGCCTCCTTCGTGCGAGGGGTGCCGCCGCGCGCGGCGGCGGGCTCGTCGTCGGCGCCCCCGTCGCCCAGCTGCTTCGAGCACGCGATGCAGGTCAGCATCCTTGCCGCTGCCGGCTGCTCCTCTCGCCGCCGCCGCCGCCGCCGATAAACGCCCTCCTCTTCCCGCTAGATCTCCTCTCCCACCTGCGCCGGCCGACGCGGGTGCCACTCCCGACCTTTTCCGCCGGGTCGTTAACCCTGCACGACGAAAGGAATGTATAGCCTCATGCGAAGAAGAGGAAGGGAAACACAACACATGGAAAGAGGGGAGACAAAGGGGGAAGAAAAACGGTCCTTTGACGGTGACAGAAATACCCATGTGGGTAAAGATTCTTTGCACATATATCCACAGAACATCTACACGCATAACCCACCGTCTTCATTTCGGTTGAAATGGGTCAACAAGCATATTTGCGCATACACATATTTAATTACATAAAGTTTTAAAATAACGTTTACTTGGAATTTGGGCCCAATATATATATATATATATGTAAGCTGCGGCAGCCAGCAAAATCACTGGGATGGAGTACGCTCCTTTTGCTGACGGCCTGGAGAGCGATCCACAGGAAGACCAGCTGCGGAAACTGGGAAACCCGGTATCTGCGCCTCCGCTGCCGGCTGTGCCCGGAGCAGCTCTTCCAGAAGCCATTACTGACAGGAGCGGCAGCGGAGAACAGTAGCCTCCCCCCCCCCAACCTGGCTAGCTTGCAGCAGGGCCGCCCCTTCTAGGAGGAAGAAACCAAAAAAAACATGTCTAAAATCTAAAAGAGGAGTGTTGCGACGGGTCAAAGGCTGTAAAGGAGCAAGGCAGCCGGCTCAACCTGCTGGCGAGGAGAAAGCCGGCCACCATCGCCGCCGCAGGGGACGAGCAGGGAGGGAAGGGCACTTCACGGGCAGAATGATCGGAGAATCGTGGAGGCGTACGGTTTGGCGAGAACCGGGACGGCGCGGCGGCTGGAAGCGCATTGAAGGCAGGCGGCTCCGCTAGCTCTCGGTCTGCGTAAGACGAGGACCGATCGAGGTACATGGCAGCAGGGAAGGCAGAGAGCAGAGAAGTAGTAGGTGCAGAATTAGGCAACCCACCGCCACCAAGCTCGCCGCCGGCTCGCGGGACGTCTCCTCGCACTCTGCCGGCCGCCAGCTACGTCGTCTCCGCCTCTGTCGTGCCGAGCGACCTTCAATGTTGTGTCACCAGTACTCTCCCAGCCGGTCGCCGCTGCCGCCGCCGGACACCGCCGTCTGCGCCCCGGCGCATATATAGACCCGAACGGCGCCGCCGAAGTTGGCCGGTAAAGGGAGGGAGGGGAGGGATGGATCGACGGCGCCTGACGCCGGGGGGGCCGTGGTCCTCCGTGTACAATCGGGTCTCTGCCATTAACCTCGCGCTGTCGCCCTTGCGTGACGAGACCTTACGAGGGCCTGGTTCAGTTCTACCTCTTTGATCAGCCGACGGAGAAGTCAAATTCTGAACAGGAGGCTCGTGTCGTAAATATATATTGGCTACAACGTTTCTTTCTTTTTTGGTTTAAAAACGTTTATTTTATTTTAAAATGCATGGGGTGCTTGGTTGAGTGGAAAATTTGAGTTTTTTCTATAAATATATTTTGGTGCCAAAACTTGTTTAAAGAGTATTTGATAATTATTATAAATTTATGTTTTTAAAGAAGTTTTTATCTTTGGATACTTGTTTATCAGTTATCCATTTTGATATCCAGAAAGAGTTATACCAACCTAGAATAATAAGTGTGTTGTGTTTGGTTTCAAATGTAGACTCGTTTTTTCTTGAAGGGTATTGGTAAGCTTTCTAGTTATTTCGTTAAATATTATAATTAGAGTGAGGTGGTCTTGTACGGCGCATTTCAAGATTTATTAGGGACACATAATGAACTCTGTAAATTGACTCTCCAAATTAAAGGACCAAGCTCCGATGTAAACGGACTCATGTTCAAAATTAATAGATTTAGAATCGAATCATATATCCTAAAATTACCAGAATTAGAATTAAATATTTTGATAGTTATTAGAAATCAAACTCAGAATCAGTATGTATCCAATAATCCTATATTTTTATTGGGATAAAATGCTAATGATGTCTTTATAAAATAATATTATAATAAATTAAATTAATAAAATTATAAAATGTGATATATAATGATAAAAAGGTAAAAATATATTTTTGAAGATATCGTATCAATTTTTAGTAATTATATGTGATTTATTTGTCTTTATAAATAGAAAATAATGTGTAATATGTATTTTAGATATAATCAAATCTGGTTTTGATTATGATAAAACAAAATTAGAATATAATCTTTTAAATTTATTAGAATAGACCCAAATATCCTAATAGGGGGCAAGGTTGCACATTAAATTTTTATACACTTTCGTGATAAATATTATATTAAAATACAGTGTGAGTTAATCAATGACATCAAATTATCATATTTGGAAAGGTATGATAATAAAAAAGTGTGGATACCACATATGACTAAACAAGGTGGGGACAACAAGATAAAACAAAATACATTAGAGAAAATATAGAAGTTGCCACAATTGTAGACAAGTTGGAAGAAAGAAAATTGAGATGGCTTGGGCACATTATATAGAGACCTAAGGAAGTTCACATTAGAAAGTAAAAAATATCAAAATAATAGAAACAAAGAAATACTATAGACCTACGTTAACTTGAAGATAGATAATTCAATATGATTTAAATATTTCTCAAGAAACAACTCAAAACTGACATGAGTGGAGAAAGATAATTCATATGGCCAATCTCAAGTAATTTGTGATTAGGACTCAAGTTGAATTGAATTCTTTCCATAGTCTTAGTGATCTTGAAATGTCGAGTTGGGCCTGACCAAGTTGATTTTTAGCCAACTGGCTTAGTCCCGACCGACGGTTCCCGACCTAGTGGATTTGAGTCTGGGGTCTCACTTAGCCAAGCTGGGTAGCCAATTACTCTCCCACATCATCCAACTTTTTGTCACTCCTAGACTCCCCCCCCCCCTTCCCCATCACTCCAACTCCTCTTGATATCTGTATACTTAAGCACATTTATTCAATTTTATATGTAAATTTGGGTTTTGGTTCCATTCTCAACCAACATTCTTATTTTTGGTCAATATATATAATATATTGGCCATAAAATAGGAAATGATTGGTGAAAATAACACCAAAATATAAATTTGCATACACAATTAGATAAATTATTCTCACCAAACGAAAATAGTCTTCAAAATGCAAATATTGGATATAAATACATATTTTTAATTTATTATTATTTTTTAAATTTTTACAAGTTTTCCAACCTCAGTACCGAGCTGAGCCTGCTAGGAATCTATGTCCTACAAGCTAATCATATATGATATGATTCGATATTTCTAGAAATATCGAATTCAAATAATTAGGCAAATCTTCATTACTATCTCTTATTAGATGTGAATATCGTAATAAAGTTCTTGTTCATATGCAATGATGATTAAATAATGATGAGATTATGATAATGAGATTGATCATCTAGAGGTATGTGATCTAAATATTCCATGTCATAGGATCCTTGAGACGGAACATCAAAGATTCGGATAGACTAGTGTATGTGATGTCTTCTCATATGATGAGGATGACTGATTTCATTGGTCATTAGAGTGGAGACACTGAGAAACACATATAGGTGCTCATTAATTGAATGAGTTGACTGAATTGACCGAATTAGAAACTCTGAATGGTATCTTACCGAACTGTCAATCAGGGTTTTTCTATCATCACAATTGCATGATTGGACATTTGACCTGAGTCGCCAAAGATACATTGTTGGGTGGAACTTGTGCTTTGACCATTGTCTTATGGATCACCGTATAGATAGTCCAGTATAGCGATAAATCGGGTACAAGGAAAACTTGATAGAGGTAATTAAGCGGATAATAAGGAATCTTCTACTCTCGATAAGTGAGAGTAAATGTCCTATGAGGTAGTACTCTAAATCCCTAGTCATGATAGATATGATGATTGGAAAAGGAGTTTTTCAATTGATCCAATTTTGAGTACAATATCCTATAGAGTCGGTATACTAAGGAGTTGACAGTCGATGACATACTCCTTTTCGACCAAGACATTGGATGGATGCGTGTTTATATACATGCGGTAACTGATGATGAAAATGCTCAATGGAGATAAAATTATCCCCATAGCCATTTGGGATCATAAAATGTGGCTTGTACCCTTCATAATCTGTAAGTTAATTAATCTATTATCGGATAATGGATTTAATTTAATTAAATAAAATTATTCTATTTTATTTAGGCCTCAACCAAATAGGCTATTGGGACTAGTGGGTCACACACAAAATGACTTATCCATAAGTACATGAGCGATGGCATAATTTATCGAGATTTTAGATTTGTATGAAAAAATTCAAGCCAAGGGTCTAAACCACGTCCTCAGCCTTCTCCTTACCTCCTTTTTCTAGAAGGCATCCATGGGTGATGGAGCTCCATTAAGGAATAGTTCTCGAGGCCGGCGCAAAAGGAGAACTTGCTATGGATGAAGTTCGTGTGGATACTGCTGGAAACCGAACACTTGAACAGTTTGAAAACCCTGAGAAGCTCATCTCCTTCCCTTTCATGGGATTATATGAATTCCTATCAGGTATATTCAAACTCGATTTGATCGATTTTCTATTTCCGTTATCCAGTTCCGATTGAGACAGATTATAAAAGAACCTATAGGAATTGTCGCTTTCACTGCACCAAATTTTTATAGACGATTCCCTATAGAGCTAACTCAAGTCCCAATATGATTAGTTAGGGCCTATCCAACCTAGTCCCAACCCCATCCCACCTACCTTGGTAGTGATGGAGGATCTCCATTGATGATGTAATATGTTTGCATAGCATGTTAACCACCACCCATGTCATGTTATTTTGATATTGGCACCGCCAAGATCACCGAGGATATGTTAGTAGCGATAAATCTTAATAATTATAATATTAGTTTCTATACTCTAATCAAATGAAGCTTATGAGGTTATCTGATATAAGATTAATTTGAAGATAAATATGTTTTATTCTCAAAATTTAGGGGATAAACCAAATTTATCTCATAAATAGTATTGTAACCAATAGGGCAGCCCTAAGTTACTAATTTGGAAAGCTTAACCTCCCTTGCTCTTCCTTACCTCGACTTCTTTGGTATACAAGATTCATTTGGGGATAAACTAAAAAACTTTTAGGCAATACAAAAATATAGGCCCTAAAAACCCAAGATAGGTGATTTTTTCACTTTATGGCTAAGTACATTTTCAATGTATGCTCAAGAGATTCCAAGTTAAACTCTAGTCACTTCGATTACTTCCTATTGTGTTGAGTTGGGTTAATCCTATTTATTTAATATTCTTGAGTTTCAAATCATGCAAACAAACATGTAGTTGAAACAATCACCATCTTTCTTAATTGTTACATTTTTTACTTCATGTAAAGTAATTATATTATCCCTTCTTGGACAATAAAAATAATTAATTTTTAAAATTTTTCAATTAACTTTTCTATTTCAAACTAAACTAAACTAGGTCGAACCCATTCGTTTCGTTCATGAGACTTTATTCGATTTGATTTAATTTTGAAAGCAAATATATGTATATCAGAATCCGCAATGAGTATATAATGCCCTGTTTGGTAACACTATTAGACGCCTCTGTCACTATTAATTTTAAAATTAATATTTTTGGTAATCACCTCAAGGTGTTTGGCTAATAGTATCAATTTTAAAATTTGTAGTGCAAACAACTCATGTTATGTATTACAAGTGTCGACTTGTATCAATTTTGATATTGATACTTTATCTTCTAAAAATATCAATATCAATACTAATATAGTATCATTTTTGATACTCTAACCAAACAGGCCATAAAGGATGAAGTGAAAATTACAAGAATAGAGGATATTGTTAAAAAGGAAAGATTCTATTCATTTGGACATATTAGATGGTGCTCTCTTGAGATATCTGTCAGAGGAGTCAGAATCCTGAGATTGTCAGAAGAGATAGAGAGATAAGTCTAAATTAACTTGAGATAGATATATCTAATATGATTTAGATGAATTAAATAAATGAAAAAAAAGTAAGAAATAATCGACTGTGAAACTGAAAATTTGAGTTTGACGATATTTTAGACCAAGCAAGAATTGCGCACGGTCCCTGATCTTCTTTGCCGATTCGGGCAGTCGGTCCGAGCTCAAAGGAGCCTTGGAAGATGGGCCCAGAGTGTACGTCCACGTCAGCCATCCTTTGAGTTACACGTCGCCTCCTGGCCGCTTGACCGTTGACTCCTTTCTTGCACCCGGCCCGACACCACCACCCGCCCGTACACCCGGTCGATCGCCGGCCTCGGGCTGCACCGTTCTCCGTCCGCATCCGACTGGCCGCTGAGCCGTACGGGTGCAACCAGGTGCACGGATACAAGACGCTTCGCTGCTGCGGTACGCACAGCCGAATAAAGCAGCGCGGTCCCCCGTGGGACGTACGTGGCTTCGGAACCCCACGCGGTCGTCGCCAAGCGATCCGCTAGATTCGTTGTTCCGACGGCTGAGATCTGTGGACCGCTGTGCCAGCGTGACGTACGGTGCGTCATCGCACGTACTCCGGTAAACCGCGGGAGGCTGAGTCGTTGATTTCTGCCGCTGACGCGGACTGCCACGTTGGGCACTTCGAGCAGAAAATATTTGATAACCATCTTCGAGCACCTGATCTTAGGGATGTCCACGTGTGCATCGATTAAAATAAAATAAAATATAGTTGTGAATTCTGTGGAGTTTGGTGTAATTCCTACCAATGACTTCTTTGATTTGATCTGAATGATGCTGGAAAATAAACATAGCAATGAACCAAAACTGAATCAGATCAGCATAATTAAGTTATTATATCATATAACGCGAGTTAATATTATTAAATAAGAAGGTAAAGTTTGGCAGATATCTAAATGCGTATAGTTGATACAATATATTTCTATCCGAATCCGACTCAGGTCAAATCATATTTTATTGGTTTGATTTAGTCATGCTTGATTTGAAAGGTACGGGTACGTCCGTCAATTATTTTCTTGAAATACCTTGGTCATGATAGATATACTAGAAAATTTTAATAAAAACTAAGAAGATTAGTTTACAGGTGTTTGGTTGCACATTAAATTTTTATACACTTCTACTATAAAAGATTATATTAAAATGATGTGTAAGATAACTAATGACATAAACTTATAAGGGACGTATGATAACAAAAAAGAGTACGTACAGAGATCAAACGTTACCGCAAGATAAAAAAAAGTTCTAACCATTTTAAACTTTTTTGTAATATAAATTTGTAATAATTGTCAATCAATTTTTTGATTAATTTTATTATAAAAATATAGAATTTTAACAAAAATTCAATTTATCACACGATCAAATACTCTTATACATTGCTTTGTAATAGTATAATCGTAGCTAATCGAAGAAGATCGTGACTATTTTTTCTGCTCGTCTCAAGCTCGAACTCTACCCTTGTCCTTATCCAAGACTAAGGCCATGGTCAGTAATTGTATTGAATATTTTTGTCGCCAAAAATCTTATCTGACATCTAAAGATCAGCATGCAGAGAACAATGATAATAATACTCGCATACATATGACCAGCCTGTGGCCTGCACGGCAAGGCAGCGAGCACAAGCAGCTGCGGCCTGTGGCTTCGGTTGGCAGGCAGGCATGCTTGCAATAATGGCCAGGAAACAGCTTCTCTGTCTTCAATAATAATTAAAATAATAAAAATAATCATTCGAATAAAGATATGAATATTTGAACCTGCTTTTGAGGTGCCACTTGGCCTGATGGGGTGCAAAGCTCAGAGCTGTGCCAAAAAGAGAAGAAGAGAGGGGTAGATCTCTCTGAGTACTTCCCACCAAAGAAAGATATCAAAGTGGAGGGCAGAAGGGTTTTTAATTGGCTATTGCATGCATGCATGGAGACTGTCTCTCTCTCATTTCGAGAGGATACCCGATTCCCCTCAGTCGGAGTTGAATGGAATTTTCTTTAACTTAGACAGCATATGAGCTTCACTTGGATCACTATTACTATGTAAATTCCATTTGTTATATTGATGGGTTTAACTTCTTTTATATATTTATATAAAAAAAAGCCTTTGCAACTCCAGAGAATCCTCACTCTTCTATATCCTCTTGGCTTTTTAGGCATTGACATCTAAAACCTTGTTTGGTAACTGTGTTTGAACATCTCCATCACACTCAATTTTGCAGAGATCATCGATAAGTGTTTAACTATCAATATCAACATTGAAATTTTTAATGCAAACAAAACAAAATATAATGTTTACATGTATCAATTTTGATATTGATACTTCATTTTTTAGAAATATTAATAATAACAAAATTAAATAGTACATATTATTTTTTACACTCTTTCTAAGCATGTAGGTATTTTGCATTGTAGTGTGAGAAAAGACATATCCAAGTCTCCCCATGCAGGAAAGGTTTAACGTATCTAACCGTATATTCACCTCATTCCCTTCATAACCCAAGGGATAAACCTAAGATGTTCTTACTTACTGCACAGTTAATTAGGGGGGGTGTATATATATTTATGTTGACCAAGACATCTAGCTCTCTGTAGGGAGGTCTTGTGAGGACCAAAAAAAAAAGTGTCACATGCTCTCTTGCAGACTTTGCCTTATCATAGCATGGTCACAAAGCCTTTTTATGAGAGGCGCTCCAGGGCACCAATATATAGAGGTGATCTAACAGATGGTCTGGAAACAAATATCAAACACATCTATCATATAAATTCTGAAATTGATACCGAAATAAATCATCCTAGATGTTTTCGACTGTTACATCAATTTTAAAATTTCGACTACAAACACAACATAATAGGTAGTAACAATATGTACCAATTTTGTACCTTCTGATATGAGGAGAGACGAACATGACACGACATGGCACAAATAAAGCATATAAGGTCTGAGAAAATTAAATCATAGTTGTAGCCGCTTTTGTGATCAAGATCTGTGTCTACCGTTGTCTACGAAAGCCGAGCACGGCCCTCCAGGGCCTCCACCCAAAACAAAGGCTTGTTCAGTGAAGTTGTGGTACCACATCAGAAGAGATAAAAGAGGACACACACGTTATATGAAAAGGGTACCTTACAGAGTTAAGGGTATGTACGTACGCAAGTTCGTGTATATATATATATATATATATATATATATATATATATATATATCATAGATCAAGATAAGATGCGGTTCATAGCATTGGTATGGGGCACCCCAGCCTTCATCGGCTTTGATCATCGTCGAAGGACGGTGGCCCTCGACTGTTCTCAGTCATGGACGATCTTACGTGTGTGTATATATATATGAACGTATAAATATGTATCTACACACATATATATACACATTCAAATACACACGACGGTGTCATCTGTTGATGTACGCATGTGTCCTGGCGTCTTGAGAGTCTGTGCACGTCAATCTTTCTTTCAGGTCTCAGTCGCGTGCCTTTCAAGTCTTTCAAATGTCCTCCTTTTTTCTTTCCCTGTATACTTGATATATATACGTGAGTAGTATGAGTCGTGATCACCCTCATTGCTTATTTTGGAGAAAGCTTTTCGGATGTTCATAAAACATACAATCTTTTATAATAGATATTTAACTCAGACAATATATTTATTTCTTTGGATGATCAAATCAAGCATTCTATTTCTAATCATTAATGTAACAACCAGCTAAGTTAGTAGATGGACTTAACAATCGTACTACATTTCGGGAAGTCACCCATTATATTTAACTTCGAAACTTTTTAATCTCAATATCTGAAAAATATTTAATTAGTGTTATTGGTAGTCTACTGATTTAATCTCTTCATATATTCATAAATCAGAGTGTGACAATTGATAAATAAAAATAAAGTAATAAATAAATTTTGGGCAAAGGTCATCAAAACAAAGAGAAATGAGAAATTCCAAAAATGTGTGCATGTTAAAGAGACCCAGATTCAAACTATTATAAAGATTTGGAATACTCCTCTGATATCCAATATGAGATTTAAACCCTTTAACACACTCTCTCTCTTGGTCAATCTCCATCGGAGTCATTAGGAATACATGAAGTAGGACCGAGCAAACTTAAGAGTGGGGCCGCTGAAGGGTAGAGTCAATAGTCTGACCAACTCTGACATCATGAGAAATTTCAAAAACATGTGCATGCCAAGAAGACCTAAGTCCAAACTATTATAAGGATTTGTAATATTCTTCTGGTATCTAATATAGGATTTAAACTCTTTAACTAGAAGGGTTAGTAAAATGTATTTGAGAATGAGTAAGACTTGTTATTTCAATTATTAATGGTTATAAATATGCTGTTTGAATTAAATGTAAGTTGTAAACGTAATGTGGTTTTACTAATTAACGACTGATAAACCTCCTACTAACTAGTTGTGGACTAATATGCTTCAAACTAAATAGTGATATATATATATATATATATATATATTCTACTTACCATTCTGTTGAAATGGGATTGTAACTTGATGAGAAATCCGTCCATGGCCTGTGGCCAATTCCTCGATCCTTCGAAAAAAATGAGAAATCTCTCTCTCTCTCTCTCTCTCTCTCTCTCTCTCTCTCTCTCTCTCTCTCTCTCTCTCTCTCTCTCTCTCTCTCTCTCTGGGGGGGTCAATGATGAGAAGAGCCCGTACATTCTAGGGCACTTTAAAAGAGAGGTGACAGCATCTAATTGAATGCATGGGGGGGGGACCGATGGACACAGGAGAGAAACCTCATGATAAGCAGGTTTCAAATCATTGAATGCATGGGGGGGGGGGGGGGGGACCGATGGACACAGGAGAGAAACCTCATGATAAGCAGGTTTCAAATCTGCACCTTGTCATATCCCCCCCTCTTCGAATGCTTTCTTCCGGCATATCACATGCAAAGCAGTCGTAGGCGTGTTGTCACCGCGAGGCTTTTCTCAATCTCAAGGCCTCTCAACAAGTTTTAATCACGTACCTTGTTCTTCTTTGGGGGCCGGTGTGCCCCTTTGGAGTCGCCTTTGGCTTTGGCTTTGGCTTTGCTTCCCCCCTTAGTCTCCTGACCGTCTGTATAAAATTTAAAAATTTTACACACAAAAAATGGAATTTTTTAGTTAATTTTAATCTCATCCTGCAGGTATATACATAAATTGAACCGGATTGAATCCACAACAAAACATTAATATGAAATATTTTAAAAAATTACCTTAATATGGCACTACAAGAAAACATGTTATAACGGCAACGGTTCAAAAATGGAGCGGCAGCTATGAATTATTTTGAAATGGATCTCTTTTTAAGTCATTTTTCTAACCTGACATAAGGGTAAAGGAGGTGAACCATATGCTGATTTCTCAAAAAACAGTGATCAGGGTGCTCTGGATATTTTTCTTCAGACAAAATCTTTCAATGCTGAAACTAAGCTTGACAAAGAACTGGAAGAACAGAAGGCTGGATTCCAGATTTCTGCTTCACAATGTACATGGGCACTCAGACATGAGTTTTTTCTTTTTCCTCACGTTTGCTGGTTAAGTTTGGTAACTCTCGAAAATCATCTATGCATTGAAATAATGAATGATTAGAATATGCAATAGACTGAAAGGTACTAAGTGTTGGGTATCCGGTGCTTGATTAAAGATTAAATGACTAAGCTATGACTTTCCATTTATAGAGCACCACATTC
Source organism: Cryptocoryne crispatula var. balansae (assembly GCA_036172225.1). Classification (NCBI taxonomy): domain Eukaryota; kingdom Viridiplantae; phylum Streptophyta; class Magnoliopsida; order Alismatales; family Araceae; genus Cryptocoryne; species Cryptocoryne crispatula. The sequence continues at coordinate 15,696,802 of CM069921.1, forward strand.
AAAACATATTTTCCTGGTACATATCTCACTTTTTTGGGGGAGGGAAAGTGCGGAACTGACTATGATTTGATAGAAATGAGAGAGTTGTCTCTTACTTCTAGGCTTGGTTTTTTTTTTTTTTTTGGACAACATGGCCCGATGGCCAGATTAGTAGCACTGATCTAGGCTTGGTTTATTACCCCATGCCTCTATATACCACATTAGTAGCAATGATTTATCCACTATTACTATAGAGCTATGAGTTGGTATGTGTTTGTATGGGCATGTGTGGAGAAGAAAATGTGGAGTGATCTTTATCTCTCTCCACTTTTCAAGTATGTGAAATTCGTACGTAGTCCTTAATAATCTCTATAACCTATCTCTCTTGATATTTTGCAAAAGTTGTGAGAAGATAAAAGATGAGTCTATCTCTCTTGAAAATCTAACTCTCATAATTAGCTTAAAGTTAAAAAAGATAAGGATTAAATTATGTGATGTTAAAAATTTTAATGATTAAAATCTTCTTCACAGTGTCAACCAAACTCACCTTCACAATGTGAGAAAGCCCAATACTTTTAGTAGGCTTCTCTTAAGAAAAATGCGTCTGCTACATGCCGGTAACGGGCCCTATTGATCAGAAGTTTGAGGCCAGGGGTGGGCCGCATCAGCCTCTGGTCCATATAAACCTATACTTAGGAGTGTCAATGGCAGAGTTGACCTGGCCCAAGTCCACTTCAGCCCACATATTTAAAACCCAAGCTCGAGCCCATGTATAAGGCCCAACGGGCTTGTGTTATGTAAATGGGCTTTAACTCTCCAAAACCCGTCGTAGCCCATTAGCCCAACGGACTGAGCTTTAGTTACGTAAAAAAATTCTATAAAAGTAAAAAAAGAAGATAAAATTTGTAAATTTTATAATATTACAAAATATAGAATCTATAAAACAAAAATCAGAAAAAAAATATAATCTGTGAATCTGTGAATTGTCGTACGTTGCAATATGAGAAATAAAAAAACGATGATATATCAATAATCCACAAGCTGGGAAAAAATAGTTGAAAAAGAAAATCCAATAAAGACCAATCCTAAATGCATTTACAATAAAGGAAAAATATATGATCCAATACAGATTAATTTACACATCAATTACAAAGTGAAATAGTGGCACCATAAAAAATGGACAAAAAAATTGTGATCTCTAAAATATAAAAATTAAACTTTCTGCAAGTTATTTTATTTAATACTAATTGTGTATATATTTAAATAAATTCTAACCATACAATATGTATATAACGCTTAATCAAATTCAGCTAAAAATTGATGTTTAAATTATTATGTAAAAAATATACCTTAATATAACTATTCTTTTGTATTGTATAAAAACTAAGGATGTTTGGTAGTACTTTAATTTTAAGACAACCTCGTTTTGAAATCAAGATTATTTGACTTCTCAATTTTATTTTTAAAATCAAAATAGTCTAATTACTTTGTGTTTGGCAAAATTATCATAATTTTTAAAAATTAGATAGTAGTGTTTGATTATAACCTGCGGTTCTGCGAAACTCTTCCGGGCCCCTTTCGCAGAGAGGACCTACAGCTCCGTGAAGGCTCCCCCCCCCCGCGGCATCGTCTGCCTCCCTCCCCCGGCAGCGGGTGGCATTGTTCGCCTCCCTCCCCCCGGCGGCGGCGGTGACCAGCGAAGGCCCCTCACTTTATCTTTTTATTTTTAAAATTTAGATCAAAAAGAAAGAAAAAAACGTAACCAAACACCCTATAAAGGTTTAAACATATTTAAAATAAAATAACTATAATTCGCTTAATATATGATTAAGTAATTTTATTTAATTAAATTAGTGTTAAATATGTACAATATAATGTAAAAGTATAAATATATTGTTTAATTAACTTTCATATTTATAATGATTTTTATATTTTTATCTTTACCTTTTTAATTTTAATATTAAAATTTATAATTAGACATATTTTGACCGATGCAGATCGATCCAATTCATCAATCCCGGTCAATTTGAATTGCATTCACCGATTCTTTATTAAAATTAAAAAAATGTCTTTTTTAAGTTGTAGAAACTTAAAAAGTATATATTATAATATTATTACTATTAATAAGTGTTAAAATAAGATTTTACTACAACATCTATGTTTTAATATAACTTAAAATATGTAACTAAATTTATTTTAAAAATTTTGCCTTTTATCATCACACACCACACGTAAGTGGGTAAATGTATAAATTTATTTCCACTATATCAATTTTAATTTTAATATTATCTTATTTAAAATATCAGATTTAAAAATAATTTATTTTCAAATACGTTAATCTAATCAATACGTTAATCTAATGCTCCAACCCAGCATGCATATGAATTTTTTTTCACGGCAACAACCTCAAAACAGACTTGAAAAGTAAGCCCGCGTCTCATTTGAGACAGGGCTAACAGGCTGGCATGGCTCAGTTGACACCCTTACCTATACTTGGGTGTTAGTTTGGTTTGATTTTGTGTTGGAGAGAATTTTCTAAACCAGATCAAATAAATATACATCCGTTTAATTTTAATTGATTTGGATTATTTATATATAGTCTGGTTTGATTCTGTGTATAATTAGCCTTATACTAGTGACTATTAAATTTATTATATGTATAATAGAAAAATTATTAATATTTTTAGTATAATATAAATATCTAAATCAAATAAAACTAATTGCTGACCCTAACTAGACTTTTTATGGGTCTCCAATACATCAAATCGAGATTACCCCACTTTATATATAATTATTTTTTTTGGAGCTAAAGAAGTAGTGTTTTGTTGGGTGGGTAACTTATACCATATGTACAACATGGAATTTTACATTAGTCCATATACATATGACCTTGAAATCTTGTGCTTTCGAAAGTAGTTACCTACACCTTGAATCGGAATACCCCTACCACGTTTCCTTTCGACTGGTCTTTTCCCTTGTTCATGTTCCATATATTTGCTTTTGTGAGGACTGAGGTGTTTGGTCATATAAACTAATATATTAAAATAAAAATATAAGATAGCTAATGGGTGTTTGATGGCACAATAACTTTTTATATATTTTCACGATAAAAAAATGTATTGAAATAAAATGTGAACTAAATAAATGACATAAAATTATTATGTTTGAAAATACATGATAACAAAAAAAAAGTTGATAACATATATTGCTAAACAAGGTGGGGCATCACAAGATAATAAAAAAAAAGAGGTGACACTCTCTCTTTTTTGTTCAAGGACAAAGGCTTTTTAAAAACATAAAATTGTAATGATTCTTAAATATCTCTTTTAACGAGTTTTGTTACAAAAACATAAAATTATAATAAAAACCTAATTTATCATGCAACCAAACACTCATAAAAATTAAAGGGTGTTTGCTTACATGATGAAATTGGGTTTTTGTTACAATTTTATGTTTTTATAACAAATCTTGTTAAAATAAGCATTTTGTAACCATTATCAATTTATGTTTTTAAAGATATTTTCTTTTTAAACAAAATAAGAGCGTCTCTTTTTTATCTTGTGGTCCCCCACGTTGTTTGGTCGTATATGGCTGGTACTCACTCGTTTTGTTATCACATCTCTCCAAATGTGGCAATTTTATGTCTTGAGTTCCCACTTTATTTTAATATATTTTTTATCATGAAAACATATAAAAATTATTATACAATCAAACACCCTATAATTTTTTTATGTTTAATTATAAAATAATGCTTTGTATAGATAGAATCATGTATAACAAAAAGATGGGAGAATGCAAAAAAGAAGAAGGATAACTCACTTCTTTTTTATCTGAGAAAACCCTATAAATTTATATATTTATCATGGTTGTCCAACATCTTTACCGAGAAGAGTATACCTGTGGTATTACAAATTTTGAAACGTTGTTTGATTGATTAATTAAGCTTGATCACAACATCTATATATTGGTATGCCATCATTAATAGATGAAATGTTATTACACATCAGTATCAAAAATTTATCTTGTTGAAATTAAGAATGAAATTTTAATCACTAAAATATTTAACGATATATTATCCCATTGAAGTATACTTTATGGGATGTTTGGTTGCATGATATTTTTTTGTACATTTTCATGATAAAAAATTATATTGAAATAAAAGTGAACCAACTCATGACATAAAATTATCATGTTTGGAGAGATGTGATAACAAAAAAGAGTAACTATCATACATGACCAAAGAAAGTGGGGGACCACAAGAAAAAAGAAAGAGGTGTGACCCTCTTTTTTATACTAAGAAAAAGATGACTTTTAAAACATAAAATTGTCATAGTTGTCAAACACCTCTTTTAACGAGTTTTCTTACAAATTTTAAAAATTAAAATAAAAATCTCTATTGTCATGCAACCAAACACCCCATTATCTCTTGTTTGTTTTTAGATTGTAATGACTAAAATTAAGAATTTAAGGAAGAGAGAGATACATCTCTTCAATTCCACTACAAAAAATAAGGTAACTGGCGACGGCTGGAAGCCGTCGCAAATAATCAAAAAGCCGTCGCCAATAATTATTGGCGACGGCTGGACCTCCGTCGCCAAGTAGTCGCAAATAAACCCGTCGGCAATAATATTGGCAACGGCTTTCTTAAGCCGTCGCCAATAAACGCATCGGAGACGGCTTAAAGTCGTCGCCGTGGTGCTTATTAGCGACGGCTTCATAGCCGTCGCTTATAATAATACTGGCGATGGCTTAACAAAGTCGTCGTGAATAAGTATACTGGCGACGGCTTTAAGCCGTCGCCAATAGGTTTAGTTTACGTCCCGCGGGTGCATTTCTCTGGTTTGGCGACGGCTTACGCGTCGTCGTCGCCAATAGGCACAATCTACGTGCCGCGGATGCAAAACTCTGGTTTAGCGACGGGTTTACAGCCGTCGCTAAAAAGTACACTAGCGACGGCTTAATTGCGCCGTCGCCAATGGGTTCATTATATGTCCCGCGGGTGCAATTTCCTGGTTTCGCGACGGCAATAAGCCGTCGCCAATAGTTCTGCAATGTAAAAAAAAAAAATTTTTTTGGCTCGCCGAATCCATGCAGGTTTACATCCATACATGAATATACATTATGGGGATGTTTCCATCAACCCTTTCATACATTTACATAACCCACAAGTTCATCTCATATTCTTTTTACCCAATATTCAATTCATTCAACACAAATATCCGAAACAACATATTCAAACACAAACACATTTCCGAAACAACAATCAACCACATATCCGAAATAATACATAGAAATACGATCAATCCACTTGGAGTTCTACAACACTCACAAGACAGTCAAATAACATACATAATGTACACTAAGTTTTGGACAAAAAGAGTACAATAGAATAAAAAATATATAAATATCATTCGTCTCCAAACGATCCTTCCTCATCATCCTCGTACTCTTCATTGTCCTTGTCTCCGTCGTCGTCCTGATGAGATTGTGTTGGAGGTTGCCTCGATGTGGATGGTATGTCGGACGGGAGTCTTTGACTAATATTTTCATACATCTGTGTCAGGCGTAGGACAGTTTCTTGAAACGATCTTTGTTGATCGTCCAACTGTTGCTTCAAAGAGGAAATCTCCGATCGACATTCAACGTTGACCTGAGCTTGCCTCTCCACCTGCTGTCTAAGCTCCCGGACCTCTTGGGACGTGGAGGAAGAAGAACCTCCACTTGACCCATCATATCAAGTGCTGCGAGTTTCACCTCGCCCACCACATCGGATCCGTCCCGGTCTATCTCTACCGAAGACGGATATAAAAGCATCCTCAGGAGTAAGTGGTTGTGTTACCCCAGCATCAGAGGAATCGGATGCTGGGGGATTCATCAATTGTTGCATATTTTCCTACAATATAATTTTGTATTAAAAGAAATAGGGATTAAATGAAAAAAATGGATAGAAATCGGATTGGATGTTTCTGTATACCATCATCCGACGACTCTGCTCATTGTCCCAAATAACTGCTCCATCTAAATCTTCGTTTGTCTGAGTCATTTGGAAACCCTCGGGACGAGTAGGGCGACGTCCTTCTTTTTGTACCTGTTTAAACATAATATGAACAAAATAAATCTATGAAAACTGAAAAATTCAAACAAAATATAAATTTTTATACTTACAAAATCTCGCTCTAACTCGTGTATGTTTGTTCTTCCTCTTCTATACGGCATTGTTAACTTATTTCTCGTTTCCTTGATTTCGTTCACTCAACGCCTATACAGTTATACATAAAGACTTCAATAAACTGTTTCAATAACTTTGAAATGATATATATATATCGACGAAATAAAAATTTATTTTACCCTTGCTTCGTCTCGAACCCATAAATTGCACATATGTAGCTATTGTTCCTCAGTGCATTGTGGAGGAACATTGGCGACGACCTCCTCGAACGGTCGTCCTGCAAAATACTGAATACAAATGTTGTCAGCAAAGAATAGAATTTTTTACATTACTTGCAAAGAATAGAATAATTAAATTTTTACCTTTCTTTTTAAGGTGCTTCTCTGCTTTCTTTGCATTTCTCCCATGTCTCAAAATCTGAGCATCTATAGATGCATTCCGTTCGAATGTAAAGTGCTGCCACATGCAAAAAGAATGATGAGAATCAAGTTTCTTAAAAATAAATGAGTAAAATAAATAAATTTACCTCAAGATCACGGAAGATGGCATCTTTCTTCTCCTGTGAGATGGTCATGTAATTTTGTTCCCATAAATTACAATGCACTCTATTACATACCCCCAGATAGGAGGTAAACTCTTGACCATGTGACCCCACACCTGAGCCACCTACTAATTCGACGTTAAATGACTCATCAGGTCCCAGAGTTCGCACAGTCATTGCTTTTACTGGACCTCTCCCACGACGAGCTGATGCACCTATTTACATATAAATTAGCAAATTAGTTCAAATACAAGGTATTATCTAAGCAATTGATATAATTGAAAATATTGAAACATATACCTGAGGCGTGTGAAGATGGACTACCTCCATCTGTAGGTGGCGGCTGAGGTGCAACAAGCTCACGGGTGCCTCTAGCGATGGCTGAGCCGCAACACTCCTAGAGCTGGAAGGAGTAGACTGAGATCGATCTCTGGATGCATGTGATCGATCGGACCGATTGGGTGGTCCACCACTTTGCGATGGTGTACCCCCCTGAGATGTCCTACGGCTCTTGCTGAACCCCTTCATCTGTAATAGTATAAAGAGATTGGTGTTTGGATTTGTTTTACAAATTGGATGCCGATTTGCCACGTCCAAACACGGGATCGGTTCGGACGGGGCAAACCGGCTTCCAATTGCGTTGTTTGGATTCCCCCCCCAACCGGAAGCCGATTTGCCCCATCCAAGCCCGTCATCGGGTTCGATGGGCCAAATCGGCCTCGAATTGGGTGTTTAGATTTTTTCCCCCAACCGGAAGCCGATTTGCCCCATCCAAGCCCGTCACCGGGTTCGAGGGGCCAAATCGGCCTCGAATTGGGTGTTTGGATGTGATTTACCAATTGGAGGCCGATTTGCCCCGTCCGAACCCGGGATCGGTTCGGACGGGGCAAATCGGCTTCCAATTGGGTGTTTGGATTTATTTTACCAATTGGAGGCCGATTTGCCCCATCCAAGCCCGTCACCGGGTTCGATGGGCCAAATCGGCCTCGAATTGGGTGTTTAGATTTTTTCCCCAACCGGAAGCCGATTTGCCCCATCCAAGCCCGTCACCGGGTTCGATGGGCCAAATCGGCCTCGAATTGGGTGTTTGGATTTGATTTACCAATTGGAGGCCGATTTTCCCCGTCCGAACCCGGGATCAGTTCGGACGGGGCAAACCGGCTTCCAATTGGGTGTTTGGATTTATTTTACCAATTGGAGTCCAATTTGCCCCGTCCGAACCCGGGATCGGTTCGGACGGGGCAAACCGGCCTCCGAATTGGTATGCAGACTTTTAACTCAATCGGAGGCCGATTTGCCCCGTCCAAACCCGGTTTGGACGGGGCAAACCGGCTTCGAATTGGGTGTTTGGATTTGATTTACCAATTGGAGGCCAATTTGCCCCGTCCGAACCGAGGGTTCGGACGGGGCAAACCGGCTTCCGATAGGGTGTTTGGATTTTTTCCCCCAACCGGAAGCCGATTTGCCCCATTCAAGCCCGTCACCGGGTTCAATGAGCCAAATCGGCCTCGAATTGGGTGTTTGGATTTGATTTACCAATTGGAGTCCAATTTGCCCCGTCCGAACCCGGGATCGGTTCGGACGGGGCAAACCGGCCTCCGAATTGGTATGCAGACTTTTAACTCAATCGGAGGCCGATTTGCCCCGTCCAAACCCGGTTTGGACGGGGCAAACCGGCTTCGAATTGGGTGTTTGGATTTGATTTACCAATTGGAGGCCGATTTGCCCCGTCCGAACCCGGGATCGGTTCGGACGGGGCAAACCGGCTTCCAATTGGGTGTTTGGATTTATTTTACCAATTGGAGGCCGATTTACCCCATCCGAACCCGGGATCGGTTCGGACGGGCCAAATCGGCCTCCGAATTGGTGTGCAGTTTTTTAACTCAATCGGAGGCCGATTTTCCCCGTCCAAACCTGGTATTAAATCTTTTAGGTGTTCTTTATTAAATCTTTGCCCCGTCCGGTTGAATTGATAATTTAACCATATGCCATCACATATTAGGTGTTCTTTCACAATATTTCTTTTTAAAATGAATGTATTGCAACATACTCTACAAGGGCATTGTATTAAATCTTTATTTTGTCCATGTCTATATTGTATCCTACAATCATCAAAAGCATAGTCTAAGAATTCTTCGACACCTCGTACATACATAGAATCTAATCTATTACGAATAAGCATCCAAGATTTGTCTAATGAACTCATTTCTTCTAATAAAAATATCTCAAAAAAATAAATGACAATGTAATAACTTGATTACTCTAACCGGACGTCCTCCAAAGGAAGCAAGTTTCAAGTGAATACAAGTCTTTTGAAGCTTCCTGACGACAAGGTAAAAAAACAAATATATATCTTGTCGGACATATAATCAATCGAAGAACATAATTTTCTCTTTAAATAAACCCTATGCCATAGGAACGAGACTTGGATTGGGCAATGAAACCCTTCGGATTGGAAACTTTTGGATTTTTTTCCAATCAAAACTCGGAACGGACTTCGATTGGCGAATCCGGCCGGATTGAGGACTTAGGGATTTTGGCCCAACTCGAAGCCGGATCGTCGAATCCAAACCCGGAACGAGCCTCGGAATGGCGAATCCGGCTCCGAATTGGGTAATTGGGGATTTTTGCCCAACCCGATGTCGGATTGCCCAATCCAAACTCGGAATGGACTTGGGGACTTGGGGATTTTAACCCAACCCGATGTCGGATTGCCAATTCAAATCCGGAACGAACTTCGGAATGACGAATCCGGCTTCGGATTGAGACTAGGAAATTTTTGCCCAACCCGAAGCCGAATTTTCCAATCCAAACCCGGAACGAGCCTCGGAATGGCGAATCCGGCTTAGAATTGGGTAATTGGGAATTTTTGCCCAACCCGATGCCGGATTGCCCAATCCAAACTCGGAACGGACTTCGATTGGCGAATTCGGCTTCGGATTGGGGACACAGGGATTTTAGCTAAACTCGATGTCGGATTACGCAATTCAAACACGGAACGAGCTTCGGATTGGCGAATAAGGCTTCGGATTGAGACTTGGGGATTTTTGCCCAACCCAATGCCGGATTGCCCAATCCAAAATCGGAACGGACTTCGATTGGCAAATTCGGCTTCGGAATGGGGACTTGGGGATTTTAACCCAACCCAATGCCGGATTGCCAATTCAAACCCGGAACGAGCTTCGGAATGACGAATCCGGCTTCGGATTGAGACTTGGAAATTTTTGCCCAACCCGAAGCCGAATTTTCCAATCCAAACCCGGAACGAGCCTCGGAATGGCGAATCCGGCTTCGGATTGGGGAATTGGGGATTTTGGCCCAACCCGATGCCGGATTACCCGATTCAAGTCCGGAATGAGCTACATATTGGCGAATCCGGTTTCGGATTGAGATTTGGAGATTTTTGCCCCATCCCTATGCCGGATTGCCCAAATGGATACATGATTGTCTTATTTTATTTTTTTCATCTTAAAAAGATATTGAACAAATACCACATTTGTTCCAAATTTAGAATCCAATAAAAAACACCTCAAATTATCACCTAAAAGTAAATTGGTTTGATTGTTTAAGGTTACGTAAATAATAACTAGCACATTTAACTAACAAATATCACATTAATTCTAATCAATTTATATAAATAAATATTACATTTATCTAAAAAAAATAAGTTGTTACCTAAAAGGAGGGCGCTTGGCGGCACTAGCAGTGGCGGGTGGCACCGGCGGCGGCAGCGGGCGGAGGCACCTGCAGCGGCGGCGGGCGGCGCCCGCGGCAGGGGCGGCGGCGGCGGCGGGCGGCGCCTAGAAGAGGAGCGGCGGCGGGCGGCGCCGGAAGCGGCGGCGGCACCGGCGGTGGAGACGGCTCTTATCGGGCGGCACGGCGGCGGATGCTTTGCGGCAGCAGCGGCGTCGGGTGGTGCCAGCAACGGCACGGCGGCGGCGACGGGCGGCGGCGGCGGCAGCACGGCGGCGGTAGCAAGCGTCTAGGGCACAGACCAAGGCACGGCAGGGGGAGGAAGAGGAGGGAGCGTCGGGGCGATATAAAAAAAAAACTAATGGCGACGGCTAGGAAGCCGTCGCCAATGGTGCATTAAGTTACATTGGCGACGGCTTAAGAGCCGTCGCGAATAATTTTCGACCGTTGAAGGTATTGGCGACGGCTCTAAGCCGTCGCCATTAGTTCCCGACCTTTGAACGGTCAAACGAGGTTCAGTAAACCCTTTAGCGACGGCTAGAGCCGTCGCTTAAAAGATTTTTAGCGACGGTTTTTTAAGCCGTCGCGAGTTTACCTTTTATTGGCGATGGCTTAATTGTAGCCGTCGCAAAAAAACGGTTTAGGCGACGGCTCTTTAAAGCCATCGCCAATAATCCGTCGCCAATGACTATTTTTCCTGTAGTGTTCTATCACAACTTTAAAATTTATCCAGTCGTGGATTGTAGAGATTATAAATTTATTATAAAATTTATGTGTATTTTAAAGTGAATATATCACAAGACTTACCAACCAAACCAAATGTATAAAACACAAATTAGATGTACATGGTACTTATTTAACTATTCCCTAAGGAACTACTTTTATAAAGAATTCATACATTTATATATTTTTACCAACCGTGGACGGCAGCATCCACATCTGCGCATATATTTACGTAGAAGGCTATTTTTTGTACATATATTAAATGTATTAAGAATTATTCTCTTACCCACCCACATTTATTGATGACTTATTATGCATATGCAGTAAACACTTTTACAATAATATATTCAAATATAAAGTAAGAAGGCGACCCGAAAATTCCTTTTATCGAAAGAAGTTATTGTTAGACAAAAACTAAAACTAAGGTAGATAAACTTTTTTTTGTTGTATATCTGAGAATAAAGGTGTCACCCACCTCGGAGATGTCAAGATATTATATCAAGCTATTACTGCTCACAACTTTTCCACGTTATGAAGACGATCATATAGCTAGTTAGAACAATTTACTTATTATGTTTAGTTTATGGGGTGTTTGATTGCATGATAATTTTTTGTACATTTTCATGATAAAACATTATATTAAAATAAAAAGTGAACCAACTCATGACATAAAATTATCATGTTTGGAGGGATGTGATAACAAAAAAGAGTTACTATCATTCATGACCAAACAAAGTGGGAGATCACATGAAAAAAGAAAGAGGTGAGACATCTTTTTTTGTTTAAGAAGAAAATCACTTTCAAAACATAAAATTGTCAAAGTTTTCAAACACCTCTTTTAACAAATTTTCTTATAAATTTTAAAAATCAAAATAAAAACTTCTATTATCATGTAACCAAACACCCCATTAGATATTCATTTTAGACTATTATATATTTGGGGAATTTGAGGGCCGAACGACGAATTTATGCTAATCAGCTACTTTAGTAACTAAGGGGTGTGAATAGTTTGGTTTCATCTGGTTTAAATTATATTTTCTACTAATCGAACCGAATCGAATCAACTCTCAAATCAAGTTCAATCAAACTAATTTTCACTTTAATTTAGTTCGGTATAAATTAAAAATAAATAAGATTTAATTAATTATATTTTTACACATATATTAATTTTAAGTTAAAAATAAATAAAATAAAACATTATTTATTATATAAATTACATCAATATCACTTGATCAACAGTATAAATAAAATTTTTTTACAATATTTTTATCAAATCCATTTGAACTATTTGATTTAGTTTAAGTCAGTCTAAAAGACTCTCAATTTGAATCACATCGAATGTGGTTCAAATCAGACTGAACCATTCATTGTTGATTTAATTTGATTTTTCGAGCTGAAGCATTTAATGTACACCTCTACCGGTAGCTAAAGTAAAATATATTGGGTGAGTCTATTTTCCATCAATCTTTGCTATAATTTATTTGATCTATACAAACTAATGTGGTGTTTGGTTGCATTTTAATTTTTAAAAAGGTTTCATGATAAAAAATTAAAATATAATGTCAAACAAGATAATTTTTAAAAGTGAGAACGTGACAATGAATGTGTTTGGCAAAGATATTTTAATTTTTAAAAATGACAATGAGGTGTTTGGTTCAGCGACTCAAATATATAGAAAGAAAGATAAAGTGGGTAGAAGCATCTGCTCTGGTTCGGGCATTTTCACAAACACCTACCTTACGCTCAAGTCCGCACCCTCTGCGGTTGAAGACGGCCACCGTCACGGTGCAGTTCATGAACTTGTGCTAACTCGTTCTCTTCCGCCGACAGGCGATGGCCATGCACTTGTTGGACGGAGTGTTTGGTTGCTCCAACCAGGCGAGCGTGCTGTCCACGAAGCTGCAACCACCGCCGCCGCAGCCGGAAAAGAAGCCAAGGCCCCAACCGGAGCAGGCTCTCGGATGCCCGCGGTGTGACTCAACCAATACCAAGTTACGCTACTACAACAACTACGGTCTATCACGGCCAGGTACTTCGCAAAGGCCGGGAGGTATTGGACAAAAGGGGGCACCCTGCGGAATGTCCCCGTAGGCGGCGGCTGCGGGAAGAACAAGAGGCTGTCTTCCAAGAAGACACGGGGGCAGTCCCTCGGTCACCGGCTCCGGTGCGGGGCTTCGGTCCCTCCCCCTCCGCCCGCCCTCACTTACGCTCCTAGCGATCTCACCCTCGCCTTCACGGGACTCCGAACGCGTCTGCTGGCCGGCAAATTAGGTCCGGAGGACCGTGACTCCAGCTTCATGTTGGAGAACACCACCGCCAATAGTGTCGCGCCCCATGTTCGGCTTTTACGGATGTTCTCAAGAGTGGGTTCCTCGACGGCAGCCCGGGCTCCTTCGCCCGCAGAGGCCGCACCACCGGAGGAGCCGTCGCCCCCCGGCGAATGCGGGGCGGGCGGGCGGCGGCTGCCACTTCCCCGACGCCTGCTCTTCCAGATCGCCGCCGCTCGTGCGCTGGGAGCCGGCGGCCTCTGCAGACGGGGGATCCGGCCGGCCTGCCAAGGAGGCCGCCATGGCTGCGGCAGCCGCCGTGGCGGAGGAGATCCGATCCTCGTCCTTTTCAAGAGGATCTCCCGCAGCGATCGAGCACCTGGATGTCGACATGTGAGTGGTCAAGATCGGCGATCACCGCGGCGTCGATCGGAAGGGCGCGCCGCCGGATTTAGACCTGCGGGAAGGAAGCGCCGGGAGGAGGAGGAGAGTGTCGGGAGGTCGCCGAGGGATTCGCGAGACGCGGTTCACTTTCGAAAAAAAAAGTGGTCTCCACCACTTTTTTTTTTTACGGTGCCCTTTCGATAAAATCATTTTTAAAATAAAAAACGAAAGTAAGAGCCAAACGAAATATTCAGAGCACTTCATTACAATTTTCAAAAATTAAAAAGAAAATGACAATTATCACGTAACCAAACACCCCATAATCCTTTCGTCAGTTCTGTAATATTTTTTTTAAATGTATTATACTTTGTTTTTTCAGATAATGACGTATTAAACTACTAAATAAGTTAAATATTTGTATGAAATTATTTTAAATTGTTTTATTCCCACTCAGAACTTTAAAAATAAGGTGCATTTTAAATAAAATAAAATAATTTCCACGTCGCCCGGGAGGAGGGGGGGGGGGGCGCCCGAGGTCGGGGGCCGAGGAAAAGGGAAGAAAACCGAGAACCGGAGAAGAGAGAGATCCCAACATCAAGCGAGCTTTCGAGATCCCTGGAGGGAGGCGAGGAGGAAGAAGCCACGGAAAGAGCATAGCACGGGGGCAGAGCCCCGGGGGTTAGGGAAGGCGCTTTTGCCATGGGCGTGTCTTGGGGTCGCGGGGTTTACGAGGTGGGCGTGGTGGCGGCTTCCCTGGGGCTGCTTGGGTGGGCGGGACTCTGGTTTCTCAACCGTCGCCTCTACAAGGAGTACGAGGAGAAGAGCGCCCTAGTCCAGATCCTGTTTTCCGCTGTCTTTGCCTTCTCCTGCAATCTTCTCCAGCTCGTCCTACTCGAGATCGCCCCCTTCGTCCTCTCCAAAGAGTAAGGAGGATGCCCGAACTTCTGTTCTTACTTTGTTTTTTTCTGATATTCTTACTCGAAATTTTGATGGCTCCCCGCAATTGCTTTTCCCGGATGTTTTTTGATTTCTGGGAAATTAGCGAATCTAATTCATCCCTGCTTCTGTTAAAGGTCAGTATTTTGGCGTTGCCTTCCGGTCGTTTGTGGCTATGTAAGCTGCAGTTGCAGATAACGTATGCCGCTAGTGGTTTCTCTTTCATACAAATTGCGGCTGTAAATTTCAACACATACGCTTCTGCTTTCGGGCAATGACTACAGGGGGTCATGCTGCTCGGATAGCTGGAGCTTAGTGCACCGAACATGTACCGTCGTCTTGCCAGTCTTGTGGTTTCCAGTAATTTAGTTACGTGCTAGTGCGTTTTCCTTTTTCTCACACTTCTGAGTTTTATGCTCCCGTGCTTCTTCACCATGATCAGGTATCAAAAAAGAAGGAAACCGAGAAGAAAAAAGGAATTAATAAATAATTATTGTTTCAACTCAAGTTTTAATTCCAAAACTAGATGGACTGTCTTTCTCCACTTGCGTTAACTTTTTGAGTTACTTCTTTGAAGTGGTTTAAAATTTCTATATAATATTGTATTATCTACTACAATTTAGCTTAGGTCTACCTGTTCTCTTTTCCCTTTTACTGTTATAATATTTTTTAATCATCTAACGGACATTTCCTAGTTCTGCATATGATTTATATGTCTCAATCATCTCAGTTTCTTTCTTTCCATTTACCCTTGACTGACACTACTATTGCTTTTTCTCCAATATATTCATAATGATATTTTTCTGATGTAGTATTTCACATATTTATGTATCTTGATATTTTCTTTTCACATTTTGCTGGAAGAATATTACCTCTTTACTGGCCAAATTTATTACTATCAACATTGAGGGTTTTTTAATGTAATATATATATTCTACTTCAGTGGATTTTTATGATCACATAGAATTCTTGTGATCAATGTGCATTCCGTCTGTCACACTTTGGTCCTATGATTAATGTTCTTATCACATCCCCTATATTTTTTGGGTAATTGAACTGGGGCAATTCAAAATGAATACTTTCTTGTAATACTTATCCATTTAATTTAACTCTCTCTCTCTCCCCCCTTTTATCTTTACACAATGCATGTATTCAATCTTGGTTTTCTACTTATTATGAAACTTTTAGACTGTGAAATATTTTTTCAACTCATTGTTTCGCAACTACCTATAATATCATATACCACGATATATCATTTTGTATGATATTCATTACTTCATTCGCAATTAATGTTAAAAGTGATGACTTATGTAAATCCTTGATTTAAATCAATTAAAATAGGAAAATTGTATTGTTTTTTTTCAAACCAAAATCATGGAAAGAATTAATATTGTCACATGGAAGAAGCTCAATTCCTTTTGTGTTATAAAAATCGTCACGTTGATCAGATGAACATTTAAGTCACTTAATATAATTCATATTATGCCCTGTTATATGCGCTATATTTTTTATGTTTCTAGCAAATCTATCATTGAAAATAATATAAATATAAACTATATTTTTAATAATTTTTATATCACTATCTTTGATCAAAATCTTCTTTTTATTATCTTTGAATTATCTATCTTAGTTAAGATCTTGAGATATTCTATCTCTCCTATTGCTAATCTGTAATTAATTTGTCCTTTTGGTTCTAAATTTTTTATATGCTTGTTTGAAAGTCCCGTCTCTTGCTCATCTAACAATATTTTTTGTTATTTTATACTGTTTATAAGTTTTGCTTTTATCACACTTAAGATAATTTTTTATACCAACCAGTCTTGTTATTTATCATCTATTTTACTTTTTCATTTAACCATCTCTTTTTTTTTCTAAGTTGGTCTTATCTTTTAAACTTTTCAAATACTTTTCTAGCTATCTTTTTAATTTTCACGGTTATATTTATCTACATAGCATTGACTTCTATGTCTGACTTTTAATAATGTATCTTGAGAAATTCATTCTTAAATATCTCTTGTTTTACCTTTTTTAAATTTCAACATTTTATTCTAGCCAAAATATTTTTTAAATATGTTTATTTGTCTCTTGATCTTAACATCTGAAGCCATTAACTTATGTTGAATTGTTAAAATTTAATTAAGAATACTTTTATAATATTTACAAAGAGCACAATTCCTCATTCTCATGGGAATGAAGTTGATTTGATTTTTATTTTATTTAATTTTAAATATTATTAATAAGATTTTGTTTTAATAAAATATATATTTTTTAGTATTTGATCATTGCCCATGCTCTTTATTTAAAGTTTCACATCCATAATCTTTGTGGACTTTCTATTATCCATGACATTTATTTTCAACATGCTCATTGAGATCTCCTTCATTGAATATGGTTTTTCATTCAATAGAACTTACTTAAGGTCATCCACAATCTCTTAAATTTTTTATTTAATCTCACTTCTTATATTAATTTGTGAAACATAAGAACTAATTATATTAAATATCTCTCTAGCTATACTCATTTTTATAAGAATATTCTTACCTATTATTATTTTACTGACCAAAAAGCCTAATCTCTTAATATTAATTAAATAAATTTAAATCACAACAAATTGAATTCGAAAAACCAATAAGAAATTCAGATTAATTAAATAAACCAAAAAATCAAATCAATCCAAATTCAAACCAAACAAAATTTTAAAGTACGTTAAGTGCTTGCATTCCATCAAAGTTCATGGGACTGTTTCTTCTATATGTGTATTTATTTTATGGATGCATGTTCTTCTATTCTCATGGATTGCTATGACGGATAATCAAGGGTATTTGAGCATTCTCGATGTAATTAACATTGGATCTTCGCACCATCCGATGGAGAGATGTCAAAAAATCAATTTTCAAAGAACCTAACAAGCTCAACATATATTTTTATACATATCATGGACCTAGCTAATATTTTTATGGGATATCACCAATTTTTTTAGGAAGTTAATGCTAAGGTCGAGTCAAATAAAAAAATCAAAAATGGAAAATAAATTTTTAAAATTTTAAAATTTTGAGGTTACGTTAGTTGGCACGCCCGGTGGAACTCGAACCCACAATCACCTGATTACAGATATACAGGATGTCCATGTATATCTGAATTGGTAGTTTTAACATCTTTGACTTAGTACATTCTAAATCTAAGTTTTATAGGCTTCTGAGGGCATCTGCTTAGATAAGGAATTCTTATAATATCCTTTTCTGTGCCATGTTTAGATCATGTAGCCTCATATCTGAACCAGAGAGGAGTCTCTCTTCCATTTCTGAGCACATCTCAGATCTGCTAAGTCACCATTTCTTTCTATCTATTGCTCAGCTGTTCCCAGACCTGTAGATGTCCATATCAGGTCTGAAAATGACCAGTTAGTCATTCAATTTGGCCATTAGGGTACCTTAGCTCCACCTTGGCTTTTTCCAAGCAGAATTGGAAACTCAAGTTCGGCCTGCCATGCATATTTGACAATACATAGGCATGCTTCTCCTGATGCTAGTCCTATTGATCAGAATGCACTGCTCTTGCCCATATTTCTGTGAATCAGGTACCTATTGGGGCTGGATTTAGGGGATAGTTCTCCTGATCTGACTATATTTTGGGCCTGCTAGGTCTTAGGTCCATTATACATATATTTTCATGGTTTTTTGCCTATTTATCTTGTGCTCGGACTTGCATATGTCCATTGGAGCCATAAAGGGAGTCAATCTTCATTGCCTATGCAATCTGCCCAAATCCCCATCGACAGATTTCTATAAATTAGCAATCTTGGTGCTAAGTGTTAGCACCTAGTGCATCTCAACTATAGGTAGTCCAGCCATCAAGCATTTTGGATATTCTATGAGTCAGGTCTATGTGGATCCTAAGGCATTCAGGATCTGAATCTCACATAGGATAGGATTGAAAGAGAAGTACAATTTTCATTGCATTAATTTCCTCCAAAAACATTTCATGCAAATTTCAGGTGTCAACACTTACCCTCTTCTCTTTTTCCTTCCATGTCTTTGACATTATGTTTTCTGCGTAATGGAAGATAATTCGCTCCTCCTTGCTTCTTTTTCATGTGTAATTCTCTTCATAACATGTTACTGAATGGCTGAATATCTCTTTGCATTGTAGTTTCTAGTTACTTTAGATATTTAGACTGTTTGGTCCTTCATACTCTTTGCAAATCTACAATCTAGGAAGTTTTTGTTTTTTTAGGGGGGTGTGGGTTTCTGTTCTTTAATATTTTTCTCTTCCAGCTCTCTTCTGTGATGCTGCTACTATTTTATTGTAATTTATATGTCAAGCACCCTCTAACTTTTAGCTATATGTCTACTGGTTTATGTGCTCTATCTTGATTTGGCTGTTGCTGAGAATATATTTTAACTCCTGTCGAAGGTGTTAGGTCTTAAAGAACCCTATGATGCCTTTACACATCTCATGATTTCTTGGTTTTCAAAAACTTTGTATTTTATGAATGCTTTTGAAAATTTAGGCAGGCTGTTTAACTCTGGAAAACTTGCAGGATGCTTTTAGGTGCTATAACGTCAATGTGGATGTTGAGAGTCCAAGATATAAAAAGGCTAATCCAAAATAAAGGACTGTAGAAAAGTGGAGCATAGGGATCCTATCTTAGATAGTTAAAATCATGTTTATGAGCTCAATGTTTTTTATTCAGGGTATCTGAAACTTGCTTGTTGTAATGCTGTCTTTTTCACCTTGTAATTGCTTCGTTTTCTTCCTTGCTTTAAAACAAAAACATTGATTCTTGTTTCATAAACATATTGTGAAGGAGGGTCAAAGAAATGCTGAATATGTAGGACATAGCATTTATTACATTTTGATTTTTTGGAGCTCACATAACCATGGATACAGGGCACGGTGGATGAATTGGAAGCTTGATTTGTTCTGTATAATAATGCTGCTGGTTTTTGTACTGCCATATTATCATTGCTATCTGATGCTGAGAAATAGTGGTAAGTACAATTTTCTTTTGTACTTCCATATTATCATTGCTATCTGTATATTAAATTGACCAACCGAACTAAAATGTTTACCGGTTTGGGGTTCAGCCAAACTGATTTGTTTTGGTTTGGTTTCGAGTGGTTCAGTTTCAGAAAAAAAAACAACTCAAAACCGAACCTTGAACATCCCTAGGTCTGACAATAGGTTTTCAATTAACATGCTTTGTACGTAGAAGATGGAGTCTTTTATAGACTCTTCATTCCATATTTTAAAAAAACCTCAGAATAGCCCAAAAATATAGATATATCTAAAGTGGGTAATATTTAAACTAAGGGTTGTCACATTGGATCTCGGTTTCATCTCCCCAGGGTGAATTAGAAGATATCTTGCTAGAATCTCATAAATATCACAAAGGATCGGATCTCTGATTACATTTATGTAGGATATATTTTGCGTAAAAATATAAATTGGAAAGAACAAAACAAAACAAAAACTAGACTGATAGGTTTTATGTCAGATTTTGGTCTGATCTAAAGATTGTCATCTTACTTCTCAATTTCATCTCGAGGTGATTGGATAGAAGAGATCTTTTTGAGATCTCATGAAAATCTCGAGAGCTTGGATCTCAGCTTGCTAATGTAAAATGATGTAATAATCTTTTCAAAAGGGTCATAAGACTTGGGGACTGAGATGGGACAAGTTGATAGGAGGAATTACAACAAATATAAGAAGGGTGATCAGTGTCAATAAGAGATATGTCAATAAGTTTCATCATGGATCTAGTCTCTTTTCTCAACTAATATCAAGAGAAGAGATCTCCTTGAAAATTGAGAGATTTTGTGACAATGTGAATCACTTTTACATATGACTATGTAAAAATCTTAAATTATAAATTGTAGGAGAAGTAAATCAGAACACCTTAATAAGACTTTGGATAGAGGTAACAATTGAGTTGTTAACGTATGGAAACTTTATAAAATGTAATGAAATTAATAATAGGAAATAGAATGAGGGATAATATGAATGATATAGATAATTTGTAGTTATATGGAGCTTTAAAGTTAGTCATCAACTTTAGATGGAAAATAAATGATAATAGATATTTTATATAGATCTCGTATCGATAATCTCGTTTTTCGGAGGTATGGAAAAATAGGGATTCTCAAAAGATCTCTCGATTGCATTCTATATTTAAACCAAGGATTCCGGAATCGGAATCGGAATCGGAATCGGCCGATTCCTGGGAAGGGAATCGATTCCGGATCGGTCCGGAATCGGTTTTTTTTTTGATTTTTTTTCGTCAAAAAAATTCAAAAAATTCATAAAAAATTCTAAAAAAATAGGAAATGAGTTAGAAACATTTTAAAAAATAACCAATGCATGATATCCATAAGAACACATCATACAAATACTAATGAACACCAATTGAAGACTTGAAGACTTGAAGTTAAGTACATATTCCAATTCCATTTATTCAAATATCAAAGAGTTGATACATCATCAAAAAAAAAATACATCATATCAATCTACTACCAATATCTAGGATAAAGATATGGGTTTTCCTCCTCTCCTCTTTGCGCTTCACGCTCCTCCTCGCGTCGAATCTTGTATCTTGTCCGGACCCATTCCATATGAAAATAATGCCGATGCCATGCCATCAAGGTCAAATGGATCGGACGCGGGACGACCGGGACGTAAGCGAGAGGATGGTGGAGGCTGGTGGTGTAATCCACCGCCGGTCAACCTCGGCCGTACGCCGGACATCGTGGCCTCTCGTATATAAGAATCATGTGTATCCAATCCGGCGTGTAATATGGCTTTGGAAGCCGTGAATCAGGAGACTCGGTGCCGCCGATGGGCCGCGTCGGCGGTATGCACTCCTCGTCATCATCACCGAGGAGTGAGAAGGAGCACGCGTCTTTGTCATCCGGGCCGACAGACGCCCGACCTCTAACTTCCTTCTCTTTACCTCTTCGGCCATCTCTCGAACTACTAAAAGGTCCCAACCCACGGTTTTTCAACTTTGCAAATCCTCCCATTTTCCGTGCGGTCACCTTTGTTTTCGTTCTCCCCGGGACCGCGAACGGGCCGGGTAGCGGCCGCCGGGACCCAGCAGAGCTGAGCCGGGGCTAAAGCCGCAGTGGTCGCTCCATAGCCGCCGTGGCGAGAAGAAGGCCTGCCCGAGCTCGAGAAGTAGATGGAGGTGGAGGCTGGAGCATCCTCCTCGGCTCAACACCATCCAACTCTCATTCTCGCCCGTACGCAAGGTCATCGGGATCAAACTCGGTGCACGATCCCCGGCTTCCCTCTCCTCTATCCGGGAGGCAAGTGCATGCTCCTCTGGAAAATGCGGTCCGTGTCCACCTCCTCGGGTGGTGGTGTGGCGGAGGAATGTCTCTCGCTCGTACGGGCCACCTGCGAACCGTGCAAATCGTGCCTCGCCGATCTTCTCGCCGATCCTTGATGTTCTTTATGCGCGGCCCTCGTTATAATGACAGAAGATCAGCTTCTCCAGCCGGTCTGAGGTCAACCTGTTCCTCCTTTTGGTATGTATCAGGTTGAATGTACTCCAGTTCCTCCCACTGTGGGAGGAACTGGTGCTCTGGCTCAGTATCCTGATACCAATGGCAGCAAGTGGATTCCATCCACTCCTGGTGTTCACCTGAACCCACCACTCAGCTGCAAGAAAAACACAAAACGAGAAAAGGAAAACAATTAGCCCATCATCACCATAACTTATATGAAAAGAAAAGAAATTCCTCATCAAACTATTACTATACCAGGTGACACTTTGTCAACTGAATATTTCAGGTCAGCATCTGAGTATACGCCGACCCTCAACTTGTACTTCTGCATCTGAAAAATTTATAAAAAAAACATATTAGTTGCCTGGTAAGGCTACTCCAAGGTATTTAATGAACTCTAACTTCTATCTCAGCCTCTATCCTGTCATGCTGAGATCGGCACAGACGCTGAATAACTGCAAGTGTACCCCGCATCACCTCGTTGTCGTTCACCACCTGTCCTCCATATTGGATGCGGGGGTTCAAAAAATATCCTGCAAGATTTTATTAGAACACTGTGCATATAAGACAATTATACATCAAAAATAATTTTTTAACAAAGTTACCTGCAGCATGGACATCGTGGTGCAAGGTCTTGTCCCATCGGTCATCTATGATCTTCCACCACTTCTTGTAACCTCTGGGATTTTTTTCTTTGATTTTCAGCTTTGCCCGGTTCATGGCATCATACAACGTGCCCTCCTGTTCCCTGTCATCTGAGTCTACCAACCTCAAGACAACTACCAGTGGCTCAATGATTGCCAAGTAGTAGGCAATCCTCTCCCAAAACCTCTTGTCAGCAAGGATTCCGGAATCGGAATCGGAATCGGAATCGGAATCGGAATCGGTTGGGACCGATTCCGATTCCGATTCCAGGAATCGGCCGATTCCTGGGAAGGGAATCGATTCCGGATCGGTCCGGAATCGTTTTTTTTTTGATTTTTTTTTTCATCAAAAAAATTCAAAAAATTCGGAAAAAATTCTAAAAAAATAGGAAATGAGTTAGAATCATTTTAAAAAATAACCAATGCATGATATCCACAAGACCACATCATACAAATACTAATGAACACCAATTGAAGACTTGAAGACTTGAAGTTAAGTACATATTCCAATTACATTGATTCAAATATCAAAGAGTTGATACATCATAAAAAAAAAAATTACATCATATCAATCTACTACCAATATCTAGGATAAAGATGTGGGTCGTCCTCCTCTCCCTGCTGCTCGTGACGCTCCTCCCTCGTGCTCAGTCTTGTATACTGTCCGGGACCATATCCATATGAAAATAATGCTGATGCCATGCCATCTAGGTCGTATGGATAGGACTGCGGGACGACCGGGACGTAAGCAGAGGATGGTGGAGCTGGTGGTGTAATCCACCGCCGGGTCAACTCCGGCCAAATGCTGGATACTGTGGCTCCATAATATACGAATGCGGTGTCTGCTCATCCAGCGTGTAATACGGCTTTGGAAACCGCGAATCAGGTGACTCAGCTGCTGCTGATAGCTGCGTCGCTGGTATACACTCCTCGTCATCATCACCCGAGGAGTGAGAAGGAGCCTCGCGTCTTGTCATCCGGACCGACATGACGCCCGACCTCTAACTTCCTTCTCTTTACCTCTTCGCCCATCTCTCGAACTACCGTAAAAGTCCGAACCCAAAGTTTTTTTCAACTTTGCAAATCCTCCCATTCTCCGTGCAGTCACCTTTGTTTTCGTTCTCCCCGGACTGCGAATGGGCTGGGTAGCGGCCGCCGGGACCGAGCCGGAGCTAAAGCCGCAGTGGTCGCTCCATAGCCGCCGGCGAGAAGAAGGCCGCTCGAGCTCGAGAAGTAGATGGAGGTGGAGGCCGAGCATCCTCTCGGCTTCAACACCATCCAACTCTCCTTCGCCTACGCGGTCATCGGGATCAAACTCACCGTACGATCCCCGGCTTCCTCTCCTCTATCCAGAGGCAAGTGCATGCTCCTCCCGGAAAATCGGTCCACGTCCACCTCCTCGGATGGTGGTGTGGCGGAGGAATGCCTCTGCTCGTACGGGCCACCTGCGAACCGTGCAAATCGCTCCTCGCCGATCTTTCTCGCCGATCCTCGATGTTCTTTATGCGCGGCCTCGTATTTGTAATGACGAGAAGACCGGCTTCTCCGGCCGGTCCGAGGTCAACTTTGTTCCTCCTTTTGGTATGTATCAGGTTGAATGTACTCCAGTTCCTCTCACAGTGGGAGGAACTGGTGCTCTGGCTGAGTATCCTGATACCGATGGCCGCAAGTGGATTCCATCCACTCCTGGTGTTCACCTGAACCCACCACTCAGCTGCAAGAAAAACACAAGAAGAGAAAAGGAAAACAATTAGCCCATCATCACCATAACTTATATGAAAAGAAAAGAAATTCCTCGTCAAACTATTACTATACCAGGTGACACTTTGTCAACTGAATATTTTAGGTCAGCATCTGAGTATACACCGACCCTCATCTTGTACTTATGCATCTGAAACATTTAAAAAAAAATTTAGTTGCCTGGTAATGCTAGTCCAAGGTATTTAATGAACTCTAACTTACTTCTATCTCAGCCTCTATCCTGTCCTGCTGAGATCGGCACAGCCGCTGGATAACTGCAAGTGTACCCCGCATCACCTCGTTGTCGTTCACCACCTCTCCTCCATATTGGATGCGGGGGTTCAAAAAATATCCTGCAAGATTTTATTAGTTAACACTGTGCATATAAGACAAGTATACAGCAAGAATAAATTTTTTAACCAAGTTAGCTGCAGCGTGGACGTTGTGGTGCAAGGTCTTGTCCCATCGGCGATCAATGATCTTCCACCACTTTTTGTAACCTCTGGGATTTTTATCTTTAATTTTCAGCTTTGCCCGGTCCATAGCATCATACAGTGTGCCCATCTGGTCCCTGTCATCTGAGTCTACCAACCTCAAGACAACTACCAGTGGCTCAATGATTGCCAAGTAGTAGGCAATCCTCTCCCAAAACCTCTTGTCAGTGATCTGCTTCTCAGACCTGACAAGAATCTCCAACTGCTCTTTTTTGTCGTACGCAGTTGTCCAAGATATAGTTGTAATACTCCTCGGATCGCGTGAACCTAACCAATGCATGCCCGTGCCGGTGTAAACTCTCCACTGCAATGAAGTTCGTGGCAAATCGTGTCGGACCGGGCACGACAAGATCGTGCCCTCTGTGTGAGATCTCATGATATGTAGGAGGCGGGGATGCGAATAAATAAAAGATGTGATGGTCTGCGCCGCCCGACAAGTGTGTATACACCCTCCTCCTTGCCTATATCCTCTAAAATGAGATCTATGGAATGTGCTGCACAGGGCACCCAGAAGATGTGCTTCCTCTTCTCCATCAACTTCCTCCCAGCCGCCTTATATGATGGTTCGTTGTCAGTGACAACCTGAACCACATTTCCATCCCCGATCTCCTCCACCACCCCATCCATCAGAGAAAAAATGAAGTCGGCATTTTTTATCTTCCCAGAAGCATCTACCGACTTCAAGAATGTAGTCCCCTCAGAACAGTACACCAAGAAATTTATTATACTCCTCTTGGTGATACCTGTCCACCCATCGCACATGATTGTGCAACCCCTCTCCTTCCACACCAACTTGAACCCGTCCATCCACTCCCTCAACTCCTGGACCTCCTCATCCAGGCCAGCGCCGTATATGTGTCTGCTGCCCGGGGCTTGCAAACCCGGTCCAGCCTCACCCACGGCATCCACCATCGTCTGGAAGTAGGGGCTGGTGGCTGCATGTGCTGGGATACCTACATCAATTAAAAAAAAACATTTACCAGGTAAAATTAAGTGTTAGTAAATAAAACAGGCATAATGTCAAATTTAATTTAAAAAGTGATACCTGCATGTAAAAATCATTTGACAATGTGGCGAACGGCTCTCTTTGCAGCCGTTCCTGTAGCCTTCACCCCTTTCATTGCCTGCTTTATCCCCATCTGCCCAGCACTTTGTTTCCTAAATAAAAACTCGTCACTCGGTGTAAATCGAGTGCTGGTAGAAGTGGAACGGCGGTATGGCTCCTGTCTCCTGGGGTCAGGCTCTCGGTCCCAGCCCGAGGTCAGGCGAGTCGATGCTGATCGGCCCAAAGCTGGGTCAACTCTGGACCCAGACCCTCCTGCTCCCCTCCTCCTGTCCTCCTCCTCGACAATCGCACGCTTGCTGGCGTGCCTAGTACGTCTCGGCTCGGAGTCCGTGGACTCGTCCTCGCTCTCGGCTCCGGTGAGCCGCCGCCTTCCCCTTGCCTTTCCCTTTGGAGGTAGGCAAATCGCGGTCCCTCCTCCTCTGGAGTAGCTCGTCGGGCAACTCCTCCCTCTGCTCGATCCGAATAGCCCGTTGAGAGGCTCTACCCACTCACGTATCCTCTCATCTCCTCACTCTTCTCCCTGGGCACCTTGTCACATTTCTTTACATTCCCACCGTTCGACGATATGTTGTTTCACCCGAACACCCCCCGTTCATCTCCTTCCCGCACCACTTGCACCGTACCCTCTTCCCCGACTAGGTCTACCATATGCCCGTGTTCCCAACCCACGTCGGAAGCACGTCTTGGTCTTTGCGTCACCTTGATCAACCATTGCTTAGCTTGAATCTGCAAAAATTGTAAACAATGCACTAAAAATGATTAGATAACATACAAATTGTTTTAGACGTTGTTCGGGTAGCAGACAACCCAAGAAACACACCATTCGGTATGTTTAAAGGGTTACGTACTTGCCGGAAATCAACGTACGGGGTATCCGAAATTTTTCCCGTACAAAGAACATCCAATCGATGTTCAAACAACTTGAGCGGAGTTATTCGATCACAAATCACCGAGTTTAACTCTACTCGGAGTCGTCGGAAACGTGTAAAAATAGGCGTACGGGATATCCGGAATTTTTCCCGTGCAAAATGGACATATCCGGATTGTTCAAAACTTAAACGAACTTGTTCGGCCTGAAATCGTAAAGTTTAAGGTGACTCAAAATCGTCGGAAACGCGTAAGAATGGACGTACGAAGTTTTGGCGAAGAAATCTTACCAAAAACCTTACAAAGATCGAAGCTGAGGTTGATTCGATGCCGATCCTAGCTTGAATCGGCGGAATCCTTTGAAGAACGACCTTGGAATCGCCGGAATCGCCTGAATCGCCAGAATCGGTGGAATCGGGCCGGAATCGACCCAGAATCGGTGGAATCGGCCGGAATCGACGGTGGATCGACGGAATCGACGCCGGAATCGCCGGAATCACGCCGGAATCGCGCCGGAATCGCCTGCGCTTCCTCCTGCCGCCGCGGGATCGACCGAGGCCAGTTCTGTGGGTCGATTCCGGCCCTAAAGGGCCGGAATCGGTTCGATTCCCGGTCCAGAGTGAACCGGGAATCAAACCGGGGCCGGGTCAACCCGGCCTTCCGAAGAATCGGTCGGATCGACCGATTCCACATGGAATCGGTCGGAATCGACCGATTCCAGGCGATTCAGACCGATTCCGCGGGATTCTTCCCGGAATCGGTCCTTCCGCCGGGAATCGGATCGATCACCACCGATCCGATTCCGGAATCGGTCGGAATCGGACCGATTCTGCCGATTCTGCAATCAATGCTTGTCAGTGATCTGCTTCTCAGACCTGACAAGAATCTCCAACTGCTCTTTCTTGTCATGCAGGTTGTCCAACATATAGTTGTAATACTCCTCGGATTGTGTGAACCTAACCAATGCATGCCTGTGCCGGTGTAAACTCTCCAGAGCAATGAAGTTCGTAGCAAATCGTGTCGGACCGGGCCTAACAAGATCGTGCCCTCCTGTGTGTGATCTCATGATATGTAGCAGGCGGGGATGCGGATAAATAAAAGATGTGATCGTCTGCGCCTGCCTGACAAGTGTGGATACACCCTCCTCCTTGCCTATATCCTCTAATATGAGATCTATGGAATGTGTTGCACAGGGCACCCAGAAGATGTGCTTCCTCTTCTCCATCAACTTCCTCCCAGCCGCCTTATATGATGGTTCGTTGTCAGTGACAACTTGAACCACATTCTCCTCCCCCATCTCCTCCACCACTCCATCCATCAGAGAAAAAATGAAGTCGGCATTTTTTATCTTCCCAGAAGCATCTACCGACTTCAAGAATGTAGTCCCCTCAGAACAGTACACCAAGAAGTTTATCATACTCCTCTTGGTGGTACCTGTCCACCCATCGCACATGATTGTGCAACCCATCTCCTTCCACACCAACTTGAACCCATCCATCCACTCCCTCAACTCCTGGACCTCCTCATCCAGGCCAGCGCCGTATATGTGTCTGCTGCCCGGGGCTTGCAAACCCGGTCCAGCCTCACCCACGGCATCCACCATCGTCTGGAAGTAGGGGCTGGTGGCTGCATGTGCTGGGATGCCTACATCAAGTTAAAAAAAAATTGGGATCAGGCTAAAATTAAGTTTAAGTAAATAAAACACACATAATGTCAATTTAAATTTAAAAACTGATACCTGCATGTAAAAACCACTTCACAATGTGGCGAACGGCTCTCTTTGCAGCCGTTCCTGTTGCCTTCACCCCTTTCATTGCCTGCTTAATCCCCATCTGACCAGCACTCTGTTTCCTAAATAAATACTCGTCACTCGGTGTAAATCGAGTGCTGGTAGAAGTAGAACGGCGGTATGGCTCCTGTCTCCTGGGGTCAGGCTCTCGGTCCCGGGTAGGACGAGCCGATGCTGATCGGCCCAAAGCTGGGTCAACTCTGGACCCAGACCCTCGTGCTCCCCTCCTCCCCTCCTCCTCCTCAGCAAATGCACGCTTGCTAGCGTGCCTAGCACGTCGAAGCTCGGAGTCTGTGGACTCGTCCTCGCTCTCTGGCTCCGGCTCAGCTGGTGCCTTCCCCTTGCCTTTCCCTTTCGAGGTAGGCAAATCGCGGTCCCTCCTCCTCTCGAGTAGCTCGTCGTACAACTCCTCCCTCTGCTCGATCCTAACAGCCCGTTGAGAGGTTCTACCTGTCATGTATCCTCTCATCTCCTCACTCTTCTCCCTGGGCACCTTGACACATTTCTTTACATTCCCACCGTTCGGCAATATGTTGTTTCGGCGGAACACCCCCTACGTTCATCTCCTTCCCACACCACTTGCACTGTACCCTCTTCCTGACTAGGTCTACCATATGCCCGTGCTCCCAACCCACGTCGGAAGCACGTGCTGGTGCTGCGTCACCTTGATCGGCCATTGCTTAAATCTGCAAAAATTGTAAACAATGCACTAAAAATGATTAGATAACATAAAAATTGTTTTAGACGCTGTTCGGGAAGCAGACAACCCAATAAACACACCATTCAGTATGTTTAAAGGGTTACGTATTTGCCGGAAATGGTCGTAAATTAACGTACGGGGTATCCGAAATTTTCCCCGTACAAAGAACATCCAATCGATGTTCAAACAACTTGAGCGGAGTTATTCGATCACAAATCACCGAGTTTAACTCTACTCGGAGTCGTCGGAAACGTGTAAAAATAGGCGTACGGGATATCCGGAATTTTTCCCGTGCAAAATGGACATATCCGGATAGTTCAAAACTTAAACGGACTTGTTCGGACAGAAATCGTAAAGTTTAACGACACTCAAACTCGTCGGAAACGCGTAAGAATGGACGTACGAAGTTTTGGCGAAGAAATCTTACCAAAAACCTTACAAAGATCGAAGAAGAGGTTGATTCGATGCCGATCCGAGCTTGAATTGGCGGAATCCTTTGAAGAACAGGCTTGGAATCGCCGGAATCGCCCCTGGAATCGCCGGAATCGGTGGAATCGGGCCGGAATCGACCCTGGATCGACGGAATCGGCCGGAATCGACGGTGGATCGACGGAATCGAGGCCGGAATCGACGGAATCGCGCCGGAATCGCGCCGGAATCGCCTGCGCCCTCTCCTTCCGCCGCGGGATCGACCGAGGGCAGCTCTGCGGGTCGATTCCGGCCCTAAAAGGGCCGGAATCGGTTCGATTCCCGGATCGACTCTGGACCGGGAATCGAACCGGGCCGGGTTGACCCGGCCTTCCGAAGAATCGGTCGGATCGACCGATTCTTCATGGAATCGGTCGGAATCGGATCGATTCCGACCGATTCCAGGCGATTCAGACCGATTCCGCGGAATTCTTCCCGGAATCGGTCCTTCCGCCGGGAATCGGATCGGAATCCACCGATTCGATTCCGGAATCGGTCGGAATCGGACCGATTCCGCCGATTCTGCAATCCTTGATTTAAATACTTACACTTACATGACTGAAATAAAATAAGACCGACAAAAGTGGTGTCCTTTGATGACTAGCACACACTAAATTGAGTGTCTTCTCCGGTATATAATGGCTTCATGGCATGGTGACGACATTGATACATGTGATTTGGATTGAAATAGACTCGGGCATAGGTGTTTAACTAACATGACCCTAATAGCATCCATATTGAAGTATGAAATATTTGAAAGATTTAGGGATGAATTGGTTAACTTCACATTTTAACAAAAACTTAATTTATAAGAAAATTTTGACTGAATGGAGAAAGAGCATCATTATACTTATTTTTAAGAAAAATATAATATACAAAATTGCTTAAATTATAGAGAGAAATTGTGAGTCATATAGTGAAATTATGGGAAAATAATTACAGAGAGACAATTACGGGATTTTACAAATATTTCAGCCAACGAATCCGGATTTATATTTTGTTCACATCTAGTAGAACCTATTTTTTAATAGAAACTTGATAAAAGTATATTGAGATATGAAGAAAGATGATGTTTATTGTCTTAGAAAATTTTATGATAAAATTTAAGAGATGTTTTATGGTAGATGTTGGAGCAAAGATTGTGCATGTTAGGTATATACAAGTGATAAGAACATGTGTGATGATGCAACCATTAGTGTATGCACAATTAAAGTTGAAAAGAGAAAATTTTCCTATTTCAATTAGCTTGCATCAGTGGTCTACAATAAGTTTTTTATAATCAACTTTGGATAAATCAAGAATTAAAATTTAAAATGATATACCATAGTATATGATATTTGTGGACATTATTTTATTGACAAGTGAGACACAAATGAAAAAGAAGTTAAAATTTTAAAGACACTTTAGAATCCGAGTTTCTAAAATTAAAATAGAATATACACATTGTAAACTTAAAAAAAACTAAATGAAAAAAATGTGGTAGTTAATTTGGATGCAATAATATTTTTTCAAAGTACTCTGTTTAAGTATCTTAGTTCAAATATTCAAAAAAAAAGGATGATGCGGTGATGATGATATCATAGAATTGAATAAGGATAGGTGTAGTTGAGATCGAGTAAAGATTATACTAAAGTTGAAAAGAAAATTCTATTGTACAATTCTAAGATTTACTATGTTGCATCATAGTGAATTTTAGACAATAAAAGATACTTTCAAAATAAATGTGTTGAAATAAGAATGTTATGATGGATGCATGATCATTCTGGATTAGATAGAATATACAACGAATATGTTAGAAAAAAATCTAAAAGTAGCGGTAACTGTAGACAAATTGAAAGAAGAGATATTGCGATGGTTTAAATATAGTAAATGCAAACCTAAAGGAGGTCAAGTTAGAAAAGTAATTCAAAATGATTTGGATGATCCAAATATCTTTGAAGAAATAACTCAAAATCTGTGAGTGGAGAAAAAGAATTCACTTGGTTAACTCCAAATAATTTGGGATTGAAGCTTCTTGAATAGAGTCTTGAGTTGAGAAGGATGTCTGGATCAGGTCAACCCCCTAGATCAGTCAAGGCTCGGGCCTACTTGGAATAGGATTGAATCTACCAGACCAGCTTTTCCCATTGAAATCCTTGGACACCTTTGAGGGCTAGGAACTGTGTTGTACTGCCTTCTGACCCTCGGACACCAATATGTTGAACTATTTAGGCAACCAAACTAAGCATTTTAAAACACCTTGCCTCTTGCTGAGGAATGAATTTTGTCTGGATAAGATAACTGTACCAATTTACTATATCATGTCAGAGGCTGGCCTCAGTATCATCGCCAACCTGTGCACTCCTATATGACGATGTTAACTATCTATTGAGTATTATTCTATACTTGATACCCTTTTTTCTAGGGGATGAACATGCATACCAAACTACACTTCTCTTTAAGTACTTCTTTAAGAGGAATTTCACAAACCTTTCTGCTATTGATCCATTTCTTTGTGACCACTTTTCTGTATGTAGATCAAGCAATCAGATGTTTCTATACCCAATCTGCCTCTAGCTTGCTTCTACAAACTCATTTCCAACTGATATCATCACTCCCTTTAGCATCCATACAGCTTACACTTCTCAGCCAAAATAATCTGCATGTAGTGGAGTCCAAACTTCCCCCACAAATTGTAAGGCTAGACAAATATTGGACTGATGAGTGAAGACTACTGGTCAAAAGCATGAAGCACAAAGCAAGGTATTCTGCCAGAGTATAGTAGTTTGCCTTTCCATTCAGACAATCTTGTTAAACTTGCTTACGGTGCAGTGCTGATCTGCATTTGATTGCAGTAGCGGACAGTAGCAAGTCAAGATGGGATGGAGAAACTTTCCCAGGAGGACAACCTAGGATAAAGGATACTAAGTCGGCCCTCATTTGTATTACCTGCTGCTTGATTCTACTGGAGGTTTGCTCTTAGTTCACTAATTTCAAGCGGCTTGATTGTCATTCTAATCATCTAAATCCTAAAATTTGTTGTTGCATCAGAGCTGGCAAACAGAATTGCATTGCCAACATGTTGAAGGTTTGAAATTGAATGCACTGCCTCTTCCTTTAGAAAATGCCAAATCCTGAACTCTTGTGCACTTAGCACTCCGCAGAAATAACAAGCTAACTAGGCCATTATGTAACCTCGATTTTGGAAATTTTTTATTGTGGAATTTCGTTTGTCCCAAACTATTTAGGAAAATAGGTGATATCCTATTAATAACACTAACTAGTCTTGGTGATATATGTAAAAGTATAGAACCTAGGTTATTGGGTTCTGCAAAAATTTGATGTTTTGACCTTTCCCCATCGGATGGCATGAATATCTGATGTTAATTACATCGAGTAACGACTCGAAGACCCTTGATTAACCACCATAATAATTTGTTCAGTAGAAGATGTACATCCACATAAAAAATATAAAAACAAGGGGCAGTAGTCTAATGGGTTCGATGAGATGCAATCGACGTAAATTATGGTTTGGTTGTTGTTAAATTAGAATTGGTTTGGTTTTATTTTTATATTTGATGTTGATTGTATTTAAGTTTCTTTTCATGTTTGAATTTATGTTCAATTTATTTTTAATTTGAATTTGGTTTGCTTGGAATTACTTTATTTTGCTTTTGGGATTTAATGAGTTAATTGAAATTAAATCAATTTAAATGTTTCAAATTTTTGGATCATCCTTCCTATGATATGTGTTGATTTTTGTATGTTTCATTTTGGTTTGATTTGTTTTAAGTTTCGATTGGTTTATTTGGATTATGTTTAAAGTTAAGAGTTCAGTTTCTACTTTGCTTAAAATCTGATTTTTCAATTTTAGATAATTGATTTCCAATGTTTTATTAAGTCTATTTTAGATTGATTAAGTTATTAATTGATTCATGATTTAATTCCATGATTTAGATCACTCAATCATGATCTTTTAGGTTTAATGACCTGTTTCAAGGTATTTTCGAGATTTGTTCAAAATTTTTTATGTTTATTTTATCTTGTTTATTTAGTTCGGGTTTGCATCCCATGAAATCCATTAGGCTAACACTCGAATGCCCAAGATCCACATCGGTGTCGGCACGTGTAATTCATTTTATTGATGTTCAACTTGTGTACATCGGTGTGAGGCATGCATGCCGTTGACACGAATATGATGATGTCGGTCCCGGACAGACATCATGGCGCAATCCCTTCCCTTGTGTTTATCTTTATAAGATCCAAGGAAAGGCGTCGGCATGACGGCATGCACGTCCCGTCCTTGATTGAATGAGATTTACTTTCTTTATGGGTTAAGTCTTTCAACACACAACATCGGGGGAAGAATCCGTCGACAATGAGAACTGGCTCATGCCTACGTCCAGGATGCTATATACCGGGATGAGCCTAGACTAGCCATCCAAGGTTGAGCATCCAGTGGTGGACTAACTTCTTAATTTAATTTTTATTTTGTGTTCTGAATTTAATTAAAGTTTATTTTAATGTCCAAGGCCCATTGGGCTGGTTCATGTCATTCACAACCCAGTTGGTCGGCTTCATGTCCTTGTGGCTTGGCTTGCCCGGCTTGTACTTCCTTAGGCCCGGTTGGCTTGTTTGTGCTTTGAACTCCACATTGTGCTCACTGTTTTGGGTAGGAAATTGTGGGCCCGCCCGAGTAGACTTGGCCGGTCCGGAGGATTCCGAGAATCTCCAAGCGTCGACCTTCACCTTATACTCTAAAAGGAATTGAGGAAAAGAGAAATTCGGTTCTGTTTTGTGATCTGAAACAGGTCCTGTTTGGGGTTCTTTTGGTTGACCAAGGGGACTGCACAGGGGTGTCTTCGGAGCTGTTTTAAGGACCAGTTTTGGGGCTGCACGGGGGGGGGGTCTGCAATGCTGGAAAACAAGGTCTGAAAAGGACCTGTATAAGGGTCAGTGGTGACCTGTTTGGGGGTGCCGAAAGAGGACCTGTGTAAGAGTCTGATTGCAGGTCAGCTATGGGATCTGGTTATGAGACTTAATATGGGGTCTGTTTAAGGGTCGAACAGGGTCTGTTTAGGGATCCAGTGGGGACTGGTCTATGACCTGTTTGAGGGTCAATTGACCAGTAGCAAAGAAGGCCATTTGGGGCTGTTGGCAGGTGATCTGATGGGGCCCAAAACAGGGGGTTTTAAGGGGGCTATGAAGGACCTGTTTTGGGGCATGTGCACAGGGTTTTTGGCCATGAAAAGAAGGGCACACGGGGGCTGTTTTGGAAGGCCAAACAGGGTCTGACTGATGGCAGATGAAAGGGAGACTGATGGGACAGGTTCGGCTAAGAGAAAAGGGGTAGAGGAGAAGGAGAAAGGGAAAGGAAGGTGAAAAGGGTCATATGGCCATGAGATACCCCACCTATACTTTCCTCTCCTCCTCCTTGGCACTGCAGCAGGCTTCTCTTTCTCTTCCTTACTTTTTTTCCTTCTCTTTGACTACCTTGGACTGGTGTGCAGCAACCTCAGAACTGGCCGATGCTTCTTCTTCTCCTTCTTTCTTTATTTCTCTCTCTTCTATGGCTGGTAGCAGGTGGACTTGGCTGAAGCACGTACATAACCTCCTTTTGGCCTTGAGATGGATGCTTTTATAGGAGGGGGAGGGAGTACAGCATCGTAGGATGCTGTTGGGGTCAGACCTGATCCTCCAAGGAAGAACAGATCGTTGGGAGTAGAAATAGGGATATATTTCTATTTTATGGACATTTTTGGAGCATTTTTTTTTAAAAAAATTTTAGGTGGTGGACCCCACTCCAACTGAATTCAGAGGAAAGAGAAGTGTGAGGGTATTTTGGATATGTTTTGATAATTTTCTGAAATTTTAACGAATTTATGGGATTTATCTTCTATTTTTATGAATTTTCCAATGAGAAAATACCTATAAAGGTCAAATAAATGTATTTTTGGGTCCAAAAATATATAAAATTTAAATAATATTTAAATACTTTCAAAAGTAATATTGGACATGGTCAATTATTTCTTGAACCAATATTGATTTTTTTGGAGAGAGAACATGATTTTTTTTATAAAAACTTTTTAAAATATTGAATTTTTAGAAAACTGGTTTTTGATTTTTTCATGAATTTTTAATGAAGTTTGGGTTATTAAATGATTTTTTTTGAATTTTTTGAATATTCATTTTTATTTTTGGAATAAAAAAATAGGATAAAATTTTTTTGTTGAAAAAGTAGGCCCAATTAGTGAAGATGTTCAATTTGGACGTAAATTGCAAAGAGTTTAAGTATTATCAAGGAAAAGTTATTGAAAAAATGAATTTTAATTGAATTTGGACATTTAATTGAGATAGAACGAATATCTCAGTTAAAAAAATCTCCATAAATTTTTTATTTTTTTGTGAAGAATTTTTAGTGTGAATAGCTATGCATTGGCCTAAATCCTCTTCCACTATGCTGGAGCTAGCAGGTTTGTGATTTGATTAAGAATGTGCCTACATGGTATTGATTATTGGATAAATAGGAGAAGTACAGTTGTAAAATATATACAATATTCACTTACAAATTGCATCGATAAACTATTACATGCATCTCCTATGCATGGTTTGCAAGATTGGCCATTCTTAGGTGCCTACCCAATCTTTTGGGAGGAGCCCAATCTTGAGGCTGATTTTCACCCGGATCGAGCTTGCTTGGGTGGATCGGTAGGGATCCGGCCGACTCCAGAATGACTTGGGACCATCCTAACTAGATTGCCACCAAGAGGCTAGTTGTCTTCACTTGAAATTGACAAACCTGTCAATCAAATTGAACCGAACTGAACCGAAATGACTGGTTCGGTTCAATTCGGAGACTTGACCATTTGGTTTTCTGAATTGAACCAAACCGCTAAATTTTTTTCGATCTGGTTCAGTTCAGCTCTAAACCAAACTGAACTAGTAAACCTATTGACCCAGTTTGACCTAGTTTATTTATGTATTATATTGTTTTTAAATATATATTATTATAAATCTATGTTAAATAATATCACAAAAGATAGTTAGCTCTTGCAAATAAAGCACTAATCTTAATATTAACCCTAATTTGTTATTTTATTTTATTTTATTTTTATAAATAAATAATATATGCTAAATCGATGGACTGAAAATGATTTGATTTAGTTCCTATTTTTGTTCAGTTTCAGTTAAAAATGGCTCTAAATTGAATTGAACAGAATCATGAACACCCCACGAGGTAATGATCACGGAATTGGAATTAGTTATTAGATAGTGGGTGCCAATTTTAATTCCAATTTGGATTGGATTGGAAAATTGCCCAATTTTTTGAAGGAATTTCTGATCCAGTATCAGTTTGGATCGATTTCTCAGAAACCCATAAAAAATAAAAGTATTTTTAAAATTGGTGCCTAAATCGGGTTATGGTCTTATCCAATCCTTTTTGGCCAGAATTGGCACTGAAATAGGGGCAAAATGAAGCTTGTGCTCCCCACCCTACGATTGGATGTGGTAAATCTTGGATCCTCTATACTGGGTCTATGATTAAGACCAGCTTGTGGATATAGCATATCAGGTCCACACGACCCGATTTGTAGGAAGACACTGGATCTAGGGACTCAGTAGGAATTGGCTGATTTGAGCCAAATTGGTCATGATCTAAACCTATTTAGTCGGTTTCGACTGGATATCAAGGTTAGATTGGATTCCTGGCCAAACTCGGATCGGTGGATGTCAATCTGATCCAGGAATTAGCAGATTTCGTGAACCATGACAGGAGACGGCATGGGGGGGGGAGCAGCAGCTGCCCATTACATGTTCCTTGCCCTAAACAAGCAGAACACCAGATCTACCAACTTAAGTTGGTGGCTCCCTTAGTATTGTGTCTCTGGACCCGATAAATAGGCATATCCATGAACCTCCTTTCTTGCCAAATTAGGGTAGAGAAGCAACACGGCAGCGACCAATGCTCTTTCACCTCCGGTTGATGGTGAGTTCACCTGATGAGGATCGGTTCAGATCCAATGGATGAGAAGGTCGAGGACATTGCCGTTCGTGTTTGGAGACGTCAAGATATTTTGTATCTAATAATTAGTAGATATAAGTTTATTTTTTTGCAAAATTTTATCTCTTTTAAGATTTAGGGGTTAATTGAAATTTAGAACTTTACATGGTCCTTTTTGTAATTTTTCCAAAGGCTTATATAAGCCACCACTGTAGCTACAAGGAATATGACACATTCGATGAAATGAAAGTCTTGTGAAATGCTTTTCTTTCGTTCTCTCTCTACCCTCTATCACAATGGCAACACTTAGGATGGCAACATCGATGCGGAAGGATCCAGGTCGTAGTGACCAAGCGACAGCCTACGGTGGTCCCCTTGGGTCCTAACAATTGGGGCTTCCTCCCAATCCTCTCTCCACTCTTGGTAAATGTTGGCACTCAAAATTTCATGCGAAACATAGGCATAAGTAATGGGGAATTAGAAAATGCTTAATTCCCTCCACCCCTACACCATTACATGGAGCAAACTAGGTGAAGGGGACCTATAAAGGATGAAATTCAGCACATATATGGGCAGAATTTCAAGGAATTTGGAAAATAGAGGATGAGAAAGCTATAGAAGGAGCAAAGCCATGCCCGGTCAGTTTGGTGCACATATGTCCAAGCAAAAGGTAGAAGGTAGTGAGCACAAAAGAGGCCCACGATCAATACCCTCTACAGCACCCGAACCCCATGATATAAGAGCATGGGAGGGAAGTGAATGTAAATCATTATATGCAAAACACATGGCCTATAACCCAAGACATGCTGCCAATGGGAATCCGGAAGAGGAAAGGCCAAATTGGCTCTTTTTTCAAGGCCTTGGATATATATATCTCTAGCTGGACATATACTTGTTAGTGAAGTGAAAAAAATATGTTCACAACAAGAATCTGAAAAAGGGAGAGTCGGAAATAACAAACAGAAGGCCAAATTGGCTTCTGTTTAATAGATCCGGTTATGATCATTTGAGTGGAGAAAGGGCATGCCAATGGATCCCACTCAGAAGGACCCAATCCAGCCTAGGAGGAGGCTGGGTCCTCAACTTCATACATATATCTGCAGGACATGTGTCCTGTCTAACCAAAAAGAAGGGAAGGGGAATGTGATAAAAGCCCCAACCAAAAATGATGCATGAAAAGCCGGATCTTGCATGTAAATCAGGGGATGGACAGATAGAGACATCTCAAAATAGTCGGCCACTCATGCAAAATGCAGGCATGGTATAGATCAATTGGGGTGCTGCCGACAGTAAATAAAAGAGGAAGCTAGCACACATGATGCACCGGTAGGGAGAAAAGAAGGAAAATCACTATATATAATTGAAGAGACAAATGCATATACTCTACTCACCCGGATATAGTTAAGAGGATGTTCACCTTCACGGATTAATACCAAGAAGAAGGAGAGGGCATCCGAGAGCTCCAATCAGCAGGTGCGGTGGCTTCTCCTAGCAATACCCAAGCTGTAGCTAAGTCTATTGAAGATAGGATGGTGCGATAGAAGAAAAGAGAGAAGGCTGGCTAGAAGAAGGCCCGCGGGTGAAAGAATTTGTCTCCCGATGGAAGACTCAACTGAACTTGCAAAGAAAAAGGGAAAGAGGTTGATCCGCGGGGGAAAAACAGGTTGTGGAATTCAAAAAAAGATCCGAGAGGTAGGCCAGGGGCATCCAAGGGCCAGGATTGGCTAATCAATAAGCTAATTGGATCTTGGATCCTCATCGGTTCATTAAGAGGATCTTATTGGATCCTTAATAGGATAATATCCAATGGATCCTAGTTAATGGGTTATCCGATAGACAAGTCATTAACAAGTGTGATTACCGGATGTCAAGTCACCCCGGATCCTTAACAGGATTAATGTCCATTAAGAGATCAAGGGCTTGGATTAAATGGAGAGACACTTGATCAAGGGCCGGGGTTAAAGGTTGAACAAGTCAAATGGAGCATAAATATCCTGGATGGCCAGCGGTATGATGCAATGGATCAACCGGATCCTTAGTGAGATTAATGTCCAATAACAAGATGGAGGGCTATGATTGAATGGAGCACCGGTTGATCAAGGAAGCCCATCAAATAGAGGGCCGGGAGTCAATGGATATGTCTCATTGGATGCTCCCTCGCAAGAGGGAATATAGGAGATGGGGACTGCCACCTGTCCCCCCCATGATCTCCCACTCTCCCCACTTCCAATCATGTGCACACCACTCTCTCCCACTACCGGAGTAAGGGGGGGGGGTTTCATCTCCTATAAAAAGCCATCCCGCGGCCTGCAGAAGGAGGGGGGAGAGCAAGAAGAAGGAGTTGAAATTCTGTCCGAGCCATCTCAGCAGCAAGGAAACATTCATTTCAGTCAAGTTGATCACCGGAGCATCAAGCAAGAGGAGTCAACCGAAGGGAAGGTCCTGCGGCCACCCCTTTTTTTCAGAAAATTCAAGGGCAAATCCCAAGGGTTAGAAGGTGAGATATGACACCCATTATTTCATCCGTCTCCCCTTAAACTCTATATCCATTGACAAATTATTACCTATCTCCCTATCAGCCCCTCTCAAAGCCTTAAGTCTATTCAGTGCCCCATGTCCAGGATCCCTGTCCAATTTCACCAAAATGTCACCTTGTAGTGCCTAGAAATTCCCGGACAGTTTTAGAACCTCGCGGGCCCATATGATTCCCAATGCCAAATCTGAAGTCCACCCTCATATTCCCATATATTCCAAGAGGATAGATCCATAAGAGACCTCCTTTCCTCGGACAACAATGAAGCCAATCCGGGGGCAGGTCCTAGGTGATTCCATTTGGCTATGACAATATCAGTGTCATAGTCATCCTATAAGCCATATCCGGATATATCATTGGGCTCCTATAATGAGTCCATTTCTGTCTCCTCCTAAGGGACAGTTCTACAGCACTATATGTAGCCTATCTCTATGCATGCATGGGCAGGTTTTGAACCCCTTCTCGACCCCCTCACTAGAGCTCCCCTTGGACCTTGAAGAAGAGAGTTCAGAGTCCGACAAGCTCAGCAAGGATTGAATGGGAAACAACAACCACTGCATAAAAACAAGGTTATATCCGGCCTCTCTGGGACCCACATGATGGACCAAAGATTCCCCGGGTAGCCTTAGTCAAAGCAAAAGAATTGAATTGGATGGCCAACCGGGCCTTTGATGAAAGTTATGACATCCGGCCATGAAGGCATACAGTTCAGGATCCGAGAGTGCCAAGGGACTGTCCAGAGCCCCATATTGGGCATAGTCCCATAAATATGTCTTGGATAGGATCACATATATATAGTCCTTTTGGTCTTTCTTATAATGAAGAGGACAAAGCTCGGGACAGATTTCATGACAAGGAGCCTTGATATGATAAGGCTAGGGACATGTATATCCCACCAAATGAGGATATGTAATATGCCATATGGCGTAATCAAAATATGTATGTTGATACTCATAAAAGATGAGCAAAAAAAGCAGTGCAGATCTGTATGTTTATACTCCGGTTGTAAGGACCATGAGTAGCAAAGAATCTATGCCCATAACAGACTATGATTGAAGCCTAATATTGGGCCTAATTTCAGTCTACTTGTCCTAAACAAGGTCATAAGCAAAAACAGCCCTTTGGCTTATCTCATAATAAGAGAAGGCCGGAGAGAGATCAAGGATCTCCTCTCTTACATATAGATGATCCATATAAAAAAAAATGAGCCAAGTCCGGACATAATTGGACAAGGTAAGAGGTTAATCACCAGTTTATGCAGAGATCAGGGCCGGGAGTAAGCATGAGGGACCATAGCCTGATCCACATGTCCCGGACATAATTGGGCCAAATCCCCATCACATCCAGGCCAGAGCATGATCGGATGGAGCACACCCCTACACACTCCTCCTGGACAGGGATTGGGGCAAT
Source organism: Cryptocoryne crispatula var. balansae (assembly GCA_036172225.1). NCBI lineage: Eukaryota > Viridiplantae > Streptophyta > Magnoliopsida > Alismatales > Araceae > Cryptocoryne > Cryptocoryne crispatula. Next base: position 15,738,691 of record CM069921.1, read on the forward strand.
ATGCCCATTTCTCCTCAAATTTATTTCATAGGGGACATCATGAAAAGAGAGGGTCCATCATGAGCCGGACAGCTATCACAATTGGGAATATATATGGTACCCTATTGATTAGTAAGGCTGTATCCACATGTCCTGGATAGTAGCCGAAGCCATATTTTCACTCCCTTGGTCCATCTCACAATGGAGAGGAAGCTAATAAGTTTAATTACCAAGAGGGGAGGGTGATTTCCATAAGGTATAAGGTGATCCCGAAGAGATAAAAGGTGTGTCCTGCAAGCACCTGAGTGTACAATTTTTGATATTCATGAAGTTGATTGGGGGTGAGATTTAAATAAAAGTGAGGCTTATGTTCAGTCCGACCAGGGACAGGACTGATCTTCAACTCCGGGATTCCAAGAATGTATCGGATTGACCTCATACGTTGGGGACCGAACACATGAAATACATGGACAGAACCTGCCCACCTCGCATGCTAAAGTCTATGGTACGAAATGATGTGCCATTTCATATCACACCATGTAGCTCATTTGGAGGTCTTACATAATAGACTAGTGGCCTAGCTAAGAGGCTTCCATTGGCATATGCTTTAGGGGTGAAGGGGTGAGAATCAAGTCCTGTATAATATTGGGCCTCCGGGCCTGGTTCCGACCTGCCTAAGGTAAGGGAGATGGAGAGGCTCCGTCCGGCCTCTGATCCGGATTGTGCAGAAGGCCGAGAGGGAGACCTTACAGTATATACACATATGTATATGTAGGTCCTACATGGCAAACTCATAATTAAACTTATTTTGTCTTAATATCATGTATTTCAGGTTTATAGAAGCCCGGGTCTTGGTGTGAGATTTCAGACTTCATACAGGGGGGATATAACATCCATCATGAAGGAGTCCCAATGCCATGTTTGGTGCTAAGTTCCGGCTATATCCAGGAACTAGATACTCAGTTTTAGGTCGGCATATCATCAAGCACATGGAGTCTTTACCCTCGGTTGACTAAGATAATTGTAAGACCCTGTTGATCTTCTCGGTCATAGGGAGGGAAGATTTCAGATGGTCTTGGACCTGAGCATAGTCGGATCATTGAAAGTTTATGGTAGAGGCCAATATAATTATTCCTTGATGGCAGACTGAAGACCAAACTTGGTTATATAAACCTGTTTTGGTATAAAATCTCAACCTCCATATAGAAGGGGCCTAGTGTCCATCATGGGACAGACTCCCCTCACCCCAACCCTGCTTATAGATAGTCCGATGGGTGGATAGGGAGAAGGCAGCAAGCTTCAGAGGTAAGCATAGTCTGATCACGTGGGGGTTTAGCATGGATACTTTTTGGCCTGCATAAAGGCCTCATATAGTAGGCTCACGGCCGGATTTGAGTGGCTTACAAGATGAATATTTCAGGCCCGGATAAATCTCAACTTAAGGCAGGTTTTAGTGCAGATTTCTTTGGTTAACCTGAGGTCAGTAGTGGGATCAGATTTGGGTCTAGATAAGGGCAATATTTATAGGTTAAATGCTCAGGCCTCGGTTGATAGCACATACATCCCATTCAGTCCCCTATTGACACCCCATACCGGACCATATAGCAGTCCCCATTATGATACATATTGGCCTCATATATGGCTACATTTAACCCCCTACCTGACCCCATACAGGGTGCCTATATATATCAGGTCCTAGGTTCGGTCTAATCTGGATTATAAACCAGATTTAAATCCGAGACAACCTAGAAGTATGTCAAAATCCTATTTATGTTCTGGGCCAAACCGGATGGAGCTGAAGAGGCTAAGGGCTTCTAAGTATTGGATTCCGGATATAGTTTTGTGCTAGCGACCATCTCACCAGGTCTAGAACATCAAGACTTGGAATTTAGGGTTATCTAATTACCTTAATCTAGGATAACCCGAGAAACACATGAGAGGAGAGCATAGTCTCTTCTCAAATCCATATATATCATACCTAGACCCTCCGAATTTGGTGGGTAAGGCCACTTCTCAAACACCTACTAAGTCTAGAAAAAAAGACTTAAAAAGGAACTTGAATCATGAAATTGGTGCATATGGCCAGGATTTCACTTTGTTCGAAATAAAAGAACTTAAATAAAATTGACATAGATTTCGATCTGAATATGCTCAGATCTTGATAATTCAACCTATGTCTTGATATAAGACACTGAGTTGAGAGACTAATCTCTTCCAAGGCACTGTTGGAATCCTTGCCCGTACTCTTAAGCTTAGATACTAAGTTTTTGCTTCGTCATTTGACCTCATATGGTCGCTATGCTATCAGATTTGAATATTAAGTCTGCATTCCATCGATTTTATGGGCCATAATCCCCTTACACTAATATTTTGTGGATGAATGTTTTCTTTCATATACAAGTTGCTACGACAGTTAATCAAGGGTGTCCTAGAGTCTCAGTGTAATTAACATCGGAAATTCGCAACTTCCGATGGAGAGAGGTCCAAAGACAAACTTTATGAACCCTAACCTCGACATATATTTTATATATGTATATCACATATTTCGGCTAATATTTTCTATGAAATATCATGTATTTTCATAGTAGCCAAAGATAGGATATCGAAAGTTCATTTTTTCAAAACAAATGAAAGTTAAATGAATTTCAGATCATGTCATACTACACCACCATATATTTATATATATATATTCTATATTTCCATATATTCCATCTTCGAGGTTTCACAGTAAACAACCAAAATCTCTTACCCTCACCCTTAGAGGTGTTTCGGTATTCCCCTCTCACCTCCTCTACCGCAGAGGCTTCTTTTCCACTTCCGGTGAATACCGGTTCTCCTCTTCCTTTTCTCCCTTGGATGTCTCTAGGGCCTGTCCGATAGCTGTACACCATTTCCCCTTTCGCACATCCATCGAAAGCCACCCGATGCCTCTTCCACGCCTTCTACTACCTCTCCCTTCAAACTAGGGTCTCCCTATGACATCTAAGACTCCACCGGTCCTCTCCACCACTGCACCACATCACCATAGCCATCAGAGTGTCCCTTTGTTTTTGTCATAGGCTACCTTGCCTTCCTCTTCTCCGATTTTTCTTTGGCTTCTATCAAGCACTAGCATCACCAGCTTCCGTCCTTGGAGGCCCACACCATCTGCAGGCTCCCATTGTCATTGCTCCGTCACCACACTCCTCTTTCTCACTGGATCTGTCTGGACCTTCCGTTGACACCTCCCAACAGCTGCTGTTCCTTCTTCCACTGTCCCCTCTTCTCCGTGCCCACCTTCTTCCTTTGACGGACCCTCCTTCTTCCTTTGATGGACCCTCCTCGGTTTCTAGCAACTCCGGAGCCATCTCTATTGATGCCAAGTTGATGCCACCTCACCTGACCGGAAATACCCCTCACCGGCCCCAAACCTTCCCCACGACACCTCCAACCCCGCCTGTCAGCCTCCTCTCCACCTGGCTGCAGCACGGTGCTGCCCTGTTCCACGTCTCTCTCCGCAGTACTACAGTACCACATGAAGTACGATTGTTCAGTCAGGTGATGGAGGAATAGTGATCCTCGGGAGGACTCGTGCTCGCAAGGTTCCAGCCATGACACCGCCCCTTCCTCAAAGCATGCCTGGGTGCACCACAACCCCCAGGGTGTTTATGACAGTCAGACCAGCTGGCGCTGTGTGGTCCAGGGGCTCCTCTCGCACCGAATGGTACTGTCAGGTTGCGCCATGACCCGTCTAAACGATGATTCTGCCTTGTCGTCTAGCTCTGGATCCCACGGTGTAGTTCGTGCGCCAGCTTCCTCACTCACGTCGGGCGTGCTCCAGCATCCGCCATGACCCCGTCCAGGCCACGATCTTCATCCAGATCCAGCATCTTCAGTGCAGCGCCAGTTCAGCAGGTAAACCGGCTCAGTTGCACTGTTCTGTGCTGCAGCCAGGGTCAAGTCCATGTACAGTCTAATCTTCAGTTGTAGAGCATCAAGGCTGTTGGTTGAAGACTGACTACTTCAGACCCAACCGTGCAGGCCTGGTAACTGGCCCATCACCAGCAGCAAAAAGGGAGGCTGGTTCGGTAGCTTTACAGTCCAGAGAGATTCATCTCATTTCAGCCTGTTCCAGTTTGGGTCAGTTGGTTCGACTCTGCTTAGTCAGCCAGTTTTGATTGGCAATTTGGACCATGACATCTGGGATGGAGATTTAGTGGGGGCTACGGTGGGCTTACCCTTGTGAATAAATTAAGTGAACTCATGTAGCTTCACCGACAAATTATCACTTGGTTTCTTAAACCATTGTATTGTTTGCTGAAAGTTTATCTAAGCTTCTTTTATATGCTGGCTGATTGTGGACTTTAAATTGTCTCGGCGTGTTGAATGGCATTGGAACCACACAGTGTTTTGGCAGTCTAGGTGACAACTACGAAAGCCTAAAGCATGTTATCCATTTCTACTTGTATCTGTCAGCGTTGAGGTCTTTCTTTTTTTATTTTCTTTTTTTCTATTTCTGGGAGACAGGTTGGTGGTGTATCTGGTGATCATCTTCATGTGATTCTGTGGCTCTCTGTTTCAAATAAATAGATGCGAACATACTTGTTGGTGGTTCTTTTTTTTTGCCCACAGCTGTCACATATTCTCTTTTCATTTAAAGGGCTATTTTTTACCACCTAAAAGCACTAAAAGGCTGGCAAACTCATATCATATTGGTTGACGGGAACTCAGAATATTAGGAAAACAAAGTTGATATTTTTATGGGTTGAGTCAATTAGCAGACAACAGATGTAAGTCAGATCCATCAAAGAATCTTCAATGGGCTATGTTATGTCTAGCATGATATCACATGATGACAGATTTTGGAGAATTTCTTCAATCATGTACCTATGAAGTATTTAATGCAAGTTTCTGTCACTTCCAGGGTTGAGGCAGGAACGAGCTGCTTTTGGAGCTATATTGTTTCTTTCTGCATTTCTTTATGGTTTTTGGCGTATGGGGATCCACTTTCCTATGCCTTCTGGGGATAAAGGTTTGTGTATTTTATTATTTATGCCATGTCAATAAGGATTGTTTTTTACATTTTGGTATTATGTTCTATTCTGTTGACTGTTAATTACCTTTAATCATTTGATCATATGGTTATTTATTATTCTTCATTTATGTTTTCACATTGTGTGATTAATTTATGCATTCTATGCATTTGTAATAAGACTTTTATGCCATTTAACAGAATCTTGTTAGAAGAGATGCTTTTAAATTTTTATGCATAAAAAGTACAGACAACGATGATATGTCCTGGGTCAACTGACAAAACTTGCTAGGTTGACTTACCTAACTTTTAAATGAGCCAACTGGGTTTGTGTACTCCAGTTCAGTTCTCTGCTAATGTAAATTTAGTATTCATTATCTAACACTACATATGTGTAATTCTTAACTTTCATTATTATACACTGTAACGTTATTAATTATATCAAATAGGATGATAATAATTGTTTATGCTTTCTTAAAATTACTAATATATTAGGCAATAACTAATGGAGTGCTAAAAGTAAAGTTGAACTTGATAAATTTGACAAAGTTGTAAAATTTGTCCACCTACTTGTAGGCATACTATTGTAGAAAATTTGAGAGTTGGACTGTCAAAATCCTTACATATCAATAGACGTCAATATTGTATATTATTTTTAAACATGCCATAAAATATAGTACAAGTCATGGTAATTTATTCATAGTTGAATATTATCATTTTTATACTTGAATAAGTTGATATACATTGATAACATTTTTTATTATTCATTATAAGTAGTATCTAATTGCTAAGTAGAGTTAAAATAAAATAATGTGCTATTTATTTTAGTTTCACTCTATTTTTAATATATAACTTGTATATAAGATAAATATGGCACATAACAAAGCTATAATGCTAATATTGTATGTCCTATATTCACTAGTATACTATTTTTTTGCCAAACAGAGAATAGGCATTTCTCATCCTCATGTGAGGGTTGCAGGTTTGGATCTGCCCCCTGATTGTGTGTGGTGATGGTCCCAACACAAATTGGCCGGAATCGATCAGGGTCAACTAGGCTCATCCAGGACCTCTGGTTTCATGTCAAATTCAGACTGGCCGAGATTTACCTGATTCTGCAAATGAGACCTAATTTTTATCAGAGGATTATGGGATTAAAAATAGGGATAACATATCATGTGAATCACTTGAACCATTTATTTATCCTGAAACCTGATATCAAACGTGTACTTAAGTTTTGAAGGGCTTATTTACAAAATTTATGATAACAGTTTGGCTGAATTTTGTGTCATGATTAATCTTCACGTGTGTTAGGTTGGTTAGTAAGGTGAGAGAATTGCCTTTAAATGCTTCTTATGGTTATTTTCATCATAGTTAAAAGGAATTTTTTAAAGAAATTGTGCTTGCTGAGCATAACAAATCATTTAGAAGATGCCACGAAAATGTGAGGAAACCAGGAAATGTCATCAAAATTTAGAGAACATTGAGAAAGCAACGACACTTCTTTTAGGGTTTTCTAATTCATATTTTTGAATATGTCCTTGTAAAAATTAAAAATCCTACTAAGTTCTTAAAATCTTTTATTGCTGAAAAACAAGTCCCTTTTCACCTAAAAACCCTTTAAATAATGCTAGTTAGACAGTTTTTAAACTTTTATTATAAAAATGTCTCTTCTAATATTGCCCCAAATTTCGATAACGATTGCATTAGGCGACAGTATAAAAGTATCATTACATTTTATGATAATAATCATAGTTGTCAAGGCGACAAGGCGCCCAAGGCATTGAAGGGTACCGATTCCGCTTAGGCGACAAGGCGGCCGCTTAGGCGTCACCTAGGCGGTCAAGGCGGTATTCAAGGAAGGATGGGTAGGAGGTTGTGAGACATAAAAATATGCATAAATATAATTATATATTTTATGTTATAATTGAATATTGAGTGTTTTAACTATGTATATAAGTAAATATGATGTGTATGTGAAAGAGAAATGAGTTAAATAGATTTTTATAAAATTTAAGTATATAACACATTTAGGATTATAAAATTTATATATATGTGCGATAGTATGTGATAGTGAAATATTGTTATAATATTATTAAATGGGGGCGCAGAGTAGTCGCGAATCGAAGTAGTGAAATTATTAATAATATAAGCGATCTTATATATGTAATTATGAAAGTGTGGGTATTTATTTTTGGATAAGAAGTTAATCATGTAAATGTGGATATTTAAATAGGTGTGGGTATTTAAATAGGTGTCCCTTGTGAGGGGTATCAAGAGGGTAAAACTCCTGAAAATTCTTTTTTTAATCATGTAAAAATATCCTGGGCCCTTTGTCTGGGCGCCTAGGCGGGCGCCTTGGACGCCTTGGGCGCCTAGGCGGGCGCTTTGGGCGCCTTTTTGGCCCCAGGCAAGGCGCCCTGGCAAGGCGCTGCTGGAAAAGCGCCTTGCCGCCTAGGCGCCGCCTAGGCGGGCGCCTTGACAACTATGATAATAATTCTAATGACATAAGCATTAACGTTATCTACTTACTGACTCACTGCACTTGAGCTTAGAGTAGTGAAAAATATAGCAAAGATGAGGCATTCCCCCGCATGAAATATGCTACGTAAGGGTCCTAGTATAATGCTAAATAAATAAGGTTTCACATGTCAATGATGAATGCAGGTAAAAAAGTTAGTCTATGGTGCATAGCAAGACATAAGTTTAAGATAAATTTAAAAACAAATAGACATTATTGTAAAAGAAATCTAAGAAAAAAGATTGAAAAAACTATAACATTGAATTTTAATCTTTTTTATCGTATTAATTGAACTGGATCCCTTACAAAAGAAGTTATGAAAATCATTAATAATATGAAGAGAGAGAAAGATTAACATTTTTTTCATTCAAGAAACTAATGGATAAGAGAGAAATGTGAAGCAGCATGGGAATATAGGTTATAAATTGTGGTATATAGGAGTAGGGAAATAAAAATGCGGTAGGTATCATTGTTGATAAAATATTGAAGAATGCAACACTATTAGTGAAAAGAGCATGAGATAGGATTATTACGATGAAAATGATTTTAGAAAGTGAGATAATTGACACAGTTAGTGCACATGCTTTACAAATTAGATTCAAAAGTGAGATTAAAGAAAACTTTAAGAAGATATGCATGACTTTATGTGGTATATATCAAATGAAGTTCATATATTTAATAGAGATCTTAATAGGCATATTGGAAATGAACGCCATGGATATGGGAAAGCGCATGAAGGTTTCAGATATAGAAATCTAAATGAAGGTAGAAAAGTATCCTTGATTTGGCATATGATCTTATACTAACAAATGCATATTTATTTAAAAGGGAATTTCATTTAACAATGTTTTGAAGTGGACAAAATAAAAGTCAAATTGGCGTCATTCTTATAAGAATGACTAATTTTGCTATTTGCAAAGATTGTAATTTTTTTTCAAGTGAAGTTTTAGCAAGTCAACATAAATTAGTGATTTTAAATGTTAAGATTAAAATGTATGTATATTTAGAAGAAAGATTTTTTTCTAGAATAAAATGATGGGAATTAAACTAGGCAAAATGACATATTTTATAATGCACTTCTCATTTCTCAAGATAAATGATTAAAAGTTAAATGTCAAATCCAATGCTATGTTGATGAACATGGTTACAAAGATTAAAGAGAGCCAAAAAACACTTGGAGAGTCAAAAGGATATCATCCAGATAAAAAGGAGATAGTAGCGGAATGAAAATATGCAAAATACAACAAATAATAAGAGATATTGGTATATAAAAGATTACTTAAGTGTCATAATAATAAAATTTATAAGCAATACAAGATAGTAAAAATGGAAGCAAAAAAGACTAATACAAGTAAGAGATGAGGCTCAAAATAGATGTACGAGAAACTTAGAATTGGAGAAGGTGAAAATTTTATTTACAGATTAGCAAGATTGTGACAGAAGATCTTAACCAAGTGAGATATATCAAGAATAAAAAAGAAGTCAGATGTATCAATGATAAAAGAGTAAATGGTTTGATTAATGATCATGATATTAAAGAAATGTGAAAAAGTTATTTTGATGCCCTTTTCAATGACAATTTTGTTAAAAAAATAGTAGACAGAGAATGTAATAACAAAACGTAATATATATACTCAAAGTCAAAGCCTTAGTTTCAAATGAGTGGGTTGCTTACATAGATTCATCTTTTTAATTCTCCACGGTTTTTCGTTAGCTCCTCCTCTATACTTAGTTCCTCCAAGTCATAATAGATACGTCCATGCCAAGTTAACTTAGGTCTACCTCTCTGCCTCTTCTACGTCGGCAACATCAAGTTCTTGACTTGTGTGACATGCACCTCATTGGGGGCATTGCTTGATATGTCTAAATCAACGAAGTCTTTCCTCATTTATAATATTCTTAATTCTCACAACTCTCACTTTATCGCTAATGCACTCATTGTGAATTCTATCTACTCGTGTATCGTCACACATCCACCTTAGCATCCACATTTCAACTACACTCAATTTGACAATATATTTTTTCTTAATTATCCAACACTCACTAAAGTAGAGCATGACGGGTCTTATAGTCATGCAATAAAAATTTTATTTTAATTTTAGAGAGATTTTACGGTCACTTAGAATCTCTGTCGCTTGTCTCTATTTTATCCATCTCACTTTAATTCTATAGCTGACATCTTCGTCACATTCTCCGACCATACGCAAGATTGAACTCAAATGCTTAAATTGGGTACTCGGTGCGAAGACCTTTCTGTCCAATGTTACTTTGACCTCTTCAACTCTCGAGGTTTTGTTAAATCTGTAGTGTATATATTCCGTCTTTATCTTGTTAATTTTGAACCCTTTAACTTCTAATATGGCTCTTCATTGTTTAAGTTTCATGTTAATACTTTGCCGAGTTTCGTCAATTAGAACAATATCATCTGCGAACATCGTATACCAATGTAAACTCTCTTGTATATTCTTAGTTATTTCGTCCGTGACTGTGAAAAAAAGAAATGGGCTTAGAGCAGATCCTTGGTGTAGCCTGATTGACGTAGAAAAAGCTCCTAACTCCTTATATGGAGAGGAAACTTGGGTGATCGCACCCTTGTACATGTTCCTGACGTTATTAATGAATCTACTAGAGATCATCTTCTTTTGTAAAACCCACCAAAGAACCTCTTTTAAAACTAGGTCATAGGTTTTTTCTAAATTGAAAAAAATTATATAAAGATCACTTTTCAAGTCTCTATATCTCTCTACTAATGATCTACTTAGAAAGATGGTTTCTACTAAGATCTCAATACACTCTTAAAGTCTCATCTCCATAACCTTCTACCAAAACTTCATAGTCTGACACATGAGCTTGATACCTGTGTAATTTTCACAATCTACATCCTCTTTATCCTTAAATAGCGGAATGATAGTGCTCTTTCTCTATTCATTTAGCATCCTTCCGGAGGTACAATTTTATCAAAGAGAAAAGTTAGCCACTTTACTTCTATCACACAAACACTTCTAGACTTCGATTGGAATGTTATCAGACCACATGCCATTCAGGTTTCCATTCTTCGCAGTGCGAGACACATTTCTAGAGGGATAATTTTTTAGGAGGACTTCACCCTTTGCCTCTGATTCCCTTCTAACTTCACCGTGCTTCCCATAATAGGTTTATCGAAGAATGTTTCAAAGTAACATTTTCACTGTTTTTAAATGTACATGTCTTAGGTCAAACACCCTCCCCTCTCTGTCTTTAATACAATGAACATGTCCTAAGTCTTGAGATCTTCTCTCTCTCTCAACTTGGTCAGTTAGTACATATTCTTCTCACATTTCTTTGTGCCCAATTTGTTATATAACCTGCTACATGTTGACACCTTAGCTCATATAACTATCATTGTCTCACCCTTAGCTCTCTTATATTGTTCAAAAGCTTCGATGGTGACACATTTTGACAATTTTTTAAACCACTTTTTCTTACTCTTCATTGCGCTCTACACTTTATCATTCCACCCACACGATTTATTCATAGGTGAACCTTGCCCAGTAGATTCACCAAAAATATTTTTCGCATCGTCTTAATTTTCGATGTCATGTTAGTCCACATTGACTCGGCCTCCCCATGTAGATCCTATACCTTAAGTTTAGAGGCCTCACTCCTAAATACCTCCTACTTATTTCCCTTCAATTCATGCCATTTGATCCTAGGGACACTCTTTTGTTGCACTATTTGCAATTGTCCCAGGATCTTAAAATTCAAGACCAGGAGTTTATGTTGGGTTGTTAGCGTTTCACTAGGCATGACTTTGTAATCTTTACATAGAGTGCACATCATTTTTATAATAAAGATAAAGTCAATCTATGGCCCATATTCTTTTTGTTCTAAAACGTTACTAGGTGGGATCTTTTTTGATGATGTGAGTATTTGTTAGGATCAGACATAGATCACCGCAAATTCGAAGATATTTTTTTCTTTTTGTTTTGCAAACAAGAGGGTACAATAGATACACAAGGCAAGGCATATGGCCCCTGATAACACCTCTTTTGAAGTATGAAAAGTTTAGAACATTTAAGAGTAGAATGATTAACTCGACATTTTAACAAAATCTTATTCTCTAGGAAAGTGTTGAATAAATGGAGAAAGAACATCATCATAATTATTTTTTAATGGAAGATACACAAGATTGCTTAAATTATAGAGAGATCAAGCTCATGAGTCATTATGATATTATGTGAGAGAACTATTAAGTAACATTTATCGGATTGTACAAATATTTCAACCCTTTAATTTAGATTTATGCCTACTCGATTTGTAATGGAACTTTTATTTCTTATTAGAAGTTCAATGCAGAAATATCAAGATACAAAAAAACTACATATATTTTTTATTGATTTATAAAATGTTTATGATAGAGTTCCAAAAGATGTTTTACGATGGTGGTTAGAGCAAAAGATGATGCATGTTAAGCATTTACAAGTGATTAAAGATTTGCATGACGAAACAATTGTATACACAAATTGGAGGAGAAATAAGAGATTTTTTTATTTCAATTAACTTCAAAGGTCAAGTCTTTACCTTTTTACATTAATTATAGATGAATTAATAAAAATATACAAGATATATCATGTCGTGTGATGTCACGGACGATATGATGAGACACAAGAAGAGTGAACAAGAAGGTAGAATTATGGATAAATACTTTAGAGTCTTAAGGGTGTCAAGATTAATAGAACATAGATAAAATACATACATTGTAATAAAGACATAATACGTGCATTGTAATAATCAAAACCAAAGAAAAGAAGATGTGGTAGCCAGTTTGGATGCAATAATAGTATCTTAAAGTATTTAGTTTAAATATCTTGGTTTAATTATTCAAAGTGACGGAGAATGTGACGAGGATGTTAACTATAAGTTCAAAGTATGATGAACTGGATACTGACTACAAAGATTCGAGGTTGTGAGATTTCACTAAAATTGAAAGAAATTTTCTGATATGGCTATAATAGCTGCAGTGTTGTATGGTAGGATTATTGGATGATAAAGGAAAAACATACCTTCAAAATAAGTATTGTTGAATTAATAATGTTAAGATGAATGTATTGTCAAACTAGATTAAATAGAATACATAATAAATGTATTAGATAAAATGTGAGAACAATTGCAATTGTAGACAAGTTTTAAGAAAATAGATTAAGATGGTTTGTATATAGTACATGTGGACCAAAAAAATTACAATTAGAAAAGTTGAAAATATCAAAATAATATAAACAAAAAAGACATGATATACTTAAGTTAACTTGGAGGGTAATTTAATATGATTTGGATGATTTAAATACTTTTTAAGACAACTAAAAATCCACTGGAGTAAGAGAATCTACATGGCCCACTTTAAAGAATTTGGGATTAAGGCTTGAGTTGAGTTCTCTCTTCTACACCCTCTTTACCTCTGTAGACAAATGAGGGATTTTTATCATTTCAATAACAAAATTCTTCGATAATGACATTTTGGGGTGTTTTTAGGTGGAGGTAGTTGTTTTTCAAAAACCCAGTTTCAAATTACAATTTTTTTAAGTTATATGAGAACACATTTAAAAATACAAATAACTATAAGAACTGATGTAGAAGTCTTTATCTTTTATCTATTCTTGTTTCTATTTTATACATTTTCTCAATATATTATGAAACGATAAACATCTTTATTTGCGGTGCACTACGTATTGAGGTATTTCTGTACTATATAAAAGTATTACTGCTTATTGACATAAACTCTACCAGCTGTTTACAACAAATTTTGTCAGAGTTAAGACTGCATTTAAAAGAGATTAAAGAGCTGGCTCTTGGAATGTTACTTTCCTCTCATTGTTATACTTGAGGAGAAACAAATTTACCTTTTAGTGTTTCTGAATTTGGTCATCTGGAGCATCAGATCATCTCTACATTGAGCTTAGGTGGTCTATTATTTGCGTAACCTTTTCTTTGGTCTTTTATTGAGATGTTAGTTGACTATTGCTGGTATACAACAAATAATAAACTGGTATAGCTTGTTATCATATTCTCTTATATGTTGATTATTCTCTGCTTATTTGCCTCAGATGGTTTATCAAGCTTGACATATTTGATATTTCATGTTGGACAGGATTTTTCACAATGCCACAGTTAGTTAGCAGAATTGGAGTGATAGGTGTAACTGTGATGGCTATACTTTCAGGCTTTGGAGCTGTCAATTTACCCTACAGCTACTTGTCACTCTTTATAAGGTTCTTGGAAAATCCTGTGTTCATGTTGTATCCATACATATGTAACCAAATCCTGGCAGTGCTCATCAGCGACCCTTTTGTTGATCAGTTGCTTAGCAGTACTGTTTTTCTCTGTTTGTCTTTTTCTTTGCTTGTGATTTTTTCGGTTCAAATGTCACGCATCACAAGAAATGCAGAAGGTCTGCTTGATGAATGATTCTCGTTTGTATGTTCTATGATAAGATTATGTAAGATGATGAGATCCTGAGCAGTTGCTCTATGATGACATTTTATGTGCCTCGCACTAGCCCTTTAGTTTACAACCCTAGGTATCCACCATCCTTGAGAGCGTAATTACTGAAGAACAAAATGCAACTTTGGCACAATGGCTTTCTATAGTATCCGTGTTGTCCTTGGAGTCTACTTTAGACAATTTCATTGAAAGTGTGCTTCACTACGTTCCTTATTTCTTTTTGTAAGGGGAAATCCACAAAGATAAGTAGATAACATGCTTTTCAGCAATCATTATCTCTCTCTGGTTACCTTGGGTTTCAGAACTGATTGCTCTGGTGCTGGCATCCCCTTGATGCTTCCAATATGGTCACAGCAGAGAGGAGAACTAGATGGTTCTGTTCAGATGCTTCTCCTTCAGGGAAGAAAGGGGTCAGCCATAGTTGGCATCCCTTAATGTGAAACTTCAGCTGATTCCGCCAATTTGGGCACTGCTCCTGTGCCATCTCCCGGTTCCAATATGACCCAAACCCACCTATCTTCCGTCTTTTTGATTTTTTGTATTTTTTCTGGTTTTTGGAAGAGCCGACCCCGACCGACTCTAGATCAACCTTTTTCCCCCTTGGCTGATCCAGTCCAGATCGGGTGGCCTATCCTGATCCAGTCTTCCTTACATCAATTTGCAAACGGAGAGTGGAAAACAGCTATGGCCAACGAGCCATCCCTGAACTGCTAGCCAAGTTGGGCAGGGGCCTCTGATCCAACTGAAATCCAATCTCTCAAAGAAAGCATGATTGGAATTGGGGTCCAGATTGGCTAGTGCTGATCCCAATCTGATCCAGTTCAGATTGCTGATTCAAACCAATCATGGGGAAGAAAAACGAACCCAGAATTGACTCATATTGTCTCTTCCAAAAATAAAAGAAAGGTCGAACTGGTGCATGGAACTGCCCTCCAGGCAGCGCACTGCCACCCCTGCCATCGGGGCATTTTTCTCCACCCTACATGCTGGGAAGAAAACTGTATTGGGTCCAAATGGACCCCAGTACATTAGGATCCAGCCACTTAAAGTTGTCAGATCTGAGGTATCGGACCATCGGGCCCAGTATGACAGAAAAGTGGCTGGATCTGAGATATCAGGTCCAGATACGGCTTGGGTGGGAAGACACTCCAGCAGCCATTTCCTGTGGAATCAGCAAGAATCTGCACCATTATGTATTATCTTGTATGTTCATTATCATCGCATCATCTTGTCTTTAAACAAAAGTTTTCTTCATGAGAAGAATTTTCCTGAGCAAGTCTTCCCCTTTGGATAAACATTAGAATACACAAAATACTACTCTTTTACTAGATATGCCATCAAAAACAACTTCAAGGTTGCAGAATGATTCTTTAAAGAGTCGTTTGTTCCTGATCTTTTCATATGAGCCACAGAAATGCTTTAAAAGTTCCCATTCATACCATCTACTAGTTGATGTGGGACAAGGTGGAAACATCCATCAAGGCACACAAATTGACTGATGTGATCATCTGGAATTAACTATACCGGAGCTAAGCAAGGCCTGAACCAAAGAAAATCCTGGCTTCTGAATGGGGCTGACCTGGTGGCTCGGTGTTACTGGAGCTGACGTGGCTATCAACACAAATCCTGTACTGAAGGTACAAACAAGGTCTTTGCGTAGAGTGTTTAACCGTCGGCTGTAATCAATCTTGGCTGCAGGGCCCTCCAGCGATGCATGATCAGGTCCGGGGTTCAGGACTCGTGAATTTGATGCGAGTGGTCATCCTTGTGGATCCAAGTCATTGAAACCTCCAGTGTGGTGCTGGAGGTGACGATGATGAACGCCTGGGACTCCTCGGTCATTCCAAATGTGGACGGGAGCCAGAAGGCTGCACGGTGTCCTGGTAATGCCTGACATGGGCGTTGGATCTGCTGAGATCAAGCTTTTGGAAGGCCCAAGCACCCAGCATCCTGGAGATGAAGACATCATCTATCCTTTTGCTGGTGCAAGGGCAATTAGCTGCAACTGGCATGGCAGAGTATCTGCAGGCAATAGTGCCCAGTAACAGTGCCAGAGCGGCAGTCGACCCTGCAACGGGTCAAGGGCGATCACAGTGGTGTCGGCCTGGAGTGAGCAGGAACTGCTGAGGCTGCTATGGTCCATGATACTGCAACTTGTTGAGAGGATGCTCAGGATGGTGGTGCAGGACAGCTGTTGGCTGGTGATGTCGATAGGTCTGGGAAGAGGTGGCTCACGGATTTGTCGCACTGATCAGAAGTGAGGGTGGGGAAAGGGAGATGGTGCCACAGAGGTGACAATCTCTGATGATGGGATATGATCGCAAGGGCTCCAGGTGAGGTAACCAATGCTGTTGTGCTCCAGATTCTGTTCTTTCCTTCTGCGGTCAAGCTGCATGCTGAGATGAAGGGGAGGAGAGGTGTTGGCAGAACAGCAGATCAGAAGCTGGGAGGCAGCATAGATGGAGGCGTGCTAAGACCGTGGAGAACCAGTGCGCAGAGAAGAGGTCACAAGATTCTGGTGGGAACCATGAGCTGAAAGGGAGGTTCGGCCAGCATGTGGTGACATCGTGTGATAGGCCTAGTGGGGGGGATTCACAGTGAGCAGGGGAAGGGGGTTGCAGATTGATGTGGTGGTTGAGGTGGATATCAATCCCGGCAATGGGATGGCAAGCTCGACGCAGCTCAGAGGGGAATGCAATGAAGATGACGACCCCACAGTGGTGATATGCGGGCAAGAGCCAGCAATGACATATTCAGATACCAATGCTGCTGTCAGGATCAGCAACCTGGTATGACTGATACTGGCTTGCGGAGTCACAGTTACAGTGTGTTTCAGGGCTCTAACCGGTGGCTTCGAAATCGCTGAGGAGAAGAATGAGCTTGATGTGGCTGTGAGGACTGGGATGCTGAGGAGCTGTTGCCAGTGGTGGGAAGAGGAGGTGGGAATCATAATTTCCAGGTGGGGAAGTAGGAGGAATTCTGGAAGAACTTGGAGATGGAGAGGCTGGAAACAGGGAAGAGAGCCGGATGAGGGAGTCATCAGAGGGTCGGAGGAAGGAGAGGAACCAGGAGAAGGAGAATCGGTGAGGAGGGGAAGAATTGCCAAAGAGGAAGAAGATCCAGCTGGATGGTCATAGGGGTCGCACGCTACAGAGGCTGAGAGAGAGAGAGAGGAGGCTGTGCATGGGAATTAGGAGAGAACTCAAGTAAATTTTCATTTCAACTCATCATGCCTTGTACACGTACATAGGCCTTCTATAGACCCCCATGTACCATTTTAAAGAAATAACAAAACTCTCTAAAGTAAAAATAATACCTAGCTAAACTGTGTTTAAGTACATATCCACTGGCTCAATCAATTGCTTAAATATAAAATTTTATTTAGATGCTCCTAGACTATAATTAAAACAAAAATACTTAATTAAACTAGGACTAATATAATACTATAAATTGATGTTGATGTCAATCCAATCCGACCAATGGCATCTGATCCTATATCAGATTATTGTAGTGAAGGCCACAATTTATTAGAGGCAATATGGAACAAGGATACAATTGAAACAAGAGAAGAATAAAAGAAACTAAAAGATATATCCTACTGAGGAAGTAGGAGAGACCTATATCCGACCCGGCCCTAGCCCCGCGACCCTGGCTCGATCCGGGTCGTGACCCCAACCGACTCGGGTTGATTTTAGGCCCAACCGACCCTATCCCGACCCCCGACCCCGCCTTCCTTGATCCGAAGTACCTAAGACTTTTTGATTGGTAACTCCGTCATTCAGAGGGCATATGAAGACTTTATATTGCCTTATGCTTAGTGCAAAAGACATATGTAGCATGAAACACTCATATGGAAAGTCAGTTCAGACAGTGAATTTTTTCAATAGATGCAGTTGCCATATGTTGATTGTTGGTGTTGTAGTTTGTTTTCTTAATAAACAATTCTTATTTCATTTGTATCTTACTTTACTTCGATAATGGCAGAGAAATTGAGGAATCAGATATCAAGGCACTGGAGAGACAGTTGATGCAATCAATAGAAACTTGCATAGCAAAGAAAAAGAAGATAATACTCTGTCAGATGGAGATGGAAAGGATTCAGGATTCTGAAGAGGTATTAAAATTGCCCCACTGTGTTTAAATCCGTTAGTAAGAAAGCATAATCATTTATTTTCTGTGACCACATTTTGTTAATTATTTTTCTTCTACACGAAGTAATTGTTTTTTTTTTCTGTAAGATTTCTGTCGATGAAATCTGTATATTATGCTCTCTCATTAAACAGTTTAGATGAAGGCTGTGCAGCTTTGATTCATCAAGGATTGAAAATAGCCTCTGCTCAAGGCCAAGTACCTTTATTCCTATCTGAAAGATTCATATGGATAAGATGTTCGCAGGGACTCGTTGACATAATACACATAAATTTGGAGAAGATTGTGAAAGAGATGGCAAACAAATGAAGAATCTGGGGAAAATAGTTAATACGGAAATTATGTCCATCTAAATTTTGATCAAGGGGGAAAGGAAGTTGTTTGAATTGCATTCCCTGTTTCAAATGCGAAAGTGCTGCACCCATGCCAGAGGAGACATCTGGCGTTTTGAATACTTAAGAAACAAGTGAAGTCATCAGGGTTTAATGATTAGTTTCGAGGTAGTCACTAGTCACCTTTGCTTGTTAATTGAGCAACTGAGTTTACAAAGAGACCAAATATAGAGAACGAGAAGGCTGGAACATCAGTAGCATACTTGGAGATAACTGATAACATGTTATTTGATAAACTACTTGGGTAGCTTTGCTGCATTCACTCTACATATGGTATTACTCTTACCCATTTTTTTCCTGCAAGCAACATCCCAAGGAGAGCAAGTCCTAATGTGGGCTGAGTTGGTTGACTGGGCTATTTGTGAGGGAGTCACCTCTGACAGTCAACTTAGCTGATCGGCTGAGGCTTATCCAGAGACCAAAATTTAGCCAAGCCAGGTGATCTAATGATTTCAATCCCAATCTCGATAGATATCATCCCTAGCCAACAGTGATCACCGGATTGGAATCGGTACCGATACAAAGCTGATCCGGATCAGGATTGGTTGATCTGGCCAATTTTTCAGGAGAAAAACCGATTCTGAATTGGTCCGGATAGGTTCTTCAAAAGGCCTAAAAACCAAAAAAATACAAAAATATGGGCCTAGATCTGATTTCTATTTTTCAGCAGATTTCAGCCCCAAAATGAGCCGAAAATGTTGCCGTGGTGGTCTCCACCCGACGACTCACGGATGCAGCCATATCGGGTCCCAATGATCCGGCCTACAGAGTCACAATGGACCAGTAGCCTAGACCATTACGGCGACATTTCCTGCCGCCAATTCAATCAATTTCAATCTCGATTCAAGCTGATCATCTGATTTCAGTGGGAGATTGTGTTGGATCGGCCCTCCAGGTGAAAATTGGATCACCAATGGCTGATCCCAATCTGAATTGAGTCGATTGACCGATTCTGCAATAAATGCTAGCCAAGCAAGTGGCTGATCATAACCCTGAAATCCTTGGGCTAAATGTAGAGAAAGAAGGGCTGGAACATCAGCAACATACTTGGAGATATATTAAATACTAACCAACGTATGTTCACTTCATTTACTGCAGAATCAATACTTGGTATGATTTTTACCTATCAATTTTTTTTTCCAATACAACTCCAAAAAGAGCAAGCCGATGGGATCACCTTGGCTGTTGCAGGTTGACGGGTTATTCATGGGTGTGACTTGGCTTCTTTGCCATAGGGTTGGTGAAATCTCTGCCAAATATGGGATTCCTCCTCTAATGCACTCCACCAGATGTTTGTGACTGCTTTGTAGCTCTTGAATTATTCACACCAACAGTTGCAAAATGCTTTATGTTCCATTAATATAGCGGCTTGTCGAGCATGACTACACCATCCATTTCAAATGTAATTTTCAAAGGTATAAGAATAAATAGTCCAATGTCATCTATAGTTTGGTTATGGGGCTCTTGTAATATGACATTTTTCACCTGTGACTTCTCTGAACATTTCATGTGGCAAGGGCCTATTCATTCTGATTTCTTTGAAGAACTATTGTCTCTTTCAGGAAGGCCTTGAGAAGCCCTTAAAAATAGTAGGGGTTGCTTTGACTAATAAGCAAGTCCTGCCCACTAAACTGCTTCCCGACATTGGCCACCTGAATCCCATAATCAAGAGATTTCTACAGCAATGAGCCTTCAACTTATCTTAACAGAAAACACGGAACTTCAGGACAGAAAAGGAGTTTACACAAGTGAGTTTCCAGGTTGGAGCCAGATGTGAAGGTGTGGTACCACCACCTATCAGTTTCTGTGCTTAAGTTTATGCTCACGAAGATCGTGCACTGCTTGCAGATTCCAGCGTCCCCTCCCCATGCACAGCAAATGAGTTGCGGCCTAACTGATGCAGCTTCAGTAGGAGGTAGAAGACTACAGGAAAATACAAGAGACACTGCCTGGGTGCTATACTGCTATGAAATACTTGAGCGATCTTTTCAGTTGTTGAAGTGATAACAGTTGGACCATACCTCAACTCAGAAAGATAAAGAGACAGGTTGCTGATTTCTCATGTCATTTGAGGTGGAAAATGAATGGTCAACTTGATGTGATACAGCCCTTATCTTTTTTGTTGAGAGAACAGTGGAGTCCATCCTAAAATCCTAGAAAGAAATATGATTCCACCTGGAATCATCCCAGATCAACATGAATTGGCAGATTTTGTGGCTGGATTGGCTGATCCTGATTGGGATGGGCTGATCGGGTTGAATGCGCCTCCCTGGTGTGAGATCGGCCAGGCTGATCCCAGTTGGAATTGGGTGATTCCAGCTTGATTTGGCCCAAGTCAAAGCCAAGTCAGACCGAGTCAGGGCTGAATCCACTTGATCCAGGTTAATTCTTCCTGGGGTTCAGCCTATCTGATCCTATCCGGATTGGGATTAGCCCTGGCCAATCCAGGGTCCGATCTCAAACCTGCTTTCTTTGTCTGTGGCACAGGAAGTGCATGTAGAACAAGTAAGGAAAGACTGGAGGAGAAGCAGCCAAGCTTATTTCCTTGGCTTCTTGGGCCCAAAGCAGCAGTGTTTCTTAGCCAAAGAAAGAATTTGGGGCTTCTTCATACATACAAAGAGCAGAGAGGTAGATCCATCTTTGATTTTTCAAATCAATTCTTTTCAGGGTCTACAGAATCTATTTATTTATAAAAAGTATCACTTCTGGGAAATGTATTTCACTACGAAAGAACATGGCTCTGACCATCCCTTCTATTCCAAGCCTATTAACATGATCCATTTATGGTAGATAGGTTCATTGCTGAGTGAAACAAGTTCTGTTTTCTCCTATGCATCATTTGAAACTCATCATGTTTATGTGTTTTGCTTGACTATGTCTCTTATCAGTACTGATGAAGTTCAAGTTGCAAAATAGTGGACTTTTTCATCTTTTTGGAGCTGCTAGGTTCTTCCAACATCAAAATTGATTCTGTGGTATGGAGATGGAGCAGTGGAAGGGTGTTTATTGTTAAATTGACATCTAAAGAGCCATGTTTTTGGTGATGTTTCTGTCAGATGGTCTAAATGTGTGGAACAAGAAACTTCCATTAGAGATCCAGTTCTACCTATCAAGAATTGCTTTGGATAAAGTGCCGATTGCTAATCTTTCTTCAATCAGGTTGTTCAGTAACAGGAAGTCTTGTCCTTTATGGTCTTTTGTGGGATTGATAAGCCATCTGTTCCTTAACTGTGGTATCATTCAGATGATCTGGAAAGTTTTGTTCAAAATGGTTAGGGTTTTTTGGCCTCTCTCCAACTCAATCAAGATCATTCTGTTGGGGAAATTATGTATCAGTATTCATTGTTTTGATATCTGGCATCGTGATTTCCTTCTTTCTTATGGATGACATGGATTATGGAGGGCTTGAAATTGAAGGAAGTTCAATATCTCTTTTCTTTTGGAGAGTTTCTTTTTTTGAAGGAAGAATTCATCGCTCTGATGTAGATGCTGTGTCCAAGTCTGATCTGGTGTTCCTGTTACTTTATCTTGCTGGGACTGTTCTTTTCTTTTCTTTGCCTGCTTTATTTTTCTGTTCTTTAGTCCTGTTTTCCTGTAATTTTTCTTCATTAACAAATTGTGACCTGCTTTGTGTCACCATCAAAAAAAGTCAGGAAAAAATGGGTATGAACCAAAGGATGGAGATAAAATTTCTCAGTTATAACTGATTCCCACCAAAACTAATTAAATTATTGTTCATTGCAGAAGCTAAAGGCTAGTTCTTTTTTTAAACGCATAATTGGAACAGTGGTACGCTCTGTCCAAGATGATCAGAAGGAGCAAGGTGTGCCTTTCTTAGCGTTCATGCAAAACTTCATCACCTTTTTCTCATAGTGTGTGAAGTGACATTTCTAGTTAACAAAATCATTTCATTTTTGTCAACTTGTTGTTCAATACAATTGATTTATGGCATATGGCATGTGACTTAGTCTCTTATGTATCTGAAAACAGTAAAAAAGTGGTATGGTTCTTGGACATTGGAAGCTGAATTTTCTCTTACCTTTTTTTAGTCTGCAGCTGGCAGCCAAGGATATTCCTAAGATGAGTCTTGATTTTTTTTTCTGTGTTTAAAAGGAGTATTTCTGATATTGATTGCAGATATTAAAAACCTTGAAGCAGAGGTCCAATCTCTGGAAGAGCTGTCAAAGCAATTATTCCTTGAGATTTATGAGTTACGGCAGGCAAAGGTTTAGTTTAGTCATCTATGCCTTCAGTTTCTTGTTTTTGATGAGTACTCTAATTGTGTTAAATATATATTAGACGGTATATGTCCATTGTTCTATCAGAGATTATATGATTGTCATGCCACATAATTGGGTAGGGAAATTGCTCATTCATGTGAACTCGGCTGCCTTTCTAATCCACAATCTTTGTAAAATGCTTGTTATCCCGAATTTACATTAGAATAGGGCTCACCACCAGACAACCTTGCTAACAGTCTTGTCCTTTGTTGTCGGGTCTTTTTGGCCTGGGCACAGAACAATCTTCCAACTGAAGTCAACTCTAGCTTTAATTCCAATCATTTGTGTTGACCATATCGATTCTCTTTCTCTACTTATGTCGATTCAAGCTATTTCTTCATAGATAGTTACATCATTGAAACCATATTTAAATCTTCAGAATAGACTTTTATTCTAAAAAATTCTTTTAGCCATTTTATCATACCTAAAATGTGTTGTACCACCAATTTACTTATTTACTAGTAGGAAAAGGAGCTACAAGTTTAATAGAAGAATGGTCCAAAATATGTTATGACAAAGTGAATCAGGGGTGGCATACGAGCTGTGGCAAGAGTGTCAAGTTAGAGATGAGCCTGTGGTAGCCACAGGCCATAGCTCAATGCACCTTGACTAGCGCAATGAACCCACAGGCCCACAATATTTGGAGGGCCCCTGCCAACTTGGACTGTGAAACCTGGTGGCTCAGCCAGGAGTCTGGCCCCAAAGACATTTGACCAGCCTTGATGTTGATTTGATAGTGGTATGATGTGCTGGCAAGGTGCCAGCCGTTGGCCGTGTGGAAGTATGTTCAAGTTGACCATGGAGTACAGGAGTAGGCAATGGTGGGCATGGGCATGGACCTGAACCAACAAAACAGGCACTGGTAATCTGGTAGTTCTGGCCGCTCACTCGCGGGGACTAAAGGACAGGGTTTTACTTGCTGCTTGGATGTCATGGAAGGCTCCTGTGCATGGCAGCCATGAATGGGCTTCAGATGGTGTATGACTGGTTGGTGAGTTCTAGGACTTGGGAGAGGATTGTGGGGTTTCAGTCGGTGATGTCCACTTGCAGAGTGTGGTCTTTGCTGCCATCCAGAGATGGGGTCTTTGCTGAGTGGTCTTTTCAGGCAGTAATGTATATCCTACGCAAATGAAATTTGAGATCTGATCTCTGAGAATCTCGAGAAATCTCTTCTCTTCCACCCTTCCGAGATGAATCCAAGATCTCTTTGCTCAAGACTAACTTGCACATTGTAATCTAGGAGTCATTGTGAAATACATGTTCTCCTATGTATTAAGATAGAAATACTGTAGTTATTACAGAATTTAACAAGTGTTAATGAACATGAATCTGTGAAAATGAGTGACACTGGCTCTGGTACTATGCTGCTGCTGGACAAAGTCAGATGGTGCATGTATGAGATGACTGGTGAGCTCAACCTCCTCGAATAAAATGAGGTGCGGATTGATGTCAAGATAGTGTTAAAGATCAGGATCTGCAGTGCATTGCCACCTAGAAAAACTCAGACAGAGGCCTTGCTGGAGGGGTATCAGCTGCCAAGATGTACTGCTTGAACTGCTGGGTTGTGTCAGGTTGCTGAGTCATGATTCGTGAAAGCATTTGACCTAGCCTGCTTCCAGTTTGATCAGAAGGTTGTGCCAGTAGCCCAGTCTGCATGTCTGTCTTTGATATGGAATATCCTGATCAACTGTAGAGGTAGTGGAGCAGTGGCGGATCTAGGACTTTAGTTTAGTGGGGTCACCTTAAAATTTTAGTGGGGTCATATATCTATAATACTTTGTAATTCAATTTATTTTTGATAAAACTATTTAAAATTTTAATATATTTTTCAAATTTTAGTGGGGTCACGTGATGCCACTAAGGTGAACTTAGGTCTATCACTGTAGTGGAGAGCAGGGTGAATGTGTCTGCACCCGTGACTGGGTTGCTGGTGGTCCTGACTTGATAGCCCATGGGAGGGTGCAGGTGATGATTGCATGTCACCTTGTTAGTGGGACAGTTCCTGCACTGCATAGCTGCAAATGGGGAGATACAGCATGCAGGATGAGCTTCTGATGGCATGTATGTCACTCGTTTCTTCTGGGACTCTTTAAGGTTTATAAGGATTGGAGCTTTGATGTCGGCTTGCAAGGTGTGACAATGCAGCTGGCCCATGAGGGATGAGGAAGACACCAGTGATGTTAGTGGCTTCAATTAAGTGATTGAACGAGAGTGGACAAGCATGAACTAGCAGCAAGCCATCGCTTGCAGGATTGGCAGGTGCCAATCCGATCCTGGGGTTGGTTTCCACTGGGATCGGTCTAGATCTGGCTATGTTGTCAAAGTCAAATCGCCTCAGTCACCTAGGCAATGAGACAAGGTGAGGTGATGGTTCGGCCCCTCACCTTGGCTGTGATTGTCTGAGGGAGTGTCCTTCGCCTAGCCCACATAGGTAGTCGCATGGCCTCACTCCCCTTTCTTGCCTCAAAGTCAACACAAACCATATAAGAAACCTGATTAAAATTGAACTGGATAAGAAACTCAAGTTAATAACGCTGCCTCAGCCTTGCCTAACCTCATATGGCTTCTATAACTTCTTATTCATTTAGAAATCTCTAAACCATTCAGTCCTCTCCAACTTTTACTCTTTTTAAGCAGTCATTCCTAACTCTCTCCCCCCACCCCACCCCAGCCACTTCTGCTGGCTCCCCTCTCTCTCCCTCGATCCTACCCCCCCTCTAGTTCGACTCTTCTCTCTCTCTCTCTCTCTCTCTCCCCCCCTCCCCCTCCCTACCAGTCCTTTTAACCTTTTCTTAGTTTTTTGCTATAAAAGTTGATTGTATTTTTATCTTTAATATTTTGTGTTCCAAACTTCCAGTTTTAAATTTATGATGTTATTGGTGATTCATAGATGTATATGTAAAATAATGAATATAAGTTTATATTAAAAATATACTTCATCTCAAATGCCTAAGGCGTCTACCTCAAGCACATAAGGCTAGGTGAGGCCCTCCTCGCCTCAAGCACCTTGCTTCTTGGACAACATAGG
The DNA here is from genome assembly GCA_036172225.1 of Cryptocoryne crispatula var. balansae. Classification (NCBI taxonomy): domain Eukaryota; kingdom Viridiplantae; phylum Streptophyta; class Magnoliopsida; order Alismatales; family Araceae; genus Cryptocoryne; species Cryptocoryne crispatula. Next base: position 15,764,528 of record CM069921.1, read on the forward strand.
GACTTGGTCAGATTGGCTGATCCCAATGATGGAGAAGTTATTGCCATGAAGGTGACTTATATCGATCTTATGATTCGTGGAATTAGTCAATTCCTAGATTGGATTGGCATAAGCTGAACCACTGTAGGTTGGAGTCCCCCCAAATATCTTCCTTCCTTTATAGCCTCACTGCCATTGTCGGAGAATAAGTTACTGCCAAAGTTTGTTGCCATCGCAGGAACCTCTGTCACTATATGTCTAAGTGCTGCCAGACAAGATGCCCATTCTGCCTCTTTTGGGTGATTTTGATGCTTTGTTGCCACCTCCAAGTTCCTTCTCCAGAACTGCTGCCATCATCGTCATTAGGTGGGTTTTGAAATGTCAAAAGCCTCTTGTGAAGGTCATCTCTAGGTTTCAGGGCCTCCACAGTCTAGGTGATCTTTGCTATTGCTGCCAGTGTGTTTTGAAGCACAATCCAATATGGGCCTTTTTCGGATCAACTAAACCTGATCATAATCTAGCTGATCTACACCCAGATTTGCTAGATCTGTCCGGATCAGGTAGGTATCCGGCCAATTTCGGATCAATTTGATCTGCTTCGGATCTAGGTGATCTGCATCTTGATATACTAGATTGGATCTGATCTTGATCCATTTGATCCTCACCCATATCTGCTAGATCTTCGTATCCAGTCATGATCTATTTGATCCACACCCGAGTCTGCTATATTCGATCCAGATCTGCACGATGATCACATTTGGTAACTGATTTTAAGTAAATTTGGCATTAATACTTTATTTAATATGTTTTATATAGAATTATGGCTAATTAAGAACATGATGGCGCCATATTTCATGATATTAGATGGCACCATTGATTTATAGTGGATGTGACAATGAAGAAAATACAATATAAGTGGTGTAGAAAATAAATGAATACAGATATTTTTCATTTAAAACAGCACACTGGTAAGTAGAAATGTCAAAAAATGTAATAAAGCCCCTACGGATTTTCTTAACAGGAAGAGTGTCATAAAGAGAAAGAATGATTGAACAATATTGAGACTTACATGCCGAGCTGCTAGTATGCAGAGTTACTAGTTTAATAATTGAGAGGAGTAAAGGAAAAGGGAAAAAACAAATTAATATTAGTTTCTTCTCTTCAGATGAAGAGGATGTATAGATGAAAGCTGCGATACCTGAAAGCAAAATGTCTTAGAAATAAGATGAAGAGATAAGGGGTAGGGAGATCAAAGACTAGACATTCGTCCGTTGAGTCTCTCAACTTACACAACTTGGAGTTGGGGATTGTGTTTTTTATTGCTCGCAGTTGACTTGACCTATGGATGAGTCGATGTTAAGAAAACAATTCTGGACAGCAAACAATAAATTAAGCATTCCAAAGAGTCAAAGCCACTACTAAAGCTACAAAACAAGCAATAAAACATATTTACAAGTGATTTCTTTATGCATGTTGATGGCTTGAAAGTTGCAACTTTAACTCATTATTATTTATGTTATTGTCAAATTGAAACTTGTACTTTTTTATATGTCACGTTCATGCTAGTGTCCCAACTCATGTAACTTCTAGTATATATTTTTAGACTATGGTGGATACTAGTGGAGGAAATGTCTGAGCTAAAATCTTGGATTAATGAGGTGTCTAAACTAAAATCTTAGATTGTTGGGTTTTACGTAGTCCAACAAAAGCGGGGGTGTACAACATGTAAGGGATGGACATACATTATAAAGAGTGTGATAAACTTACTTGTGTATTGTTATGTGAGAACAATATTTTTAAAATATATTGATATATATGAGGAAATAAAATATTTAGATTTGGTTTGATGGATGATATGGTAGAAGAACTTAAAGAGGATAATGTTGTTTAAATTATGATAGATACTAAGATTTTTATAAGATTTACATTACTAGAAGTTTGATAGAGAAATGTTGGGATATGAAAAAGGATTTACAAATGTTATTTATTTGTTTGGAAAAGACTTATGACAGAGTTCCAAGAGAAATGTGGTGGTGTGTGTTGGAGCGAAAGATGATACTAGGTAGATATATATAAGTAATAAAAGATATGTATGATGAAGCAGTCACTGGTGTATGCACAATTGGGAGATAAATAAGAGATTTTCTTATTTTAATTGACTTACATCAAGGCTCAGCAACAAGTCTATACATTTTGCATTAATTATGGATGAATTAACGAAAACTATACAAGATGATATATCTTGTGTAAGATGTCTGCATATGATATTGTATTGATGAATAAGACCCAAGGAGTAAATAAGAAGTTAGAACTATGGAAAAATATTTGAGATTAAGGGTTTCAAGATAAGTTGAATTAAGACAGAATATATGCACCTTAAATTTAATGAAGACCAAAGAGAAGAAGGTGAATGAGTTAGTAGCTTAGTTTGGATGGGATAATATTATCTCAAAAAATTCAGTTTAAGTATTTAGATCAATTACTCAAAAAGATAGGGAATACGATGAAGGTGTTAATAATATGGTTAAAGCAGGTTGAATGAAGTAGAGATTGGCTATATGCATTATATGTTAAATTTTATTGTACAGCTATAAGACCTGCAATGTTATTGTGAGAACCTCGTTTTTTCATTTTTAATTAATTTCCAAAATCATTTTTCGTACTCCTTTGGACTATTTAGGAAGATAGGTGATAAATCATTAAAAATTCTAGCTAGTCCGACGATACATTTAAAATTATTATAACCGAGGTTCGGGTTCTTTCAAATTTTAATTTTGACTCCTCTCCGCTGGATGGTGCGAATATCCGGCGTTAACTTACATCGAGCAACTATTCGAACGCCCTTGATTAGCCGCCATAGCAATCCGTTTGATAGAAAGTGCACGTCCACATAAAACAAATAAACCAGAGGGCCGTAGCCTTGTGGGCCCGATGAGATGCAAACACGTTGTGTTATGTTTGGTTGTCGTTGATTTTATTTGATTAAGATGTGATTTTTACCAATTAATTTAGATTTGATTTTTTTCAAGTTGTTTATTTTTTAATTTGATCCTTCCATTAATGTTTTGATTTAATGGGTTGAGTTTGATTTATTTATTTTGTTGAATTTCAATTTGATTATGATTTTGTTTTGAGTTTAAAGTTTGATTAAATGAATTAGGTGTGCTATGATTTGAGATTTAGATCACCATTTGGGTTGAAATTATTTAGTTTCATACGCTACTTATGTTAAAACGTTGGTTTAAGTACGTTCAATGTATTTTAATTGACTTAAGACTTTGATTAAGTTGTTTAAGGATTTTTTGATTTAGTTCTTTGCAATTTATTTTAAGATCTGATTTTTGGTGTTTACGGACTGTTTTGATAGGTTTTTAATATATTAGATATTGTTTATTTAATTCTTTGGTGTTATTTAATTACCATTTAATTAAGGAATTTGGTTGCATGCGTTACCTATACTTTAGTTTGATTTTTGGGTTGTTTAAAAGTCTGATTTTTATACTTCAGATTTAATGAGCGTTTTTATTATTTTTATCTTATTTATTTAATTTGAGTTCGCATCCCATCTGGTCTGTCGGGCTAACAATCGGTGCCCATTTTAAACATCACATGTCGACGCTTGAATCATCTTCATTTCATTTCAAGTTGGGTTACATCATGTTGTGCCGACCTCTAAGGTTTGGAATTTCTCTCCCCCGGCGCACTTCTCACCAGATCGGAGGAAAAATCGGCATTTCGGCAGTATGCCAGCTGATCCTCGATCGAGTGGACTCACCTCCAATACGACTAAGTCTTTTGATTTGTCGCACCGGGGGGAATGGAACCCTGTGCAACGGGAGCATGCCCGCGCCCACATCCAGGAGCGCCTACCCGGGACGTAGCCGGAATAGCTGTCCTAGGACGCTCAAATTTTGAGCTCACCCTTTACTTAATATGACATTTCGCATTTCAATTTTTATTTAATTTTTTATTTGTCAAAGCCATTCAGGCTTGTCGAAAGTCGACTCGGCCGAGTCGAGATGGTCCATCGGCGATCCGGAAACCCCCAATGGCCTGATGGGCCCACTTGCGGCAGATGAAAGTTGAGCTAATTGGGCCCGGCAGCAGCTCCCGGTTGTGCTCGTGTGCGTCAGCGATCTCTCTTCATTTTTTCTTTACATCTGGACTCGCAAGGCCCCTCTTAGTAGTAGACGAAGGCCTGCCCCTTATCTCTTTTTTCTTCTTTTGTTTTTTTGATGCCGGTCCTCTCGTGGGCCCCAGCAAGCGGGCATAGTGGACCCGGATCACCTCTTCGAGGCGGCCAGCACTCGGAGGTCCATCTACGCTGTGAACGGGCACCGCCATGACCACGGCTGACTGGGAGCGATCGTGGTCATCGCGTGCGCAACCAGGAGCCCCTGTACGACTCTAGCTTTCGTGGCGAAGGCCCTTCGGAGGCCTCCCCCGCCTCGCCGTTGGCGCCGCCGCAGTGGCTTATGGAGGAGCCCACACCGCCGGCCGCGGTTTAGAGAACTGGAGGAGCACAACCGGAGCCCCCGCAATCCGGCATCCACCGGAATCGTCGTGGGCATTCGGAACCGAGACCCTTCACAGGATCTCCCATTGCCGGAGGATCCCGGAGGTCCCCTTGCGGGCTAAGGCTGTGGGCGGGGGAGCTGGCATCCACCCCCCTCCCCCTTTTTTTCTGCGGGATCTTTCGCTGACGATGCCGTCGGAGCTAGAAGGGGAGAGCCATCGCGAGGACGCGAGGGGCGTCTTCGTTGACTCCTTCAAGTCTGCCTGAGACCGCCGTGGGGGTCGATTGGGACCACCACCGAAGTCCCCTGCCGCTATCGGCTGTTGTTGCGTCGACTGTTGTCGCGGCAATCGTTGCTGCCGCCGGTGTCGCAAAGGGGCAACAAGGAAATCGTCGATGTCGTGGGAACCCCTCGGAGCGTTGTCGCAGGGGGCCTAGAAGGGAGATACCATGTCCGGACGGTGGCCTGGAACGACCCTCTCTGCTGCGCGCGCCGGTTGGTGCCACCGCCCAACTAATCCAAGTTCATGATGACTGCGAAGGGGGTCCGGCGTGGCCACCGTGCTTTGCGGCAACCGCCGGACTCAACATCGAGGTCGTGCACGGTGCTGATGGGGGTAGAAGGCAGCGGGTTTGTAGGGATGCTCAGGTAACTTACTTGGTTTCTCCTCTTCTTCTCTCGGCAGTGCGCTCGTCGTCTTCGAACGACTTGAGATGCTTTGCCCTGCTCAATCTCCCCCTTCCTTCCTTCTCTTTTCTGCTCGGAATCTCCTCTTTTCCTCCCCAACGCAGCCTCTTCTCCCTCCCGCGCGACCCCTTTCTTCTTCTTTTTATCCTGTCATTGCGCAACGTAGATCCAAATTGGAAGTCGCGGCTAGCCTTCCGTCCCGGCGCTTGCCACGTTCATCTCCTTCCCTTTTTTCTTCTTGCGCTCCAAAAAGTGAGAGTCACTGCTGGCATGTGGGGATTTCTGCCGCAAATGGCTCCTTGCCCTCCCTTTTTTCCTTGTTTTTTTTTCTTTTATTAACTCCAAAAAAAAATAGGGGACGAGGTCTGGAAGACCTTCCTCTGCTCCGCAGCTCCTTCCTAGATTACAGGGATCTGATTGAGGTGAACTTGCCGTGTATGAGACTGGTGTGTGGTGAATTGGCCGCAGCTGGCTACTTTTTTTGTTTTTTTTTATTCATGGAATATATATATAGAATAAATAGATATTTAAGAGCATGGATTTAAATGGGTTACGATCCTTCCAATTGGCTTTGGCGAAGGCATGGCATCTTTAAACAAAAATGATTAACTGATTGAGTTGGGATATTAATTCTCTCTATTTATTTTTAAATGAAATTGGGTGTCCACAGTTATATGGTAGTGAATGTAGGACAATAAAAGAAAAAATACTTCTAAAATAAGTGTTGCTAAAATAAGGATGTTAAGATGGATGAATGATCATACTAAATTAGATAGAATAAGAAACGAATATATTCGAGAAAATGTAGGAGTAGCGACATTTGTAGATAAATTGAAAGAGGGAAGATTTTAATAATTTGGACATATTAAATGTAGACCTAAAGAGACTTCAATTAGAAAAGAAGAAATTATTAAAATAATAGAAATAAAAAAAGACGTGGTAGACCTAGGATAACTTGGAGGAAAATAATTTAATATGATTTTTTTGATTTAAATATATCTGAAGAAATAACTTAAAATTGATGTGAGTGGAGAAAGAAATTCCATATGGTCAACCTCAAATAATTTGGGATTAAGGCTTAAGTTGAGTTGAATAGAATAAGCTTCTTACAAGGCCACGGGCCGGAAGTTGATGGAAAAGAGAAAACATATATTTTTGGTATCATATGTTACATTTTTCGTTGACCTCATGTTAGAAGATATTGGGAAATTGATAATCATTTTTTGTAAAGAATTTAATATTGTTTGAGTATCATAGAACTTTTTGTACAAGTATTAAGATTGGTAGATTCTAATAACAAGAATTGCATGAGATATATGCACAAAGCACTTGATATGGCAAGCTAAAAATAATAGAAATGCATCTAAAAGGTCGAAGAAGTAGCGAAAATAATTGATGGAAGATGAGACATAATATTATCCTATGATATTTATGTAACAAGTAATTATTGTGTTTATACATTTATATTTTTATTAGTTTAGATAAGAATTGATTGTATTTTAATTTGTCTAAGATATTTTTAAATCCTAGGATCTAATATGGTGGAGATGTGCGCAATGATGTTGAAGTTATGAAGTAACGATACATCTTGCAAGAAATTAGCAAGATAAGACAAAGATGGAGTTAGAAGTATGTTTAAACCTATATTTTTTTCATTTATTGCTTATATTTTGAGGTCTTATTCTAATGTTATTTTTGCTTTATGTGCACTTATGTAGGATGAGACATGGAGTTTATTTAGATCTTGATTTGAAATAATCATTTGACAGAGTTTGCTATAGGAAATGTAAGATTATTTTTTTATATAAAATATTAAATCATTAGAAGACATGATGTTTACATGTTTTGTTTTTCTTTAGTGCAGTTAAGTGGTGATATCAGGTAAATATTAAAGATGAGTGGAATCATTGGCTTCTATTGTTATTCAAATCAAGTCAAAGCTCAAGTTCTTTTTAATGCTAGAGGAATTAGAGTATATTCAGTCTGATCCACACAAAGAGTAGAAATAGGTTGTTATCTGCCAAAGTAGAGAAGTTGGTGTTCTATCATTACCTATGTTTTCAAGGCATCGCCTAGGCGACAAGGCACCCCCAGAGGGGGCAAGGCGATGGGCACCTAGATGTCCATCGCCTTAAATTACTATTTTATATATTTTAATAATAAATAATGTTAATTAAATGTCAATATCACATAATTAAGTTGTTTTGGAGTAAAAACAACTAGTTCTAATAGTTTATTTGACTATAAATTAACATTTTGATGAAGTAATAGTTAGGCTTAAATGATTTCTTAAGTGTTTACTAATAGTTAATAGAATTTAAATAGTAAAATTAACTAATTTGTCAAGTTATTTAGTCTATATTACTATACACTTTCACATTATTAATTGATTTGCATGGTGCCAAAGTTATTTTGCATCATTTTTACATATATATATTTTATTTTATCTATTTTACTATATAAAAAGGCGTCACCTAATGCCTCGCCTTATCACCAAGGCGGTACTGCATCGCCTTGGTCGCCTTGAAAACCTTGATCATTACAACATGAGATTGAGGATTAGAAGTATAAAAGAACATAAGAAATTATCTGAATAAATATTTTTCAAGATTTGTTGGTGGATCTTATCAGGCTAAGGCAGAAGCAAAAGTAAAAGCTGAGCCAGATACATCTGGTATTAACTTGGAATATTTATTCTAAGAGTAGCACCCATTGGTAGCCTGGTTGGAGGATAGAGGTGAGAGACCACCTCCTGAATACGACCAATGCTTGTGCTTGAACTGAAGGACAACTTGATTGTGAACCAGCTAGAGATCCATAACTTCAACAAGGTACCTAACCTGAGCCTGCAGTTGTTCCACCCTGGCTCCTTCAAAAAACATAAGAGAAGGCAGCCCAATACTGACCGTTTTGGGGGAATGTTTAAAAGCTTTAAAAAGATGTATCAACGTGGGACTAGTTTGCATATTAATCCACTAACACCTCCAGAACATTTGCAGGCCCAGGAAGATGAAATAACAAAGACAAGAAAATTGAAAGTCAAGAGAGCACTTGTGACTTGTGAGCCCAAACGGTTTTACTCAAGTACCTTTTTCTAGTAACAGTGGATCATATGTAGTTGCCAACACATGGCATAGAGGTACAAGTTAGACAGGTGCAACTCCTACGTTCTCAGAAGAAGGTTAACATGAAACAGAACATGATTTTCAAGAGGGCCAACATTAAGTGGTCGTCATCAAGCACAAAGTGATTAGGCACAAGTCAGAAAGGTGCAACTCCTACGTGCTCAGAAAAAGGTTAACATGAAACAGAACATAATTTTCAAGATGGCCAACATTAAGTGGTCATCATCAAGCACAAAATGATTAGGCACAGTGGGGTATTATCATGACTATCCAGGGTATTCTCAGTACGAGCTATTCTCAGTTGAGCAATGTGTTGCACCTACAGATGATATACTCAGAGTTCACAGAAATAACTCGATCACTTTTTGGATATGAATATGGGCCCATTATGACTTCACATTCATAGTTAGTATCGCATCGTCAAGACAATGAAGGGTCATGATGGTTATCGTGGCTTTTGATGTGTACTTGTATATCATTTGTACTCTGAAATTTAACAAATTACATGTTTGATATTTCATATTTACTTCTTGGATATTCACTTCCTTTAATGTTCTCATTGATAGGATCATCACCTGATTTTTTTTTATTCCTTGCTTGGGTGGGGAGATTGAATTATATCTTAGAGGAGTAAATGAAATTGCCCTACATGACTGTTCGGTTGGTTGATTTTCACCGAACAGACTAATTGACTATGTATTTGTGCTAGTTAAATAGAGACATGCTGTTTCTTGATCTATATTACATCTCAGAAGTCATTTCACATGCTATCTAGGAGGCTGCAGCATATTCTCGAACATGGAAGGGGCATTTGCAGAATTTACTAGGATATGCTCTATCAGTGTACTGTGTATATAAGATGATAAAGGTAACAAAATAATCGACTAGCAATGAGTACAATCTTATACTGTTTTCTGTATCATTTTGCTGATCAGTCTTTACTTTGTTCTTGACTAGCATAAAGAGTTAGTTACATATGTATATTATTTTGAGGGTAATGTTTAGTGCTAAATATGATTTTTTTCATTCTTGATGCAGTCCTTGCAGAGCGTTGTTTTTAAGGAGGTATGCTTTGTTAATCTGTAGATAATACTTTTTGACACATATCCCTATGCTTGCTTCTTGTTGATAATATGAGCACACCCACAAGTAGCATTTATCTTAGTTAATTTGCCTCAATGCATCATGTTAAAAAAAATTTTAATTCAATATATATACATCGATTATGTGCATTTTTTCTTCTGTGGCCTTGTGGTTGATGTTTATCGTTTTACCCTTTTATAGGCTGGCTCTGTAGATCCAGTGACGATGACTATTACTTTTTTCTTCCAATTCTTTGATATAGGCTTGGATCCTGCAATTTTGTCACAGGTTTGCTGTTCTTTCATTTATAATCTTTTTAATGATAAACTCACTGTTTATTCAGTGGCAGTTATTGTAGCTTATCTTTTTTGCAACACCTCAAAAAATATTCTGCTAAAAGGCAATTTTTATAGAGTCTAAGTATGATGTAACTGAGTAATTATATTAACCTCAAACACTTGGAGGTTTGAGCAAGGAATTTTTTTTAGGATCAGCAGCCTCTATTTGGAGGTGTGAAACCCAATTTGAGCAGCTTGGGGTGTCAGTTCTGATGATTATAACATTTTATATATACTACATGATTACTGGGCGTCCATCATCGTTGACATAGTTTTCAAGGCGATTAACATAGTACCTTTTTGTTGCTTAGGCGAGAAGACAAGGCGTTATGTGATGTCCATCACCAACGAATTATATATCGATAAATTAGCAAATATATGAGTGGCAAATACTACATAGAAAAGTTATAAATAGATATGTCAATATGTAATTCAATTAATAATATACAAGTGCATAGTTAATTAGACTTAATAGCATGAATACCTAATTAGAACTACTCAATTACGTTAATGTTAATACTTAATTAGTATAAACTACATGTAAATATCCATGAAATTATTTAATGCTAATTATTATTCTAGTGGAACATCTATTCATAATCAAATTCACTATCAGAACTAGGTAATTTTACTTCAAAATTCCTCAATTAAGTGATGTTGATACTTAATTAGTTTAATTATTACTAAATAGACAAAATAGAAGGTTAATTAGCTGCTCACCTATCCACCCCCTTGTCTTGACATGCAAGGGGTGCATTGTCGCCCAAGCGATGCCTTGAAAACACTGGTCATTGATTGTAGCTCACTACATGACTGGTACATAGTGATGTAACCTCAAAAAAAATTTAAAAAATTGCAAATCCTTTTTTTGACTTAGCATTGACTACCTGAAAAATATGTGATATTCCGTAAGAGTATTAGCTAGGTCAATGATATGTATAAGAATATAGATTGAGGTTGTTAGGTTCTTTAAATTTTATTTTAACCTCTCCTCATTGGACTTGCCAAAAACTGATGTTGATTACATCAAACTATCATTTGAATATCTTTGATTATCCGCTATAGCAATTCATGAAATAGAAGACATACATCCATGAAAATGAACACATGGGAGCAACGGCCCCATGAACTTGTTGGAATGCAAACAATTAGTGTTTTAAATTTAGTTTAGTTGAATTAAGATTGATTTGAGTTTGTTTGGGGAAGTGGATTTGCTTATGGGTTGTGATTTTCATCTTTGCTTATGGCTAGCTTCATCGGAAGCAAAAGATGCTTTGGCAGCAGGTCGTAGTGGCAGTGGCAAGGGGTGTGAACGACGATCAAAGGATTTGCAGGGGCTCTTTACCGGTGCCTATAGAGGATCCCAACGGCAATGCCAAAGGAAGTGAAGGGGCCTAATGGCGACAGCAGCACCTGAAGGAGGCGACGACTTTGGGTGGAACAGGGGACACAGGGATCCATGCTGGTCCTGGCAAAAAAAACGGCGGAGATGGTGAAGGCGCATGCGGTTGTAGCAACAGGAGTAACAGGTCTTGACAGCTATGGTGGATGTTGAGGACAGCATTGGTGGCTAGGGTAAAGGAGGTAAACGGGGTAGGCGCCCTTTCCTTCCTCTTCTCCATCCTCCCTCCACCTCTCTCTCTCTCTCTCTCTCTCTCTCTCTCTCTCTCTCTCTCTTCCCTCTCTCCCACACGATGCTGCAAAAGGGGTATTTATATAGGCGGGTTACTCTGAGGGGCTCGGCTCCTCCAAGAGCCAGTTATGTAAACCTCAACAACTTCCCCCTTTGCTGGTGCTCTTCAGTGGAATAGATATGGCCCTTGCGATCCCGTGACCTATCCAGGGTAGGTTACGGTGCCAATGGGATATGCTTCCAATTACCTTGCCATTGTCGGATGTTCAAGTAGGCATCCAACACCATCGATGGTAGCCCGGTGCCTGTTGGGAGTCTATCGGGTCTTTTGTTGTTTCATCGCTCATCCTGTGGTCCCCCGAAGCCCCTCCTCCGATCATGGTTGGGCGGCTGGGAGGTTTAAATAGGAATCCTCTTGACCAGGGGCAGACTCCCCTGTTTTGTAGGAGCTTTCCGGCTTTGATCCCGATCCTCCGATGACATCGTAATCCTTTGTTGCTAAAGAATAGGATTCTCCGATTATGTATCACACTCGGATGCCTCATAGGACATCCCTTGGATGGAAACAATTCTTTTTTTTTTGTTGTGTGGGTCCACATTTCCTACAGTCAGGGGAGTCCCGTGGGTTCGTGGCTCCTACTGGGGCAAGATGATCTGTCATGGATGTCTATTTTTATTAATGTTATCAAGCTACACTCCAGCTGGGCTTGGGTCTCCGAAACAGCAAGGAGCTGGCTTGGGTTTAACGAGGGAGCCAGACATTGAGGTTCTGGCTTTGAAGGGACAATGGGCAGCATAGTGGGCCCTCGATCAGGCCCATAATTGCTATGAACAATCGGCCAGCATTACCTTCAACATTGATTGTCGATGCCCCCCCCCCCCCTTTTATGTGAATAAAAATTTTTCCAGTCCTAAACCGGAAATGGGTCTGTTTTTAGGATGAACAGATGGCCTATTAAGTAAGGCAAACATGGGCTTCCCAACCAGGATGTTAGTTGGGCTAACAATGGCATCAAAAGTAAGTCATTTTGAAGTTAAATCACAGAGTAATGGGCACAAAGAAGTGGGCTAGATTTGACAAATAAATCGGCTCATTTGTACAAGAAGAGCTGTGCAGTAGGCATGAGGAAATAGGACCTCTCTTTATGGATTGGCATTGAAGTGGACTTCGATTGGGTCAAATATGAGACTTCGAACATTTTTTTTATTGGAACATCAGAAGGGAATGAGAAATGGACCAATTACAGCACCTACTTCTTTCTTTAAATCACTCCACTGTATATATATTTCTTTAAAATTTCAGGTGTCAACACATAGGTTCAGTGCATCACCCCTTGGAATTTCACTCTTTTTCTTTCAATAGAGACGAGGGACTTATTAAATTTCTGTTCTTTAACAGCTGAACAACCGCAAGTGAGAAATGGAATGTGCACTAGTGTGCATAGGCTTTAAAGCTGGTATGGACTCACCTTGCCACTTGCAAGAATTTAGGGAGAGCCAGACGCAAGCAAGAAAATGGAATGTGTGCCAGCGTGCTCCGCCTTTTAAGCCTCCACTTGCTCGGCGGCTCGGCCTGCCAATCTTATCTGTGGGAAATACCTGTGGAGGGTATTTGTTGACTCTAAATTTTTATACACAAATATTCTTGATTCCCTTCTTTCGATGCTGAGCTGGTAGCAACCATATAAACATCAGAACCTGTCAGATGCATATAAATCTAGAAGCAAGGAATTAATCACCTAAGCAACTCACAAATATGAGTTCTTTGACAACTTTATTGAGGAGAAACTTGTCCTTGATAACAAGTCCCCTTTGTCTAGTTTATGTTTAGAACCACCTCCTCACATCTAACAAGTGAAATGCAGATTCTATTTGTGTGGTTTCTTTCCTTTCTAGAACTTGAGGTTGGATCTGCTTGGGCCTTGGGAACTTGTTCTGTTCCATTATGTACAAGTTTACAAGGCACTTGACAAGTTGGAGAACGTTTTTTTAGTTAGCATTCATATCTTAGTTTATGTCCATTTGCAATTTTGAAAAATACCATATTGATGTTCCTATTTTGTTGTTAAATTCTCCTCATTTCTTTTTCTGATGGCTTCCCTGGTGGTCATTATGTTTGATAATATCTAGTCAAATTCATTGTCATCATCATATTTTGTTGAGTTTCTCATGACAGATGTTTGTGGTTCTCAGAGAAGCCATCTCTACAACATCAATCAGGTGGTTGGGTGCTCATGATTATCTGTCACTTATGTTACAATCATTTCCAAAATCATAGGTTTGTTGTCTGCGAGGAAAAAGGTAATTAGTTAGTAATGGGTAATATAAAAGCATTGTCTTCTATGGAGAACAGATGACAAGAAGACTACATGGGAATACTATGATATAGAAAGGAAATAACTGAGATGGGTGAAAGGACCTAGGCATTCAAGGAATCTTGAAAGTTAGAGATTAGGCAGTAAGGCAACTGCCTAAGCCTTGCTTAAAGTAGCACTTTTGGCGCTTCATTGAAAGTCTAAAATTGTATATGATTCTACCATAAAATGCATATTCTTGATATTCATAGATTTTTCGGCATAATACAAAATTTCAACAATAATAAGGCACTGAAGTTAAGAATTACATGATCTTAAATATACAAATGTAACAAAAATGAACAGGAAAGAAGCTTATTGTTGTCAAGTTTGGATGTTGAACAAGTTATGAATTACTCTCCTGCTTATTGGTCTCTAACTCCCTGCACATCTGGTTGAGAAGGGTCAAGGGAGCAGCAAGCATCTATTTGTGTGTGGTGGGGTTGGATGGAGAGCAAGAAGTTAAGTGCTGGGGGGATCCCCCCCCCAAACAAAAATATCTGAGGCCAAGTGTGGTAAATAAAATAATGTCTGGTTCATGACTCAATTCATTTGAAAGCTTTTCCTCATCTAAGGATTCCAGATCAAACAGATGCTATCTAATATGGTTTTGTTACTTCCTTTGGTATAATACTGTCGCTAGTCACGCATAGATCCATTGCATATGTTATAGGCATTGAAAATTTGCATTTTTCTCCATGAGTTTATAATTTTGTCATATTTGTTAATTTGTCTTGTGTTAAAGGCTTAAAGCTTACATCCATTGCATATGTTATGCCATACTCATCTCATGTTTTTATGAGATTTTGCAAGACCCATTTGAAATTTAAGATGCCTTAGTTAAGTGATTATGAAGCCATTTAACATGAATGTCCATGATGATTTGCATGATGGTTTTTTCTTCTGCTTTTTAAATGTCTTGAAGAAGTAACAGTTTGCATTAAATGTACATTTTCAGTATGTTTCTTTGATATTCATTGGGATGTTGATCGTAATGTCAGTCAGAGGGTTCTTATCAAATCTCATGAAGGTGAAAACGTTATAACCATTCTATTTACTCTTTTTTTTCATTTTTTTGCCTATTGAATGTGATTTCCGATTGGATGTCTTCTGCTTCCTTTTCCAACGTTCATGATTTTAATCAGTTGTTACCTTGTTGTTGACAGGGAAAGTGTTATGCAATACCATTGTTTACCATTGATCAACATGGAGAACATAGATTTTAAAATAAAGCAGTTGATTCACAACATGTTTTCTTTTAAACTGCGTGAGGATATAATACTGAACATGCACTTAAAATAGTTGTAAAATGCTCCTTCTCACAGTTCGAGCAGTTACTTTTTTTAAAGCAGGTTTCTCATCATTGCTTTTCAGAGTTGTTAGGTTTCTGACCAAGGAAGACCAAATTGAGGATTGAGAGCAGGTTGGCCAATCCGGTTGATCAGGATCTGATCTGGAGCTGATTTATGCTAAAGAATTCAGAAAGTATCAATAAGTAACGAAAATGTAGAATTTTGTATATTATCATTGTAAACAAAATATTATTCGAATTTTAGGATTTAGATTTCTTATATAGTACGGACATATCCAGCTCAAGCATTATATTCGAATACATATTATTTATATTCGTGGGTTCCTTGCAAAATAGGCATTTGTTCTGAGTCAACAAAACCTAGATAATATTCTAGATCATCTTGATTTTAAGACTGGTAGATATATAGTTGGAGCCCATAGATGATGAGTTCAATGGATATTATGGTTTTGATTCTGCAATAAAAATTTATAGTAGAAGAAAATAGGGATAGTCTAGGATTAGATTATATGGGCCATTTGGAAAATTTAAGTTTTCATTCGGGATCATGGTTTGTCAGATCCACCAATGCGGATCAAGACCAGCCAATCCCTAATTTGGATAGGTAGATGCTGACCTGATTAGAAGAGGAAGCCGATCAGGTTAAATTTCTTCTATGATTGGGCTAGATACAACTGGTTTCGCCTAGACTGGTCATTTCTAAATAAATTTGGGGCCAATCACAGTGGTATTGGGTCCTCCCAGCAATTGGGGGCAGCAGCCGCTGCCACCCTATTCTTCCTTGCCTTCTTAACAAGTGGGAAAGTTGGGTCATATCATGTATCTGGACCCATTAAAAAGTGGATCTGCCAAAGACCTGATTTTTCCTTCTCTGCCCGTTTAGGGCAAGGAAGAACAGGACAACAGTGGGCACTGACCTCCACAGTTGGGAGGCACCAAACAGTGATGATTCTGACCGCCTGTCTAATTGCCATTGATCAATTAGGTTCTGTTTTCAGTGTTGTTCTTGCATTTTCACTTTTGTAGAACCAATCCTGGACCATTTTCTTTTCTTTTGGTGGATTAGGCAATTCAGCCTATCTGGAGCCAATCCATGGGCCAGTCCTGACCCAAAAATTCTTGTCTGAATTCAAGGGCTGATCCCATCCCAAGAATTCTTGTCCGAGATATTCCGTAGGACTGTTGCAATATCAACATCAAAGTACTATCTGTTGCATGTTAATTAAAATGCAATGGTTCTATGTTGGGTCACTCCCTGATGAGGTAATTTTTATATGTTTTGGTTTCCATCAATATTATTGAATAACTTATTAAATTAACAAAAAATAATTTTATATAATAAAAAGAAATAAGTGAAACTGTAGAGGTTAGTAATCATGAACTTCAAACAACAATAATTAAGTAATTAATATTTATATATAAGTATATCATAAACTAGTATAAGTAAATAATAAATAATTGAGAGTGTAAGGTGAAATAAAGGGAGCTAGTTTGAGAGCTTTGAGAATTGTGGAGCTTAAGAGAGAGAACATGAGAGAATTGTATGCATAGAACGTATAGAGAGTGAGTCCCCTTCATGGCCTTACCTATAGTGCCCAAGGGGGCTGATGATGCTGGATATGTTCCCAATGGCTGCCCAACTAGCCTTTGTCATGCTCCAGACCGATTCGCCACAACCAATTGGATCCATCGTGGTATGTGGATCAGGAATCTTGGAGTCTGATCTGATCGGCCAATTCTGCCTGATCCAATCTGTTCTGGCCTTCCATGTTTTTGACCAATAATGAACTGTTTCATGCAAATACCTGAAGGTAATGTTAGCCAACTTTGGGTTTGACTTATCTATTTATCATCCTCTTGTTGAATATATAATCATCTTGAGCTAGTTTCATCCCTTTCAACCTCTGATTTTACACTTCCACCCTCATCTCCCTTGCTTCATTTTTTGGAATTAGATGATATGGCCTTTCATCAAGGTAGAAACATATACAAGCATGGTGCAGCCAAAAGGAAAATCATTGTAGAGAAAGAAACGATAGGCACATCAACATGATGTTGTCCATGAGATGAGACACGAAGAAAAGAAAACGAGAAATCTGGGGACATTAAAGATTGAATTCAACTTCACCTTCGAACTAATTCCAAATTATTTTGGGTTGGCCATATGAATTTTTTTATCTACTCATGTCAATTTTAAGTTATTTCGTCAGAGATATTTACCTTCTTTTTGGTTTGTTTAGGTCCAGTACAACATTTTTTTGTTTCTACTTTTCTACTTTCAATTTATCTACAATTGTCATTATTCCAACATTTTATATAACACATTCGTTATGTATTCTTAATTATCTAGTGGAACACTTATCTATCTTAACATTCATATGTCTATAACACTTATTTTGAAAGTGTGTTTTCCTTCATTATTCAACATTCACTATCATAGTGTCATACAATATTATAGGTTTTATAGATACATGATAATTTTTTTTCAACTTCAATGGATTCTTATGATCACTTTTTTTAAGACTCATGTAGTCAATCTTTACTTCATCCATCTTATTTTAATTATATGGTTAACATCCTGACCACATTCTATCTTTTCATATGATTGAACCTATTTAAACTAGATACTTTAAGATAATATTGCTCCATCCAAACTAATTCTTCATTTTTCTTTTTGTCTTTTATCAAATTTATATTACATATATTTTGTCTTATTTTTACTTATATTGAAACCTTTAAACTCTAAAATAGTTCTTTAAAATTTTATTTTCCTATTAAAACTTTCTTGTGTCTCATCCATCAATACAATTCCATCTACAAACATCTAGCATGATTTATGCTATCTTGTATGTGTTTTATTAATTTATCCTTAACCAATGTCAAAAGGTTACGACTTTTTGCAAGTCCTTGGTGTAAGCCAATTGAAGTGGAAAAAATCTTTTGTTTCTCCTTCAATTGTGTAAAAACTAGTGGTTACTACATCATAAATGCCTTACAATTTGTATAAATCTAACAGACACCACATTTTACTTGAACACTCAACATAAAACATCTCTTGGAAATCTATCATAAGCAACTTTTATATCAATAAGCACCATATATAAATATTTCTTTGTCTTGATGTTTCTTCATTGGACTTCTAATAAGAAAAATAGCTTCCATTATAAACTGATTAATCCAATTTGTGGAGCATAAAAACTAATTTTTACTAATTATATCTTTTTTATAATTATTTTTATAAGTATAATCATATTTCTTATTCTTTTCACTAACACTTCTACATTATTTAATGACTTATCAAAAATGATATCTACTCCATTTCATTTCTCATATATCATAGTTTATAACTTGTATTTCTTAGTTTTTGTGTTTCCTCTATCTATTTGGTTCCATGAATGCAAGTAATATTACCTTTTATTCTCTTCATACTAACATACTATCAACAAGTTTCGTTAGTTTTTCTATAAGGGGCCCAATATTCTAAATACTTATTCTAATCATTCTTTCAATCATAGCTTTCTTTTATTTCTTACATTAATAATGTCTATTTAATTTTAAGTTTGTTTTAATATGTATATCTTGTTCTGCTCTATGAATTAGTTTTTTTATCCATACCTGTTCTTGATGTGATAACTCTAGCTTATACATTATATCTTTGCATTTATGTCACCCATCACATGCAGGGAATTCCCTCCACCTTTGTTGTTTGTACACTCGGACTGCTCAGTGCAGCATGTCATAAGAAGAAAATATCACATTGTTTATATTAATTGAATCCATATCATGAGATGTGGCAATATTTTTTACATTGGTCATCACCTACCACATATGTCTTCTTTTATCCGAACTTGGAACTGACAAGGCACAAATAAACTTGAAGGTGGAGTTAACATTGAATGTTCTTGTCTTATCAAATTAAGATGCTTCCATATTATCTTAGAAATTTTTATGTTGCTTCCTGTGAGCTTCAATATGATGCTTGAAGATCTTTGGGATGTTTCTGATGATGCCATTATACAACGGTGGAATCATATCTATGTAGTGAGAAGCATGAATTTTCTAGGGTCCTGTTTCATTTCAAATTGGTGATCAGCTGTGGATGAAAGTAATACTCACAATTGTCTTCTTGCATGAAAATTTTTAGCTACAGATAGTGATACCAACTTTTCTCGAGCAAGCCTGAAGTATTGTGTTCCCCATAATATTCATTGTTGCTTATCTTGGAAGCTTATATTTGAAGATTGTGGTTGGAAGCATAAACCAAACCAATTTGTATAATATGTTCCAAGACTAAAATTTTACTTCATACAAACTGGTTTACTGCTTTTGAGCAAAAATGTGCTACCAACAGGATTGTTCCGTGGTTGACAGCCTAGAATTGTAAAGGCTGGTCATTTCTGTTGTCATTGCAAATTCACGAACTTTTTACTTAGATTGGTCAAGTCCTGAGGAGTACAAATAAAAAGTAAGATAGCTGGACGAGTACAAATAAAGAGTATGACAGAAGACCATTTATATGTCTTCTTTTGCACTATTAGAGAAATCCACCTAGATCTCCTAGAGAAGGGCAAAGGGAACAATGTTCTTTCACCTACAGCAACAAGCCAACAAGAAGGTTTTCCTTTCTAAAGGAGAGTCTCTCCACAAAGGAGGAAAGCTGCTCCATATCATGGAATGCAATCTCTCGAGATTTTCCGAGAATCTCTATCTCTCCATGCCTCCGAAAAATGTGATCACCATTACAAGATTTATATAAATATATACAACTCAACTCAACTAAGGCCTTTATCCCAAATTACTTGGGATCAGCCATATATATTCTCTTTCTCCACTCATGTCGATTTTGTGTTATTTCTTCAAAGATATTTAAACCATCTAAATCATATTGAATTACCCTACTCCAAGTTAACTTAGGTCTACCACGTCCCTTTTTTGTTTCTGTCATTTTAATATTTTCTATCTTTCTAATTGGAGACTCTTTAGATCTACGTTTAATATATATTTATATAAATCTCATGATATGGATTTATATAAATATATATTAATTTTTATTTTTTATCATATGTTGAAGACTCCAGCTGTAAGGCTCCATATTAATGCATATTGCTTATGTCATTCATATTATCTTTCATTCTTTTTTCTATTATTAATTCAGTTAGATGAGTTTATGAAGTTTCCACTTGTTAACAACTCTATTGTTGAATCTATCCAAAGTCTTATCTAGGTATTGTTGACCCATTTCTTCTATAATTTATAAATTTAGATTTTTATATGACCATTAATAAAAGTTATTTAAATTGTCACACAATCTCTAAATTTTTAAGGATATATCTTCTTTTGATATTGCTGGAGAAAAAAACTTAGATCTATGTCAGAACCTATTGATGTATCTCTTATTGACAATGATTAGCCTTCCTATATGTCTTGATTCCTCGTCAACTTGTCCAGTCTTGGTTCTCAAGTCTCATGTTACTTTTCGTAGAGATTATTATATCATTGTACACTAACATGCTGAAATCTAATCTCCCGAGATTTCGCGAGAGCTCTCTGAGATCTCTCTAATCACCACAAGGCGAAACCGTGATGCAAGATGGCAATCCTTGCTCCATATACAATATTTCTCAACTGAAAGAGGACACATTTATAATGAAACTTTGTCTGTATCCTTCTCGTTGTCTGAGGATGTTTTGCTTTAAGTTGAACATCACTGAACTTTTTCTATTTGCAGTTCTTTTTTGCTGTTTCAAGAGTTGGAAGTGGGTCATCAACTAATGTTGTGCTTTTCCTCTCGGAAATAATGGGCATGTATTTTGTATCTTCAATTCTTTTAATAAGGAAAAGTCTAGCAAATGAATACAGGTATATTCTGATCACTGAAATTTTGTATTTTTTTCTTTTCTGTAATGGCATGTTATCGTGCTTTCATATGTTGAAAATTTTTAGCTTTCATGCAGCCATGCCATTGGTTTTAAATGCCTCCATGGCTTATTTATTTCTTGAATATTGCTGAAGCATTGGACAATTGTACTCCTCTGACCTTGGCAGTTTTACAATGCCCTCACAAATTTCAAGTTCCAATTTAAAATTTTTATGGTGGTAACAGCCTTATCCCATTCCCTTATAGTCAACTGGATTAGGAGTGTGCATGGTTCGTTTTGGTCTAATTTGAGGCTTTTTTTTTTCAAAACCGAACCTAACTAAACCAAGTGTCCAAACCGAATGGAATCTGACCTGTTCAATTCAGTTTGTGAAAAAAAATAGTTATTTACTTATATATGCTTATTTTTAATTATAAATAATTAAAATAAATATTATTTTATTATAAAACTGTTTATATATCATTTTTATTGACAATGTCATAAAATTTTAATTAAATCGGTTTTGGTCTAGTTTGGAAGATCTCTGTTGGCGTCCAATTTTTACAAACAAAAAAAGGGGACAATGGGGCAGGCCTAGGAGCAGGCCGGACAGCCCACAGTTCAGCCAAATTGGGCCCAATCAGGGGCCCATGTATGTCCAATCAGAACCCATGATTCTATCTTAAATTTGGGCAAATTTCCTCCTAAGATTAGGCCCAGCGCACAGCCCACAGAAGCTTGGGCCCACGGCCTCCAGGTGGCTCATAAACCAGTGAAATTGGCCCATGAAAGAAGCCTGTGCGCAGCCCATCTTTAAGGCCACCTGCGACCTAGTGTGAACATGCCACACTGGCCCTCCTGCCACCTCACCTGCCAGGTCACCATGCCCAATTGATGGTGTGGGGAAGCTGAGGGGACTGGTCAACATGGGGAACCTCAAAGGGTCAGTCAAATCTTTAATATCCTTGGACAATTCAAGGATTAAAGAGAGTTTAAACACATAGAAGAAGGTGAAGGAGGCATCTGTACGTACTCCCCAGCTGCCCCTTCATCTCCCCCTCATCTCCTATAAAAAGAGGAGGACGCCCAAGAGAAAAAAAAGGCTGAAGGACGCCGACAGGCTGCTGCACCTCTGCCTGCTGCTGTACGTCTGCACCTGCTAGCAGCCAAGAGAAGAAGAACAGAGCTGCTGCTGCTCTCCTCCTGCCCACGTGCATACCTGCCAGCGGCCAAAGAAGAAGGAAAGAAGAAGAGAAGAAGAAAAGGTAGGGACATACACATAGTAACTATGTAGCCCTTTAAGGGCACCCCTTCCTCCTCTTCTAAGTTCTCTTCTCAACCCCTCCAATGGCCTAAGCCGGCCTTCATCGTCATTGACAACCCATGGCCCAAACAAATTGGTTCCTATCAGCCCCTGTTCGGACCACCTAAAAACCCATTTCTGCCCCATTGTTGGCCCGCTGAGCAGAGCTATTACAGGGCCTGTTCAGTCCTCTAAAACCGGACCTCAGCAGGCCCCTGCCCGGTCTCCAAATCAGACCCCCTACACAGGCCTCAACCGGTCCCCAAATCAGACCCCAATCTGATCCCTGCCCAGCACCCGAACCAGGCCCTTGAAATGCCCCTGTGCAGGCCCATTTCGGCCATCTGGGCCCACCTGAACAGCTTCCAATCTGGTCCCTGTCCAGTAACCGAACCAGGCCCTTGAAACGCCTCTGTGCAGGCCCATTTCGGCTCATTTAAGCCCCATCCAGAACACCCCAAAACAGGACCACTTCGGCTCCTTTGCAGCCAGGTTCCAGCCCCATTGAGGCTCAACCCATGGCCCTTTCACGGGTTCAGCCAGCTTCCCAAGAAGCCCCATCAACAGCTCCCTTATAGCAATGCAAAAGAATGAAGAAAAAGGTCCCAGCAGCCCCCTTGTGGCTTGTACCGGCAAAGAGAGAGATGAACCTCGACGGCCCTTTCACGGGTCCAGTTCTTCCCTCAACTCATCAAGGGAGAGATGAACCTCAACGGCCCTTTCATGGGTCCGGTTCTTCCCTCAACTCATCAAGGGCGGGGTGAACCTCAACGGCCCTTCCACGGGTCCGGTTCTGCCCTCAACTCATCAAGGGCGGGATGAACCTCGACGGCTCTTTCACGGGTCTGGTTCTCCCCTCAACACACCAAGGGAGGGATGAATCTCAACGGCCCTTTCACGGGTCCGGTTCTCCCCCCAACACATCAAAGGAGGAGTGAGCCTCAACAGCCCTTCCACGGGTCCGGCTTTCCCTCCTAGAAGCTGTCCTTTCAAGCTCAAGCAAAGATCGAAGCTCGGCTTTGAACGCCGATGGAATGGACCGGCCCGAAGTGGCCTTCAAAAAAATAAATAAAAAAATCAGAACGCGAAAGCAATACTTAAATTAAGGAACTCCACCTTGGACGAGGGCGCGGGCATGTTCCCGTAGCCGTCGATCCGGACGGGGGCGCGGGCAAACTCCCGTAGCCGTCGATCCTTCCCCCAATTTTCGCTAAGTCACCGACTAGCCTTATTGGACGGGTAAACTTCACCAAGTTAGAAACTTGCCGGCATGTCGTCGTAATGCCGAAATTTTTCTAAACCGGTGAAGAACCTAAGTTGGGGGAAGGATCACCACTCATTGTACTCCATGTACTCCAACTTTCAATGAATGAAACTTTGATGTTCATATCGATGCATGAAGCTGGGCATTCAAAGGTGGCCCGATGGGTCGGAGGCGATGCAAACCGCCAAACTGAAAATAATAAAAACCAAAAACAAAAAATCAGAAATCTGTAATTCAAACAGCAAACTGGTTTCAAACAATCTGGAAATAAACAAAGTAAATCAGGTTCTGAAATGGGATTCCCCTGCCACACTTGCAGACCTTCATGCAGGCCTTTCTCTTACTCCCTATTTGGCCCACCTACAGGTGCCCATAACCGGCCTCCAATCCAAGTCTGGCCAGCTCACGTTCAGCCACCTGGGAAGGCCCACCTGCAGGCATCAAACACCCCCTGCTCAGGTCCCAAAACAGGCCTGATCGGTCCACCTGCAGACATCCTACAACCGGTCTGCGTTCAGCCCACAACCAGGCCCACAACCAGGCCCATTTCCAGACCTACCATCAGGCCCATAACCGCCCACCTGCAGGCCCAGGTTAAGCCCATATCCGGTCCCTATCTGACCCGGTTTAAACTACCCGCAAGTACCCCAATCCAGGCCCATGGATAGCCCCTGTCCGGCCCACCTGCTGGCCCTTTCTACAGGCCCAGTCTGAGCCCACATATCAGGCCCAAAGTCTGGCCCTTGCTCAGTCCAATTTGACCCATCTGCAGGCCCACTAAGCAGACCCAGAACCTGCTCCTAAGACCTGCGGCAAACAGCCCCTCTGCAGCCCCATCCAGAACACCCCTACACAGGCCCCAATCGGTCCATTCAAAGCCATCTGAACAGACCTCTTAAGCAGGCCCGAAGCTGCCCTTGTTCAGCCCATGTTCAGGTTCCAGAACTGATTCCTGATCAGCCCTTTGTGCAGGCCCATTTTGGCCCACCTTAATCCATTCACTCCAGCCCCTTTGCGGCTCGGCGGAATCCCAAATCAGTCCCCAAGTGAAAATCGGATCTCGGTTACACCTAGAGCATAGAAATTTCAGATTTAAGACTAATCTGTAAACACATCCAAATCAGGTTTTGACAATCTGGAAATTCATTTAAAATTCACAGAAACCTGCCCAAATAAATCAAACCCGCAGGGAGATCAAATAAACAACATTCCAAACACCCAAAATGTGTCAAAATCAACTCAAAACTAAAAAAAATAATTTAGAATCTGAAAATTCAGAAAAAAATCAATCAAACCAAAACCCCACAATGTTTTAAAACGCTTCAAACACATCTAAACTGAAATCAAAATAAAAAACTTGAACCAATCAAGTCCAAAATTAAACAAATCAAAACTAAACCAAAACAACAAAACCAAATCAATCAAAACAATTGATTCAAACTCAAACCCTCAAAACCGACTTTCAAGTCGATCCAAAATTTAACCAACAAACAAATAAAATAAATCCGAACAAATCGGTTTGCATCTCATCGGACCCAAAAGGCCGCTGCCCTTTTGAGTTCTTTACTTTTTGTGGATGTGCACGTCTCCAAAAACATGTTGCCGCGACGGTTAATCAAAGGCGTTCGAGCCGTTGCTCGATGTAAGTTAACGCCGGATACTCGCACCATCCGGCGGAGAAGGGTTAAAAAATGAAATTTTCAAAGAACCCGAACCTCGGTTCTAATATTTTTTAAACTATCACCGGACTACCTAATATTTTTAGGTATCATCTATTTTCCTAGACAAGTCCGTGTTATCGAAAAATGTCTTTCTTTCTAAAAGAATAGACGACGTAAAAAAGAGGTTCACACAATCTCCAAGACTCCAACCTTAATGCATCATCAAGGATAACATTGTTAAGAATGAAATTTAATTCTTTTTTACAGCCGCCCCTTTTTTGCTTTTGATGGCATAGACACAGGTTCCATTGGAGTATTCATTTCCTTCTTGAACAAGGATTAGAAATTGATGTAACCTCAAAAATCTCTCACATTTAAAGATTTTGGTTTTGGAAATTCATTTTCCTTTTTGATTTGAATTAGATTAGATTTGATTTGACCTTAGTATTGACTTTGTAAGAAAATAGATGGTATTCCATAAAAGTACTAACTGGGGTCAATGATATTATAATTTGAGGTTGTTAGGTTCTTTGAAATTAATTTTGACCTCTCCCCGTCGGATGGTGCGAAGATCCAACGTTAATTATATCGAACTTACTCGAATACCCTTGATTAATCGTCATAGCAATCCATGGAAATAGAAGACAATACATCCACAAAAATAAACATTCATAGGAGAAAACATCCCCATGAACCTGATGGAATGCAAGCATTTGATTTGTTTTGAATTTAGTTTGGTTTTGATTAAAATTGATTTGAGTTGAATTGGTTTGAATTTAGTTTGAGTTGAATTTGATTGGTTGAACTTAATTAAGTCGTTTGAGTTGCTTATTGATTTAAGTTTGATCCAATTTGAATTTGTTTGTTGATTTAAACTTGGTTTGAGTTTGAGACAATTGGTTTATTGTTTGATTCATTGATTTGAGTGGGATTTGGGTGGAATTTAGTTCCGGTTTTGATTAAGAATCTAGTGTGAACTAAATTCGAGAGTTCTGTTGTGACTTTTATTTTGTATGTTTGCCTGAGAATTTACAGATTCTGCTTACAGATTTGATTAGGTTTTTGAGCTTGATGGTTGGCTGAATTTAAGTTGTTTAAAATTTGGTTAACATTTCAGTTTGGATTGATTAAAGCTCTTCAATTAGTTTAGCTTGAACCCGGCTAGCATCTGTTGTGATTAAGATTTGATTTGTTGTTTTAGATTAAGATTATCTTCAGATGTTGACTTCTTTTGTATTTTACTTGGCACAGGTTCTGTTTTGGATTTTAATGAGGTTTGTGTCTTACTTGAATATGCTTTGATTTAAACGAGGATTTGGGTTGCAGATCTTAGGTTTTAATTTAAGATTGACAGGTGATCGTTGTGAGTTGGATTAGATTACAGGTTTCTTGAAATGTGTTGATTTTTATGAGTTCAAGAACTTACAGGTTAAATTTTGTTCAAGTGATTTGATTCATTTTATCTTCCGGTTGAATTTTGATTGAGAGTCTCTGTTTGTTTTAAATTAATCGTGCATTAATTATCTGGACTTTTAATTGGAGTTGGGTTGATTAAAATTAAAACTTATTGTTATGTTTCAGACTTAATTTTACTGTTAAAATTTCAGATTCGGAATTTGTTATGGTATCCAACCGTGGGATTTATTTTAGTTAGTTTTTTTTAGCCCTGTTATGGTTTGATTCAAATTGATTTGGAAAGGTTTGTTTTTTGAACAGGTTGGGGTTCCTTTTTATGTTCAGTGAATTGATTTATTGTTTTCTGGCTTTTGTTTTGAGTTCAAGCTTTATGTGCCCAGACTTCTGTAAATCTTATAGATTTTGTTCGGGGCATAGGTTTTATGATTTAATTGTTCAGTTTCTTAAGAGGTTTGATATGGGAAATTTGATTTGTTCATGAGTTTGGGTTGATTGCCTGCAGGCTTCAGGTCTAGATTATGTTTTAAATTTCAGTTTCCAAATTTTAAACTTTCAGATTTGTATTTCTGCAGATTTTACAGGTTTCGGTTTCTTGTTTTGAATATGAAGTTCAGATTCCTTTTTTTGATCTCCTGCAGATTTTGATTTCTGATTCTACATGTTTCAGATTCTTTTAAATTTCAGATTTCAGACTTTCAGTTGCAGGTTTGGACTTCAGGGTTTAAGATTTCAGATTTTTAAATGGCGGTTCTGCACATAGATTCAGATTTCAGATTTTTTTGTTTTGTTTCAGATTTTATACATTCTCATTTCCAGATTTGGCGTTTTTTTCCAGATTCCTCTTCTCTTTTTTTAGATGATAGATCCCGGATGTTTTCAGTTGCAGATTTTACATTTCAAAATTTTCAGTTTCCAGATTCCAGGTTTTAATGACAATCACAGATCCAAATTCAGATTTAAATTACAGACCTGTATTGTTTTAGGTTCAAAATTTTTTATCTCGGTTTCACAGGTTTAAGTTATAAAATTTCAGATTTTTTTACAGTTTTTTCAGATTTCAGGTTTCCAGATTTTAAAATCTTTCAGTTTTCAGATTTTATGGTGATTCCGTACAGGACAGATTTGGGTTTCAGCTCTTGGTTCGCTCCAGATTTTCAGAACTTCAAACTTTCAGATTTTGACTGATTCTTATGGTTCGAATTTGTTCAAATGTGTGATTTGTGAAATTAGATTTCTGTTTGCAAATCAGAACTAAATTGGCCAGAATTCAAACTGGATTCAAGGCATTTGATTACTTACAGATTCACTTTTTTTTTAAGTGCTTTGCATCCCATCGAATCAATGAGGTCATGACTCCTTCAATGATATAGATCAGAAGTACAGCTTCCTGAATGTCCTTCTTTTGACGTTCACGGTCCAGAAAATACAACTTTACAACTTTGACCTGTTTTGAGAACACCCTTTGCTCAAATCTTGATGAATACAGTGTCTGTCAATCTTTGAATGGAATACACCCGGTCTTACACAGACTTATGGGTATTTCTCTTCACTTTTTTTTCCTTTAACTTCATTAGTATATAATCGGCTTATTGGCATGTTGGTCATGCACGGCCTCATATACCTTAATGAACACGGTATGACATTGGGGTCATTTGACGACCTTTGTATGTCTACCTTAAAAAAGTTAAAGGGAAGGTTTAGAACCGATCCACAAATTCTTTTAAGTTTAGCCAAGACCATGTGGCGGGTTTTTAGCCGGCCAGATGCTCGCCTCGGTTTGTAAAATTAACTTAGTGGATTTTCATTTAATTTATGTTTATGGTTTGTTTTATTCTTATTTTTGAATTATGGGTCAATAAGCGTGCTTAAAAGCCGGCTTATTGCTTTCCTATTTATTTTGATTCTTTTAAATTATGCCGAGACCATGTGGCGGGTTTTTAGCCGGCCAGATACTTGCCTCAGTTTGTTTGATTAGTTAATGAATTTTTATTTAAATTTTCTGTTGATTGTGTATTTTAAAAGAAATAAATTATTATTTCTTTGCCAATCTGACCATAGGCAGCTTCCTCCGAGGCTTCGGTCCCTGTTTAAATGGGCTGGACCCATTCTTCTTCCCATGCGCCCGCTGGCCTGTCCGGCGGGCCTTCTTTTTTTTTCACAACTTTTTTTCCCTGGTAGGCCCCACCATCAATGTTGATCTGCGGGTCAACCTTCTCACCGCGGTAGCAGCCGCACGCGCGCGGCTCACGCATCCGGCGCCTCCCCGCGGCTCCTCCCAGCAGCTTGTTTTCTCCCCTCTTTTTTTTAAAAAAATCCTTATCCCCAACGGGCCCCACAACATGTCCACGGTGGACATAAGTTGGGGCAAAAATCAACCCGCTGGTCCTCTTCTTCCTCCTCCTGTTCGGACGACGGCACACGGGTGCGGGAAGCTCTCCGGACGACTGGTGTGCGGCTCTTTCCGCCGTCAACGGAAGAAGGTGGGGGTTTCGGCCTTCCCCGGCCCCTCTGGCGAAGGCAAACAGGTGACTAGTACCTCTGGGGAGGATTCCAGCGGCGACAACAAGCTCCGGAGGGTGTCTGGCGATTGCGGCCACCGCAGGAGGGTTTCCGGCGATTGCAGCGACTCCAGGAAGGCTGCGGCAGTCACAGCACCTGCGTGAAAGAGGTCTGACGGCTTCGGCCACTCCAGGAGAACCCAACGGCTTCCGCAAGCTTCCCGGTCTGCTCTCTTGCTCTCGCGGTCTTCTTCTCCGATTTTTTGTCTCCTTCACCCTTTCGGCTCTCTGTTCTCTCTCGCTCTCGGGGGATCCGTTTTCAGTCGGCTGTGGTAGAGCTTTTATAAGCCTCCGCGGTCTCCCTTCCCCGCTGGGAATCCTCCCGAAATAGGGATCCTAACCCCGAGACGGACTCAGAACAACCCCGAAGTCTGCGGGATCGACTTGCCCTCTTTATTATCCTCTATCAGCTTCTCACGACAGTCCCCCGCCGTCGTTGGTGTCAGCTCCAGAGTAGAGTCCGACGGGGAGTTGGCTTCCTCCCCTGCTCTGAAAGTTTCTCTTCATCATCATTTTTTTTTTTGCGTGGACTCCTCTTGAATGGGCCTATCGTAGAGGGGATGGCATTCATGGGCCGATGACTACTGACTCCATGGACTGCTAGCCCGATTGGGCTGTTCTATGCTTTGAATACTCGTCCCCCAACCGATCCTCTTTCAGGCACTGGCCCATCCGATCCTATTCGAGCTCTTGGCTTGCTTCCTTAATGCTCATACGCAGGGTAGTTCATAGCAACCTGTACGTGACATATCCTTCCGTGAAACCTCGAAGAAACTTCTATGTTTCCAATAAAATCTCATTGTTTGAAATTTGAATTTGGAATTAGTGTGATGTGATTTGGAAAGTTTGAAAAATTTGTTGAAAATATGTATATGTAAACTCAAAACTTGAGATTGAAATCAAATTTGGAAATTCGTTCATGTATGTGTGTGTTTCGAAACATGTATATATGAAAATTGAAAAATTTGAGTATTTCAAAAAAAATTGAAAATACATTTTTGATTTGAGTTTTAAACATGAAAAGGATTTCGATTTTTAAAGAATAATTTTCCAGAAAATCTCATCCAAAATTTATTCGTCAAATTTCAGTTTTACAACTATGAAAATATCGACATTCCATAGAAATATAACTAATCCGACGATATACATAAACAAATTTAAGTTCGAGGTTGGGTCCTTTGAAAATTCGTTTTGACCTCTCCACATCGGGTGGTGCGAAGACCCGATGTTAATTAAATCGAGAACACTCGAATACCCTTGATTCGCCGCCATAGCAATTTCGAAACGATAGCATACATCCACAAATGAAATGAACATAATAAGAGCAACGGCTCCATAACTTTGATGGAATGCAAACTTTTTATATTTAAAATTGAATTTGGTTTGATTTGATTTAAAATTTTGATTTAATTGGTTTGTGATTTAATGCCTTGTATGTTTAATTTAAGATTTGATTAAATATTAAGTTAAAGTTGATTTGACTGATTTTAAATTTGTTAAGTTTGTTTAATTCAAATGTTATGTAATTATTTGGAGATGTTAAGATAAAAAAACTTAAGTAATATTTGTTTGTTTTGTTTATTATTATTGTTTATCAATTATGATTACATGTGCTTTTGTTATTTAATTGAATCCATTAATTAATTAGTTTAAGAGATTTGATTGTTTAATATTTTGATTGATTTAAAGGTATAAAAATTAGTTTTAACTTAATTAGGTATATTTTATGTATCTTCTTAGATTAAATTGGTATTAAGTCTTAATAGGTATGTTATGTTCATAAAATTTATTATGTTTTGTATTATGTGCTGTTTTTGTTTGTTTAACTTTACAATTATCTTAAGATTAATTTTAATTTATGAAAGTTAATTTTGATTAATTTTGATTAATTTTGGTATTTTCGGATTATTTAATTAATTAACTTTCTTTCTCTTTTTTATTGTTATGAATTAATATAATATTTTTTTTAAATTACTCTTTTCTTGTTTGCATTCCATACAACTTATGGAGCTATTTTAACTCCCATTGACATCAAAAATACATACACCATGTAATTTCCATTAATTGGAAAAAAATGTACAACTTACAAATGTGATGAACATAAAATGATATCATGGTTACAATAAATCAAATTGGTTTTGAATCCATTGAGCCTTTGATAGGCATTATGGAATGGATCACATCGATAATAGATATAACACACCGACCTTTGGCTAAGGTTTATGGGTGTTATTTATCGATATAATCACTATCATATCGGTTTTATATTTTGGCATTCATGTATATATGTATATACATTTAGCCATCATATAAAATTGATATAACAATCCCTTGATGGGAAAATTGATATAGCATTGGGGTCATTTCATTTTGACCTTTATATGCTAATCAAAATTATTTATTTTTTTATTCTTTTAAATTATGCCGAAGCGTAGAGCGTGCCCGATTGGACCGGCCCCCAATTAGCCTCGATTGTTTGATTATTTTCCAAAGACGTAGAGCGTGCCCGATTGGACCGGCCCCCAATTAGTCTTGGATCGATTTATTATTTAAGTTTAAATTTGAGACGTAGAGCGTGTCCGATTGGACCGGCCCCCAATTAGTCTCAAATCGGTTTGATTGTGAATTTTATTAACATCAAACTTAAACTTGAATCATCTTATATCAACAAATGTCACAATCACTCTCGCCATCATCCTGCTCCAATGGCCAGTTAACTGGGTGCGACCGAAGCTGGTTCGAACGGGTTTGAGCGGCTGGTCTGCGTCGACAATGAACAGGAGACGAGAGGAAAAGGAGGAAGGGCGGCCGCGGCTGTTTAGCGGAGACGGAAGAGGGAAGGGAGAGAGGCTGTGCGTGGCCGCGAGAGGGAGGAGGAGGCGCTGTGGGGGAGAGAGAGAGGGACGCGCGGCTGCGGGCAGACTTGCGCGCGGGCGGACAGAGAGAGAGAGAGGCGACTGCGGCTACGGGGCTGCGGGCGGAGGTGAGAGAGAGGGAGAGAGGAGAGGCTGCGCGCGGCGGACTGAGAGAAGGTGCGGGCGGAGGTGAGAGAGAGGGAGAGAGGCGGTTGCGCGGCGGAGTGCGGCTGCGGGGCTGCGGGCGGAGGTGAGAGAGGGAGGGGCTGTGTGCGCGCGGCCAGCCGCGGTGTCCGGCGGAGGGGGAAGCTTGGCGAGGCGATCGTGGCTGTGCTCAGAGAGAGAGGGACGCGGCTGGGAGGAAAACCAGGGGAGGCTGCGCACGGAGCACCCCTGCGGACCGACGGAGAGAAGGAGAGAGGCGTGGGGGAGGAGCGGACGGACAGAGAGAGAGGGAGAGGTGCGCGCACGGCTGTGGGCGACGGCGGCAGAAGAGGAGAGGGAGGCGACGCGCGCGGACGCGGCTGCGGGCGGCTGCAAGTCGACGGAGAAGAGGAAGGAAGAGGGAGCGGCGGCGACGACAACTGCGCTCGCACCCACAGGGAGGCGCTCGCGGCTGGCTTTCAGACTCGGTGGCTTGGCAGGTTCGAGGAGAAGCGGCGACGGTGAACAGGAGGCTGCCGCGGTGAAGGTGAACGGAGGAGGAAGACAGCGACCGCCCTCTGTAAGCCTCACCTTCTTCCTCTGCTTCTATCTGCGGTCTGCCGTCCTCTCCCCTCCTGCCCCTTCGCGCTGCTCTCTTTCTTCCCTTCTCCGTAGAATGGAACCCCCCCTGCTTGAGCCTGGTCGCCGTCCCCTTAACCTGCGATCACCATTGAGCATCCGGGAGAATCGCCCATTTCCGCCGTTACCGAGCTGCCAACGCGCGCACAGGCCATTTAATCCTCTAACTTCATGGAAACGTTACAAGACTTGGACCAATGGGCATCGGTGACCTCCTCCAGCCGTGGTAACGGCAAAATTTGGCTCTTGATGAGCCTGTTAATGTCCATCAAGGATGCTATCCTCGCTGAGATGCTCCTGCGGACATATTTGATGTTCTCTTCTTTTTTTTTGTTGAGAATGTTGAATATTTTAAGCGCCAACACCTTCATTCTATATAAATATTTTGAGTGCCAACAGAAATCTATGATGTCTTCTTTCTTTCTACCAATGGATAGGTCCAACATGTTACTGATAGCTAGAATTGTTTCAATCATCTCATTTCTCCTTCATTACTTCCACATACAATGGTACAAACACAGGTGTTTGTTTCTGCCATTGTGTTTGAACGACTGTGGTGGCTTGGTGTCCAACTGGTTAGTAAAGGGGCTTCAGAGAGGTGAGAGAGATGGCTAGAGGTGTCACCCTCAAAGGTGAGAGTTTTTTATTACGACGAAGGAGTGGGACTGGCTGGTAACAGGTGCTTGCATTTATCTGCAGGAGAAACAGGAAGTTTTGTGGAGTAAAAAATGGGCTCGGTTGGAGTGTCAGCGTGACTGGCCTGCAAAGCAAGGCAAGTGGTCTGCCTGAGATTCACCCTGATGAGCTTTGGAGATGGATAGCCAAAGCTCGTTGATTGCAGAATTAGCTAGATCGGATCAGAATCGGCCGGTTTCAATCTTATTTTAGCCCAATGGAGCAATCCATGAAGGATTCCGGCGAAATTGGCCTGAATCAGCCGATTCCGGCTGGATTGGGACCAGAATCGGTCGAATCTGCCAGCGGTTGTCCCCGCGGCATCTTCCCCGCCCGACCGGGTAGTTGGGAGTCTCAGGACCTGATACGCTGGATTCAGTGATTTATCGGGTCCAATGGACCTGATATGGCATATCCACAATGTTGTGCCTATGCCAAGAAGACCTCCCTCGAACCCAATATGGGAGGAAGTCACCAGATCTGGGGCTACTGGATCCAATGGACCCAATAGGCCTCTCTTCCCCGCCTGATAGGGCAGCTGTGCCGCCACGGCAGCCATTCCATCGTGGTGTTTTTCATTTTTAGGGCATTTTTAAGAAAGACCGATTCTGTATCTGGTTTTCTCCCAGAGAATCGGCCAATTCCACCAATCCGATCTGGATCGGATAGGAATCGGGACCCACCGATCCTGTAATCACAACCAGGGCCACTTTGATAATAAGGGAGGTCTTCTTAGGTTTGATTGGAGTGGTGATGGTTGGGCACTAATATAGGTCTGTATCTGGTCCAGTCCAGGAGGACCGGAGAGAGCATGGTTCACAGCAGATTTAGGGGGAACTTCAATCTAAGACAACTCCCTTGAATCGGTCAACTCTATCTCAAGTCAGTACTGGATTGACCTGAATTGGCTGATCTGGTGCTGATTCCTCCAGAGTCGGCAGCAGCTACTGCCTCTTCATCTTCCCACCTTATTGGGTGGGGAAGACCACCATGTTGGGTCTCTTTGACCCGATATGATGGCGGATCTGGGGTATTCCATTTTTTGTCCATTTTGTGATATCCCCAGATCTGATCACTTAAGTGACCAGAACCTAGGGGTGGCAATGGGCCGGGCCGGCCCACGGGTTCGCGGGCCGGGCCGGCTGCGGGTCATTTGACGGGCCAAACATTTTGGCCCGCGGGCTTTAGTCGGGCCGACATACGGGCCGAAGCGGGTCGACGCGGGCTAAAATGGGCCAAATAACTTTCAATTTTTTATGTCAAAAACATCATTTTTACTTATTAAAAATATATTTTAATTAAATTATTATTAATTTTATAATATTATCTTAAATAATTAAATTTATCATATTTAATAAATATTTATTTATAAAATATATAGTTGGGCCGGGCCGGGCCGGGTCGGGCCAAGTCAATAATTTTTGCGGGTCGGGTCGGGCCGGGCCAACAATGTAGTGCGGGCCGGGTTGGGCCGGGCCAATATATTTTAGACTGGGCCCTAAGCGGGCCGACCTCGGGCCGGGCCGGGCCCGGCCCATTGACACCCCTACCAGAACCCCATCTTATTGGGTCTCGGCGGTCTTTTTTTTAGATGCAGGTGCAACTTCGGTTCAATCATGTTTAGGAATTTATTTCTTTTAGTTGACCTAGGATAACATAACATTAGCGATTGGCTAGGATCAGCTTATTTCAGAGCTTCTAATATCTATATATTCTTTATCTAGACTGGTATTAATAATACTTTTTTGATATATACAAGTGATAAAAGAACGTGTATTATGAAGCATTTACAAGTGTATGAACAATTAGAGGAGAAACAAGAGTTTTTCCTATTTTGATTAACTTGCATCAAGGGTTTGCAATAAGTTCTTATCTTTATTAACAAAAACTATACAAGATAACGTATCATTGTATATAATGCTTGCAAACAATGTCAACTTAATAGATGAGACGCAATAAGTGAATAGTAAGCTAGCATTGTGGAGAAACACTTTAAAGATTAAGGATTTCAAGATAAGTAGAGCTAAGATAGAATATACGCATTGTAAGTTCAATGAAAACCAAATGGAAGAAGATGAGAAATTAGTTTAGATGTGGTAATATTATCTCAAAGTATTAAATTCAATTATTTTGGATCAATTGCTCAAATATATGGATAACATGACGAAGATGTTAACCATAAGATTAGAGTAAATTGGATAAAGTGAAGATTTGTTACAGAGGTTCTATGTGGTCATAAGATTTTATTAAAGTTGAAAAGAAAATTTGATTGTACAACTATAAGATAAATGTTGTTGTATGTTAGTGAATGTTGAATAATAAAGAAAAAATATACTTCTAAATTAAGTGTTATTAAAATGAGAATGTTAAGATGGTTGAGTGGTTATTACTACATTAGATAGAATAAGGAATGAATATACTAGATAAAATATGAAGTAGGGAAAATGGTTGACAAATTGAAAGAGAGATTAAGATAGCTTGGGCATATTAAACATAAACCTAAGAAAATTACAGTCATAAAAGTAGAAAATATCAAAATAATAGAAATGAAAAAAGATGTAGTAGGATTAACTTAGAGGAGGATAATTCAATATGATTTAGATGATTTAAACCTTTGAAAAAAATAATGTAAAATCGATATGAGTGAAAAGAGAATCCATATGGTTGACTCCAAATAATTTGGGATTAGGACTTGAGTTGAGTTGTGTTCAGTTTAGCATCTAGGTTGATACTGAATCAAGATCAGGCCAGCCTATCCCAACCAATATCTAATTGTCTCGCTCCATATCCCTAACTAGGCCTTGCTTTGATCACTATGTCCTGAAGATATTGTAAGCTGCAACACAAATCTTTTTTTCGAACGCAATCAGATAACCAAAAGCAATTCATTAAAACTGAAAAAGAGGTGCATAGCTGCAATGTACGTCTAGTGTGCTAAAATGGACCATTTCTCTGATTTAGGTTTTCCTGTATATTAAAAATAATGACTCAGTTTATACATGTTTATTTGATGGATTAGTTTAGAACTTCCAAGTGGCATATCTGTCTATGCAAAAAAATAGTATCATCATCGCTACTGAAGACTACCGTTGTTTAAAAATTTTTAACAGTATAAAGAATTTTATAGTTGTAATTTCAATTTCGACTGTTTTCATATTACCATCAACTGCTCTTTTTCTAGTTTTAACGTCTGTTTCTATTACATAAACGTTTAAATTTGATTGCCCGCTCTGTTTCTATTACATAAACGTCTAAATTTGATTGCCCGCTGCCACAGGCGTTCGTTTCCCATCTTGATTAGTGAATGTACATGATTACATGATTGTTTACATGCTCTTGCAGTCAAATGTTGAACATCTGATCATGCAAATGTCGTGAAGGCACTCACTCTCATGTACAGTATTCATAGCCATTCTGGTGGTCAAATTTTTGAATCTTTTGCAGGATTATCATTACTGATGTTTTGGGTGGAGATATACAATTTGACTTCTACCATCGGTGGTTTGATGCATTGTTTGCAACAAGTGCATTTCTTTCTTTGCTCCTGATTTCTGCACATTATTCATCTCGCCGAGCAGACAAACACCCTATTGACTGATTACCTCGAGTGCTTACTCCTTAGTTTGCTCAAGTGCATGCCGCAAAATCCAACACAAAATGAGAATCGGCACATGCTTTTCTAGGTTCTCGTTGTATTTTGCTGTAAGTTTTTGGGCATCTGTATTTCAGCCTGTACTTGAACCTTCTGCGGGCCATTCATTTTGAGGCCCCGTAGTAGGATTTTCCACTCTCAGGTTGGACTTGTTTCCCATCCAGGGGGTGCCAATATCGTTTCTTACAAAATGCTTGGCTGACTAGGAAGAGTCGACAACCGAGTTGGAACTGGGAAGGCAGAACATGTAAATATTCTGTCTCATCCTGAGCAGCAGCAGTCTGTAAACCGTCATTCTCCAAATACGCTCCTTTAATCACAGTCGACAGCAATTTGCTGCATCCTTGTTGTGCCCACAGTTTCAGGGATACCACGAAGGGATTAGCAGAAGAGGTAACGGGGCTTGAATATGGGACCTGTAGCTATCAGAAACGGTGGTGATGCTTGCCCCCCTTTCTTCGGATGGGAAGAGAATCCAACTACCGATCATGTTTTCACTCCATAGTCGGTTGTGATTAGTTTGTAACCATTTTACAGCTAGATATCAAAAATTGAGGCACAGACCTCATTTTACGTTTCAATGTGTGAACG
Organism: Cryptocoryne crispatula var. balansae; assembly: GCA_036172225.1. Taxonomy (NCBI): domain Eukaryota; kingdom Viridiplantae; phylum Streptophyta; class Magnoliopsida; order Alismatales; family Araceae; genus Cryptocoryne; species Cryptocoryne crispatula. The sequence continues at coordinate 15,802,172 of CM069921.1, forward strand.
AGCTTACATCTTTCATGTGCATTTACTTCTAAGTTTGAAGCCTTATTTTGTTATACATGTTGGTGGTTGTAGCAGACAGAAATTCTCTTAAAATTAGCGTGCCAGGAAGAACATCAGAATGTGAATCGGTATCCGTCAAAGGAGATCAGTTGCAGATACATCTGTTTTCTACAACTGCATCCACATGCCATTCAAATGGGGAGGCCGAGGGCTCGTACTGTACACCGTTCTCGCATAAAAGCTTGTCGCATATTCTTGGGCGATTAAAAAAAATACCTTGATCGTGCATTGATAGGCGCCAAGCTTGGTCCGTTGCAACGAGCTGTTGAAAAAAGTTGGCATTTGCTTGTTGTTTATGTAGTTTGCTTGCAGAATCTTGCTGCTAAATATTTGCCTTCCTATCAGTTGTGGTTTCCCGTGATATTTACTTCGTCGATGTGGGGTGGCGCCAAAAAGAAAAAGATTGTGGTTAATCCAGAATCAGAATCATTATGTTTAAATTTTACTTTGATCATGATTTTGTTATCAAAATCAGAATTAAAATTGATAGTTTATAAAATATAAATTATATGTCAATGTTTACTTAAAAATAAACTAATATATACTATATAATTACTACGTTTGATATAATCTCTTTAAAGCTTTATTTTACTTTGTATTGCTTTCACATGTCATGATTTATCATTTATTTATTTTCAATGATACAAACTTGTGTTATCAAGATAAAAAAATAAAAATAATCGACTGGTTCCAATTTTGATTCCATTGTCAAAATTTTTGAATCCAATCTATAAAATGCATTAGTAAATTATGAATCCATTGATCTTTCTCAGAATTGTAAAATATGACACTCCTTTTACATCCGTAAACTGACAGATGCTGAGCTGAAGACCATTTTGCGCGTCCTTAAATAGATTCAACCGAGTTATTAGAGATCTCGCCTCTGTAGAAAGCAATTTTTTTGAGCAAACTAGCCTTCTTCAACACACTGACATACAATTTCGATAATACAAAAAAGAGTGATTTTAAAACACTCAAAAAAAGATATAAACAAAAATACAAACTATGAAGGCACTGCTCAAAATCTTCATCTACGCGTAAACATAACCATATAATTAGAACGATCTATACGCAAAGACACATTGACCGTGATGATCATACTATAAAAGTGTGAATATCAACTATAATAGTCTCAAAATAAAAACATGAATATAGATATGACTCGGAAAGACGTTAAGATAGAACAAAACATTAAAAATCTTGTCAAATGCACACAAATACAAAATTGTCTGTATAAACATATAGGTGGATCACTAGTGCCGATGAGAAACTCCAAGGAGAAAAGAAGATTGCAACTGATTTTTCTCTCTCCTCCGAACCAAAACTAAGACAAAATTAAAACGAGAACCCCCCCCCCCCTCTCAGTCACCACTCGTCGAAGGCCGCCGCTTGCAAAAGATTTTTAAAAGCAAAATAAAAATCTTCGAATTGTTTCTACGTAAAAGATGGATTCTATTTGATTTGAATTCCGACACTTCAAAATTGCTTCCTAGGATTAGGCATGAACATCAGGAGACAAATCCAGAGCCGACGGACTCGATGAACCAAGAACCCCAAAACGGCAAATTTCCCCCTACAAACTCCAGAGAAACAGGCTGTCAGGTCAAGGATCTTCCACCAAGGAACGACGCGGCGGAAAAACCTTCTTGAGCATTAGCTTACAACCCATTTATTTGTACATTAAAATTAATACAGCAACGCTTGATATTAGCAGTAGACACACAACTTCGAAAATAGGTAAAATGAAACATTAAAACTAACACTGACACCGGTGTAAATATTATAACCAAACAGGGCATTAACCACTGGAACTGGTACGACAGTTAGACTTGACGAAGCAAAGTTTAACCCAAGAAAGCGTCCATTTCTGATCCCTGCTTGCTTTCCCTTCGGCAGTCGGCACAGCTCTTGCTAAGACCTGGAGCTTTGAGGTCCTGACAAATCTCAAAACTCCTTTCTGGGGTTTATTCACATCCTACGTTGTCCATATACAGGAAGACAAGAGCCCAGTAGTCAAGGTTGTCAACTAGAGCAGAATAACACAAGCAAGCAGAAGCCACCACTTCAGCAAATAGGTTATGCAACCAGGGGTGTGCTGTAAATCCTCAAGAGGCAATATTTTATCCTGTGACCTGACCTTGAAAAGCCACCGAGTCCAAGAAGATCGGACTTAATCATCTGCAGATAAAATTCAGCAAAGGACAATCAAGTTATAAACACCAATGCAGGAAATAAGCACTGCTAATATGATTGTTAACTCACAAAACACACCGCCGTCAGGAGATCTAGAACAGGGGTCGAGAAGTCGGAGGAAGTCATTGATGTGGAAATTGAGAGTTGCGTTGTGGATATGGAAGTCTTGTTAGATTTATCATCTTCCAGATCAGGCCATGAATTCCTCGCATTTGGCCATTCATCGAAAGATGATAGCAGCAGCTGGCCCTTCTGCTTCATCAGTGCTTTAGAATCGAACTCATCACCAAAGAAACAATGTTGTTTCTGCTTTGGTAGAGAGCTGCAACTTTCCAGATCAAAATATTGTGTGGGCTGAAGCAGAGGACTGCTCTGTATGTGGGAGTCATTTATTGGTTTTGAGACAGAGTACGCAGAGAATTGAGGTGGGATCAACTGCCATCCACCATCCACAGAAGAATCAATGCTAAGGGCCCTTGCACTTCCAGGAGCTTCTGATAAAAAATTGTGCTCGTCCGTCGTGAATTTAGTCCCAGGGAGATAGCTGAAAAATTAAGAGATGTTGATGGAACAATGTCAAGAAACAGGTTTTAGCACAGTACGCTATCCCAATGCGGTTCTTAACAGAATCCAGTACACTTGCAGCGCACCTTGATCCAGCTCAATGCATGTGTACTTGGACAAATGAATTAATTACATGCATAAAAGAACTAGGAATGAGTATTAGCTCCTGCAAGGATGATAGGGACGACCCTGCCATTTTTATACTAAAAAAGCTGTTTATGAACTTATTTAATGCTACAAGAATACTAAATAGATATGTGACATGTCATAAGCACAGTCAATGTCATTTTTAAGTTGTAAAAAGGCAGCATTATGTAAGTTCGTGGCAAACATCTCTTGAGGATTGTGACTATATAAAAAGGTGGAAGTAGCAAGCTCCTACAAAAATGAGTGTACTAAAAGGCTAAGAGAAGCTTGAATATCGCGCAAGCTATTGCGACTAACTGTAACAGGCAGAGTATCTCAGGTTGAACCAAGATTTCCATTTGAACAGGGCATAAACTGGCCATTTTTCTCATTGACGTAAAAAATTTAAGGTAAATACAGAAGGGATGGATCAACGACTATGCACAGAGGTACTGTAAAATAGGGAAACAAAAATATCCCAGAGTGAAACTAGTGGACAACACGATACAGCAAGAAATCAGTGGGCATAAAGTCAGATATGGAGGACAGAGAAACATTACCAAATGTAGATCATGAGACAAATCATAGATGGGCAACTGTTATCAGACTTGCATATTTTTCTTAGGTTGCCTGTGGATTTTCAAAAAAACAAAGCACTGACACAAGCATGACACCCAAAAATGAGGGGATCCGTACAGAGGCAGATCCAAAAGTTTAATTTAGTCAGGTCACTATGAAATAATTAATAATACTTTATAAAAAATATATATTTCAATCATATCCAGCAAAACGAATATTCAAGTAAAGATAATATCTTTAACACGTTGTGTCCTTACAAATGGATTTGACATGTTTTCATATTTTGAAATATCTCAACAACAGAACTGTGGTTCACATTCTAAAAGGTTTCTCAATGTATGCCATTAAACAATCTTTCATCCATCCATCACACGTCCAATTTCATAAATTTTTCTTGATTAGACCAGTAAAGAGAATTGTTTCAACATCTAACCAGTAGAAAGTCAACTTTATATGTAAATATACCATTAGAAACGTGACATGTTTTTTTGTCTCCATCATATTCTTGCAAGCCCACTAATACCATTCAAATTAGAAAATATTTCATTTGATCCCATAGCTTGAATATAATTCTCAAAGTTGATTATGGAGTATTACAAGATCATTTGTCCTTGAGAACTCAAATGGATAAAGTTTAATTGGTTTCACCAACTTATCTTTATCAAATGTTGAAAATGAACCAGTGAATTTAAGCAAGAAATACAAAGAAACAACTCAGCATTTTTCCCATTAAAATGGTTGTTTAGCTCATGTAATTGCAATATTGCATATCCAAAAAAATATAGAATAATTTAATTTGATAATAAGGAAAATTTGCAACAAGGAGTCTGTTGAGGTTCTACAAAAAATAATATTGATTATCCATTTTTGTTTAGCTCATACAGAACTAAAAGAGCTGAGCTCGGCTCATTTGTGCCCCTAGTCTCACAACAAGAAGACGTTATGTATTGTATAATATTGAGCGTCTGGCTATTAAGAGACGCCTGCTTTCAAAACAAGTTTTGTTGAGATGAGAATGTTAAGATAGATGTGTAGGCATATTAAGATCAAACAGATTACTAATGAATATATATACACCCTTAAAGAAGGTGGGAATAATAGCAATTAGGGACAAACTGAAAGAAGAGAGAGATTGAGGTAATTTAAACATACGAGGCATCGAGATAACGGAGGTCCAATGAAAGAAGAGGATATCAAGACAACGGGAGAAAAAAGAGAATAGAGCATACCTAAATTAATTTGGAAAAGGATAATATTCAACTTGAAGGACTTAAACTTCTCCAAAGAAGTAGCTCAAAATCAAAGGAGTTAAGAAAAGATATTTGACCTAGGTGATCCAAAATAATTTTGGCCCAAGTTTTTCTGAGTTGAAAAGAGTTGTATCCAAATTTCCAAAGGAAAGAAAAAGCACAATGCAGCCTGTTTAGATTATGGAAGAAAATAGCACCAGTCTCTAGGAAGATTGTTCAAGGCCTTTGTGCAACTAGAGATTATGAATTCAAAGCACTAGGAGGAATAAATAAACTAGGTTACGGGCCCTGTAGTTCCTACTACACGGTTGGTGGGTCAAAATCAGGTTCACAACTTTAAACTCCCTTCAAAATTCTGCAACTTTGACCAGGTAAAGTTGCAGAAAGGACTGGAACTCATTTACTTGGATCCCAAAAATACCAAAAAGAAAAATAACTGCATATACAACTATCACAAAAAGTCATGGCATTTAATCTTACAACTAAAACACTAGCAACTACTAGGCATGTGATGTTACTTTTGCCAGTTCATTTGCAAAGAAATCTTAGACATGATATAACCTCAGCACAAAGCAGTGGCCTAGTCCATTACATGAACCATGATCTATCCCATCCAACGAATCACAAGTATCAGATAAATAAAGGCAAAACCACTGTTCACCGTGACCTTTGCAATTCTGGAAAGCCCAAGGATCAGATCATAGAAGCATAATACTTCACCCCATTAAGATGTATATCACTACCTTTATTCAACCAGCATCTAAATCTTGTTCTCTTGGGAAAAATCAGAAACATTGGTCCGACTTGCCACTTTATTAAAGTCGATCTTAACATGAGATAATATAGCAATGAAGCAGAAAGAGTTCTGTAAAACCTGATCTTCAGAGGTTAGCTGTGAGCCTGACATCTATGCATTATTAAACCATATTTCAATATAAACACGCAGTATTACATGCAAGAACATCCATCAATTAGCAGAAACACTGAAGCCATCTTGACATAGAGTGCACCTGTTATCTTCACTGCCCGTTTGGCAGTAGCCAGAGCCTATATGCAGCTGGCCAAGGATGGCCCCTCTGAGAGACATCTGAGTAGCATAGTTGCCAAACCCAGTTCCAAGGGAATTCAGAGGAGCGCTGCTAGGGAAATTCCTGGTGCTGCTGCTGCCAGTCCCACAGATACTACTCCTTGAGGGTGCAAGAGTGGTCACAGTTGAGGAAGGTGATGAGGTTGGTGGCTGTGATTGGGAGAGACTCTGCAATTCCACAGGCTTTCTTGAACGGTTTCGACCGCGGTTCATGTGCCTTTCACAATACTTGGAGTCTGGATATGCATTTTTGGAGCATCTCCACTTCTTCCCATCTGTCCTCCTGCAACGCCATGGCTCCATATCGGGCTTCTTCCCATATAAGGAGAAGTATCCCACTGTTTACAAATCCCCAGAGATGAATTAAAAGAAACAAGACAACGAAACACCGAACGGGAATATATTGATCCAATCAAGCAGGTTCTCGTAATCATATTTCTAGGCAACAAGCCTTTCAGCAAATGAGAGAACTGTTGCAGGGAATCAAGAGACAAATACAAAAGTAAAGCAAATGAGCAATTCTATCTTTCGCGAATGAAGCAGATATGTATTACATGGGAAAAAAAATTAATACCAAGACTAGCAACAGAGAACAGTACTCGGTTCATCCGATCTGGACCTTGCATGGATGATAAACTCGAACGAGGTACACGGAGAAACACTGAAACCTTCGTTCAATATGTACCCTACATACTGCAACAGGAAAGTGCCTGAAAGCTTCAATGTGACAATGGATCGCAATCATCGAAATTCACCCAAAGAGAAACATCAAATATGAGCGGCAACCATATCCTACGAATTAAAAGTTGACACCATCTAGAACAAGATTCCAAATTTAGAACAAAAAAATTCATTTCTTGGAGTCGAACGAATCGTCTCCACTGAGAAATGACGCAGCTAATAAGATCAATAAAAACATTGTTTGCTTCAAAAACCAAAGAAACTGCTACTAGGCGGACAAGGGCTACGTGTTTTAGTGATGGAAGGGTGAGGGTAAAGTCAAAGAATAAGTACTCACTGTCCGGGTGGTGGTAGAACCGGGCGGTCATCGACTCGAAGCTCTTGAAGATGGGGAAAAGCAGCTCCGGAGGCACGGGCACTCCCGCTACAATATACTTGAAGATGAGCGTCTGATGCTCCAGTTCCTGCCATTGCGACGCCGTAAAAGGCGGCCGCCATCCCCCACTCCCCCCCGCGGCCGCTTGGGAGCTGCTCATCTGTTATATACTAATGCTTAAACCTACTTTCCAGTACTATTCACCTCCCTGCCGCCAGCGTCCTCGCCAAGATGCCTCAATAAAACATAAAACACGACAAGAACAAAGCCTGAGCAGACGTAGAAAAATAGAATAAGAGGCTGAGCGTTGGCAGGAGGAGGAGGAAGAGGAAGAAGAGAAAAAAAAAGCAGCAAGAACTTCTAATATCCTGTCCCAGACCAGGTTCCTGCAAGAGCGGAGGCGCTAGCAGAAGAATGGGGATAAAAATGGGTTCTTTTATTCCGGGAACAAGGAAGAAACGCAGTCAATCATCATTTTCAGACAGAAAAAAGCAAGCTGGTGCAAAAAAGACGCAGTCTCGCAGAGTTTTTTTTTTCTCGGAGTAGTGTTGCAGAGATGAGCTGAGTATTTTGATGGAGATGAAGTCGGGTTTTTTTGAAGAGAGAAACGTGAAAGAGCTGGAGCAAATGTGTCGGTAACTGCTCTTTTATATATAGAGAGAGAGGAAGGGGGTGGGAGAAAGAGAGGGGGGCGGGGGGCGGGGGGCGAGAGACTGATGTCTGCGCTGGCTCAGTGTCTCGGAGCGCCGCTACTTCGCTATCGTACGTGAAAATTTTGGTTGTTTTCACCGACTAGAAAATAATTCTTCAATGCGTGAAGATGAAGATGGCGATCAATGCAGCCTTCCCGAGGCAGCGTTTGGGATACCTTCACTCGTCCGCTTCCTTCCCTTGCATTGATCCGATCTGGTCTGATCCGAGCCGTCGTTCTAAAAAAACATCTTTTTCTAGAACTATTCGATTACCCCCCTCTCTTCTAGGTCGCAGAACACCAGTTCGCGCCTCCAAGGCTTCGTTTCCGATCGTCCGTCGAAGCCTTTCATCTTTAGTTCCTTGTGGCAGAATGTCGGAAAATGGCGAGCACACTCAAGGCGGCCGGACAAGGCCGCATTGATCTCTCTGGCCGGTCATCATCTCCGCCGTCTACCAATCACCCCCCCAGAGACAGAACATTGCCAGCCGGACCGTCACTATCCGCCGCATGTGCTCTGCTGCGGCGTACAAGCCAAGCTGTAGCACCCCAAGCAGGCGTAGCATTCGCCCCCGTTCAGCCAGAAATGCTCATACGAGCGCCCGCGACATGATCGCCGGACACGTCTGTGCGCATCCGGAGCGGTGGTGGCCCGGCGCCCACGCGCAGCCCCACAGAGCTCGGCAATAATCGTCGCCGGCACAGGACAAGATCGTACGTACGAGCGCAATGCCGCAGGGTTGGCCCTTTTTTTTCAAAAAAAAAAGGCCGCAACTTTGAGAATTACTCGGGCTTATCTTGACTGGATTTGATCCGAAACCATCTCAGAGATGTTCGGTCAATTGGAGAGACAGGAGCAAGAATTTAGCTCGTAGATTTATGCTGTCTGATTTCAGAGCTTCCTAGGTAGCTTCTGCTTCTCCAATTTGGGGGTGGTTGAAAGAGAATCTCCTGAACAGGGTGCTCGAGGTTCCTGTCCTGGTGATAATGCCGATCACGCCCGACTCTATATTTTTTCCTATTGCATGGTCTGTATTAATCCCGATCTTGTTCATTCTTGGAGGAACCAGAATTGGAAGATTTGTCGGGGACTGGACATAATATCTGACGACAGCGCGGCTAAATGTACAACGTATTTCAATTGTCCAGATCAGAAAATATTGAAAGGTTTTATCTCATATTGATCATTGGAGGAGTATTGTATGTCTTCATCGTAGTCTAGATCTGCGTCTCCTAAACGCACGTGCATTTTTAGAATTTCACATGATATCAGAGTTGGTCAGACTGTAGGCTTTGTACTCTGATAAATTTGCTCATGTTTTCGTTTGACCTTGTCCCGTATATTTTTATCGTGACTGATAGTGGTGGTTGGCCGAGAGAAAGAGTGTTGAAGAATTTTATCCCTATTGACCATCGGAAGAATATTCTGTCTTTATCATAATCTAGACTTGGATCTTCTAAATGCACGTGCATTTTTAGAATTTCACAGGAAAGAATATGAGCATTTTTTGATAAGATGTTTTACCCGATCTGACTGGAATATATATAATTAGATTTTGCCGAACTATCGTAGAAATGTTTCGGTCAAGACTGTTTTCTTTAATAACACATTCTGAACTCTCTTCATCATCCACATAGGCACTAGAATCTAAATAAATTATATTCAAACGAGCACATCCCTCCTCTATCTCTACTAAAAGTACGGAGATGCAAATAAAATTCCTTCAAATAGGCACAATTTTCTACTCTTTTCATCTTCTTCCTAGCTAGAAACCATGGTTAAGCAAAAGAGTACTACTGATCAGCGCATGCTGATCAAAATGAAGTTGGTCAGCATTTGTGTGAGTTGGGACTTGGGAGGATTAGACAAAGCAATGCGTTGCATATTCATCCATGAATGGTAGCTCAACTGAGAAAGATCTTCTGCCCGTAACTTGGTCCAACCTGACACACAAGCTCAACAGTGAAATGTAACCCATCGCAAACAATGTCTATGTTCCTCACCTCCTTGGTGCCGGAATAATAACACAAATATGGGTGTCAATGGGTCAGGTTGGCCCAAAGACCCATGGTGTAGTCCATGGCTCGTTTGATTTTCTATTGGGTTAGAACTTGAGCTAAATTTATTTGAACTTGCATGGACTTGGGCCGGGCCAACCCAAGCCCAGACCACTTTATATTTATATTTTAAATACATTTAATTGTTACAGAAAATATAAAGGTAAGAGAGATCAGAGTGTAAAAAATGAAGAGAAATATAATATATACAGTAAAAAGAAATATATAAGAAAAAGAAAGAAAATATGAAATCTATAAGAAAGGGAGGAAATATATAAAGTCAAAATACAGAGAGAGCATAGATAGACTAAAGGTAGAAAATCCAAAGAAAATGAAGAAAGCGTAGCGAAAGAAAGTTTTTAGATGGTAGAGAAAGAAAATATAAATAGACATCAGAGAGAAACATATAGGAAATAGAAAGAAATTATGGAGAGAGTAAAGAGAGAAAGTGTATATAGAAAAAATAAAAAGTTAAAATATAAATAAATAATGTAGATAGAGTATAGCAAAAAAGTGTAATGAGAAAAGAGAAATTGTAGAGAGAGAATATTGAGATAGTAGAGAAGAAAGTGTACAAATAAGAGAGAAAATGTATAGAGAGTGAAAGTGTACAAAATTAGCATAGAGAAAGTATAAATAGACTAGAAAGAGAAAGTATACAAGGGTAGAGAGAGTTAAAAGAAAGTAGATAAAGAAAATGTATAGAAAAGAGAAAAAAAGTAGAGAGAGTAGAGATAATAAATGTAAATGGACAACAGAGAGAGTGTAAAGGAAGAATGTGCATAGAAAACAAGTATAGACAAATTAGTTGTAAAAATAGTAGAGAAATATTTTTAGAGAGTCATTTTTTGTGATGTTATTGTTAAAAAGTTTAATAAAAATAATTTAAATTATTTAATTATTATTTTAAAATATCATTTATTTATTTATATTTTAATACATTATATAAATTTATTTTTAAATGATATGTTAAAGATAAAAATTTTAAAATAATTGTACTCGAAGGGTGTAATTGGTATTTAATTTTTTTTAATTTATGAAACCAGCTAAATAAATTAATGGACCAAACAAAGCCCAATAGAATTTTTGGGTTGGGCCGGGGGCAGCCCAAGCCCAACCACTTAGTGTTTGGTTGCATTTTAATTTTTAAAAAGGTTTCATGATAAAAAATTAAAATATAATACCAAACAAGATAATTTTTAAAAGTGAAAACGTGACAATGAATGTGTTTGGCAAAAAAATTTTAATTTTTAAAAATGATAATGAGGTGTTTGGTAGCATTTTAAATTCAATTTTCATCAACTTCGTAAACATCAAAAAACAAGCATTTCATGTCATACAAATTTAGAAATTCACAAGATCAAGGAAATGACAAAAATATTCATGTCATACAAGAATTCAATCATCTAAAAATATATAATTACAATCTACGACGTCTAACATAATCTTCCCACATTTCTTTTGTTATATTATCTCGAAGAAGTTTTCCAATACGTCTTTGCTCATTTGTGCTTGAATTGCTTCTAACATTGTCTTCATTCCTGATTCTCTTATCTTCTTTGTTCTATATCTCCATCAATTGCAATCCCTTGCTCATTCTCAATATCAATCCACAATGTGTCTTTTCCACCTGTAAAATCTCTAATAAAATTATGTAGCATGTAAGCAGCAACAACTAATTTTTAAAATTTTAAAAATTAAAACAAAAACCTTTATTATCATGCAACCAAACACCCCATAACTGTTTAAAAAATCAAAGAAAAAAAGTGCCCAAGAGTGAAGCTTTTGTATGCCAAGTTCTTATTTCTCTTGTCTTTCACATCAAAGATAAATGAAAAGCAAAGAGACATCATTCACATCCACATGCAAAAATTACATGCATGCAGATATATGGCTGGTGGAGGGGGACCTAGCTTGTATGATGATATCATCAAATCATAACCACACAGCGACCTAGCTTGTATGTATATATATACATATACATACATACTCCATCCATCTTTTGTCAACTTAATTTATTTTGTTTGATCACCGTACAACTAACAAGGTGATGACTGGTGCATGATACGAATTGATGATTGATCTGAAATCAGGTAAAATATAACAAAAAAACAATGACTTCCAAGGCCCAGAAGATGGCTGGGTAAAAGGGAACCAAAGAGGGGCTAGATGTGGTCCACAGGTGAGCCCAATCACTAGGGACCATTACTCCATTAGGCCCATTAGCACCCTGGTCGCCTCTTCCACTACATGCTACAAATTGACAAACATGCCCCTGCTTGTATACAGTATTACAAAAATGTCATTCCTTTTTATATGGTAGAACTGTCAAAGTAATACTATATCAGGTGAAATACACTCTAATTAAACAGACCATATGAATCTCACTTCTACAAACATGCAAGAGAAAAAGCAAACTGAGCATATGAAATAAGAGTATATGATCCTTTTTAAACCAAATATGGTGTCAAAACATATAAGAAACAAAACAACTATAGAACTACAGACTGTAAAACCATAGTTCAATTGTAAATTTTATTTTTTTGATATACATATTCACGGTGTCGCCCACACCCAAACCCCCCTATTTTAATATACATAGTCATAGTTCTGATTTGAACGTTAGCCTTTAGTACTGCTCAAATCAGAACTGAATGGACAGGGTATTGATGCAAGGACAGACTAAAGCAGACCATTTGAGTTGCCTGCATTACTTCTTGTTTTTTAAAGTATTTCATCAAGATAAAATAAGCTTCAAAAGATCATCATGTTTATTCTATCCATATATCACATATCAATTAATACAGTACACCACAAGGTACACATTGATTAATCAAGCAAGCTCAACCAAATACGTTGCATGCCCCATCTCCACATGACCCTATGCAATGTGTGCTCCATGATTTGTTTACGGCACAATCAAATCAACCACCAAAAACTTATCTACATGTTCTCTATTGTAAAGTGTTGGCACAGTAAGAGCATTCTCCGGTGCCATCCCTTCCCCTACTCTTAGTTTCCTGTTTCAAAATAATGATGTGACATTTCACATTCTATGATTACCATGACTACATGTTTACTTTTGCTTTATTTTTTCAAAGGATGACTATGCAGCGAACATTGTTATGACAACTATATACGCTAGTGAATAGCGTATATTGGAGTGCAACAACTATTTTCAAAGGATATAGGAGTGCCATTGCTCTCGAGCAACCATTGTTAAGGCTGGCAGGAGGATGACTACATCACCCATCAAATCTGGAAAAGCCCATCTCGGAACTGCAATTTCTTCCTAGCATATATCGGTATGCCCAATGACCATAGAACACAGGTCTAGGAGTCTGCGATGGTGGTGGCAAACTCCTCTGCCGGATAAAGAGAGAACCATGGAGAGAAGGGGGTGATGACTGCGCTAGTTCAATAGGGGAAGCTGTGGGTGCAGGGGCGGCATTGGAAGGGCTTCTATGCGATGACCTGGGGACTCCAACAGAGCACAAGTGATGTGGAAGGCAGCACTGGTGGGAACATACCGTCGGAGGTGTTTCGCCACCAAAATATCTATCCGCAAACAAGAGGGCCAGGAGGAGGCCGCCGTTGGGGATGTGCTGCCGCCGCTTGGGATGTGCCGCCGCTGCTGGGAGCTTGGAGGAGGCCGTCTCCAAGGATGTGCTGCCACAGCCGCGAAGAAGAGCCGTTGAAGGGAGCTTGGAGGAGGTTGTCGCCGGGGATGTGTCGCCGCTGCCGCGAGCTCTTGAAGAAGGGGGCAAAGAGGGCACGAGGAGGAGGCTACTGTTGGATGTGCTGTAACGAAGATAGTCGGGAGGTATCGGGAGTTTGCCCGCGAGGGCTTCGCGAGAGGGCGAGATCCATTAAAAAAAAATGGTATGTACCTCTTTTTTTTTCTTATGACGCCCAGTCGGTGATTTTTTTTAAAACAAAAAATTACAGGACGAGCCAAACACCCTGTTAAGATAATTTTCGTTACAATTTTCAAAAATTAAAATAAAAATGACCATTATCATGGAACCAAACACCAACACCCCATAAGCATCAACCTAAAGTACAATGGGGGCAAATTGACCTGTATGCCTTTTTGCTGGTGTGCTCTAGGCCAAGCTAAATCAGCCCATGCAGCATTTGTCTGGTTCAATTTACACCCTTTTGTAGAGTTTGCTTTTTTAAGTGGTTGGAACTTGTCAAACATTTATTTTATAACATCATCGATTAATCGGTGTAATCAAAATCGTTTTTTTAACTACTTCATAGTCGATACTTCTTGATATTAATTGATTATTTCTTATTTCACAAAACTTAACACTTCACTTATTTGTCGATTTCTTGATATGATTATTTCTTATATTTTATTTTGTGGTGTACTTGGTGGGGGGGGGAGTTGGGGTGTTAATGGGTTGGTTTGATTTTTCAAAAAAAGAAATCAAACTATCTTGCAAATCAAGTTTGATTTGATTTGTTTCGGTTCAAAGTATATTCTGTCACGTTTAATTTTATTTAGTTTGTTTTAATTTTTATTATATTAAAATTTAATATCAAAATATTTATATATTATTATTATTAAAAATAGATTTTTTATAAAAGTATATAAAAATATTGTTAATATATTAAACTTAAATAAAACATTTAATATAATTAGGTTCATCGATTTGAGGTTTAGTTTATTTTGATTTAGACAACGTTTGATAATTTTAATAAATATCTATTTTAATATTATGTTTAACTTTCAATATCAATATTAAAACTCTTAACTCAAAGGGGTATGAGTACCCACTTAAATTAACATTTCTTTCTTCATAAATATCAACATCAATATTGGTATAATATTATTTTTAATATTCAGAATTAAAAATTAAGCAAAATCGACTAACAGTTGAAATTAAATCAGATCCAAACTAAATTGCATTTGATTCCGAGTGGAACCAAACGGTGAACCCCACGGAGGCTAAAGTTCGCGTTTTTATCGAAGCGAAAGCCCGTCTCGGACTCCGCCGGTGGGTCCGGGAACTGCCCAAATCCGGCAGATTCGCCTCGGGATCGTGGGCAGGGCAGCTCCCCCGGTCCCCACTTTTACGCGCTTGAAGAGGAAGCACCTGGTAGGAGCGTGAGGGCGGAGGTTGGCGATCACTCTCGTCCTGATTGCTCTTCGACCTCTTGCCCTCTCGAGTTCGGCGACGGTGGGTGGAAGCCACGCACCTCTGGGCTGATCCTTGCAGCCAACATCGTCGGCGATGAGTCTCTTCGGTCTGGGAAGGTGATGAGATCTACCTGCCTTAACTGTTTTTTTTATTGTTGGCAAAGGCAATGAACAATATATGATCCGGACAAGGAACAGGCTCTTATCGTTTCTGCCTGCTATTTTCCTTTTCTTTTTGTTTTAAATTGATTTGGTTTAGGGTTGAATTTGCTTGCTTGTGCCCGTGTCTTGATTTGGTTGTCAATGGGAGTTCTTGTTACCGGCTGGATGAGATAATCACCTTAACCCTTGTCGTTGGATCCGCGTGTTAGGTGCTCCCTGTTTCTCCTGCTTCTTGGTGAAGTTCATTTCTTTCTGTCTTTCCCCCCTTCTTTGACTTATATTGCTTTTTCGGTGCATTTGCTATTTGCATTTGGGGTTTTAACAGCTGTTCGACCATGGTTGCTAGGCTCTGAAGCATCACCGATCACTGAGAAGAAAATATCAAGTAGTTCTTTTATGGTAATATGCATTATTGATTGTGATCACTATACACAGCTCAAGGAATATTATGTAGAGAATAAATGGCGAAGGTGCTTAGGGAGGGCTATCAAGATAATATGAACGACATTGGAATAGTATTAGACTTGCCTAACGTGTTTAGTTGGCATTCTCATGAATCCTGATGGAATATGCAACACCATCAGATCTAAATTAGTCCTAACTGGATCACTTGATGCTTTGAAGCTAATATTTGATGAAAAATGATGATGATTACCCATCAATTGTTTGTCAGGTTTCCAGACTTTCACTTTCTAGGCCCGAAGCTCATTGAAGTTCCAATTTTCATAAAACAACATGCTTGAATATTCCTGCTTCATGTTGTGCATGACTGGGGAAACTGTGTTTAACTTTGTGCTATTGTCCAGTATTGGTTCTGTAAAAGGATGACCTTGAAATTTCCTGTTGGACATGTGCCTCATACTAAGATAGATCTGACTGTACCAGATGTCGACAAGAACTGAAATTTCTTGTCTGTAGGATATGCAACATTTACTTGACTAAACATGAAAACTTAATGCAATGTTAGTCTTTAAAATTGTTCTGATTCCTTAGGTCTGGCCGAGCTTATTCTGGCTCATCAACCTTGGACATGATTAGGTGACTTGGAGGACTGTTTCTGTAAGTTGCAGTTTTCTTTTCGCCGGCATAGGCTGTTCAGTCCATCAATCCCTGTAAACTCGAGTCACTATCACCTGATATCATTAATTGGAAAAGGCATGATTTTTCCCCACAGGAGTGGACTACTTTTTGTGGATATACACGCTTACAATGTTCCCTACAAAACACCTATTAATTACATAACTGTTAATGTTTCTGAGATGTGGTTATTTCCCTATGATGATTATGTAGGGGCATACTGGTGCAATCGTGATCTGACCATACAAACGGAGGCACAACTTTTTTTATCTGCTTCAATGTATTATTTCGAAGGTGCTTAAGTTGGATAGTCATTTTTAGTAAAGTTAAGGGTACATATGTAAATAACTTTTGTTACTTGTAACACAAGCAATAAGAGGAAAATAAATGAAATTTTGGAACCCCTTAGGCGCTGCCTCCTCTGATTGCACCTTTCATTACATGACTGGACAGCATGCACCCGCGCATTCCTGCCCCCATTGCATCTGGAGAACCTTGATTTCTGAACTCCCATGCCCTCTTAACCCTCCTCTGTACCTATTCTGAAGATTCGAGCAAGGCAATCTCTGGGCTGCGCATGCATGTTAATCTGCACATCTGTAACCCCTACAGGCACCAGTGACTCTTCTGGTGAAGCTCTGTGTGATCCTGGAGCTAAGCACAGCCAACCCTCATGCATGCATGGTGCCAACCCCTGCAACTTGGGGCAAGTGCAGCCATCAATTCTCAGCAGCTGCACGTACGCCGCCACCATGCATGGCCTTCGCACAGGACTGCTGCAGCTGTCTTTATCTGGAGCTGGTGAGCGCCACCCTGGATGTCCCTATCCTATGGTGTGCCTCATCCAGGCCTGCCCTGTACCCACACTTTTGCCTTGTGTCTGAACGTCAGCTCACGCTGAACCCATCACATCAGCCTGCATGATCATTGATCATCTACCCAGTTTCCATGATTCCTGTGTCTGCCAGAAGGCCCAGAACAGCCTGCGTGTGCTACCATACCTTCTGAATCTGGCTGTCTGCAATGAGGTGCCTGCACATCATGTGTCTGCCGCTGTGCGACCCTGGTGGCTCTCCACACCTGCCGTTCCCTGCGGCACAATTACACCCTCCTGCATTTTTGCCATGGCCTATGTCTACCCCGGCATTGTTGCCCCCTCTTCCCTTCAGCACCAGTGCAATGCTGTATGCACCCCTGCACTGGTCTCCACACCTCACCCACTGCAAGCCTCCCTCCATACAAGACTGTCGTCATGAGCCACACCTGCAACTCCTGCCTCTGCAGAAAGCAGCTATCTGCTCTTCTTTCCTCCTACCCGTTATGAGCAGACGAAAGAGTAGCTATATCTGGCTGTCTGTCTGGTGCCATGATGGGAGCGGTTTGGAGAATATTTTGATTTGGTATAGTTGGAAAATCAGGTATCGATGATTGCTGGCTTGGCTTTTGAGAACCTGTACCGTATCATATACAGCTTATAATAACCCATCCCTTCCGATGATTTCTAGGCTGGGACTTGGGAATGGATTGGCTGGTTCGACTGAATCCGGGGAAGAAAAACTGATTCATTATCAGCCTGGTTCATTGTTTTTTCAAAAAAATAAAAAATCATAATGATTCAGAAAAAATCTAAAAAAATAAAAATGAAGTCAGCATGTATCATTTCATTGTAGTCATTTAAACATCTTTGATGGCAATAAAAGCTCAAGTACACATCATTTAAAAATATAGTTTAAATCACATTCATTATAAACCACATGATTTATAAACCCTAATCAGGATTTCAATAATAAAATTAGGTTTTAAACGCTAATGAAGTTCTTTTGTTTGAAAACCCCAGTTTGAGTAGATTAACCATAGAAACCCTAAATCACTGGGATCTAATGAGAGTTACCCTAATTATGGTACTTAACTCCTTAAGTAAGAAAAAAACCATAAGTTCTTGTAGATGTTCAATCCAAAGAACTAGATTCACAAGTTCCAAGTATTTTCTAGTCCAAGAACAAAAAGCATTTCGAAATAATATTTTATTTGGAGGATCTATGGTTTTTTTCTAAAATGAAAACAGGAAAAAAGAAGAAAACTCACCTGATTGCTGATGATGGCAGCAGCAGCTGCTCAGGGCAAGGTGGGGGGGGGTCTACATGCAGGGAGTCGAGATTGCCAGATTGGTACTCCGATCTGTGACTAAGCAGATGCTGGAATCTTGAGAGATTGTGGTTATTCCCCTATTATGACTTGAGATCGGGCTCTCTTTTCAGGGTTGAATTGGCACCTTATGATCCCAATCCAGATTGTCCGACCAGGCATGGCCCCTGCAAAACACCTATTAGTTGCATACCCCCAACATCTTTGGTAGGTCATGGTTTAATTCCCCTACCATAACTTTGTAGGGCTATATACCCTTGAAAGTTTACGGTAAGGGCATACTTGCAACTTGTTGGAGATGTTGGAGGTATAAGCAGAAAACTCCTTTTCATAGTCCCATTCTATGCATGATCTGTTTATATTTCTTTGCTTTACTTAAAGCTGCAATTTGAAGGATTAATAGGTTAAAACATTTCTAGAAGGCTTGTGCCTGCTCATGTTGTTAAAAGATGCTATCATTATGGTAATTTTGTCGTATTCCATATCTGATGTCCAAACCATTCTGCTAAAAGTGTTACGTAACATAATGCTTGTCTTTGTAGAGATATCAAATTGGTTTGCCAATCATTACTTATTAAGAACCCAGTTAGCATGCTAATGCTTTGACATTAAAACTGGTATTACCACCAAAGGCAATTCATACGGGAAACTGACATATCTTGAATCTTTTTGCCTTTAACAGGAGTCAGAAAACATTTCGCCCAAAAAAGAGTGCACCATCTGGGAGCAAGGTAGGCTCTCTAATAAGCAGAAATTTTTGTTTTAATGTTTTACTTCTCTCCTTCATAACTCATCAGAGAAAAGTATCTTCAGTTAGATATCTTATTTGATTTACACGGGTTAGTTCAAGGTATGGATGGTTTATGTAATGACATTTTAAAAATGCCTGTCAGCTTGAAATTGTCGGGTCCTTTACTTTGTGGATTCATGGATGCATCAGGTCAACCATTTAATTCTTAAGGCATTTAACTGCTATCTGATTTTCTCATATGCTGGTTAATAGAGACAATATTTGCGGAAAACTGAGGTATATATCATGGTGATGCATTAACATTGAAGTTTATATACTGTGGTCGCAGTGATCTGGACCTGGTCTTATTTAATTACATAGGGTTTAGACGTTTAGTTACATCAACTATATAAGTGCTACATTAGGTAGGAACTGCAATAATCTAAGGACTTCAAAGGCATACGATATAATATGCATGTTTCAAAAGCATGCACACAAAGTTGACTACTTTCAGAAATCTGAATGTCAAAACATTTTATAAGTTAATCATGAAATTGTCGTATTCATGTGGAGAACATCAACAAGATGTTAGAGACAAGGAATGCCAACTTGGATCTTAATCTCAGCTCGGGATAGTGAGGCGAAATCTCACTGACATCTCATGATATTCTTGTGAGATTAGGCTGGGAAGTTGCCCTGGTGGGGCAGAGATGGCTGCTTATGGGTGGTGGCCTGGAAAGGGGACCACTCCATGCAGGTGATGTGTCTTCCCTGCTCTCCGCTGGTCTTGATTCTAATTCTCAGACTAGATGGCAGCCTGGACGAGATCTATTGTTTTGGATCCCGGGATTCACAGCAAGTTGTGGATCCCTTTCTCACAACAACTCTATTGTTAGAGACTGTATCAGGCATGGAAGACAACCCCATCCCATGCCACTGCCCTCTTTGGAAGCATTGGCAGCCCCTCTTTGGTCCCTCTGATCTTGGCAGACTACCAAATACAAGAATCTTGTGAGAGATCTCCTATATTGCATTCCATGGTCTGAGCCTCTCTCCTTGATTCTCCATTGGGAGCTGTCAGCTGTGGTCTTAAAAGGTGCCTATATCTGCACTTCGGAAATAAAGTGGCTGTTCAATGATGAAGTGAATCTTGACTAGGGGAGGCACAGTAGGTGCTTCACTCTGGGCAGAGGCGCTCTTGTGGATGGATAGCTGACAGCACCGGGCTTGTTGGGTTGTTCGGGCTGGTATTGTGCGGGAGAAGTGGGAAGATGATGGGAAGGCGAAGAGGTGAGGGGTGTGGTGGGCTAGGAAGAAAGAGGGGGTGAGGGCGGTCAGTGGGCTGGCTTGGGTATGTGGCACGAATGAGTTAGGATGTAGGGGTATGTGGCACACAGTCAGTGAAGGTGTGGGTTATATTCTGGGAAATTAAGAAGAGAAAAGGAAATTGAAGAAATAGAAAAGAAATTAATGGCATGTTTGGTTAGACTATCAAAAATGATATTATATCTATTTTGATTTCGATATTGTTAGGGCTTGGAGTATCAATATCAAAATTGATAGTGATAGAGGTGTTTATTACAGTTACCAAACAAGGCCCAAGGCAAAGATGACATAAATTAGTTTGTTCCTCATGAGCTCCCTATACCAGATGATTTAGTACCCTTGCCGGCTCCTCTCTCACAGAGGTGATAGAAGATAAGAGCATACGCTCTTTTTTTAAGTTAACTCTTTTCTTTCAATGACTTCAATGAGGATTCATGAGGGATTTTTATAGCTCAAGGACTTTACAAAAACATCTCTCTCCAAAATTACACCCTCACCTATCTAAGTAAAAATAACAAGTAAACTTCGAAAGACTAATTTTCTTATTCATTAAGCAATAACTTTCTAGACCAAAAGGGGATGGGTGTATCACTCCTACATGGAAGGTTCTTTTATCACATGGAAAGAAGTAAACAAATGAGTCAAATAGGGCCATTTGACAATACAATCACATGTGGCCCTATGGAGGTATTAGATTACGGAATTGGATCCTACCCATATAGTGTTGACCGCCTAATCTTCATGCTGATCGGAACGACCTGGTTGGAAATGTCGACGTGAACTAGTGCCCCCACCAGCTCTCATTTCTGATTTTCTTCTTGCTAGATTTTTTTTGAAGTCACAAGAATCCTTAGAATGGGATTCTGGCGCAATAGCTTTAGATATTTGAGAAAGAGTTGCTCTTTGAAGAGCAAGGTTTAATGAAAGTTGGAAATTGTGCTTGCGGGGGAGTTATTGTCTATCATTATCCTCCATGGTAAAATAAGTCGAGGAGGTACGAGCATAGATTTTGGAATTGGCTGATTTGGATCAGGATCGGCCGATTCTTAGATCGGATCAGCCATTGTTGATCTGATCCTCGGTTAGAGGACCAATCTGAAAAAAAGTCCCGGTGGAATTGGCCATGATTGGTCGGGATCAGGATCGGAATCGGATTTACTTTTTTTTTGCGATCTCGGCCAGATTGGCCAAGATCAGATCGAATTAGAATTGGTATATTTTTTAAATTTACTAATTCCGTCTTGGGATTTTTCGGAGGATCAGGCGATCCGATCCGAATTAGGACCCACCGATTAGGGTCTTGATTCTGATCCTGCGATCATTGGGTCTGAGAGGCAGTGCCTTACCTAGTGGCAGATGTTAGTTGTTTGAGTCCGTTTATCTCCAACTTGTGCAGTTAGCCAAAACTACGATAACACCCATTTTTTATGATTCCCTCAATAAATGATTTATCATTTATGGAAGTTGTGGGTTCACTGTTTATTGGGTTAGAAGCAAGGTAGGGACCGCTGCTCGATCTTGTGATAGTAGTAGTCCACTCCACTCATAGTTTGTAGAATCAGTCGATACGGATCGGGATTGGCCGATTCTTAGATCGGATAGGCACTGTTGATCTGATATTGGTCTAGAGGTCCGATCTGGAGTCGATTC
Source organism: Cryptocoryne crispatula var. balansae (assembly GCA_036172225.1). Lineage (NCBI taxonomy): Eukaryota > Viridiplantae > Streptophyta > Magnoliopsida > Alismatales > Araceae > Cryptocoryne > Cryptocoryne crispatula. The sequence continues at coordinate 15,824,076 of CM069921.1, forward strand.
CCAGAGTAATTAACTCAGATCAGCTGATATGGAAGGATTGGATTTGGAATCGGATGATCTAGTCGATTCCTCGAGACTGGAAAGATATGATTCAGGCTTGATTCCGATTGATCCCCCCCTAAGGTGATCTTGTCTTCCCTTCCCTCGATTCCCCTCCCCCTCCCCCTCCCCCTCCCCCTCATGTTTTCCTCTTGGGAAGAGGGGGGGCGGTCCCTCTTGTTGCCTCCTCCCTCTCCCGATCCCCATCTAGCTACAATAAGCAACTAGAAGGGGGGGTTGTTCGCCCCCTTGTTCCCCTCTGGAGGGGACCCCCTTGCCAGAGTCACCCCTCGACGTGACTGAAACAAAACCCTTGTCTGGTCCTCCCCCTTCGGGTTTGCAATTGGACCCTTGTCTAGTTGTCCCCCTCGTACGTAAGTCCTTCCTCTTCTTAACATTCTTAAATATTTACTTAACATGAGTACCATTTTTTTTTTGTATTTTGTGTGCTGGAAAAACGTTGGATGAGGAGCATAGTGCTCTTGCGAGTTGGATGGCAACATGGATATATGGTTGATGTTGACAAGAAAAGAGTGAAATGTAAGTGGTGCGTGAAAGAAATGAATGAAGGTGTTTATTGTCTCAAACAACACATGTGGAATTAATGAGAATGTGAATGTGACAAGGTACCGAGCCGTGATAAGAAGGGATGTTTAACCGAAAGAGCACCATAAAGAAAAATATGTATTGAGCAAAGAGAGTGGTTGTAGGATGAGTTGTTTTGATGAGAAGACACAAATATCATGTCCGTAAGTCATAGAAGGGGTAATGAAATGCTCAAGTTGAGATTGATGGATTAAGTTTAGAGGATGAAGAGGTACAAATCAAAAGATCAATGTACGCAGGTAAGATTTAGATCTGTGAAGATGAGAGAAGAATGTGATGGGAGTATGAGGATCTATTGCAAGAAAAACATCCACTTGCAACATGGATGGAGGACAAAGATATTGAACTAGCTCTAGAGTTCGACCTGAATGATTGTGCATGGGGCGAATGTGAACTTGACAATATATAGCGTGAGGATGAAGAAATGCAAGAAGAAGCACACTTTACTTTGATTCTAGCTACAACTCCAGTTCTAGCTCCAGCTTTAGCTCTATCTACAACTCTAGCATTCCTTATAGCTTCAGGTGCAGGTCATTCTACTCAGAAGAGTTTGCATAAGAAAGAAAGATTCGTAGATTTCAAATCATTGAAGAAAGTCTATGTTGGCCCCAAAATTTCACAATAATTGGTGTTTACTTTAATGTTTATTTATTAAAAATAGCTTGATTCCAAGTTGCAACCCGCTTCTCCTCTAGTTGTTAGGCCAAGCCTTAACTCTCAAAGTGGGCCAATTCCAACTCCCGTGAAGGCCCATGTAACAACTTGATGGCACCTATAGCATGATGGCCAAGGCAGCAGACCAACACGGCGGGATTTCATGTCATCTATGGGCCTGCTGTGCATAGCTATTCCAAAATAGTCTTGCGACCTTATCTCAGAGGATTTTGGTTGCGGCACTTAAATAGGTCTCCCGTATACAGAAGGATTTCTATCTTTGAAGATTATCCCGAGTGCCACGAAGCTCTCCCGCTTCGGCTTGGAATCAGACTTTCCTTCCGGAGGTGTCCCAATAGTGGAAGGCATCCGAAGTCTTTTAAAAGGGGCCTACAGTGCCGTCGAGGAGGGAGAGGCGAAAAGAAAAGGAGGCCAGAGAAAGAGGAGAGGTTATCGGAGGATAGTCTTCCTGTTGGGATCACTAGAAGTGCTTTCCCCCTCTGTCGGAGTCTTTAGCCCCTTCCACTGTGACTGCCTCCCGCTTCCGAAGAAGTCGACGAGCCTTCCTCTGCTTCCGTAGGCCTCTACGGACGTCGTCAAGGCTTTCAGCACCCTCCGCTGTCGCCGTCGAAGGTCTCCGCTTCCCTTGGACAAGCCGGTGGGAGCTTCTTCAAGCCCCTTTACAGTCGCCAAGTCCTCTCTTCCGGTTGTGTCGCAAGTCGTCGGTTCCGCCTCCAAGCAACCCTGACGGTTCCGTTTCTGCCTTCAAACAGTGCCGTGGGGGACATTGGACTCTCCTTCTCCTTCGTCCGAGGCTGTTGGGGTCATCCTTTTCTAGACGGCCTGTCGAGATCCACGACCTGCTTTGCCTCCGTCGTGGCTGAGCTCCGGGTGAAGATGACGCCGTCGAGCGCTGCACAATGCCGCGTAGGGGGGGGATTATTCTCCCCCTCCCCTAGTTTGGTCCACCGTGTCATGATGTGGTGGGGCCCTCGAGAAGATGTGATAGAAAAAAAGGGAGAGAAGAAGAGAAAGAAAGAAGAGCAGCTGAACGGGCCGCGATGGGCTGTAGGGAGTGCGGAGGCCCAACGAGCTGCCAATGAACAGTGCCCGGGAGCTTCAAGCTAATTTAAAAAAACAATCAACTTAGAATAAATAATAAAATTTATTAATTAATTTAAACCAACCGAGACAAGCATAAGACCGGTTCTAAATCCACCTTATGGCTTCGACTTAATGTAAAAGAATCCAAAACAAAAGGAAAACTAAGAAGATGGTTCTAAACCCATCTTTTGACCCTTAATAAAAAATAAAATAAACAATAAAGTGAAAACTAAATAAAAATTTACTAATTAATTTAAACCAACTGAGACAAGCATAAGACCGGTTTTAAACCCACCTCATGGCTTCGGCATAACCTAAAAGAATTTAAAATAAATGGGTAATCAAGAGGCCGGTTCTAAATTCACCTCTTGACCCATAATAAAAAGGGTAATAATAAAATAAATAATAAACAGAAATATAAATAAAAATTCACTTAATTTGAACAAACCGAGACAAGCATAAGGCCGGTTCTAAACCCACCTCATGATCTCGGCATAACCTAAAAGAATTCAAAATAAAGGGAAATCAAGAGGCCGGTTCTAAACCCACGTATTGACCTTTTTCTTAAAGTAGACATTCTAAGGTCTATAAAAAAGGACCCCAATATCTTACCGGTTCACAACAGCAGACAGTTCATGAACTCATGAAGGAGCCATGAAAGATCGATATGAGCTTATCTCCCACAAGCCTATCAAAGGTTGGGACATGCTCAATCTCAAGACCATGGAATAAATTTCATGATGCCTATCAAAAGTTGGAAGGAGTTCAAGTCTGTTTTATGACATTCTTATGTAAATCATGTCAAGGCAATGGAGAAATTCATGATGATGGTGCTGTTATGAGAAATTACAGCAGTTCCATGAACTTGAACGATGCAAGTGTCATCAATGCCAACAACCAGTTAATCTGGTATTAAAATTCACTTGTTTTTTCTTCTGCAAAACTGGAAACTTCAAAAGAAAACCAGAATTCACAGAGAAATTTTCAAGGACTGAGATCTCTGCAATCTGCAGGAACTTGAAATAAAAAGCTGAAGTGTGAAATTGAAAACCAATTGGGAATGCCGAGGATCGGGGAGCAGAAATTCATGAGGGCAGCTCCAGCAGTAAACAGAGAAGATAGGCTGACCTTAAGTCCAGAATTTGTACTCGACAACCCATGGGTGAATTTCCAAAATCTGTGGAGCTCAAATTGAGAGCGTGAAGATTAAACTGGGACTCAGTTGGGCTAAATTAATGGTTGACATAAAAGGTTGGAATACTTAATAAACCTGGTCCTTAATAGCTTACAGATTCAACAATATCATGACTAAATTCTAACAAAATTTGAATTGAAGAGAATAATTTCTAAGCAAGACTTGAACTGAATTTTAATCACACAATTGGGAATCATCAGCCATTCCTCATAATTAAAGCCCAACATTCTTAGGTCTGCAAGTAGCTAACTCCCTCAGAAAACCAGATCTTAATCAAGTCAAGTCTCATCCAATCAACATATCATAATAAATCATTCTAACAAGAGGGGAACCAAGAGAGTATTTTGCAGACAAATCAAACCCAGAAATAAATATGAATAAAAAAAATGCAACCCTCAGCCAATCAAATTTAAAACCAAACTCCAAAAGCAAAAGTCTTAATCGAATGAGTGATTAATTTCTGAGATAACAGGCCCAATCAAACCAAATTGCTAATAGGAAATCAAAAACAACTTGAATAAGTACAAATCTGAACCAAGCCCTAAAACAAACCACAAATCTAAACAAATCTAAAAAAACAGAACATGAACCAATCTTAATTAAATGAAACTTGATAACGAATCTGCCAAAGAAACTCCAAGTTTGAATAAGATAACTAAATTAAATTCAAACCAGATCTTTAAATAAATCTCAACTGATTCAAGCAAATCGAAATAAATCCCAAATCTGCACAGTCTGAATAGATCTGAAAAAATTGCAAGATTTAAAGAAATCAAATGATCTCAAACAAATTTCAAGTTTAAACAACCTGTTAAGCACCAAATTCAATTCAATTTCAACTAAATGAATTCAAATTGATTCTAACTAAATAAATCCAATGCAAACCAAATCAAATAAAAAAAATCATAAACCAATCCGTTCAACACATACTCAAATTAACTGTAACAAAACAAGCTCAACTCCAAACCATTTTCTTAAATCAAACCTTAAGACAAATTAACTTTAACTAAACAAACAAACTGAACTTAAATCAATCCATAAACAAGTTTTAACTTAAATCAAGCCAAACAAAATTAAAACCAACAAATAAGATCCAGTTTCCCAAGTCAAACTGATTCAGTTTTCTAAATCGAATTTAAAGCCAAATTTCCTAAATCGAATTTAAAGCCAAATTTCCTAAATCCACTTCAAAGTAAAGCAATCTATTACAATTAATCCAAATAAATTGAACAAATCAAATTCAACCTAATTTCAACCAACAAATTTATTTCAAATCAATTAAATTAATTCAGATCAACTAAAATTAAATCAAACCAAACTGAATTTAACATCATTAAATACTTGCATTCCATCAAGTTCATGGGACTTTTGTTTTTCCTATGTGTATGTGAATATTTATTTTGTGGACGCATGTTCTTCTATTCTATGAATTGCTATGATGGCTAATCAAGGGTATTTGAGTATTCTTGATGTAATTAACATCGGATCTTCGCACTATCCGATGGGGTGAGGTCAAAAAACAAAATTTCAAAGAACCTAACAATCTCAACTTATATTTTTTTATATATTATGGACCTAGCTTGTACTTTTATGGAATATCACTTATTTTTTTAAGAAGTCAATGCTAAGGTCAAAATCCAAATCAAAATGGAAAAATAAATTTTCAAAATAATAAAACGTTAAATTTTTGAGGTTACATTAGTCTACTAGCACATTATTGGACATGGTGCACAAGAAGAATTAGGGAAGAGAAGAAAGTTAATTGTCCACATCCCACATATAGTACCACATGTACCCTTCTCTTCAGATGATGACGAAGAAGAATTTATTTCATCTATATAATAATAACATATATGAGGTTCGAGTGGATGTGGAGGAGAAGATAAGGTTCTTTTAGCAGTGCACATACTAGTGGGGTAGGGGTTGATGATTTGAACTAAATGTAATGTTCAAATGACATAAATTAGCATTGGAATCAAATGGGGGTTTTTTGATGTGGCAACCAATTATCCAAAACCCCTCAGGACTTTCGGTCATATATTTCACCCACGGCCCACGTGTCCAACGTAAGACAATGTGTACAATTTTAGCTAGATGGCCAATTTATTATTTTCATATGGATACGGCCCAATTATGACCGACAACTATTGTGTATGAAATTGATATTTGTACTCCTTGTCCCAATTTATTATTTTCATATGGATATGGCCCAATTATGACGAACAACTCTCGATAGAGCATTTAGGAGAATCTAGAGGGCAAGGAGTACAATGATTAATTTCATATATATTGGTGAAAGGAATATATATATTTGTATTATATATTATTTGTACCATGTTCTTTATTTATTGGAATGATCATTGGTGTTAACTTATATTTATTGAACTTAAAATCTCTCGTAACGACATGAAAGTGTGTTAGATCTTATATTTTTATTTTGATAAAGTTTTAAGGGCTTTTCTAATTTTTTATGATGTTCAGTGATTCTTCAGAATTTTTTAGAACATTAAAAATAAAATCCCAATGAGGAGTGATTCCAGATCGGGATTGCTCCCAGAGAATTTGCTCGGATCGGCCGATCCAATCCAATCCGAATCCGATCGGGACCCTCCGATTTGGGTCCCAATTCCATTCCCACAATCTTTGATCCCACCAGATTGGCTCCAAATCAGCCCACAAATCCCCTGGAGATCATTTTTTTCTGATTTTTCATCCTACTTTATTTTTAAATTTTGAAGAACCTATATCCATGCCAGATTGGCTTTTCTTTTCTTGGATCGGCTGGCCTGGCCATCTGATCCTGATCCATGTCCGTTTCACCTTTACTGATCCCAATCTTTATCTGGATTCAGGCTTCCTTGCCTCCACTTAACTCTATCATCTGTTTGTCAGAGTACAAAATTGGACGTTCTTTTGTTCTTTTTTGGACACAATTGAGAAAAACCAGAAGGTATAGTCCAATGGAAGTGTGTATCCATGCATTTTTCATAATTTAGTTTTCTTCTGAATTGAAAATTGAAAAATGGTTAGAGATTGGAAATATGCTGGTCAAGGATTACTGCTGAACTGGTTTATAGGGAAGTTCTAGAAACTAGTTAATTTTATGCTGCCTAAGCTTTTATTTCATGCAAATAAAAATAGTCAACTGCCAAAGCATGTCTCACAATTCAGCTTTCTTCTGAATTGAAAAACGGTTTCATATTTGAAATATACAGGTCAAGGATTATTGGTGCCTGGTATAGGGTAGAAGTTCTAGAAGCTGGTTATTTTTCTTCTGCCAAATCTCTTCTTTGATGCAAATAAAAACTGGCAAACTTTCATATCTCTGGTTTTATGTACTAATTCCCTTTCTACTGTACTATGTACCAAGCTTAGGAGATGCAAAATTAAGGTGCAGTACCGATGGTGGTTTATGAAGTACTAAGAAGTTAGCTTGTTTTAGCCACTAAATCCGCATATGAAATGACTGTTTCTTTGGAACTTATTGCTCATTGTCTGTTTATTTTTTATTCATATCAGGCTAAATTGCAACTGTTTGTATTACATACTGACCTTGTGATTGATTTGAAATCACTTGAAGGGTGCACAGCTCCGGAAGCAAATTGATGCCACCCTTGGCAGTGGAAACCTGAGGGAAGCTGTCAGACTTCCACCAGGGGAAGATGCCAATGAATGGCTGGCAGTGAACAGTAATTTTGTTATCCCTTTGTTCTTTTCACCATTGATTGATTGAGCCATTGTGACATCTAAAATTATCATTAATCTTATAAGACTACAATTGTACTCTTTCCTTTTCTAAGAATCTCTCTTTTAATTTAATTTCTTTTCACGTTAGCAAATGGTTGTACACTAATCATAAAGAGATGAAATTTTCTTTTACTTCCTTGTTTCCATGCTTGCCCATTTTTAATGCATATTGTTTCTTTAAGTGTTGATTTTGAATCTGTTTAATTTTCTCACAGCTGTGGATTTCTTCAATCAAGTAAATATGCTGTATGGCACACTGACAGAGTTCTGTACACCTGAGAACTGTCCTACAATGACTGCTGGACCCAAGTAATGAAATTGTCTTATTCTTTTAATCACTTTACACAATACTTGAAGAGGACTTAGGAGAGATAGTGACATTTTCATTTCTTTCACATGGCATTATTATTATTAGTATTTATTTTATTTAATAATGTATTCTCTTTCCCAGTGTAAATGTTGTGTGGTTATCTGAGAATTCTAGCTAAATTCTTTATTACATTTAGGTTCTAGAGAGGAACTATGTATGACTGTAGTTATAGGATAGCAAAATAGAGGATAAACATGCAAATGATACTGCTATTGTTATCTTTTCTAGGTATCACATGCAATGGCTAATTGCCTATTACAATTATTACTTTTCTATATTTAAAATCCTTGACCTCTTTTATTCCTTATTTGTCTTTTGTCATCAAAAAATTCTTTACTTGAAACATCGTTTATTGACTACCTGAATTGGACTGTGCATTCTCCAAAGTCCAAACTGAAGCAGGAAGATTGGCAACCGCTGGAGGTAAGTATTAACAGGAAGATACAAGGTTGGAACGGCAAAATGCTTTCTACAAGGGGACGATGAATCTTAATGAAACATGTTTACAGACCTTTGCTCTATATTATTTCTACAGAGTACATGTCGTGTTTTTGCACTACCTTCGAAGAGGACAGAGACCATATTTTTAGGAGGTGTGGGATTATCAATACAATTTGGACAATATTCTTCAAATCAGTTAAAGAGGGTTGAGGTTTTCCATGCAATTATGTGAGGAATGGGACAATTAGACTCATGAAAATGTGATGAGAAGATGTGGCAGCCACTATTTTCAAGGAGTCGCCTAGGCAACAAGGCAACCCTCAACAGTCCAGGTAGGGGGCACCTAGGCATGTAGCCTATTAATGTCTTATTTTGTCTAATTTATTAATAATTAATACTAATTATCAATACCACTTAATTAAGTGGTTTTGATTAAGTATTAAACTAAAAATAGGTAGTTATAACAGTTAATTTGATTACAAGTAGATATTCTGATAGAAGTATATTTAGAGTTAAGTGATTTTATGGATATTATTTAGTAACGTTTAATAGTAATTAAAATATTAACATTAACTTAATTGAGTAGTTCTAATTAGGTATTCATGTTGAAGTATCTATTTATTGGTTTGTATGTATTATTTATCACTATTTTTTTACCAATGTATCTATTTTACTTTTAAAAAATTGTCACCTAAGGCCTGGTCTTGTCACCTAAGCAACAAGGCAATACTATGTCGCCTTGGTTGCCTCAATCGCCTTGAAAACTATGGTGACGGCTCTTGTAACCATCGATCATGTGGGCCATTTCGAAAAAAAAGAATCAAAATAATGTCAATAAAACTATAGAGCATAAGGAATATTCTTCAGCATGCTATGTTCCTTGTTAAAAGATGGTTCTATAGGCACTATGACTATTACATGGATGGCAAAATCTTCAAAGAGATGATGGAAGCCTGGCAATATTTTTTACTTTGACGTTGCCAATCCCTACTACCTTTGTAGAAATGGCTATTTCTATTTTGTTTATTTGCTTTGTTGCTTTTCGTATTTTTTTTTCAAATAATGAATATTGGCATTATTTGCCTTCAAAAAAATTGTCCCTACACCACTTGTTCTATTCATTATGCATTCTATTCAACTGAACTTATCACCTTGCTGCATGTATTTTTTTTCCGAATGTGACTGTAAAGGCCATGGTTACTGTTTAGTAGATAAGGAAAATTAGAGAGAAAAGACTTCAAGAATATGTAACTCACAAAGCCATGGTTCCATAAGATTTGAGGTTGGCTTCACGGTTGTCTTCATTCCAAATGATTTTGGGTTATTTCATCAGAAAAGCATATGGAAATGGGAAACAGAGAGCTGCTTTATTGAGAAGAGAGATGCAACAAGTTAGAGAGAGAAAAGGACATTTGCTGTCTATGTTAGATTGATCCAGTAGCCCAGCAAGCTCCCTTACATCGTCTGGCACTGGGCATGTGCAAGCACCTTATGATGCATTGAGGTGGAAAAGGGAAAAAGAGTGGGATTCATTGGAATTTTGAATCAACTAGCTATCACACATAGATTGGAATGTTTCTATCAGTTGACTGTAGACACCTTCAGCCACACTATAACTGTTCTATTTGCTATATCTTTTTTTTTCTATCAACTAGTGAGCATGACTAGCATGTGCTGGGAGAATGCCATATTGAATCATATTCATACAGGTTTCATACTCATGCACACAGGTTGCATTTCCCTGAAGCTTCCAGTCTCCTTCTTCTCTAGGATATCTCTCCACAAAAATATTCCAAAAATATGTCAAAACTGCTGCATTCTTCTTTAAAGGTGCATCCCAAAGCCATAAGGAGCATTATTATCTTTCATGTTCACGATCACTTCAATAAATGATGGAAAGAGAAAGCTTTGGGAGGAGTTGTATTAGGGTAGAAATAAAGCATCTTATTTGCTGATTTATGTTAAAGGAGGAACAAGCATGATTTATGGGATAATGTAGAAAGAGTAATAGTTCTTTCTTCATGATAACTTTATTCTTCTTTGAAAAGAATTTCCAGTTCTCCAGTGGTGCTGCAGTAGCCCATAGGAACAGTTGGAATGTTGTGTATTCTTGCAATCATGTTTATGTATTCATTACTTTAATTAGAGGACATAATGATGGCATGGATCCATTTTAACCAGTTAGCTTACTGGGTTTAAAGACCTTTTCTTCTGTCCATACATATTATGATACTTAGACAAAATGGGTGGTTGTGCATTGAAAGTCTTTGTGAAGACCATAGAAAAGAAGCCTACTAGCGGATACCATAGCAAAGAAGCCTACCAGTGGATAATCTCATTTCCTTTTTTCCTTCAAGATAATAGCAGAACATCTCTATTTTATAAAACAGCTTCTGAGCATATCATTAATCGTCCTCTTGTAACCTTATACTCTGGTGATCTAGGGAGTAGGAAATTGTCTCCCGTCTGTGAGGCATTGCTATGCCTTCGCACTTGTCACCGTAACTTGCACCCATTCATTTGGGCCCACTTACTAGCCCAAGGAGATCAATGCAATCTATGTAGGTTAGTACTGGTCCATGCAATTTAGCATCTCATCCTATGGAGGTTATAAGAAACCACACTTCTTCAAAACTTACCGTGCTCCGAGCTTCTGTATCCGTCGACATGATCCTTTCTTCCAAAGCACATTGCTGAATGCTGTTGTTATCAGAATTTTCCATTTTGTTGTCCACCAACTGTCATGAGCATCATCAATCATGGAATCTGAGGAATGTTGATATTTGCATCTTTCAACGCCCTGTTTGAATTTGTATCAAATGTGGAAAATGAAAATCTGCAAATATGCCCCTGGTAAAGCACACAACTTTATATGTCCACTATCCTTGCTTAATAATATCACTATTCAAGATGCTTAAATGTTATCGAGCATATTCTTCCTATGCTCTGCAAGTTTTATAGATTAGCCATGTTGCCAAAAGCCAGATTACCTTATTATCTATTATTTTGTGATGCTAGAGATGTATCCTTCTGAAAATATTTATCAGTTTTTTTTTGTAGCATGTTTGAAGGTTGAACTTAATAATAATAATTTGATACATGAAAAGCAGTCTCCAGTACCCTTACTTTTCACTACCTATTCCTATCTCTTTGACTGCTCCAACTATATGGGCATTCTTACTCTTCCCATTCTCTTTTTCATTTGTTTCAAGTAGATGGCCTTATTGAGCTTGCCCACGTGTTGAAAAGATTTACTGTTGCACCAGTCTGAAACGTTATTTGCCTCATTTTCCATATGTGGTAGATCAACTATTCTTTTATTGGCATATATGTAGAAGTGCGCACCCACATACCAATCTCTTGAGACTTTAAAAGAAATCTCTCCAAATTGCCTGGGATGAAGCTGAGATGAGTTGACATTTTGCTTGGATTGGACATAGAGAGTGTGGATTATTGGAATCTATTCATAGATCTTGCTCTCATAGCTAGGTAATTTGTTGGTAAATTTATTGATGCTCACAGAAATACACTTCCAACAGAAAAAAAAAGCTTAATGTTTATATTTCAGTTCTGTAGGCATACATGTTTTCTTAAAGCTCTAGGAGGTATTCTTGTTGATACCATGACGATTATCTCTATCCTGTTTGTATTCAGCACTTTCTCTAGAAGATGAAATGATGGCTGATATCTAATTGCTTAAAGGTTAAATGAAATGTCTTCTATGGGGGGTGCAGGAGGTTCATGGTCAATTCATGATTTTCTCTAGTTTCTTTCGTGTCCTTAAAGGTAAAGCATTATTCTTCGAGTGTGTTAGTGCGTTGTTTGGAGTTAGTTCTTTGAGAGAGGTGATCTGAGAAAATTGTCTTGCCCATAAAGGGCCTTACCTTGTTTGTTTATTTTTTACTTGATAAGGTGTTGGCGTACATTTTTTTCAAAAGAAAAAAGAAAAGAAAAGAGAAAGAAGTAAAGCAGGCGGCCTGGCCCAGGAGCTGGCCCAATTGCCCATCAGATTAGCCACATTTGGGCCCAATAAAACACCCTAGCAGAGGCCGGATCCATCCAGCCCACAATTGGCACAAATCAGGCCATGTTCAGGCCATGTGCGCAGTCCACAGGAGGGCTTGGGCCGCAGCCTCCTGCTGGCGCAGAAACCAGGCCCAAGATGGGCCAGGCCCACTTCAATTCCAATGAGAACAGGCCCAGCTGCTGTCACCTGCCACCTCAGCACCCCTGTACGCACCATGCAGCCACCTCAGCCAATTCATTAGTCAATTTATGGAGGGGGGAAACCGAAGAGGCCAGGGGAGATCAAGGGACAGCCAGCCATTCATTTGGAATTAATGGTGTAACCACCATGGGGAAGGCCAAAAGCCATCCACGTACAGCACATAGGCTGGCCTTTCATCTGCCCCCCACTCCCTATAAAAGGAGAGGTGCGCACCAACAAAGGGGGGGGCTGTGGGAGACGCCGCCAGGCTGCTGGTTCAAGCCCTCATCCTGCTGCCCTTGCTGCCACCTGCTGCCTGCAACCAAGGAGAAGAAGAAGAAGAAGAGGAGGAGAGGATCGAGGCTGACAGGCTGCCAGTTTTGCTGCTGCCCTCTGCTGCCCCCTCTGCTGCCCTCTTTGCGCACCTGCTGCACCTGCTGCCCGCGGCCAAGAAGAAGAGAAGGAAAAGGGGAAGAACAGGTGGGTCAATATTCTATAAATATGTAGCCCTCTAAGGGCATCCCCTTGGTCTTTCTCTCTTCCTTCTGCTCAGCCCTCTCCATGGCCCAATCCGACCCACACATGGCAGGGTCTTAGTACCTTTTGTTGGAAGCCCCCTCGGCCAACCATTCAGGCTCTAAACAATGCCCTGTTCAGGCCCCTATGCAGCCTATGTCCAGGCCCCCTGTCGGCCCACCTGCATCAGCCTTAAACAGGCCCATGTTCAGCCCCCTAAACAGGCCATTTGCAGGCCCAATGCCAGCCTTGTGCGACCCCCTGCATAGGCCACCTGCAGTCCGTCCAATATAGACCCCTGTGGAACCTCGAAGATCTTATAAATATATATAAGAATATATGTGTGTATGGCATGGTTTGAAAATTCATTTGATTTCCGTTTATTTGGGAAATGAACTTTCATTATCTCATCTTTGGCTACTATGAAAGTATATGATATTTCATAGAAAATTTTAACCAAAATATGTGGTATGCGTAAAATATGTATGTCGAGGTTCGGGTTCATAAAACTTGTCTTTGGACCTCTCTCCATCGGAAGTTGCGAATTTCCGATGTTAATTACACCGAGACTCTCGGACACCCTTGATTAACTGTCGTAGCAACTCGTATATGAAAGAAAACATTCATCCACAAAACATAATCACATCATCACGTGGGGAGGCTTAAACATAGCCATAGATATCCCGTCTTATGTAGACATGAACTTTCTACTTAAATCATAGAGTTTTGGTCTATGATTGACCTCACTCTAGATGAAGTAGGTATTTCCCTAATGGATTGAGTGTATATACTCTTCCCACTTTGGGATGGATCGATGACACCGAGTGCATATTCGGAGCCCCGTCCGGACCAAACATTTGTTCAAGTATCATGAATATTGCCTAAGTATAGGCTCATGTTATGCGTCTTAAATATTTTTTGTGTCAAAATATTTAAGATTGATGATTTTTGTGTCATTTGGGCCACATTTGGCCTTGTCATCATGTCATCGTCATATCTTGGTTCGGGTGACCAAGTCTTCATCATCTTCTATGCCCAGTGGGCCATGTCTTCATATGCTTTGTATCTCCAACTTCATGGCACCTTTGACTTCATTGAGGCTACCCAAGGTGGCCCTTAGCCCCTCATATGGGTTCTAAGGGAGGCGGATATCGCCTCATCTTTTGGCTGCAGTTCATCTTCATTCCCCCTATTATATAGGGTTGATATAGACTCCGCATATATGACCTGTTATGGGGTCGGTATGGGTTGGGAAAGACGACCTGATATGAGGTCAATATAGGCTAGATATATGACCGGCTATGGGGTTGATATATAGCTAAAAACAGTGACCTGTATATAGGTCTATAGGGACTGAATATGTGACCGGATATAAGGTCAATATATGGCTGAAAGTGACCTGTATGTAGGTTGAACAGGCGGTTGGTATATGGTTTGTATATAGGGTGATGAAGGGGCAGGTATATGACCTGCATATGGGTCAATTAGAGGGACTGCTTCTGTGAGATAAAACGATCACTGAACGAGGCTATGTGAAGGCTTGAAGATGTGACCGGTTATGGGGTCTATTGATGGCCGAAAGAGGTGACCTGTATGTGGGTCGATATATGGCCTGATATGTGACCTGTATATGGGTCAGGTAGAGGGACTGATATATGGATTGTTATAGGCCTGAGTATGAGCTGAACATGGGGCGGTATGGAGGTTGAAATGATGACCTGTATATAGGTCAATGAGGGGACAACGACAGACCTGTATGTGGGTCGATATAGGGCTATTTTTGTGTGCCCGAACATAAGCCATTGTCATGCCCCTGAATTCAGTCATTCATAGGCTCTCTTGACCTCCGGATTTCATGATCTTCAAACTGGTATAAATCAGTCCTCTTCATATTGAGCATTTCTGTGTTCGGCTGTCATGACATCTTCAAGGCCCGGTTGGCCCTTCTTCTTTTCATACAGTAATCCAGTTGAATTCAGATTCCAGTACTTTTTTCAGACTTCCTTTTTTTGAGTTGCAGACCTGCAGAATTTCAGATTTGTGGACTGTTTTGGTCCTATTCTTTCTATACCATAAGTGGTATTGAACATGATATTTGCTTAGGTCAATTTGATGTACTTGAAGATGGAGGAAGGCATGGAAGCCATAACTCCCCTTAAAGATCTCTCGGCATATTTAAGATTGATTTTGTTTTTAATGTCCTTGATGAGCTTGCTGTGCTTTTCTGGTTCATGGTCCCAAATGAACCGGCTAGAGCTTTATTGGGCTTGCTGATATGCACCCTCCTCCTTGAAGTCCTGCTGCTGTAAACAGGCTTTAGTTTTCAGACATCAGAATGTATATAGAGTCATCCTGGATCTGGCCCATTGTCCCTTCGTGAAATCTGGTTCAATCAGATTGGAAATGTTGATAACTATGTTTGGATTTCAAATTTACTTCATGTTTGAAGTAAACACTGGAAGTTTACAGCTTGCAGTCTATTGAAACCTTATCAATTTAAGCCCTTATATGTGGGCATTGATCTTCTATGATACTCCTTTGTAGAGTGAACTTGTACATTCATCTACTGGGAGCCAGGGGGACTGGGATTCATGCCCGGAACCTTCAGTAGGACGGGTATATTGGGATATGCCCAAAATTCTCTATCATGTTGCTGTCATGCCTTAGCATAGGCATCCATCTCTGTATGAATCTCTCTGATTTCACGAGATTCCATAATCCTTGTTAAGTAGCTTCTCTACTTTTCCACCGATATACTCGATCGGCGAGATGTTCGGGGCTCGGCTGGACATTGTTTCATATACTTCTTTCCTCTGCTTCATCAGCGCTACCCGGGGGAGTCTTTGGTCCATCATGTGGGTTCCAAAGAGACCGGGTATAGCCTTTCTTCATTGCCACCTTGAGGAGCCTATGGTGCTTCACATTGGGGGCTATATATGGAGTCGATATAGGCTGGATATATGGCCTATTATGAGGTAGGTTCAAGCTGACAAAGTGACCTGTTATGGGGTCGAGTAGGCCATGGGTATGGGTGTAAGGAGAAGGCTATGGTCTCCATCTTCCTCGGGTGCTTTGGAAGAACACCTACGGTAAGCGGCATGTGAAGAGGAAGTCTCGGTTGCAGCCTTGTCTTGGTCCGGACAAACTCTTATGCTCTTGAGGCCTGGATGGCCATGCTCCCATGCACTTCATATCTTCAGCTCCATAGAGTGTATTTTTTTCCGAGGCTACCCGGGGCATCTCTTAGTCCATCGTGTGGATTCAAAGAGGACCGGATATAACCTTTCTTCATTGGCACCTTGAGGAGTATATGGTGCTTCATATTGGGTTGTTTCATAACCGGTTGGATAGAGCATTTGTGTGACACGTATATGGGTCAATACAGGCTGGACATGACCCATTTATGGGCTGATGGAAAGGCTATATGTGGCCTGATAAGTGGTCGATAGGGGGACTGGTGGATGACCTACATGGAGGCCAAACATGGGGCTGACAGGTGACCTGTATAGGGGCAATCAGGAGGTTATTTAGATGACCTGTTTAAAGGTCGAACAGTGGCATATGAAAGGCTGTCCTTTTGGTATGTGTATGGGTTGATGAGAGACTGTATGCTGACCCGTATGTAGAGATTGTATGATAACATGTAGTGGGGGGGGCTGGACATAGGACGTATGGGTTGTATCCTCATCCTATCCAGGCAGGGGTTGCACATGATGGTGGCGGTGTCATGGGTCGATGAAGAGTTAATTGGGGAAGAAGAGATGCAAGAAAAATGGACCGGCCTCCATGGAACTTACCTCTTCTTTTCTTCACTTGTCCACCCTCGTCTAGCTCAGTCTTCTAGATGCGCTGTGACTCTGGCAGAATTTCCTTCTTGCTCTCCTCCCCTGCCCCAGCCCCTTTTCTGAGCTGCGCGGGAACCCCTTTGACAGAATTTCTGCAGAGCTTCACCTTCTCCTCTGGTCTCCTCTCCGCTCCTTTTTCTTGTGCGGGGGCTGTCTTATTTATAGGCCACTGATGGGTGCTGTTCACCCGGGAGAGAATGGGAGATCATGGGAGTGTGCGCATGGAGAAAGTGGAGCCACCTCTCCCTGAACGTGGGGGAGTGGGGCTTGACTAAGTCAAATCCTGGAGGAGATAAGCATACGGTATATTTCTGCCTTTTCCCTTTTCATGTATTTTCTGATCTTGCAAAAGATCCTGACCACCGATTGGCTTCTGCTATGTGCATCTTTTCCATTGATTCAATGAGCTCTCTTTATGGGCTCATCGTAGAGTAAGTATACATCTCAGCCCTTGATCGGATGCTCTTGATGAGATGATGGACCGATTGGCCGATGCGTGGGGAGAATTGTTTACCTTATCGAATACCCAATAAGGCTGGATCCAATGGACATTATCTTACTAAAGATCCGACGGGACCATTCTGCTGCTCCGTTGGTCATTGTCTTTGCTAGAGATCCAATAAGATTTGGATCCAATTAACTTATCTGCTGGTCAATCTTGGCCGTTGGATGGTCTCGGATCTATTTTGAATTATCCAGGTTGTTTTCCTCCTTCGCGGATCGTCCTTCTCCCCCTTTTTTGCTGTTTTCTGTTAAGTCTTCTACCGGGAGACAGATTTGTCTAACCGCGGCCTCTTTTTAAACAGTCCCTCCTCCTTCTCTTGTCGCACCATTCTCTTCTTAACAAGGTCTGCTGCAGCTTGGATATTGCCAAGGGAGATCATTGTCCCTGCTGATTGGAGCTCCCAGGTGCCTCTCTTTTTCTCCTTGTGAAGGTAGCTTTCTTCATGCTTTCCTCTTCTATTTTTTTTTCGGCAGTATCTTCAATGTCCCATATTTCACTTGCATTTGCATATAGATGAGTGGCCGGTTGTATGGAGATGCCTGATTTGGAAGGGCACATTTATTGTGTGCGGAGGCTTGGCTTTCTCATATGCCATCCTTGGTCGAGGATGTCATCAATCCCCCCCCTTCCTGTTTATATACACATATAGATGTGTTATGGGACCCGGTCGGCAGGATGCCTTGGGTCCTGATTTAGGGGGGCATACTCGTCATGTGGAGGGAGCTCCACTTCTTCATATGCTACATTTGGCCGGCCTTGGGTATATGACCTTGGGCCCTTCCTTGATCCACATGGTAAGTTATCTGCTTACACTCTTTTCCCCTTTTGTTTGAACGGATATGTGCCAAACTGACCGGGCATAGAGCCTGATATGGCTTTGCTCCTTTTATGACTTTCTCATCCTCTATTTTTCTGAATTCCTTGAAATTCTGCCCATATATGAGCAGAATTTCATATATTTGCATCCATCCTAGTTTGCTCCATATAGTGATGTTGGGGTGGGGGGAATTAAGCATTTTTAATTCCCTCTTACTTATGCCTATGTTTCGTATGAAATTTTGAGTGCCAACAACCCCTATGCAGGCCCAACCAGAGCCCAATTTCGGCCCATTTCCAGACCTATTATCAGGCCCATGGATAGCCCATAACCGCCTACCTGTAGGTCCAGGTTATAAGCCCATATTCGGTCCCCTCCTGACCTGGCTTAGACCACCTGCAGGTACCCTCAATCCAGGCCCGCGGATAGCCCCTGTCCGGCCCACCTACTGGCCCCTCTACAGGCTCAGTCCGAGCCCACATATCAGGCCCAAGAGCTGGCCCTTGCCCAGTCCAATTCAGGACCTGTTCAGCCCATCCAGAGGCACTCTAAACAGACCCCAAACCGGTCCATTTCCAGCCCATGTTCGGCACCCAATTCAGGCCCAAAACAGGTTCAATTGCGGCTCCTTTGCAGCCAGAAAACAGGTTCAATCTCGGCTCCCAAGCAGCCAGGCGCCAGCCCCCTTTGCGGCTCAACCTAGTGGCCCTTCCACGGGTCTAATCCGCTTCCCAAGAAGCCCAACAGCAGCTCTCTTGCAGCAGAAAACAGAAGAAGTTGCAGCAGCCCCCTTGGGGCATGTACCGGCAAAGTGAGGGATGAACCTCAACGGCCCTTTCACGGGTCCGGTTCTCCCTCAACACATCAAAGAAGGAGAGAGCCTCAACGGCCCTTTCACGGGTCCGGCTTGGCCTCCAAGAAGCTGTCCGTCCAACTCAAGCAAATCGAAGCCCGGCTTTGAACGCCGATGGAATGGACCGGCCCGAACTGGCCTTCAAAAATAAATAAATAAAAATTCAGAAATGCGAAAGCTACATTTAAATTAAGGACTTCACCCCTAGCGGGGGAACTCCACCTTGGGCGGAGGCGCGGGCATGCATCCCGTAGCTTACGACCCGGACGTCGGCGCGGGCACGCTCCCGTAGCCGATGATCCTTCCCCCAATTTTGGCTAAGTCATTGACTAGCCTTATTGGATGGGTAAACTTCACCAAATTAGAAACTTGTCGGTATGCCGTTGTAAT
This sequence comes from Cryptocoryne crispatula var. balansae, assembly GCA_036172225.1. Lineage (NCBI taxonomy): Eukaryota > Viridiplantae > Streptophyta > Magnoliopsida > Alismatales > Araceae > Cryptocoryne > Cryptocoryne crispatula. Next base: position 15,843,365 of record CM069921.1, read on the forward strand.
GCCGAAATTTTTCTAAGGTGGTGAAGAACCTAAATTGGGGGAAGGGTCACCACTTATTGTACACCGATGTACCCCACTCATCTTTCAATGAAATGAAATTCAAAGTCAATTCGATGCATGGAAATGGGCACCGACTGGCAGCCCAATGTGCCCGATCAGATGCAAAAAACAAACTGTTTTCAAACAATCGAAAAATAAAACAATGCAGGTTCTGAAATGGGATTTTACAGCCACATTTTCCCAACCGCCGGCAGGTCTTGAAACCACCAACCAGGGCCCAGTTCGGCCCAAGAACAGAACCCTGTTCAGGCCCTTAGTCGGTCCCCTTGTGACCTGGTTCCAGCCCACCTAAAACCACCTGCTGCCCCCTTTTCAGGCCCAATTCGAACCCATATGGTCAGGCCCAAGAGCTGGCCCAAGTCCAGTCCAATTTAACCTGCAATCAGTCCCCTTGCGACCTGATTTCAGCCCATTTAGAGCATCTCTAATAGGTCATTTGCAGGCCCATTTTCAGCCTTGTTCGGCCTTCTGCATAGGTCATTTGTAGCCCATCCAGGGCATCTCAAACAGGCCCATATTCCGGCCCTCCAGCAGACACCCCAAACAGGCCCATATTCCGGCCCACCTGCAAGCTTATATCCAGAGCCTAAAACCAGTCCCTTTGTGACCCGGTTTCAGCCCATCAAGAACATCTCAAACAGATCCCCGACCGGTCTATTCAAAGTCATCTGAACAGACCCCTTAAGCAGGTCCGAAGCTGCCCTTGCTCAGCCCACGTTCAGGTCCTAGGACCAGTTCCAAATCAGCCCTCTGTGCAGGCCCATTTCGGCCCACCATAATCCATTCACCCTAGCCCCTTTGTGGCTCGGTGAAATCCCAAAGCAGTCCTTAAATAAAAATCAGATTTTGATCAAATTCAAAACAGATGAAACTCAAAAAATCAGAAAAAAAATCAAAGTCATCAAAAAATGACAAACAAAACGGTTTGCATCTGATCGCACCCAAAAGGCCGCTGCCCTTTTGAGTTCTTTATTTTATGTTGTGGATGTGCATATCTCCGAAAACAGGTTGCCGCGACGGTTAATCAAAGGCGTTCGAGCCGTTGCTCGATGTAAGTTAACGCCGGGTACTTGCACCATCCGGCGGAGAAGGGTCAAAAATGAAATTTTCAAAGAACCCGAACCTCGGTTCTAATATTTTTAAACTATCACCGGACTACATAATATTTTTAGGATATCACATATTTTCCTAGAAAGGTCCGGAGATGTCTTTCTTTCTAAAGAACAGACGCAGAAAAAAGAGGTTCACACAAATGGCACGCCCGGTGGGACCCTTCTTTCCTTTCATCTCTCCGTCGTGGCAACCTGGAGATATGCACATCCACTATCTTCAATTCAAAAAAAATTCTCTGCATTTGATCGAGCCAGTCTTGTTGTCTACAGGACTTATGGACGTCAACAGCGGTGTCGCCCATTCTGAGGCATACGTCGAACGACGTGACATCGGTGCAGTCACTCCCGGCATCGCCTTCGGCAACTTCCCGAGGGTCATTTTGCTCCCCAACCGACTGGGGGCAATGCTGGAAACCCCGATCGCCAACGAAGAGAAAATATATCCCTTCCGGCTGCTCCGGGCAACCTTCAGGGCACCCTGCCTGCCTACAAAGACATCACAACCGGTGGCATTCCAACTGACTCCCCCACAAGAGTCACTTCCGGTGGACCAAGCCATCGACAACTCCGGGCCTGCGCCCGCACCCCAACAATGGAACATCAAGAAGCTCAAGATCGAGCACAATTCCCGCCAAACCCTCAAAATTAGGGACATCCAATGCCCAGGGGGTGAGGCACATCCTCCAACTCTGGATGAAACATCCATCATGCTCGCGAAGGACAAACGCCGCCAACCACAGCTCGGCACCTTACCGCTGCACAACCGATTCTCCATCCTAGATCGGTTGAAATGGATCAACGGGGGCATCATAATACCCACAGCAGCTGCTGCACCAAACACTCGGGGAAGGGGCAAGCCCTCTGTTCACTCCGAGAAGACCGGCCGACCAGAGGCCGACAAAGCAAAGGAAAGGGGACAGCCCTTTCATATGAACAACCAAAGCTCGAGCCGGCCATCAACTCAAAGGAAAAACGCCGCCAGGGCAAGGGACCAGCCCTTGGTCCCTATTCTACAAACGGGCCGACCAGCGGTCCAAATCAAGGAAAATCGACAGGGGCAGTCACCTGCCATCCAGAAAACTCCATCAAGCGATCGGTCCGCCGACCAATCTTATCGGCACCTTATACTGCCAAATGATAGGAAATTCCTCAACAAGACTCTACATCGGGTCAACAACTCGGCAGATGTCCTGCCAACTGGGGGCAAGCTCCCCAACAAGCCCACTCCACAGCGGGCTAATAAATCAAACAATGCTCATGCCAACTGGGGGCAAGGTCCCAAACCCTCTGCCCCGAAGCTCAAACAAGTATGGCTTCCAAAAGCCGATGCTTCCCCGCGAGCTCCACGGTTCGAGTCCGCCCGACCGGTCCGAGATGGACTCCTCCCTCTCGCCCTCCGTGCGGGGGCATATTCTCGCCTGCATCGGGGAATGGGGGCATCGCCCCGGAAGCCCCAACAACAACTACCGGCACCAGGCCGGCGCTGTATTGAAGGCCCCACCTCCCGTGGGGTACGGGGTTCCAACACAAAAGAACTTCGTCTGTCTTGTCACGTCAAGGAGCAACGTGCCTGAAGATGCGCCGGAGGCATCCCGGACCGCCGTCCGAACAAAACCTCGGACCCGCGCCGACACAGCCCAGGAATCGGCCGCAGCTGCCGAGAGGGCCCAGAAAGCTAATAATGAGGCAGTTCTCCAAGAACAAGAAGATGACGCGCCTCTCACGCCCACATTTGAAGATCTACAGAGGGAGAACCAACGGCTAAGAGCTTTTATAGCCAACGCCGGGTTCTTACGCCCTCAGCCGGTTTATGAATCGGAAGAAGATGAGGCCTCCAGGGACCCTCATTTGGCTCGAGTGGGGACGCCGCCACTGCCGCCGCTCCCGGTCATACCCCAACCGTCGGTCCTGAGACCGCCTGCCAATAATGACATTTTCGAGGGACAGCACTATCAGCCTCCCCCGCCACCTCCGCAGGAACCGTTAGACCCGGCTCAAAGGGCCATCATCGATCAGTTGATCGCTGCACGCCTCGCTCAACACGACGAGGGGCATAACGTCATGGGCCTCTACCAGGTCCCTTACCCGCCACACCATCAATACGTCCGGCTCCCGCAGGACGTTTCAAAGATCCCGAAGTGCTCCAAGTTCGACGGGCGCGGATCTCCGAGAGAACATCTGGCGTTATACTTCGCCCACATGGGGGATTTGGCTTACAACGAGTCGTATCTTCTGAAGTACTTCGCCACCACTCTCACTGGAACCGCTTTCGAGTGGTATTCAAAATTGAAGCCAAACTCGGTCGCCGACTGGGCGGATATGCAACGGAAGTTCGTGGAGAGATTCAGCTTCTCCGAGCGACCACACACGTTGGTCGAGCTCGCCACGATGACACAGGGGCACAACGAGACCGCCATTGACTACATCCGGCGGTGGCGCGGCATCTGTATGAAGTGCGCCAACCCACCCCTCGCTGAGGAGGCGGTGGCTCTTTGCAAGAGAGGGCTCCGGCCCGACATCCAAAAGAAGGTGCTGGGTACCAGGATCCAGACCTTCGATGATCTGAACATTACGGTGGCCGACATCGAGCATTTCTACTACAGCTATCCGTCGACCGCCAGCGCCCGCCCGAGGCCGTCCAAGGACAAACAACCAACTTCAACTCCAAGAGAGGTAAACACTATTGATGTTGCCTCACCCTCAAAAAATGTTAACAGGGGAAATGAGAGAGCCGCCACAGCGCCCCCTCCTCGGAAGCCCGGCAACGTTCCTCCAAGACCAACGTGGGAGGAGCGCTCTCAGAAGCCGTACTCCTTTACGCGCGATTACACGCGCAAGCTGTTCGAGGTCTGCATGCAGAATGACCTCGTTAGCCTGCCTGCCAGCCGGCGCCCTGACGACGCCAAAAGGAGTAACGAGGCCAACCACCGCCCCTACCACAGCTGGTGGGGCATGTCATCGAGGACTGCTACCAGTTCAAAGATCTGGCGGAGAAGATGATCCACGACAGGGTCTTCAACCTGGGCAATCGGCTAGTTCAGCCGCCTCAGCCACATCAGAGTGCCCGTCAGCAGGCAAATTTCGCCGTCAACGTGGTGCATCAACGTCACCCAGGCTCCGGGCCTAAGCGCCCTAGGACGGCACATTATCAGAAGTCTGCCGGCCACGGCAGCCCCACGGCCCTCTGAGCCATCAGCCGCAGGATCGCGGCAAAGAGTCGAGTAGCCTCTAGATCTGTACAATGATCGGGGCGAAGACATCGAGCACCCTCCGAAGCCAGGCCCGCGAGCCAAGCTTGTCTACCGGAGGAAGGAAAGCAAGAAGAACCAGGCACCAAACAAGCAGGGCAGAAATCTAGCCCTGACCGAGTCATCTATCTCGGTATGGGGGAGCCTGGGATCCCGAATTCCACCCTCAATAAACCCTGCCAGGTGGGCGACCACTCAACCTGGAGTCCGGACAGCGACTCCGAGTCAGCAGAAGAAGAAAAATGACAGACTTGGTTAGCCAAGCATAAACAGCTAACCGAGGGCAAAAAGTGTCAAAAAAAAAGAGAAAGAAAAAGAAAAAGAAATCCAGTCGAGGCAAAAAAAAAAAACCTGTAAAGGCGCCTCGGGCAAAATCGGATAACCCCGCTGTGTGAAAATCCCGCAAAGAGGCGCACAGGCAAAATTCAAAGGGGGTTGACCCGGGTGAAAACTCTTTACAAGAGCACTCAGGCCGATAAAAAAAGAAAAAAAAAGAGAGAGACAAAAAAAAAAACGACCCTCACGCCAAGTTGCCCTCCGCACTTGGATTGGTCAATCTCCTTTGGAACCCTCGCACCGATTCGCTTTCCGCGTTCGGACTGGTTCAAATTAAAACGACCCTCACGCCAGGTTGCCCTCCGCGCTTGGATTGGTCACTCTCCTTTGGAACCCTCGCGCCGATTCGCTTTCCGCGTTCGGACTGGTTCAAATTAAAACGACCCTCACGCCAAGTCGCCTTTCGCACTTGGATTGGTCAATCTCCTTTGGAACCCTCGTGCCGATTCGCTTTCCGCGTTCGGACTGGTTCAAATTAAAACGACCCTCACGCCAAGTCGCCTTTCGCACTTGGATTGGTCAATCTCTTTTGGAACCCTCGTGCCGATTCACTTTCCGCGTTCGGACTGGTTCAAATTAAAACGACCCTCACGCCAAGTTGCCCTCCGCACTTGGATTGGTCAATCTCCTTTGGAACCCTCGCGCCGATTCGCTTTCCGCGTTCGGACTGGTTCAAATTAAAACGACCCTCACGCCAAGTCGCCTTTCGCGCTTGGATTGGTCAATCTCCTTTGGAACCCTCGTGCCGATTCGCTTTCCGCGTTCGGACTGGTTCAAATTAAAACGACCCTCACGCCAAGTTGCCCTCCGCACTTGGATTGGTCAATCTCCTTTGGAACTCTCGCGCCGATTCGCTTTCCGCGTTCGGACTGGTTCAAATTAAAACGACCCTCACGCCAAGTCGCCTTTCGCGCTTGGATTGGTCAATCTCCTTTGGAACCCTCGCGCCGATTCGCTTTCCGCGTTCGGACTGGTTCAAATTAAAACGACCCTCACGCCAAGTCGCCTTTCGCGCTTGGATTGGTCAATCTCCTTTGGAACCCTCGTGCCGATTCGCTTTCCGCGTTCGGACTGGTTCAAATTAAAACGACCCTCACGCCAAGTTGCCCTCCGCACTTGGATTGGTCAATCTCCTTTGGAACCCTCGCGCCGATTCGCTTTCCGCGTTCGGACTGGTTCAAATTAAAACGACCCTCACGCCAAGTTGCCCTCCGCACTTGGATTGGTCAATCTCCTTTGGAACCCTCGTGCCGATTCGCTTTCCGCGTTCGGACTGGTTCAAATTAAAACGACCCTCACGCCAAGTTGCCCTCTCGCGCTTGGATTGGTCAATCTCCTTTGGAACCCTCGCGCCGATTCGCTTTCCGCGTTCGGACTGGTTCAAATTAAAACGACCCTCACGCCAAGTCGCCTTTCGCGCTTGGATTGGTCAATCTCCTTTGGAACCCTCGCGCCGATTCGCTTTCCGCGTTCGGACTGGTTCAAATTAAAACGACCCTCACGCCAAGTTGCCCTCCGCACTTGGATTGGTCAATCTCCTTTGGAACCCTCGCGCCGATTCGCTTTCCGCGTTCGGACTGGTTCAAATTAAAACGACCCTCACGCCAAGTTGCCCTCCGCACTTGGATTGGTCAATCTCCTTTGGAACCCTCGCGCCGATTCGCTTTCCGCGTTCGGACTGGTTCAAATTAAAACGACCCTCACGCCAGGTTGCCCTCCACGCTTGGATTGGTCAATCTCCATTGGAACCCTCGCGCCGATTTGCCTTCTGCATTCGGACTGGTTCAAACCAAAATGACCCCCGTGCCAAGTCGCACCTTGCGCTTGGATCGGTCACCCTCCCTTTTTTGTTCTTGAAAGGTTCCCCGTACCAGGCCATCTCTCAAAGTCTGGGAGACGCCCGCCTTCTATCGTGGGACTTTAAAATAATGTCTCCAGCTGCACTTTGATTCCGCATCCCCCTACCCCCAAAAAAAAAAGAAAGGAAAGAAAAAAGAAATCCAGTCGAGGCGAAAACCTGCAAAGGCGCCTCGGGCAAAATCGGATAACCCCGCTGTGTGAAAATCCCGCAAAGGGACGCACAGGCAAAATACAAAGGGGGTCGACCTGAGTGAAAACTCTACAAAGGAGCAGTTAGGTCGATAAAAAAAATCAAATCAAAAAAAATCAATCAAAACTGCTCCAAAGGACCGGGTGGATACACAAACCCACTCACATGCTCCTTAGGACTCTCTGAACCCTTGTTCTGGGTCATTTCAAAAAATCCGCCATCCTGACTATTCCAGTCTCGATGGTCCACAAAAAAGTTCTCACCATCCTGACTATCCCAGTCTAGATGGTCTACCAAAATTTTCACACTGCCTTAATCCTTCAGGACTTGGCAGTCATCAAACTTCTCCAAAGGATCGGGTGGACACACAAACCCACCCACATGTTCCTTAGGACCATTTCAAACAAAAACTCTCACCATCCTGACTATTCCAGTCTTGATGGTCTACCGAAATTTTCACACTGTCTTGACCCTTCTGGACTTGGCAGTCGTTAAAACTTCTCAGAAGGACCGAGTGAACACATAAATCCACTTACATGTTCCTTAGGACTTTTTCAAACAAAAATTCTCACCATCCTGACTACTACAGTCTTGATGGTCTACAAAAAAAAAAAAATCAAACAAAACTCCTCCGAAGGACCGAGTGGATACACAAACTCACTCACATGCTCCTTAGGACCCTCTAAACCCTTGTTCTGGGTCATTTCAGAAAATTCCGCCATCCTGACTATCCCAGTCTCGATGGTCCACGAAAATTCTCATCAAAAATTTTCTCCGAAGGACCGAGTGGACACATAAATCCACTCACATGTTCCTTAGGACTCTTTCAAACAAAAAATTCTCACCATCCTGGCCACTCCAGCCTCGTTGGTCTACCAAGATTCCCATCATCAAATTTTTTCTGAAGGACCGAGTGGGTACATATCCCCCACTCATATGCTCCCTAGGAACTTTTCACTCTTGCTTTACGAGGTGGAATCCAGACTCGGCAAGATCCCCCCATAATTCATAAGTCAGGTCGAAATCCATACTTGACCCAAAATCTTTTCCGAAGGACCGAGTGGACACATAGCCCCGCTCACATGTTCCGTAGGATCCAAAATCTTTTCCGAAGGACCGAGTGGACACATAGCCCCGCTCACATGTTCCGTAGGATCCAAAATCTCATGTTCCGTAGGATTCAAACATCTTCCGAAGGACCGAGCGGACACATAGCCCTGCTCACATGTTCCTTGACATCAAAAAAATTCTCCGAAGGACCGAGTGGGCACATATCCCCCACTCACATGTTCCCTTGGATATTTCAAACTCTTGTTCCATGAGGTGAAATCCAAACTCGGCAAGGGATCCCCACAATGCATAGGTCAGGTTGAAATCCATACTTGACCCAAATTTTCTCCAAAGGACCCAGCGGACACATAGCCCCGCTCACATGTTCCTTAGGATCAAATCAAATTCCCAGGACCGAGTGGACACATAACCCCACTCATATGTTCCTCAGAAATCCAAGCACCAAGCCGGTGGACCTCAATGCTCCATAGGAATTCCAAACGTCCAAAGTCAAGTCAAGGACTCATTCCTGACTTAAATCCATCCAAAATCTTCGCATACGGCTTGAGGGAAGCCTTAATTCCCTGCAAAAAAAAAGAAAGGAAAGAAAAAAAATGATGAAAAAAATGATGAAAAAAAATGATGAAAAAAATGATGATGAAAAAAATGGATGAAAAAAAAGAGAAAAAAAAACAAAAACAAAAACAAGCACAACTGCATACCGTCTTTAACCATTCCGGTAAAGATGGTTCACAAACCTTACACTATCTTGATCATCCCGGTCTTGATAGCACCACCAAAAACTTCATATCGTCATGATTCCTCCAATCCTGACGATTCCAAAAAAAAAAAAAAACCTCCTTGCCATCGAAATATCCTTCGCTCTTGATGGCATTCAAAGTCTCCACTGTCCCGATCTTTCGGTCTTTACATTTGTCAAGTCTTACCGTGACAGCCACTCCGGCCCGCCACGGTCTACAAAAGCCTCCGCGCCATTGGTCAGACCGAACAAGCCCTATTTTCCTACAATGCGGGTCTCTTTGACAAGTTGAACTCAAGTCCATCTGATGGATCGAGTGGACACATAGCCCCACTCGCAAGGTCCTTAAGATGCAAAGTCCTCATGCCACTGACCAAGTTGAAATCCATACTTGGTCAAACCCGCAATGAGACTTTCTTGACCACGAGTTGAAATTCATACCCGTACAAAAAAAATCCATACAAAATGATTCCCTGTTTTCGAGTTGAAAGCCATACTCGGCAGGCCTTTTACCATCAAGTTACAAAAAATCATACTCGGTCAAATTCACCATTGAATTTTCTGACATCAGGTTGAAATCCATATCCATAGAAAGCCCCACATTCCATGCTGACTACGTTGAAATTCATACGTAGCCAAATTCAATGGTGCATGCGGCTTGAGGGAAGCCCTAATTCCCCACAAAAAAAAAAAACAAAAAGGGCTGAAAAAGAAAAAGTGCCCAACGGGCTTGGCCGATCACCCAAATAGCGACCGGCCAAGAGCAAAAGAGTCATAAAAAAAAGGAAAAAAAAAGAAAAAAAAGCCTTGCTAAAGTGAAAACTTGAAAGGGCGCTTTAGGCAAAATCAGGCATCTCCGCTACATGAAAACCTCCTCGAAGGCATGTAGGCAGAACAAATCAAGGAGGCTGACCCGGGTGAAAACCTAAAAATAGGCAGTCGGGTTAATAAAAAAAAAGAAAGAAAAGAGAACTTCAAAAAAGATTGGGTGGAAGGGATGTGGCGACAAGTCTGCATCAACCATGGTGGAAAACTTCAAGCAAAGCCCCCACAAATCAAGGGAGAGCAACGGCAGAATTCAACATGACGAGGGACCGTTCGTCTCCAAGGGCCCAAGCCCTTCTCGATCCAGAGAAACTCCAAAGAAGAACAAGACAAGCTAGTCGCCAACTACACGGATGACTCCTTGCCGACATCCGTCTCCAAGAAATCATCCGTGGGGGGCATTTGTTGGCGTACATTTTTTTCAAAAGAAAAAAGAAAAGAAAAGAGAAAGAAGTAAAGCAGGCGGCCTGGCCCAGGAGCTGGCCCAATTGCCCATCAGATTAGCCACATTTGGGCCCAATAAAACACCCTAGCAGAGGCCGGATCCATCCAGCCCACAATTGGCACAAATCAGGCCATGTTCAGGCCATGTGCGCAGCCCACAGGAGGGCTTGGGCCGCAGCCTCCTGCTGGCGCAGAAACCAGGCCCAAGATGGGCCAGGCCCACTTCAATTCCAATGAGAACAGGCCCAGCTGCTGTCACCTGCCACCTCAGCACCCCTGTACGCACCATGCAGCCACCTCAGCCAATTCATTAGTCAATTTATGGAGGGGGGAAACCGAAGAGGCCAGGGGAGATCAAGGGACAGCCAGCCATTCATTTGGAATTAATGGTGTAACCACCATGGGGAAGGCCAAAAGCCATCCACGTACAGCACATAGGCTGGCCTTTCATCTGCCCCCCACTCCCTATAAAAGGAGAGGTGCGCACCAACAAAGGGGGGGCTGTGGGAGACGCCGCCAGGCTGCTGGTTCAAGCCCTCATCCTGCTGCCCTTGCTGCCACCTGCTGCCTGCAACCAAGGAGAAGAAGAAGAAGAAGAGGAGGAGAGGATCGAGGCTGACAGGCTGCCAGTTTTGCTGCTGCCCTCTGCTGCCCCCTCTGCTGCCCTCTTTGCGCACCTGCTGCACCTGCTGCCCACGGCCAAGAAGAAGAGAAGGAAAAGGAGAAGAACAGGTGGGTCAATATTCTATAAATATGTAGCCCTCTAAGGGCATCCCCTTGGTCTTTCTCTCTTCCTTCTGCTCAGCCCTCTCCATGGCCCAATCCGACCCACACATGGCAGGGTCTTAGTACCTTTTGTTGGAAGCCCCCTCGGCCAACCATTCAGGCTCTAAACAATGCCCTGTTCAGGCCCCTATGCAGCCTATGTCCAGGCCCCCTGTCGGCCCACCTGCATCAGCCTTAAACAGGCCCATGTTCAGCCCCCTAAACAGGCCATTTGCAGGCCCAATGCCAGCCTTGTGCGACCCCCTGCATAGGCCACCTGCAGTCCGTCCAATATAGACCCCTATGCAGGCCCAACCAGAGCCCAATTTCGGCCCATTTCCAGACCTATTATCAGGCCCATGGATAGCCCATAACCGCCTACCTGTAGGTCCAGGTTATAAGCCCATATTCGGTCCCCTCCTGACCTGGCTTAGACCACCTGCAGGTACCCTCAATCCAGGCCCGCGGATAGCCCCTGTCCGGCCCACCTACTGGCCCCTCTACAGGCTCAGTCCGAGCCCACATATCAGGCCCAAGAGCTGGCCCTTGCCCAGTCCAATTCAGGACCTGTTCAGCCCATCCAGAGGCACTCTAAACAGACCCCAAACCGGTCCATTTCCAGCCCATGTTCGGCACCCAATTCAGGCCCAAAACAGGTTCAATTGCGGCTCCTTTGCAGCCAGAAAACAGGTTCAATCTCGGCTCCCAAGCAGCCAGGCGCCAGCCCCCTTTGCGGCTCAACCTAGTGGCCCTTCCACGGGTCTAATCCGCTTCCCAAGAAGCCCAACAGCAGCTCTCTTGCAGCAGAAAACAGAAGAAGTTGCAGCAGCCCCCCTTGGGGCATGTACCGGCAAAGTGAGGGATGAACCTCAACGGCCCTTTCACGGGTCCGGTTCTCCCCTCAACACATCAAAGAAGGAGAGAGCCTCAACGGCCCTTTCACGGGTCCGGCTTGGCCTCCAAGAAGCTGTCCGTCCAACTCAAGCAAATCGAAGCCCGGCTTTGAACGCCGATGGAATGGACCGGCCCGAACTGGCCTTCAAAAATAAATAAATAAAAATTCAGAAATGCGAAAGCTACATTTAAATTAAGGACTTCACCCCTAGCGGGGGAACTCCACCTTGGGCGGAGGCGCGGGCATGCATCCCGTAGCTTACGACCCGGACGTCGGCGCGGGCACGCTCCCGTAGCCGATGATCCTTCCCCCAATTTTGGCCAAGTCATTGACTAGCCTTATTGGATGGGTAAACTTCACCAAATTAGAAACTTGTCGGTATGCCGTTGTAATGCCGAAATTTTTCTAAGGTGGTGAAGAACCTAAATTGGGGGAAGGGTCACCACTTATTGTACACCGATGTACCCCACTCATCTTTCAATGAAATGAAATTCAAAGTCAATTCGATGCATGGAAATGGGCACCGACTGGCAGCCCAATGTGCCCGATCAGATGCAAAAAACAAACTGTTTTCAAACAATCGAAAAATAAAACAATGCAGGTTCTGAAATGGGATTTTACAGCCACATTTTCCCAACCGCCGGCAGGTCTTGAAACCACCAACCAGGGCCCAGTTCGGCCCAAGAACAGAACCCTGTTCAGGCCCTTAGTCGGTCCCCTTGTGACCTGGTTCCAGCCCACCTAAAACCACCTGCTGCCCCCTTTTCAGGCCCAATTCGAACCCATATGGTCAGGCCCAAGAGCTGGCCCAAGTCCAGTCCAATTTAACCTGCAATCAGTCCCCTTGCGACCTGATTTCAGCCCATTTAGAGCATCTCTAATAGGTCATTTGCAGGCCCATTTTCAGCCTTGTTCGGCCTTCTGCATAGGTCATTTGTAGCCCATCCAGGGCATCTCAAACAGGCCCATATTCCGGCCCTCCAGCAGACACCCCAAACAGGCCCATATTCTGGCCCACCTGCAAGCTTATATCCAGAGCCTAAAACCAGTCCCTTTGTGACCCGGTTTCAGCCCATCAAGAACATCTCAAACAGATCCCCGACCGGTCTATTCAAAGTCATCTGAACAGACCCCTTAAGCAGGTCCGAAGCTGCCCTTGCTCAGCCCACGTTCAGGTCCTAGGACCAGTTCCAAATCAGCCCTCTGTGCAGGCCCATTTCGGCCCACCATAATCCATTCACCCTAGCCCCTTTGTGGCTCGGTGAAATCCCAAATCAGTCCTTAAATAAAAATCAGATTTTGATCAAATTCAAAACAGATGAAACTCAGAAATCAGAAAAATCAAAGTCATCAAAAAATGACAAACAAAACGGTTTGCATCTGATCGGACCCAAAAGGCCGCTGCCCTTTTGAGTTCTTTATTTTATGTTGTGGATGTGCATATCTCCGAAAACAGGTTGCCGCGACGGTTAATCAAAGGCGTTCGAGCCGTTGCTCGATGTAAGTTAACGCCGGGTACTTGCACCATCCGGCGGAGAAGGGTCAAAAATGAAATTTTCAAAGAACCCGAACCTCGGTTCTAATATTTTTAAACTATCACCGGACTACATAATATTTTTAGGATATCACATATTTTCCTAGAAAGGTCCGGAGATGTCTTTCTTTCTAAAGAACAGACGCAGAAAAAAGAGGTTCACACATAAGGGTAAGCATTTTAATATGTAGCTACTAGGGGTTCTTTTATATATTGCAAATAAACGTGAATCATGTCAGCCACCATGTGCTAATTTGGGATGAAGTGGGTGGGAAATCATATCTGAAGTTTAATTTCGTGTGTATCCTTGATTCATTTTTTTTTTATTTCAGTCCTGTTGACAGCTTGTGTTTTTCACTTTCTCCTGTTTTATATACCAGTATCTCTTGAAGAGAATGCACACTGCCTGCATGTTTATAGTTGGGCTATGTATTTATTTGACTGAAACTAGTTTGATTTCGTGTGTATCCTTGATTCATTTTTTTTTATTTCAGTCCTGTTGACAGCTTGTGTTTTTCACTTTCTCCTGTTTTATATACCAGTATCTCTTGAAGAGAATGCACATTGCCTGAATGTTTATAGTTGGGCTATGTATTTATTTGACTGAAACTAGTGTCTGGTACTTCTTAATTATAAGAGTCAAGGGAGAAAGGACTTATTTCTTCTCGATGCTTTCTAACTTCTTGGTTTGAAATGCTTGTGCAGGTATGAATACCGATGGGCTGATGGGGTTCAGATAAAGAAACCAATAGAAGTTTCTGCTCCCAAGTATGTGGAATATCTGATGGACTGGATAGAAGTTCAACTAGATGATGAATCAATATTTCCTCAAAAGCTTGGTAATATTTCATTTTGAAGTTTCAAGAAATACTTTTCTACTTCTGCTATCTGCAACTTGTTTCTGTGGTATGTTACAGGTACACCTTTCCCTCAAAATTTTAAGGAAGTTGTGAAGACGATTTTCAAACGGTTGTTTCGAGTCTATGCTCACATTTACCACTCACACTTTCAGAAGATCTTGAGCCTTAAGGAAGAGGCACACCTTAATACCTGCTTCAAGCATTTTATCTTATTCACTTGCGTAAGTGAAACCACTTTGTTTTTTTAACCAGGTCAATAGTGTCGGAGGTAGTAATGCTGATTTTATTAGGTATTGAATTTGTTGTCTCTTAGTGGATTGGTTTTATTTTTTGTTGGACAATGCATAATGCTACACCAGTAGTTTACCATTTCCTGATTGCATCATGGTTAGAATGTTCATGTACAATATATGACACCGCAATCTAGCCTTTAGATTTTTTTTTTCTGTTTGGCAACATGAAACCTTATTTTAGTAATGCATGGGGTAACTGGATCTTTCACAAAATTTCAGTAGTATATCATAATTTTAGCAGGAGGATTCTAAAAGGTTTTTATTATCTATTAATCACTCATGTGTTGTTATGGGTCCATTTTGCATGGTTGGAAAATTAGTTTAGCTTCTTGAAAACGCAGGTCTTGTTCCATCCTTCCATAGTTGGTGTTGATAGATGTTTGTCTGTAAGAAAATACGTGAATTTTGTAACATACCTCATGGGGAGTCGGAGGCTAAATACCACTTTTTGCAAACTAGTTGCTTTGTGGTACTTTCCTTTTGCGGGTGCAGAACAAGGGTGCTAAAACTTGTGGTATCCTATCAGTTATAGTGCCCGCACAGACTTATGTAAAGAAGCTAAACCTCTCTTGCAGTTTTCATATTTTATCAGTGAAAAACATTATTTGGCTTTTGACTGCTTATCATGGAAAATCTTGAATCTTGATTTTCTTGCATTCAAGGATGTCCTTTAGAAGACTTAGGTGTGTGTGCTAACCTTGAAGTCTAGCAGGGTAGCTTCTACCCACCTCAGTTGCTGGAAGGGCTGCGGCCACTTAACACTTTTATGACCTTTTCCCTTGCTGTAACCTAAAAATGAAGCTGGTCCTGATCAGTATCTCAAAACTAAAATGACCATAATGACTGTTGGAACTAGACCCAGGACCTCCCATCCCAGGCACCCACCAGTGTGGGAGTTGTTCATTGCCGCTGGGCAGCAGCACTGTGACTCCCATATTTACTCATGTATGTGGGGAAGATGAGGATATTTGAGGATGCATGTGGGTGCTTTGATTTATTTTTGTCTATTTGGATTTAAGATGATTGTTGTCTAATGTATTGAGAAATCTATAATTTTAAACTATTTGTATGCATAGTTCTATTCTTTGTATTTTGTATGTATAACTATTGTCTTTCGTGTTGGATATGCTTATGCCTCCATTATTGGGGCTGTATGCTTAGAGAATGAGGTAAGGTGACACATCTTATGCTAAGTCCACCTGATTTCTTTAAGCTGTGTTCTTGCTTAGCATGCCAGAGTTCTTGAAGTAACGTTGGTTCAGTATTAATGTTGCACTTCTATTCTGAGAGGGACCTATAAAATGAAAAAACTGAAATCTACTTGTTAGTTTCTAGCGACATAACTGTAACGGAAACTCTGAAACCTAAATGAAACCAGAAAGTCCTATTTTATATTATAATATTCAAGAAGGTACATGTTTAATCCAAAAGATGTCTGTAGGATTTATAAAATGAAATTTGATATTTAAATCTTCTCCAGTTGCATCTGAGAAAATCTTTGGATGTTTTGGATGAAACTTTAAATGAAGAGAGAAAGTATTCTTGATTTTGCTAGGACTTATGATCTTATACTAACAATTATCTATTTTATTAAAGAGAATATCATTAATTATTATTTAAAAGTGGATAAATAGCATTAAAATTGATTTTATTCTTACAAGATATATTAATCATGCTCTTTGCAAAGATTGTAAAATTATTCCCGGTTAGGTTTTAACAGGTCAATATAGATTAGAGGCTTTAGATGTTAAGATCAAGAGACAAATAGACATAAAATAAATATTCTGGAGTGATAAAATGGTTGGAATTAAAATGACGACATTTCAGAATGAACTTCTCAAGATTAATTATTTGAAGCTGGATGTAGAAACCAATGCTACGTGCTCGTGTATGACTACAAAGATTAGAGAGGTAGTTAGAAAAATGAAAAGTACCCGGAGACTAAAAGACATTATCCACCTAAAAAGAAGAGATGTTGGTGGAACGAAGAAGTGCAAACGATGGTAAGGGAATGAGGGAGAATGTTATAAAAGATTGTCTACATGTGACAACAATGAAGTTTATGAACATTATAAGATAGCAAAAAGTGAAGCAAAAAGGTTGTTAAATGAGTGAAAGATGAGACCTTCAAATATATGTATAAGAAACTTAGAACTAAAGAAGAAGCATAAAATGGATTATATTATGAGTATTATAATTCAAAGTTAAAAAAGACATTGAAGATGGTGAAAACATGGGAATACAAGTGGCCTTGATGGAATTCTTATTGAAGTATGAAAAAAAATGAAAGATATAGGTGTGGAGTGGCTAACTTGGTTTTTGAACAAAATATTGATCTCTAAAAATGCCAAATAAATAGAGACAGAGCACCATCATTCTTATTTTATTTAATAAAAATATATAATTTATTTTTTAAAATTGTAGAGAGATCAAACTTATGAGTCATTATGAAATTGTGATAGTTGGAGTGTCACTCATGAGATATTATTAATATTTTAGTCAGCCAATTTGGATTTATACTTGAAGAAGTAACGCTAAATCAATGTAAGTGGAGAAAGTGAATCTATATAGCCGACCACAAATACTTTGTGACTAAGGTTTGAGTTGAGAAACACGGTAGAAAAATAGAAATATGAAAAAACATTTGCATATAATATTTGTTGAATTGGAAAAGACATTGGTTACTTCATACTTTAATAGTTTAATTGATGGATGGGTAGATAAATGCTCATGTGGACAATGCAGAGATGTTATCTTAGACGACACGGCATGCGGAATACTTTGTGCTGTGTGCATGGATTGTCAGATCACAGAAGTGCGTAGAATACTTTCCTATTACCTTCTTCACGCTAACCTGATCTGTTCTTGCGAAAGTTTGACAGAAACTCACATTGTCGTAGGATGTCAGATTGTAATCATATTGTTAGCAGACATGAGTTGGCAAGAGGTGCACCCTACAGATGTAAATGAAGTTTGGGGGGGGGGGGTTGATTGTTGAGGAAAAGTAACTATTAAGGATATAAGAAGTCAGTTGTCGGTAAAATAACTAGGAACGCAGCAAATAAATATCCAAATCTACCTCGCTTTCACCGTCTCTTTTAGAGCTTTCTTTTTACTTTCATTCCTTAAAATTTTGTTTGCAGTCTTAATGTTGGAAATTTTTTCCTAAATCTCTTGATTTATAGGTTTCATTCGGGTGAACATCCTACAAGGGATTCCATCCGAGTGTCTTTGGCTCTCGTAAGAGCTGTTGTTGCTGACGTCCACTTAATTTTGACGCAGGAATTTGGCTTGATAGACAAGAAAGAGCTTGCCCCACTTCAAGAACTTATAGAGTCCATCATCATTCCTTACTGAGACCAATTATCTGATACTCAGAATTGCTACTCCACTCCGCTCTCTTGTACCCTCCATGCAGGGCTGTGCTGTACCAAATGGATCTGACTTATCTGATGTGATAGGCTGCACGGTAAGGTCATCTAAGAACACTGCTAATTATTGCCTGTATGCTGTGCTGCTTGGTATGGAACGGTATCTAGCATATGCGAGTGAACAAGTCCATATTTCTTATGAAGCCCGTTGAACCAGGAATCAACAAACGATCTTGAAATACAAGCTTCCTGGTATTTTTATGCCCCTTTAATGTGTTCTTGTGGTGCTTGGACCCCCTACTGAATTTGGTCTCTCGCCACTATAGGCTTTAAGATAGATTCCAGCTTCGTGATCTAAAATGTATTTGGACGATGAATTCAGTTGCTGCATGGATGCTTATATTTCATATGGGCGGTATAGCCCTCTTGTTGTTTTCCTCCCTTGTTAAAAATTTAATCTTGAAACTGAATAATATAGTCAGCGAAATGTGTGGCTTGGTTGATCTCGGTGCTTGCCAGTTAGGGCCTTGAAATTTGTATTAAACTTTGTGAAAAATTGCCCATCTGTTTTGACGACTTGTGATTGATATCCACGGCCCTCCGTTTTGAACGATAATTGCTGGTCTTCAATATCTTGGGCTTCTCTCCGAACATTAAGGGACATCCATGTTGGGCTTAGATTAGGAAAGAACAGGCATCTTAGTGAGGGAATGCTCTGAGATCTCATGGTTTCCCTTCTCTGGGAATTTCTTGAGAATAGAAGAAGAAAGAAAGAACGTGGTGTGCGTAGAATTTTGTAGTTTAAGAGGGGGATTTATAACAGATTGGGTTACAGGGTGTTTGGTTGTATGACATATTGGACCAATAGATGTGAAAGCAAAAGCCCTGCAATGTCATAGGGTGTTTGGTTGTATGGCATATTGGGTTTTTGTTACGAATTGATATTTTTGTAGCCATGCTGGTTAAAAGAGGTGGTTTTTTACTATTACAAATTAATATTTTTAAATAAAATTTTTAATTGGACAAAAAAGAGGTGAGATAAAATTTTTTTATCTAATAATCCTCCGCCTCTTTTGATCTTATAATAAGCCTCTCACTTTTTTTTTGGTTATCACGTCTCCCCAAACATCATTCTACGGCGTTGCCGAATGGATAGATGCCTTTGACCAAGACGTACAATCATACACAAAGGAAGATTTAGGGAAGGAAACAAAACCATGGCAAGATAAAGGAACCTACGCTATGTTTCGTTGATGCTGACATTTCTAGATGTCAGAGTATCAATACTAAATTACAAGTCGACACGTATATTATATGATATGTTTTATTTGTACTAGAAATGATACCATCATTCGAATACCTCTCTGTGATTATTATCGCTATCCATTTCAAAAACGATAGAAATGTGTCTGATATGGTTTTTAGGTAACACGGCCTTGGCAGCCTCTACCAGCTGCTTTTGAAATTATAATTCTGAGATCGATCTCTCCGTGTTTTTTGTGAGAGTAAAGATTTCTTCAATCATCGTTAATGACCCATTATGTTAGCGGTCAGAGTATCAAGAATTACTTTTGATATTAATATCTCAAGAAGAAAAATATCAATGTTAAGATTGATGTGATTATTTTTGGTTGTCCAACAAGTTTCGAAATTGATACGGTTGAGCAAATAATCGATACACGTGCTGCAATCAATTTCAAAAATCGATGACGGTAAAAGGTGCCTGATACCGTTATCACAAAGGGTCTAATCTAAACGAAAATTCCTTCCAAGTCCGACACGACTAGGTATGTTCGTACTCTTCAATTTCATCATCATACGTACATAATTTGTTACTCGAATATGTCGTATGTTTTTCTATTTGAGTTAGAGAATATTTCTCCTACTCGCAAATTTTCAAGGCTTGAACTTGGAAATTTGGAGGACCCTCATGACGACCGTGGAGTTCTCCAAGGCGTGATATACTATCCGTATCTGAATATATAGATATCTTAAATCAGATATTATCCACCCAAATGAATATGAATTCACAGCGAATTCAAATTTTATCGGTATCTATCTAAAGCCCTAATCTTCGTTGAAATTTTTTCGTCTTATAGCTTTATAGATGGCGTAGATATGTACGGCCACCTATTGGATTGTTCGGTACGAGAGTGGCTTTTCTGGAGTGGTCATTAAAGGAATAACATCTAAATTTTAACTATTGTTTGTGTTGGATTAGAGTAGCAAAAATAATGCTAAAACATTTTGATATTAATTTTTACAGAAAATGAAGTATCAATATCGTTATACTTACAAGTGGACACTTATGTTACGTATCATCTTTTCTTTTATCTGTGTTAAGAGTTTCAATATTAATATTGACAGCGGAATGATGTGATGTTGAATACGATATAATTACCAAACGCGGCCTAAACCAATTTTAAAAACTTGAAATAATTCCATTTATCTGGAATATGATAAGTAGGTTGCACGGCAATGTTTACATTATCGAATCGAAACTTATCATTTTCGAGTCTTATTTTATGCACAAGCTTGTTCGGTCGAGTTGAGTTCGTTTTAAAAAGGATTTTAAACTGTTGAACAGTTTGATGAGCCATATAATTCCAATCAAGTATATGCTATAATTCTCGTCAAGCTATTTTCGCATCGAATTACCTAAGACATGGATCTAAAGAAGGAAAGAGGCAGACTTTCACTGCATCACCTTCTTTATTATTATTTTTTGCGTCCAAGAAAAGCTTAATATTGCCAGATCGTTAATGTATTTCCTAAAATCATTGTGTTATCAAGTGACAATGTGACATACTGGACACTTACTTGGCTCAGCCACTGGTCTAGGACACAACTTATGGGGCCTCTTTTTTTTATTGGGAGAATGATTTTTTATATATATATATATATATATATATATATATTAGATGGAACTTGCATGAAACTTACCTACTGAAGCCAGGGTGCATCATACTCGGAAAACAGGCACAAGAGCGAAGCAAGCTTGATGGAGCTGGAAGGAATTCATACCGCATTAGGGTTCAATAGAGAGCTCTTTCTCCTCATGGAGTACAATCTTTGAAGGCTTTGGCCTTGTTGTTCTAATGCATTGACAAATAACTATGCTGTCGCTTCTTTGGGTGCTGGATATTCATTCCACTTGCCCTAACAACAAAGAATATATATATATGCTCAAATAATGAATATTGTATTATATTTGCATTCTATTTTTTCCCTCTTTGTGAATCCCGGTTCCATGAAAGCTGCTTGACAAAGCCCCCTTCTGGTGCACACAGTTAGTGCCAAGCACAAGAGCGATCCCATCCGTGTCGAGATTCCAGTTTCTATCCTGGAATTGTTTTGGTGTTCCATCCAAACTTATGATCACTGACTGTTCTTGGCTTGCCAGAGCTTTTTCTGGCATATCAACAATTTTTCCTTCTCCACATTATACTCGGTATCATGTCTCTGACAGCTCCATCTCATGCCCTTGGCAATGGTTGATATGGCATCCAAGAAATAGTTTGCTTCACGGATAATCACGTATCCACTTGGGCGCAGGATCCGATCCATTTCGAGCAGAACATATTTCATCTCGCATCTGGCAAAACCAAGAGTGGTTAACTGGGATATGACAGTGTATCAAGGACATCAATATCAGCGGATGTGCCAATCGAAAGAAACTCATCACATAATTAGATTAGCAACAGCAGAGCAAAGTATAAAACCAAAAATAAGCCACGATAGCACATAGTTTAGTTTAATCATGATTTTGTTTCAGATCATTGTGAAGCAAGCCAGAAATGTCACTTCCTCTACCTCCATAGATTTTTTTTTGTTATCAATACTAATATAATGTACAAATGTTGGCCAATTCCTTGCAAAATTGGATTTTAAGAGCACCAATTAACGACGATAAGAACAAACAAAAGAAGAATCTACGGCCAACTGTTCATTCTTTCCAAGTAAGGATGGACAAATATATCATGCAGTAAAGTTACCTGTGACTTTCAGCAGTAAAAAGCCCATCAAGGTGAAGCAGATCATATGTTCGAGGATATGTTGAAAAGGGTTCGCACCTAAAGAAGAAAATAATGACGAACAAACAATGATAAGAAATAAAAAATTGAAGAAAAAGAAAGTAAAAGCTACAAAAGACGTATACCAAAAAAGACAAAAATGATAGACTAAAGAGTACATGCACAACTTTAAGCCGGACCAAATAGGTAGACCTGGTGCAGGCATTAACATTAAAATATTTCATTTGGACTCATCTCTCATATGATGTGGAGAAAATAAAGCAACCAGAAAAAATATGCTTAGAAAAGAAGGCCAAGACAATAAAAATATACTCCATGCCTAGCATTGATGGCTATATCTACAATTTGCATAGAAAAATAAGGTAGATGACTACATACCAATCATGGTACGTGCCTATCAGACCACGGTCATAGACCACACCAAGGGAATGTGCACCATATGAAGAAACAACATTCATGACCCATGACGGAGAGTCAATAAGAGCAGCAGCAAATCCACCGTACAACGTATTCATGTCCATAACGTTTCGAAATTTAGCAGTTCCAAAATCTGAGATTAAAGTTTTATAATACTTCACCCTTGCCTTCCATTTACTATTATCATGCTTGAATGTACCAGCATTGCCACCAGGAACAATTGACACACGCTCAGGGGCAACATTCAGCCTCTGTGGCCATTTTGGTGTAGATTTGAGGTCTAGTTTCTTGTAGTGTCGACTTGGCGTGGATATGCATGGTCTAAGTGGTGTATACCATGCCTCATCTGGGTCCATGCTGTCATCGCACTTGGGTGTGTAGGAACCAAGTTTAATCTGTTCATAGCAGCTATCATTAGAAGTCTTTTGCCACACTGCAATGTCATCCTTTTTATTGTATAATTTGAAGCACAGGCTCGTTAGCAACTTCTTCAAATTATCAAAATCTGTTTTCTGTTCTGCAATAGTTGTGTCCCAGCCACGCCATCGGTTCTCATAATTCACTGGAGGTCCAGAGAGAACCCAAAATCCACCAGGCCTGAGTAGTCGGTGTACCTCCATAAGATAAAGTCCACCTACATTATCAGCATAAAATGAAGTTAATTAGAGACGGGAACCAGATTGTTTATGGAAAGAGATGGGCCGGTAATAAAATTTATGACAAAAACAAAAGTTTCTAGCAACAAAAGATCTTGAACTTCATGGGAAGAAAATTACCAAATTCCGTCCATGGGATAAGGCATCTAGAACAATGAGCTATGTCAAAAGAATTGGCAGGGAAAGGAAGCCTTTGGGTAGATATAATTCCCAAGACAGCTGGAATACCACGTTCAAGTGCAAACTGAACTTGAGCCTCATGGTTGTCTCTTGGTGCAAGAGAAACAGTTAAAATTCCACGATCCAACAGATCACCTCCCCAACTTGCCACCTACAAATAAAAGTCATATTATGCTCATATATCTCATCTCAAGAAAGAAACATGCCACAAACCCAATAAACAGAAACAAGAAAAGATGATGCATTCTTTTGTTGAGTGTGAGCATAGAAGGTGACGAAGTCTGTAGCTAAATAGCATCGCTTGACCATCATGCAGGGATTTCATTTGATTGGCACGTGCCATGGATGGTGACCTGTTCCAACATAGAACAGACCAATACATTCTGCAGAGAAGATAGTTAGAGACCTTAATTGGTTGCATTTGAAATATTGGATGGATTAAATTATGGAGATTCTGAATGTTGAATCCTAATCCTCTTTAAGCTCCTCCAAGTACATAATTTTAGGGAGAAGAGTTCATATCTATAATTCTACTCATTTCCGAAACTCTTGATGTGGCTTTTGAAGATAATAGATGATTGGAAAATCTCTTCTCCTGAGAAGCTGTTAGATGAAGATTTTGGAAATGATCCCCTTTCCTTTCAATAATATTGATGAAGCACGCTAAAAATTACTGATAAATTGTCAAGTATATAAAAAAAAAGTATAGTAAATGCTGAAACAGAAAAATGTAAACAACCACTTTTAGCATGCTGCCAAGTGCTAAGAGGAAAACACAAGAACATGATGTTAATGTGCCTTATGGGTGACATAGTTCCATCACACACCACTCAGACAACTGAAGAAAGAGCAACCAATGCCTATAATTCTAAGGTTGACAGGACAGACAAAAGACTATCTTCAATTGGAACGAGAACAAAGAAGAAAATAAGCATCCTTTCCTGGTTATAACATCCACCTTCGCCAGGACTTAAACCCATGTATTTTCAAAATGCCCTGGTGACATTTTACATGACAGCGGCTGCTAAGAACTTGCTTATTTTGGGACAACAAGACAATCAATCATCTGTATTTGATGCCCATACCATCTCAAACAATTACGATACTGAGCATTATTGCTGTCCAGATGAGCAGATTTGAATATCGGATATCATGAAATTTCATGAAGCTCTATTTAAGTTGCTCGGCCCAAATCAACAAAACCTTAATTCCAAATTATTAGAGTTAGCTGTAGGGGTTCTTAATGTTTACTCCTAGAGAATTTTGGGCTACATCTTCATAAAGATTCTTTCTTACAAATTACATTAGATAACCTTATAGTTAATCTGGATTTACTCCATTCCTTCCCCACAAGCACTCTGATATACTTCCAATTCTCTCACCATATTTCCTAGGTCTATATGCCTAATATCTCCAAGCCATCTCAATCTTCCCTCAAATTGCCCTCAATTTATATTATTTCAACCTTTTATTATACATTTACTGCAGATTCTAACTAGTGTTGCTTGTTTGTATGTACACTAGTATTTTCATCACAACAATACTCATTTTAGAAGTACCTTGCCCTTTCGCCACACGAAACCCACTCCTTATACAACATCATGGGTATTTTTACTGTACAGTAAAAGGTTTCCAATCCTACACTTCCAGCATCTTGATGTGATCAATAGCCAACAGGTTGTCTACAGATGATACTATTGCCATAGTCAACAAATGCAGACATTATATTGTCCGGAAAGAAATGATAAATTCACATCAAACATTGGCCGGCATCATAATGACTTAGCCTTCTGTGTGATTGAAAAAAGTGTTGTCTGTAAAGATGCAGAAGCGGAAATGGAAAGAAGCAACCCTATGTGCATTCAGCATGGTAACATCATGCTTTAGAAAAAAAATAATAGAAGACCAAGGGTAAATTTCTTTTAACAAATGCATACTGATAATTAAAGTAGTTCAATGACAAACCAACAAGACTATTCGAGCATAAATGATGCCAGTATAGTCCAAGAAAAATCAATCAGATTGACTTACCCCACATCCAGTGTCAATAGCAGTTCTGACAGTTCCATCCTTCATCCCAGGAATCAAATCTTGCATTAAGTCAACATATGCACCAACTCCATGTGGGAACATTGTACCTCCACCCGGGAAAATAAACTTTTCTCCTTCCTTTCTCAGCCAGTTCTGATTTGATTTCTGACTATTTATCCAGTCATATGGCACATTCCTACGTATGAAAAAAGCATCTAAATATAATTTCATACATAAATTGAAAATGAGAAATAGCAGAACAAATACAGACATAAATTCTAAGAGATACATGGAAAGTGCAACAATTCACACATTTTTCATCCAATGTCCCTTTCACTACTTTATAATTTAGGTAACCAGCGAGCAACCTTGCTGAAGATGAAAGAATGTAGTTTACCTGTACCAACACTCATCTTTGCTTTTTGGCCATTTAATTGGTACTTTATATCCATCTGGGGGAGGCACCAAGCACTCTTTTCTCTCAAAAATAGGTGGGCAATGGCGTTCCATGAAGGAAAGTCGATAGTTGCCATACTTTCTCCATCTCTGCAGTAGAACAAGTATAATTCATCATGATTATATAGACATCTTACAATAGGAAGGGCTTTTTGAGTGCAAATTATGTCTGAAAATTTACAAGCAAGTAAACGAGCATATGAGCATATGTATGCTTCATGTTGCTAGTATGACAATTAAATCACGAATATTTGGGAAACTGCTCCCAACATGGTCCAGTATGAAGCTCACCTTTGGGTCTGTGCATGGGGTGTAATCTTGATAATCTTTGCTGCATTCTGAAAAAACAGTGGATTTCATTTGGAGAGGAACAACTGAAGACTTTGCGGAACCTTCCTGATGAGGTGGAACTGCTGGCACGGTATTCCGTGCAACAAGTTTATTCCTTTCAGGGCAAAAAACCCCTCCAAGGTAGAATGAGAATCCACATAGGACTATGAACATTAAAATTAGGGGGACAACCCTAGACTTTTTGTCAGGATGAACTGCTGGCTTAAAATCTTTACTCTTCATCTTGTATCTTCAGTAACAGAGACCTTCAAAAAGCAAAAAAATTTATTCAGTAAGCCCTTATAAGTTGCAGAAGGAGAAAAAAAAGCCAAAACAATATAATTTAACTCAAGAAACCGGAAAATCAAAAAACAATTTCACTCTAAGCAAGACCAGCTAATAACTCAAATACACTACAAATTTCCTCTCATGTGACAGAACAGAAGTATACTTAGCTTCAAACCAATTATCTGCTAACAAAGGACTTGAGAGCTGTCAAGTGTGGGTGTTCATAGATGAATGATACTCTATTATCTTGTCAAACCTAGCACCTCCCATAGGATGCAAAAGAATCGATATTTCCACCAGGTAAGTTGCTGCTGCAATTCACTTAGTTTCTTTCGCGCTCATGTATCCTTTCTCATATAATCATGAACAATAAGCATAAAACATTTAAACATTCCCAGGTAGGGGTGTTCACCAATCGGGTCAACCCGAGAAACCGAACCGGTCAAACCCGAAATTGTCGGGTTGGGTCGGGTTGACAAACTGCATCGGTTCATTCGGGTTCAAAACATTATAAACCGAATAAACCCAAACCGAACCGCCAACCCGAAGCTCCCACGAATGTCACCATCAAAATCTGCCACGCCTGAAGCTTTTACGTGCGTGGTGGAGAAGATATATATAAATAAACTTACCATTTCTTGAATATTCAATATGGGATTAACTTGCTGCCTTTGACCTGGCAGGTGACGCTGTGTGCCAGGCTGTCACTGATCATCAATGGCCTCTTTAGTCCCATATCGGACAAGTGAAGATTCAGCGTTAGGAAAACACTTTAAAACAGACTCTATGGCCGACGTTTGAAGTTGCATTGTGACGTGCAAGGTCAAATTTCAATGTTTTATTGATTAATGTCATTTAAACGTTGAATATGACTAGAAATAATAAAGAATGTTTAATTAGTCATTAACAACTTAATTAATCACGGGTTACTTCGGTTCAACCCAAACCAACCCGAAATACAATGATTCGGTGCGGTTCGGGTTAAAAGATCCAATCGGTTTGGTTTGGATCAAAATTTTTTTGCTATGAACTGAACCGACCCGACCCGTGAACACCCCTATTCCCAGGGACGACTAAGATCGGCCACTGATAGATATCACCAATTAGGATTATTTGTACTGACCCTAAAAATTAATCCCTTATCAGCATCACCAATACTTGGTTTGGTTGCTTCAGATGCCAAACCACTGGAAAACATTTTGTCCATGCAAGGCATACATCTTATAAAGGAGAAAGAACAATACTATGAGGACGGAAGGAAACTATATCTTTCCTGCAAACCACTCCAGCATAATCTGAATGCTGAATTATAAGTTGGAAAAATAGGAAAACAGCTACTGAGATGAACAAGGGGTAAATAATATAGAAGTAAGTCAGTGAACCAAAACATTTGATTAGAGAAACCCAACAGTACAAGCGGAGGAATTCCCTCCTCCAGTCTTCAGAATAAGTTGTGAGTTTAATATCATGATGGAATGACAAGTAAATTTAGGATGATAAGAAGCTAGAAGCCGTTACATTTCTGAAAAGAGAACTAAATCATAGAATTATTTCCACATTAAATAAGCATTCAACCTTTCAATTCTTTTCTCTACATAATTTGCATCTCATATTCAGTGGAATTTCCCAATTCTGTAACAGAGGGAAGAAAATCTTTAACATGAATGATATGGAAGAAAACCTATAACAAGTTGATCTTCGAACTGCAGAGATCTAAGATAGTCCATCGGGTGATGATCTTCGACGTGCAGAGATCTAAGATAGTCCATCGGGTGAATATCCAAAAAACAATGATGACAAATTGAGAATACTGGTTGAGATGAGGAATCGAGTATTTCCTCCCTTGTGTGCTTTACTGACACTGTACACCAGATTGAACTGACAGACCGTATGATGCCTCCACCAGGATCATGGAGAAAACAGCCAACAGCTAATATTTGCCAAGATAACAGAGCTATCTTCTCTAAACACCCAGAAACTGCGAAAGAGAGAGAAAAACAGGAAGCGCGTGCAGGGAGTCGGGGATCTTAATAATACAGCGAGAAACACAGGCGAGCCACCGAGAGAGACCACAATCGCAGAAAAGAAGGCAATTCTCAACGCTACTTCCTCTCCGTCGACTTCCCACTAAACCCCCGACAAAGTAAAGAGAGACCTACTCGCCGCCGGAGCCGAAGCAACGAAACCGCCTCAGCAATCAACGAGACAAGAAACGAAATCAGGCAGCTGCAAATCCGCGAACACCAGAACCTCAATTGGCATTACGTTACGCAAAGGAAGAACAACAATTACCTCGAGCACACAGTCCTCCTCCTCCTCCTCTCTCTCTCTCTCTCTCTCCCCAGGTCCGCAGTTGCTCGGAGCAGTAGAGGTGGGGAGAAGACGGGGGCGTAGCGTACACGAGAGGAAAAGAATACAGGCAGCGGAAAGGAAGGGCCCCGACGGACGCCCTGCTCTGCTCAGTACCACACCGCGTCCACCATTGAAACCAGACCGCTGCTCCCTCCTCCCTCCCTCTCCGATCTCCTCCTCGTCCTCCTCCGCTTAAATAACGACAGGCCGCCTCCCTTCCACCCGGCGGTGCCCCCCCTCCCCCTCTGGAAATCCCTCCGCCCCACCCCCACCTGCACGCCTGGCCCTCTGGTTCTCTGACTTCTTTCCTCCCTCGGCCGCCCCGTCGGCACTGACCTGGCAGCTGACACGGCCCAATGACGTCGCGCCACGTTGCGAACTAAACGGGGGCCCTTCTTTCTCTCGCCCGCCGCGAAGCTGCCTCGCCGCGCCGCGGAAGGAAATCTACCCGCCGCGCGAGACGCGAGGCGCGCGTCGGTAGGGTGAGCATTAAACGGTTCAAACCGAAAAACTAAATCGAACCGGCCTATTTGGTTCGGTTTGAACCATGTTCGGTTTGGTTCGGTTTGGAAGTCCTCCAAACCGGTTTAAACCAAACCAAACCGTTTAAACCGATTTAATTAAAAAATTATTTAAAAATTGTTATAATATTATTAAAAATAAGGTTTTTATAATTTTTATAATAAAATAATATTTATTTTGATTGTTTTTAACTTAAAAACTTTTATATATATGTAAAAAATAAATAATTAATTTATTTTTATATATTTTTGGTTTAAACCGAACCAAACCGAACCAAACCGAATTGAAATGGTTTGGTTTGGTTCGGTTTGAGGGGTTGAATCTGTTTGGTTCGGTTTGAGAAAAAAATGGCCCAAATCGGATCAAACCGAACCATGCTCACCCCTACGCGTCGGCGCCGCGCGATAACCTGCTCCGCGGGACATCGTAACATCCAGATCCGCCGACCGGCTGGGTGACTGGGTCACGGCTCCGGTGGCCCTTTACCGTTGAGTTGGGTGGGAACTGGGAAGGGTGGAGTGAGGAGTCCGTGGGAGGGCCCCGTGATTCGGGGGGGCCCACGGTCTCTTATTCCCTCGGCGCCGTTTTCCTACGCCGGTCATCGCGGGCCCCACGCCTGGGGCCGGCGAGCAACGACGGTCATCCCCCTGTTGCACCCGCGGGCCCCGCAGATGGCGCGCCGTCGCGTGCAGACAGCGGAACGCGTCTCTGGGGCTCCGGTCCCCGCCCAGCTCGGGTGGGTCCCACTACGCTGCATGTAGGCACAGTTTTTTATTTTTAAAATTTTCATAGCAACATTATAGAATTTAAACATAAACCTTCCAAGTTGATCGAATATCTGAGACAGAGATATATATATATATCATTGGGTTAGGTAGGAGTGTTATTTTGAGCCTCAATTATATATCATTCAGAATAGGATCTTTTTATTTTCTTTCTCTAGACATATATAGCAGCTATTGGAAACATTGAAAGAGTGGAGTGAATGGATCGACCTTAGTATCACCTTTATTCACGGGGCAGTAACGGTCAGAG
Organism: Cryptocoryne crispatula var. balansae; assembly: GCA_036172225.1. Classification (NCBI taxonomy): domain Eukaryota; kingdom Viridiplantae; phylum Streptophyta; class Magnoliopsida; order Alismatales; family Araceae; genus Cryptocoryne; species Cryptocoryne crispatula. The sequence goes on from CM069921.1 coordinate 15,873,269, forward strand.
CCCTCTTCGATTGTCTGGTCAATTGTCTTGGGGACAGTATTTTGTGGTGATCGAGTTAGAACTCGATCATTTAATTTTTTTGTGCTGGACGCTGCCCGTTTTCGGTCACTATATCCCAGTGACTTAAAAAGAAAGAGTGGAGTGAAAGAAACTTAAAAAATATTGATTTTTGAAGTGCCGGCAAAAGCTTAGGCCCTTGTTAGCTCATTATGACCTGATTGGAACTTGACCATATATATAACCTCTCATCATATGCTTGGTATAAGCTAAAATCTGGATCCTTGAGAGACAAGATACGCTCATGTTCTCAAGACAGCTGTACTGTCGTGGCTCTCTGTACTACTCATTAATGATGTCAAATATACATACATACACATATATATATATCTAGAGAGAGAGAGAGCGCGCGCGCAAGATGAGGGTATAATTACAAATATTATACATAGATATGGAGTTGTTGGAAGGAGGGGATCCGCGGGTGACTACCTGTGAAGTGTATATATGCAGGGTGGATCGTTCACGTTGTAGCTAAGTGGAGAGCATGTTAGCGAGCTTGTGCTAATTACACAGGAGCACGACGGACGGATCATGTCAGCGAGCACACACACACCTATGTAGACATGTGTACAGCAAAGCGACGAGAGAGAGAGAGGAAGAAGAGGGTCACATCATTTCCTTCACACGTCGAAAGAGGGTGTAAACATATTATTAGATACGTGTGTGTTGTGTATAAATATATATGGATATATTTAGAGAGAGAGAGAGAGAGGGGATGGAGGGGTTGTTCTAAATATTCTAAGTACCGAGGCGAGGCAGCTCAGCGGCAATGGCGGTGCCGACGCACCCGTCGTTGCTTTCACAACGTTGCACTCCACGACAACTCTGTCGTGCTTCCCTCGCAATGCAATGAAATCTCTCTCTCTCTGAACCACGTCTGTATCTGCCTGTCGCTCGCTCTCGCCAGCGAGTGCAAACAAGTCGAGCCGCCGCTCATTTATTCTCTAGTTCGGCTTTCGCCAATACCTTCAATCTTTGTTCAAACGTTAACCTATTCTTTAATCGAGTCAATAGTCAATATGAATCTGTTTACAAAACTTAAATTCGATCTAAATTCTTTTGTGAAACTAAACGGTGTTGTATGTATAAATATTGATATTGATGATTTAATTTAAGTTCGGCTCAATGATAAATGGGACTTTCTGTGTTCGAATTCGAAGATTTAACATAATTAATGAATATATTTAAATTCTCATCAAATCTAACTTCAAACTAGTTGTGACCGCATCCTCTTTATCTCGTTTATATTTATATTTCACCGGGTCTGTTTGTTTCACCGTGAAATATGTTGCACGCATCATGTTTTTCCGATTACTCGTTACATAACTTTGTTTGGTTGCATGTAAAAATCAAGTCAATATAAAACATTTTACTTTGACTTTCGTGCAACCAGCATTTTGGCATCCGTAGAATTTAATTGGATGCCATTTTCTGATGCACACTAAATTTTACAAAAAAAAAATTATGTCTCACCCTACACATATTACAAATTGAGTATTAAATATTTACTAATATTTTGTTTAAAATTTAAATTTATATTAATATACACAGTTTTATTGAATAAAAATGTAGGTTAAAAATTAAATTACTTTATATATGATAACTGTGAATATTTATAAAAATAAAGCTAATTATAAATTAATTAAAAATAAATTAAATATATTTTACAAAAAACATTATTTAAATGAGTATAATTAAAATATAAATTTATATGCTGAACTATCTAGTCGTCTATATTTATGATGCCTTTAAATAAAAAGTCAATTTTAATTATTATTATTAAAATATATCAATGAAATATAAAATATAATTTTTTACTTTTAACTTTTACTTACAAATAAATAAAATTTCAGTAGAAGAGGCCAAAAACATATCAAAATAGTTTACAAAGTAAGTTAAAAAAATCTATAAAATTTGATCATGAACCTAACATATTATGATTTTTACTATTATTAAAACATATTTCTAATACATGATTAACTCATGTTTTAGGAAAAGGAATTCGTAAGTAATAAAATTTTGGTCATAATATATAAATTACCTTCTAAAAGTTAAACAATAAATATTCTGAAAATATTTTACAAATAACTAAAATTTTAAAAATATTTTCATGGAAATCATTTTCCTAGATACCAAATAAGATATTTGGTTTTTCTTTTCCATGGAAAATGGCTACGTGTAAAATATTTTCAACTGTTTGAACTTTTACATGGATCCAAATGCACCCTAATGGGGTGTTTGGTTGTATGATAATGGAGACTTTTATTTTAATTTTTAAAAATTATAAGAAAACTTGTTAAAAGAAATGTTTGGCAACCATGACAATTTTATATTTTGAAAGTAATTTTATTCTTAAACAAAAAAAGAGAATTTCACCTCTTTCTTTTTGTTGTGGTCCCCCCCACTTTGTTTGGTCATAAATGGTATTTACTCTTTTTTATTATCACATCCTTCCAAACATGATAAATTTATGTCATGAACTAGTTCACTTATTATTTTAATATAATTTTTTATCATGAAAATGTACAAAAAATTATCATGCAACCAAACACCGTGAACTAACTCATGACATAAAATTATCATGTTTGGTGGGATGTGATAATAAAAAAGAGTAACTACCATTTATGATCAAACAAAGTGGGGGACCACAAAAAAAAGAAAGAGGTGAGATCCTCTTTTTTTGTTTAAGAAGAAAATCACTTTCAAAATATAAAATTGTCAAGGTTGTCAAACACCTCTTTTAACAAATTTTCTTAAAATTTTTTAAAATTAAAATAAAACCTTCGTTATCCTGCAACCAAACACCCCATAAGTATCCGCTATCCGCTCACCGGTCTCATGTAAATAGACTAGAGCCGCAAACTAGTTGTGGCCGTCCTCTTTATCTCATTTGTATCTAAATCCCACCATTTCATTGACAAGACCGGATTCCTCCACCGGCCAACAAAACGTTCCATTCTTGAGCCAAATCAAATGGGTATCACTAGTCCCGTCAAAGACAAACAAGATGTTTCATCAAGAAAGCTAAGTCTACGACGGAGATAAGTTCCTCTACTAATCAATGAAAAAGTTTCGGATTTTTTCAATGACAACTTATGAGGTATTTATTCACATAGTACGAGTCGTCTCAAATGGGCAAACTAGGGGGCCATGAACCCACCAATGTCACGCCAAATGGAGCACATTATTTTTTAAAATTTTTATACTATAATAATGTACCGCATTCATATGGGGTGTAATATGTTATTAATTCTCATATTTTTTAATTACTAACTCTACAATATATTCCTAATCTCATCTTAAAAGGTAGTTAATCGAGCTCATGTGACTACATTGACTAGGGGGAAGTGTGACTTTGAGGATTGTGGCGTCTCTCTCCTTCACACATCTCGATTGATAGGATAAATCAAATTTTTGGTCTGAAGTTAAATTTTTATGATAAATATATTTAGAAGTATTTTAATAATTTTATATAATCTACATTTTAATAAAGATATTTTTAAATAGAAAGAGGTGAGCTTTTCTCTTGAGATGTCACGCCCCATGGTGTCTATTCTTTTTGTTATCATAACAAACCCAAAAAATAACTTTGTATATTCAGCTATCTATATTTTATTTTAACACAAACTTCATTATGGAAATGTATAAATTTTATATATCGTACAAAACAAACATATTAACACGGCCGCGGGCCATCTTAAGGTCGACCAGTCGCCAGGATGTGATCGGGTTCTGGCGCATGCAAATAAAATTGTCTTTTTCTCTGCCACTCCATCAATAATAATTTTATTTATCTGTGGTTTTAATCCACGAAGTGATGATATGGTAACTAGAAGGAAGTTCCTTCGAATCAACGTATGGTAATCTTAAAAATCGGGAATTTTGATTAGTTGAATGGGTGTGGGAGTGAGACATAAACAGTCCGAGATACGTATATTTTTCTTATTTTATAGGGTGTTTAGCTGTATCATAATGGAGATTTTTATTTTAATTTTTAAAAATTATAGAAAAACTTGTTAAAAGAGGTGTTTGGTAATCATGACAATTTTATGTTTCGAAAGTGATTTTCTTCTTAAACAAAAAAAAGAGGATCTCATCCCTTTTTTTTTTCTCGTGGTCCCCCCACTTTGTTGGGTCATGTATGGTTGTTACTCTTTTTGTTATATCATCCCTCCAAACGTGATAATTTTATGTCATGAGGTGATTTACTTTTTATTTTAATACATTTTTTTCATGAAAATGTACAAAAAATTATCATGCAACCAAACACTCCATTCGAAACTTTTTTATCCCTTAACAAGATGGGTAACATAGGTGATAAATTGGCTGACTAATTTAACAGCAAGGTTACATCAATATTCGTACACTCTCTACACACGCCTGAACCAAGCACCACTGTAGGGTAGCCGCAGCGTAATGGCGACCGTTTTCTAAACTCATCACTAATAAGTGTATTAGCGACGATTTGAGATATCACTAAAATGAGTTAAAACATTTCTCAATCTTTTCACAATCTCGTCAATATAAGTACAGGTTTCTATGACACGGTTGAGGAGTTGCTACCATTAATGGAGAGCATTTGGTTGCATATCCTAAAATTTTAACTCTCTCGTGGTAAAATTTTATATCAAAATATAATTTATGAGATGACCGTCATACTCTTCCATATATATATATGTCTAGTGATATATGATAATAAAAAGAGGGAGAACCACGTATAAATATAAAAGGCGAGAGACCCCAAGAAAAATAAAAGGAGGTCTCGCCTCTCTTTTCTGTTCACTGAGTAGTCTACTGTAAAAGCATGACTTTGTAATATCGCTAAACATTCTTTATCTAATTTTTTTTCATAAATAAAAACTCAATTTTTCATGTAACCAACCGACTGTAATTTTATTTATTAAAACTATTAATCAACTAGTAAATTGAACCAAATCATTCTTCGCGCATCAGGCGCCCCGTACCAACCAAAAAAATACAAATCAAATTAAACTAAATGTTTTTCTTCTCGATTTGGTTTACTTTTTTTTTTTGAGGAATTTCACTTCCGATCCGTTAGAGACATTGCACTTTAACGCCTAGTCCGATTGTTGAAGCTGTTTAATGTCCAATTCAATTTTTAAAAATTGTAAAACATCCGCTCCAATTTGAACACAAACCGTTAGAGGAGAGTTATCTTTGTAAAAAAATGACTTCTTTGCCCCTGTAGCATTCTTATGCGTGAACACTATACTTCCTGTATATTTATATATATATGTTTAATTTAGCAGGTGAAACTCTACGGGCCCTTCCAGATGCTTCCAAATGAGCCACTTCCCTTCAATGTCACCTGCATTGTTCCAAACGTAGAGTCGCCGATGTGATGTGCACCACGAGATTGAAAATAATGGACACCTAATTTGGAAACGTTCTCTAAAATTTACAATATTATTTACCGAACACATAGCAAGAATGTTATTAATTAGACATGTTTTTGAAAGGACTGCTGAATTGCAAATTGAGGAGAAATGTCTCGGTGATACTGATCCACAACAAATAGAGTTGTTGTTTGCTGAAAATAATGATAAAACTGACAACAAAGCTATAAAATACTGCCCAGTGCATCAGACAATATTGAAGGCTGTACGATGGCGATTTTCCCTTGTCAAAGTCCTCTGCAGTCGCAGATTGTAAGATGTTGAAACAGAGCCGTCTATTCCTCAGGTTAGACTCCTCCACGGTGGCAGGCTTAGGGCTTGAGCGCGGCCTCCTTCGCAGCTCCTCTACGGCAACAGATGCTGAAGCTCCTCCGGCTGACTGCTCCTCCTTTGCAGGTCCTCCACGACGGTAGCTCCTCCGCAACTGCAAATGCTCAACCGCGACAGCCCTTGTTGAAGCGCTCCCTTCCGAAAGTCTTCCAACGGCAGCAGAAGCGGACCCGATTTCGCAATGGGGCTAGGGTAAGCCCCCAAGTCCGCCGGCGGCACCGGAGGATGTATCAATCGGGTTAGGGTAAGCTGAGGGCATAATGGGAACCAAAAAAAATTTGAACGGCAAGTTACAGCGTGTGACGAAAATGGATGGGAAGTTTTAAAAATTGAAACAGACCGGACTGATCGTAATACATATTCGGTCAACGAACTAATAATTATATTGACTTTTCAAAATGGACCGAAAATCAATTTTCCCTTTTTTTTTTCTTCTTTTGAGCCCTCGTAGCGTAGAGCCTCGGTTGGATATGGTTCTGGGTCACTTCCTGGTTCAGTTTGGTTCGAGAAAAAATACTTCTAATCGGAGCTGTACAGAACTGGAGAGCCTACCCGCTGATATTATGTATATCATTTATCGGTTTGTTGGATCTGCATATAAATATAAATATATATATATATATATTTCTCATCAACGTCTTCCGCACAAATCATGCCGCAACCTGCGCATCTCTCTCTCTCTCTAAGAGGGCCCCACATTTGACCGGGATGGTCAAAGGGAAGCTCTTCAGGGGGAGCCCGAGCCCCTCACATCGGCCTTAAACACAGGCCCACGTGGTGTGGGGGCCTTGCACAGCTGGCAAGAGAAAAGAACGTGCACGCAACGCAAGAGGTCGTCGTACTCCACTTTTGATTTTCGAAACGTTACGATGATTTACGGCAGTTAATTTAAATGATTAAACGGCACATTTTAAGGTTTAATTTAATACATGGGAGATGAGATTTGTACTGATCAAAGAAGAGCAGAAAGAACTATGATCCCGACAAATTAGGAAAAAAAAACGAAAAGGACGGGCCAGCTCTTGATGTTTATCTATTTACGCGTATAATATTCGATTACCAGATATTCATCCTAAAGGATATTTAGATACATATAATATGTACGATTGTTAATCGGAGTAGATGTGAAAATATATATATGTTCCTCTCTCCATTCAAGACTTATTCTCATTAAGTCTTTGGTAAGATTCGTAAAATATATAATTATATATTCAAATTAATTTATTTAAAAATTTAAAAATGTATTGCTCTAAAATAAAAACCCAAATACTCGATCCACAAGTATCAGAGCTAGCTGTATATATATGTAAATAATAAACATCGATCAAACATGTTGATCAATTGATTCTACGAACACCCCCAAATAGAGTGCCTGATGGGGGAGTGTTGAGCCCCACCACTCCACTGCCTTCCTTTAGTTTCGTTGTGGAGAAGAGTTCGAATCCCCTCAAAAAACTAGGTAGAGAGAATATTTTATATAAAAAATAAGATTCATACGTTTAAATGATAATTTGATCGATAAAATTTATTATTATTAAATTTTATTTTTTTAGAAAAAAAATACTTCCCTCGTCGGACTGTTCAGAGCATCAGAACTTGATCCAAAAATATTTGGACCTTTAATTAAATAGCTGGGAGCCTCCTTGATGGTAAGGGCAGACCTAACACCACGCGGTAGCAAGGAGATCGTTCCATGCATGTGATGGCCGGAAGGCTGACGGACGGTGCCTCCGATCCGCTCAATCGCGGCCGTCCATCTCTACAAGCTGACGTACGCCGTACGTACCCAAGTGAAGACACCGCGCCCAGTCACCGACGATGTACCTTGCCGACAGTTCTGTTTCTGTTCACTCTTGTCTCGTACATATATATACATGCAGATGTATATTTTATCAGTGCGTACGTGACCCATGCTTTCATGAATCCACTTTGGTTGATTTGTTTTGAGAGTTTACGGTTTGATTAGTGATCACCGTAACCAGTTCTTCAAAGCAAACGAGCCCGCTGGTTCGGCGTTCATTCTGTTGTTTGAATCATTTTACTTTGTTATTACCTCTTTAATTACTTTTACCTTGAAGCGGTTCTACTTCTCTACTGATTGGGATTTCTTTTCCATTTTTGCCTTTTTCTCCTCGCTTTATACATTGCGTATTATAACTTGCAGCTTGAAAACACCATATGTAATAAATATATATACATATAAGTTGCTTATGTTTAAAGTGATAGCCCTCGAGACACATGGTGGGATGCCTTGTGGCACAATCATCATCCTTCAGCTTGTAATTAAGAAAAAGAGGAGAGAGAGAGAGAAAATTACATCACGAGGAAGCAGCCAGCCTAGGTGTCCACTTCTCTCGGTACAACGGATTGATCAAAGGAGGAGAGTAGTGAGAACAAAGAAAGCATCCTAACTTAGCTAGGGAAATCTTGCACTCCATCCCCCTCCTGTGAGGGGGTTGAGCTCACCATTTGACGCGAGAAAGTTGACCCTACATCGTTGGTTGAACTTCTCTTTTGTGATAGTTCAAATCATCTTAGTTCTTCAGTAGAGAAAATAGACTCAATCTTTAATCAAAGATGATCCCAACTCTCAAGTCACTCAAGTGTCGATTCAATAACAGTTCAATGAACTATTATTGAAAAGAGTTGAACCGCTACCGTCAATAACTATACTTACACTGAATTTAGTAATGATTTAGTAAAGAATCAGTAATGATTCAGACATTTATACTCTTGGAGTAGTAAATGTTAGTGAATTGTTATTGAACTGTTACAAACACTTTACTAATTCGTTATTAAACCTAGTGCAACTCATTACGGACAGTAACGGCTCATGTCTTTTTAGTTACGGTTTAGTGAAATGTTACTGAATGACCAATTAAGTGACATAGTAGTTGTGGTAGTTTCTGATTAGAAATTAAAATTTTTTTCTCTCCAAAGCTGGGTCGCGGGTCACAACCGGGTCGCGAGACCCCCAAGCTGACCTGGTCGCAACTCTAATTTATTATTATTTTTGAAAATTTTTAAATAAATCTAGAAAAATACGAAAAAATCCAAAAATATAGAAAAATCATAGAAAAATAAATGACATGATTTAAACAAATAATATATCAACTTTATTTCAATGTGACGTGTTCTACATTTTGTAAGTAGTTTATGTACTCTCCACATGTCATTTGGGTTGAGTACAAAGTTTGATACATGTACACATGACGATCATATTCGTCAGTCCCTCGGGAAACTATCTTAAGACTTGTTCCAAACGAGTCACCATAACTATAGGTCGATTAGATCCAAGTATCTGATTACTTCACATAATTCATTCTATAATACTTTTGATCATATGTAAAGAACCAGGAGCCTTGGGATGAATCATATATATAGTTGGAGACATCGTGGTATTCCGCTCCAGCTCCATGGCTACGGTGTCCTCCTCCACCTTGCAACCTTGTAAAATAAATGACTAACTAATTATGTAACTGAGCAATTAACTATACCTTCTAACTAATTATCTACTTAAGTAACTACTAAACTAAATATATATCTAATCTTCTAGCTAACTAGCTATCTAAGTAAGTAAGTATTAAATAGTAGAAACTAGTTAATTAACTAATAAATGAAACAAGTATTAAAAAATAAATTAATGAAGTACTTAATAAAATAATTAAGTAAATGAAGAAGAAAATGAGAGTAATGAGAGTAAAATTTGAGAGTAATGAGAGCTTTGAAGATGAGAGTGAGAGGTGAGGGTAAGGAGAGCCCGTTGGGGGTTTTAAAAACCCCCAAAGGGACCAAATGGGGGGCTTCCCATCCGTTGGCAACAGTCGCATGACCATTGCCAATGGTCACGTGGCCGGGGCCGGGTCGCGCGACCCGGTCACGTGACCCCGACGTGACCCAACCAGCTGGGTCGACCCGACTAGGTTGGGCCCGGGTCATGACCCGGCAAACCATGGTTATCTCCTCTAGATAGTTAAAGTGATCCGGACTCTCTTGTGAGAAGGACGACAAGAGACTTCTTTCCGTCCCCTATCACCTGACCCAGAGAGAAATAGTACTGGTGTTTGCAAGAGCATGATTAGTGCCCGCAGCTACCCCTAAATGGGTCTCGGACATTTATATTTTTTTACCACAAAATCAAGCCAAAGAAATAGACGTGTGGATCTCTTCATTAATGAGCGAGCAAGAATTTTTTCGAACCCCAGCTGGGCGATAACCAAACGTAAACCATTGGACAAATTGCATTGCAGCCGACAGAGAATCTTGGAATTTGCTAACCGTATATGCATGCAGTGTCGACATAAAGCAGCAGCTTAATTATATATGATCAGGTCACACTGGTGATCAGATCAGATGGGTACCCCTCAACCACCTCTCTCTCTCTCTCTCTCTCTACTCGATGATTTATCAAACAGGCTGCTGTTCGGGCAGCCAAGTTCGATCATAGATCTATATTCATTCATCTCTCGGATTGCAATTATCTTTCATTTGTTTCTTCCAGGTCTTCCTTAAATTCATATATCAATATATCCTCTCTCTCGGTTTGAGTCGCATCATATACACGTACATCAATAATAATAAGATGCGAAACAGTGTCGGACTAGCTCAAGCTTGAAATTTTATGAATAGGGCCAATGAAACTAGGCGGGGCCATGCAACCCCCGTTCTGACCTAATTACATCCTTACATAAATAAGATGCTAATTAATTAATCTGTTGCGTGAGGCAAATTAACGAGGGAGGAGGGACAGCGAAGGGGAGGAGGACAGGGAGGAGTGCCCTCTCCGTCGCCGTCAAGGGGCGGCGGAGTGATGGCTACGTGCATGTGCCTGCATGTGAAGGAGTCGGCGGCCGCCCGCCATTGGACTGCAACCTTCCTGTGCATGCATGTCGATCGACACGAAGGTACCACCACCACCATATCTCTCTCTCTCTCTCTCTCTCTCTCTCTCTCTCTCTCTCTCTCTCTCTCTCTATATATATATATATATATATATATGACTATGTGCCTTGACCGGGCCGAGGACTATTGCTCGTTGTGCTCGATCTGCATTAATTAGACCAGCGTGTCAAACAGATCAGAGAGACATCCTTTGCTACTGGCCTTCCGGTACAAGTGAGAAGAATTGGGGTCACCTCCCACAAAAAAATAGAGTTTATCCTAATTTAAATGTCGATTTAAACTGTGAAATTCATCTCTGTCACGTGGATCCTAGGTATGTTTTTATTTGAGCAAAAGATATTCTATCGGTTGGTCGATCTCCCGCGGTGACCCAAACTCAAGTGCAAAATTCTAGTGTTCATGCACGCCGATGGTCAGGGGTGTCAAATGAACGGGCCGAGCCCGTTAGCCCGTCAGACTGCCCATCACGGGCTGGGCTCAAAGCCCTCGAAAAAATGAAACGGGCTTTGATGAAAACCTGATTCTTGTTTTTGATTTATCGACTGGCCCGTCGATCTAGGCCTGTTGGCCCGTCTAAGCCCGTCACCGTCACTCCGTCGGCGCCTCAACGCCTCAACGGCGCCCGCGAGCCCCAGCACGGTCACCCCCAATCTTCCACTTCCGCGATTGGAGCTGCGGAGGAGCTCCGCCGGCGTCCACCAGCCCCCAGCACGGTAGCACTTGGCGAGCTGCGAAGGAGCTCCACCGGCGTCAACCGGCCCCCAGCACGGCACCACCTGGCACCCCCAATCTTCCACTTCTACGATTGGAGTTGCGGAGGAGCTCCATCGGCGTCCACCACCGTCAAACCTCCGAAAGGGGGATCGGGACCGGAGGCGGACAGGACGACGCGAACGTGTTTGATCGGCGCCGGTTTTTCGGCTTGTGGCAGGGAGGGCCCCCTTCCCGTTCTCTTCCGCAGCGGGAGGCAGGCGTCGGCTGCAGCCGCGATTGCTCGGCAAGCATACGGCGACGCCACACCGAGCACAGTGCGGGCGTCACTGCGACGGAGGGCGCAGAGGTGGAGAAGCCTTCGATCTCGTTGTGGAGTGCTTGCTGCGTTCTTCTGTGGTTTGGTCGCCAAATCGGGGCTCCCGTCCGCTGGCCCCCGGCCGCTGTGGGGTTCCTTCCTCCGGTGAGAATGCTAGGTTTTCTTTTTTTTTGGTTTGCCCTCTGTTTTCTGGTCAATTCTTTGATGTTTGTGCGCCTGTTGACAGGATTCTTGTGTTGCATGAGAAATTTTTTAGTATAACTATTCATGCATCTTGTTTCTATGTTCCAGTTGAAGATAATCTCTTGTTCTTTTTTTATAACTAAGTATGATGCAATTTCGGGAAGGAAAAGGGCTAACACTAGTTTGAGTCTTTCATGTGCATCGACTCTGGGTATCATATTTTTTTTAGATTTTATATTTAATTGAGTTATGAAATTTACGGATGATTTTATATTCTCTTTGTAATTTTTAAATTTTTTTACATTTTTATTAATTTTTTGATTTTTGTAGAATTTTTTATTTATAATTGTTTTATAAAATTGAAGCCCGTTGGGTTAACGGGTTTTGGCGGGTTAAAACCCATTTACACAATCTAATCCTGTTGGACTTTTTACGTGAGCTTGGACTTGGGCTCTATGTATATGGGCTTAAGTAGGCTTGGGCCGGGCCAGCCCAAGCCCGACCCATTGACACCCCTACTGAGGGTCTTCCCGTGAGAAGATTATCACCTGTATATTGTCATTTTAGGGGTGTGCACAGAAGAGTTAAAACCTTAAACCGAATCAAACTAATCCAATTTAATCGATTTAGTAATCTTTTAAATTAAATTAAATAGGATCAAATTGATTAAGATGAAGATCGTAAAAACAATATTATCTTAATAATAAAATAATGTATATAAATTTTGTAACATAATAATATTTGTTTTAAAAATTTTAATTATAAATAAATAACTAAAATTACTATTTTAAATATTTAATTTTTTTATATCTCAAATCAGGTCAGATTAATATGAACCAGTTCAATTTGAAAGAAATAATTTCGAATCGGTTCAAATTGAACTGTGTGCAGCCCTCGTAGAATTGATGTGTGAATTTTATGGGGTGTTTAGTTGCATGACAATAGAGATTTTTATTTTTATTTTTAAAAATTGTAAGAAAACCTGTTAAAAGAGGTGTTTGACATCCTTGACAATTTTATGTTTTGAAAGTGATTTTCTTCTTAAACAAAAAAAGTGGGTCTCACCTCTTTTTTTTCTTGTGGTCCCCATTTTATTTGGTCATAAATGGTAGTTACTCTTTTTTGTTATCACATCCCTCCAAACATGACAATTTTATGTCATGAGTTGGTTCACTTTTTATTTTAATATAATTTTTTACTATGAAAGTGTACACAAAATTATCATGCAATCAAACACCCCATTAGGGTGTTTGGTTGAACGATAAGGTTTTATACATGTTCGTGACGGAAGAAGTTATTTAAAATAAAATGTAAATTAATCACATAAAACTGCCATGTTCAGGAAAATGCGATTATCATAAGAAGTGGGAGACCACTACGAAGAAAAAAAATTTCACCTCTTTTCATCCAAGAAGGAAATATCTTTAAAAACATGAATTGGTAATAGTTGTTATTCAAACACCTTTTTCAACAAGTTTTGTCACGAAAGCTTAAGATTACAACAAAAACTCATTTTCTTTTAATCCAAACATCCCATTAATTTATGCAAAGACGATTGACGCAGCTAACTGCTGTCAAACTACTCCCTTAGGTGCTGTTTGGCAACAAAATTTTTTGGGGATAAATCAAGTTTATCTCCTAAAATTTGAGGATAAACCTGGTTTATCCCCAAATTATCCTCATACCAAACATGACCTTAAGGAATTCCCTACTCGGGACGCTACACTGTGACTACCCTGTTCCTAAATATCATGCTGGGCCGGAGCATAGTCAACCACACTCCTCTTGGATCATATATATAACCACAAATGAACGGCAGGTCCGTTTCAACAAGAGCCGGTTAACGCCAACTTCAGTCAAAATGTTCACTTAACGTTAGGTTCGTTTTACCAAATTTTGACTATCTTAACTTCATTTTACATAGATTCGCCAATAGAGGTGCTGAGCGGTGATGTTAAAAGACTAGTTTACCCTTTTTCCTGCACCGTCCCAGGGCGATTGAGAAGTCAATGGCGGTGGCGATGGCGACCAGCAGGTGTTGTGGAGGCCCCCGATGGAGAAGCCGACAATGTTGGGATGGTGGCAGCAGGTGCTGCGAAGGTGACCAGAAGGCGCTGCAGAGGCCCCCGATGGCGATGCCGGCGGCGCTGCAATGGCGACGGTAGGAGCTGTGTGATGGCGACCGGCAGGTGCTGCAGAGGCCCCCGATGGTGAAGCCGACGGCGGTGGTGACGATTGTTGCCCTAGATCACTCCCCCGCGTCGTGTCTGCCTCGCGAGATGCCGTCAGGTGACCGTTGGGATGAGCCCCTTTCGAATGAGGGCATTTTTGGAGTCGACAGAAGTTGATCGATGGAAGATGAAAAAATGGGTTTATCATTAAGAAATTTGGTGAAAACAGATCTCACGTTATACAGATTTGGTCAACAGATTATGTGTTAAGTTGATTTTCTTAATCGGACCCCTAATTAATTTTCCTTATATATAAACGCCGAAGATCAGACTACACCTGTGTCTTGAGATCCTGCACCCCCACTCTTCGACAGGGTGTTGTTGTTCTACACGCTGAGGTGACTGATATATATATATATATATATATATATATTTATATAAGATATTTGAAGAAGATGTCTGGCTCGAGCCAGAATATATAACTGGAGATTGGAGATCTCTGGCTCCCCCCCCCCCCAATTTAAACTATTCTCTCTCTCTCTCTCTCTGTGTGTGTGATATATATACTTAAGGGGATCTTTGGCTGCACAACAATTTTTGCACGTTTTCATGATAAAAGTCTATATCAAAATTCAATTTGTCAAGAATAAGTCCCTTTGTACAAGAAGAGTAACTAACCTTTCTTATTTACTTTTTATGTTCAACTTTATATCAACATAGAAGAGTATTTACTTTATCTCAAAATCCCATAAAATTTTATATCAAAATCTGGATTTTGATACGTACCACAAGAAAAAATGGAAAGAGTGACTCACCTTTTTCTGTTCAAGAAGGAATATATATTCTACAAAAAAAGGTCTATAATGATTGTCAAATTTTAAAACTGTTTTTCCAAATATATTTTTGCAACAAAAATTTAATTTTTCATGCAAACAGACACTTTATAAAAATATATTTATATATATATGATTAGAACACTCGTAACATAAAGTTTTACAAACATGAACGTAAATACATGTATTAAATCGGGTAGAGTTGGGTCGGCCCACCCGACCATTACTCAACATTAGTTTAATGAATTTAATACATGTATGGAAATGTTACTTCATCCAGGATGAATGATGGTGGATCTCAGGAAACTTTTTTCTCGCAGCTATGTTTATTATATACATATATGTATATACATATATATGATTAATATGATTAGCATGCCACGTAGGAATATATATATATAATTATTATACACACTTAACAGATACTAACAAGAATTTGACTTATACTTGACAAATGTATATTATATTAACTAAATATATTACACTTCAAATGTACCTAACAATACATTTAGCTAGTTATGTGCTTATAACGAAGTGCAAAATTATTACCTAAATAAATTAATTACTTTCAAATATCTTTATTGATAGGTACTTAGTTGACACTTAGTTGAATAGGTAATTAAAATAATGTCCTAGTTTTATAATAAGTACATAATAGTGCAACTTAATTATTTAATACAATAAATAAGTGATAACTTATCATGTAAATGAATTACAAAGATTATAAGTATATTTATAAAATAGCTTGAAATTTATGTTTATGAATATAAATACTACTCATGCTTTAACTTAATAAGTGTATTAATTAATAAAGTATAATTTATACGGAATAAATAATTATTGGAGGATATTAAAGATTGTCAACATACAAATAGTTACATACCTAAGTACACGTACTTAATACTTCAAAATAGTTTGAATCGACATAAACCATATTAATATATATATATATGTTCCGGTTTGGAGATGGGTCAGGTTTGATTTGGTTCTAGAAAATCTGTGGCTATGTCATATCAGTCCTTTGATCTTTGTCTTAAGATTTCAAACCTGCAAAAAGCTTGAACAGATCAACATTCAACGTCCAATTTTCGGTACCCAGCGGCACCCGAACAAGAATCAACATTTCTGCACGATACATATTAATGCCGTGTTCGGTAACACTATTAAATATCTCTGTTACTATCAATTTTAAAATTGACGTCGACAAGAGAATCACGTGCAGGTCGTTTGACTAATAATATCGATTTTGAAATTTTTAGTGCACCGTTAAACAAAGCATGTTATTTACTATTAGTGTCAACTTGAATCAATTTTGATATAGATATTTCACCTTCAAAAATATCGATGTCAATATCAATGTAGTATAATTTTTTTATATTCTAACTAAACTGGCTTCAAAGTTGTTAATTAAAATGGTTGTTTTTTCTTATAAGTTTACAAGCCCATTGGATGGCCCTATTCTAGAACATATTTGGGCCAACATTTTCACCCCTCAGGCCCAGGTGAGGCTAAAAAAAAACTAGCCCAAAATTCTAGCAGGGTTGTATGAGCTTGTGGCTTGGATCAGTCCATGTGCCTGGAGTGCCCTGTCCACCACACACTTGCCTTATTTCCTTCTCTATATGTCAATGATAACAATGTAGTGGACCTTCCCAAGGTTACAGGGTGTTTGATTACATGGCAAAAGTTACAAATAAATAAGATTTTTTAAAGAATTTCTTCTTATATGAAAAGAAGGTGAGTCCCCCTTTTTTTTTTTCTCGTGGTACCCCCACCTTTTTATTTATCGATACATAGTTCTCACTTTTTTTGTCATATATCTCGCCCAAGATGATAATTTTATTTCTTTAACTATCTTAGATTGTATTTTAACACAAAATTTTATCATAAGAATGGATAAAAGGTATTGTGGAGGAGCAGTACATCCTTTTATACAGTGTGCTTCTCAGTATTGATCACTGATTTTACCAGCGCAAGTCTGGCCACCAGCCCAACATGAGACCCTACTCATTCGACGCATGCAAAGGGCGTATCTCGTCTATTTTAAAAATAAAAAAAAAGATTCTAAAATGGTGTTTGGTTGTATAATATTTTTTTATATAATTGTACGATTAAAATATATCAAAATAAAATATAAGTATGCCAGGGATATCATGTTTCGGAATATGTGCAAGTAAAAGAGAGTAGCCAGGAGTCATGTATGACAAGAAGAAGATCTCATTCTTTTCTCATCTTTTTTGTTCAAGGCGAAAAATATCTTTAAAAATATAAAATTGTGATGGTTGCCAAAAATATGACTTACTTTCTGTGTTTAATAGACGACATATAATTAAATTGTATATTTAATCGAGTTACTTACTCGTGTGTTTATCGAGTCGAGAAGGGTTCGTTCAGGTTCGGTTCATTCAATGACAAGTGTTATTTTTGTTCGAGCTTATTCATTTATCCTAATAAACGAGTGAGTCAAATTTTTATCGATGTGTGTTTCGAGCTTGGTTCCTTGGCATTGCAAGTGGGTAAACTTCCCGATATTAATTACCATCTTCTTTGGAAATAAGGACAGAGTGGTTTGCCCGGTGTGTGTGTCCTTGGAACTTGGAAGTCGAAAGGATGACATCAGTCACATGTAGAGGCGGCCAAGGACTAGTAAATTGGAGACTTCTCAAAACAATTTTTAATTAAAAAAGGGTTGCCATCGTACGGTTCTGGTCCAATAATTATTTTTTTTTGTTGAGCCTCTCCGGTAAGGCCGCCACCTGTCAAATCAGCTCCTACGTACCCTGAGTCCTGACCAAGCATGCCATCGTCGAGACATCAGCAATTACTCTGAAGTTGGGCAGCAGCAAGCAAGCAAGTTGGACACGGCAGTCGGCAAACACTCGGTAGAATCCGAGAGCATATATCCTGCTCTCGTTTTGACAATGGTAAAGAGAGGCTCTAGCTGTGATTTCTGATGATTTTGAAATTAGTATGTTTTGATTCCTATCTCTATCGCACACTGTCGTTTATGGGGTGTTTGGTTGCATGATAATTTTTTGTACACTTTCATGATAAAAAATTGTATTAAAATAAAAAGTAAACCAACTCATGACATAAAATTATCATGTTTGGAGGAATGTGATTACAAAAAAAAGTAACCACCGCACATGACCAAATAAAGTGGGGGACCACAAGAAAAAAGAAAGAGGTGAGACTCTCTTTTTTTGTTTAAGAAGAAAATCACTTTTAAAACATATAATTATCATGGTTACCAAACACCTCTTTTAACAAGTTTTCTTACAATTTTTAAAAATTAAAACAAAAACCTCAATTATCATGCAACCAAACACCCCATTAGATATCGGATTCAGAGTCTCGAATCCGAACTAACGTGACGTTTGATTAGACTTAATCTGAAAATCTCAACTCTTAAATTTATCTCTAACAACTTAACTTGTGGTAAAAAAAGTACTTAACTTCATTAAGATATGAGTGATAAGTTCGTTTGATAAAACATCTAGACAAACATCTAATTAGATTAATTTCACATTAACTTTAAGATCCCCGAGTTGACATTTTAAATGATACGAGTCTAACCACCGAGTTGACATTTTAAATGTTATTTTCTCTACAAATTAAAATATTTTCAACCAAAAAACCTTGTTTACCATAGGTAATGTGGCTAAAAACCTTGTATATATTCTGATTAAATTAGTTACATATTATTTATTTATTAATATATTAATTTTAATAATATATATTAATTTATTGATGGAGTCACTTTGAGAGAGGAAAATACCGACAATAAAAATATATATTTTTATAATAATTATCAAAAAGTGTAAACAGTTACATATATTAATTTAATAAACTAGTATTTTAGTATAATAATTTTAATAAAAATATACATCTTTTTACTAAAAAATAAAAATTAAATTATTTTTTATTTTTAAAATGTAAAAAGATGTTGTATTGTACAGATTCACAGCCATATCAAATATCTATCTTTATACATTATTCTTTCGTATGGATTTTTCTTACGTTGACGTTCACGTCTGAATCAACAGAAGCGATAGCTATTTGATGAAAAAATAAGTGATTTTTCAGACATTAGATGTTCGCTCAGACCTAATTTCAGCTATTTTGTCAAACATCTCAAGTTGTCTAACCTCTGACCGAATCGGAGGTAAGACATCTCTTCAGCCCAAACAAACGTCACCTAAGGGTCCATTTGGTTCCCCGTAAAAGTAAAATCAATGAAAATAATTTACGTGGAGCACTTTTTCCAAGGAAATCGAAAACAACATCTAGTATTTGGTTTCTTGTAATTTATTCTACATGAAAATATTTTCGGACATTTGGTTGTTTTCCCTCGTACCATCCTCCCGCGGCAATGGCGACGGCGGCGAAGTTTCCGGCTCCCCTGCAGCTCTTCTTCTCCCTGATGGTCATCATCTGTCTCCCGGCAGCCACCGTGGCGGTGCTCGTGCGGGCCCGACAACGAGGCGGGCGCCGACAAGTCGAAGGCTTTGAAGCTGAAGTACGCCGCCATTGCGGCGATACTCTTCTCCGCCGCCGTCGGGGTGCTCGCCCCCTCCCGGGGAGGCGGTGGGGGCCGATCCGGCCGGAGAGAGACGCCTTCTTCACGGTGAAAGCGTTCGCCGCCGGCGTGATCTTAGCGACGGGGATGATACACATCTTGCCCGACGCCTTCGAGCGGCCGACCTCCCCCGCCCGCCGGAGTCCCCCTAGCGAACTTCCCCTTCGCCGGCTTCACGTCCATGGCGGCGGCGCTGGGTACGCTCCCCCGCGAAGGCCCTCCCCCGGCGCGGCGCTCCCCCCGGCGCGAAGGCCCTCCCCCGGCGCGAAGACCCTCCCCTCCGGCGCGGTGCTCCCCCCGCCCGCGAAGGCCCTCCCCCACCCCCGCGGCAGCGCTCCCCCACCCGCGAAGGCCATCCCTCCCCGGCGCGGTGCCCTCCCTCCCGGCGCGGTGCTCACCGCCCGCGAAGCCCCCCCCCCCCCCCGGCGCGAAGGCCCTCCCCCGGCGCGGTGCTCCCCTCCGGCGAAGCCCCCCCCCCCGGCGGCGCTCCCCCGCCCGCGAAGGCCCTCCCCCCCGGCACGAAGGCCCTCCCCTCCGTCGCGGTGCTCCCCCCGGCGGTGCCGGCCTCTGCCACCCCCTCGTCGCCCTGTCGCAATCGAGCCCTCCTGGCCGACGAAAACTCCAGCACTCTCGCTTCGAAAATGCCCTCCGCGGAAAACGGCTTCCGATCGATTTTTTTGGAGGCCGAAATCCCACAATAACACGGTCACGGGAAAAAGTTTTACGTTGACCATGTATTTTACAGGTAAACAAATAACGTGGTGGAAATAAAAAACGGGAAAACTTGCCCATGCATCCATTTTTACATGCAAACAAACGGACCCTAAGTGTGTCGTGTATTAGTTGTAGTTTAAAAGTAAGTTAATCATTTATATATAACCACTAAATTTTGGTATAATTCTTTAAAATTTTAATTTTAATTTATTATCATTTTATATGTATCTCGTATTTTATAACTTTTGAATTTAAATTTTATTAATTTATTTACGTACATTTATTTTTATTGATTATGTAAAGTTATATCGAGACATCCTATTCTACAAACTTGCAAGTTGAGAAAAAACAGTTTCGAAACCCTTCAACTCTTACTAGAATCGGATAAAAAATTGGATTTGAATTTTTAAGTTAACACCACTACTTGAAAGCCTCTTCTTCTTGATGAGATCGTATTAATATAAATGTTAACGCTAGTATGAAACAAACAAATAATTAAAATTATTTTTTCCGATGATTATCTCCAGATGTATCAAATGAAAAATATATATTTATCTTATCATCAATGTAAAACATTTTCTTCAATTTTATTTTTTTATTTCCGACCAAATGCTGCACTACCATGAATTAGCCATCTTCAGTCACTTTACTGCTTTGGGTGCCTTTTTTTTTATATAAAGATAGAGTGATCCCTATCGGCGTCTCATGGGGTGCTTGACTTCAAGACAAGTTTATATTTTGTTTTAAAATATATTGTTATCACAAAATCTGATAAAAATGGCAACCATTGCAAAAAAATATTTGTTATGACCAAAATATTTGTTTAACATAATTTTTAACTAAAAAATGTACAAAAATTTATTGCCTAATCAAACACGTACCCTGTATATAATGCTTCGTTAGGTTCTTTCTGGACAATTGCTGTATAATTATCTTTTTTTTAACGAATCAGCATGTTATTACTTATTTTCATCTTAGAAAATAAATACAAAAGAGGCATGCCGCCTAACGTTGTGTGACCTTGTCAATTAGAAGGACCACGTCAATCATCTAGAGAAAGGACGATAGACTAGTAATTAAACTGGCGACTTCTCAACAGTTTATTTTTTTTAAATTGGAAAAAGGGTAACTATTCTACATTTTTTGTCGTTGATAAATATTTTATTTTTTTGGGTGGAGCGTCAAAACAGCAAGCTACTCCAAATGAAAAAAAATAAATAAAAATCGTCTACCCAGCTTCCGCCTACCATGACCTTGCAAATTGCAATCGCCGGCGTCAATAATTGCTGTGGTGCTCTTTCAGACTATTATCAAATAATTAAAGCTGTTTTCAGACTATCATCTCCGGATGTATCAAATGTAAAAAAAATATATATTTCTTTTAATTATCGTGAGAATTAATGTTGTTCAAAGTAACAAATTTTCTTTGATTTTCTTTTTCACTTCAAACCAAATTGATGCACCCCCTATCATGTATGGTCTTTGCATGTTTACTTTTACATTAACATGAAGTAGTAAACTGGCTGAAGTTGGTGAGTTTCATATATATATTTGTGACATTTTTTTAGAACGGATGGAATTAGCATGATTTTATTTTATTTTCACACACTACAACCATTTTTGTCAAAAAGAGTTGATTGGCTTTATTGTTGAGTGTTGAGGCCACGACGCTATCTGAACATCTCATCCACCTATTATGCCTGCCTTTTACAAAAAATATTGACTGATCTATCAACGTCTTATGGGGTGCTTGATTTCAGGACAAATTAAGTTTTTGCTATAAAATATATTTTTTATCAAAATTTCTTTAAAAAATATTTTAAAATCATTAAAAAGTATTTTTAATTAGAATTTTATCTTGGGAGGAAAAATGTGGGCCTTTCTTTTTCCTTCTCCATTTTTTTTAGTTATACAGAGTGTTCACTCTTTTTGTAATCACATCTCCCCCCACACACATATAACTTCGTGTATAACAATCTTATTTTTTTTATTAGGTAAATTTTTGTTGTGTGCAACCAAATACCATGGGCTTGAATTTAAGAAAGAAACTATGGAAAAGCCAAATAATGAAGAAAAGAACGTTAACACAAGCTAGCTTGATCATGATTTGTACCATCCCCGGTTTGTAAGTACTTTAAGTTTACTAACAATTCTAATTAACCATTTATCGGAGGTTAAGTTAAAAAGCTCCGAAATTAAATGTGTTATATTAAGAGTAGACCGAGGATGAGTGAGATCTCTCGGAAAAATTGTTAATTAGCATAATTGTTAAGTCAATCAGTTGACCTAATTATTTTTTCATATGATATCAAAGCGTCACTGAGCGGAAAATTCATAATGGTTACATGTTCAAATTAATGTCTAGTTTTGGTGTAGTTAAGGTTGTAACAGGTAAAGAGTAGGCGATAAAATTACTCTATTTTGATATTGATAAGGGCCAATGCCATATTTAGTTAGAGCACCGAAACTGTTGATATTTCTAAAGAAGAGAATGTCATTTTCAAAATTGTTAAAGGTAGACACTTATATTACTTATCATGTCTTATTTATACTACAAAATAAAAAATCGATAATAGTAGTTTAAACACATTGATGATCTGTGTCAAAGCCAATTTCAAATTAAATTTAATGGTGATGGAGATGTTTAATATTATTATCAAATAGATTGTAAGTATTATGTTTCAATTCTGTTATGATACCAATTAAATATAATTAAATCCAATTGGATAATTTATTTGGACAAATCCTATTTTAATAAGGAAGCCTCTTTAGAAAATACTTCCATGTCTCATCTTTCCTATTAATAAAATAACTATTTTTACCTTAATGTGAACTAGCATTTGGAAGCCTAGTTTTTAAATAAGAAACCAGTCCATGGTTTCCAAATTTTTTTAGTTTCTTTCTTCTTTTCATTTCCTTTTACAAAGATTATTACAACAATAACCAAGGTAGTAAAGTGCTATTTACGGTCAGAGGAGTTAAATAGATGAAAAAAAAGGGGGCTAATCACACCTCCGAAAGAAATGATAAAAGGAAACCTTAGTTAATATTATAGTATCAACTTCTTGGTGAGGATAGAGGCATTTCTTTTATGTTTGGTACGGGGATAACTTGGGGATGATCCTGGTTTATCCCCAAAATTTTGGGGATAAATCAAGTTTATCCCGAAAAATTTGTGGTGCCAAACAGGTTTTGCAGGATCTAGCTGATCTCCCCATCCCGGTGATATAATTTTAATTTAAAATGTCACCAAAAGTCTTATAATTGTCATTTTTTTTTAAAATTACAACATTCTTATCATGGTAATTTAATAGCTTATATTTTTAAAAATTGTCATGCTTTAGTCAGTGATGTAAGTCTTTGTGGTGAAATCATTTTAAAAACGGCAGCATATTTTGCATGACAATTTGAACTTTTAAGTCCACGGGTGTTCTCTGTGAATAAGATAATTTTTCAGCGCTGGAAAAATAATTAAGTTACCATTTCAAATTCGGAGTTAAATAAGATGCCTACATTTAAGGTGGTAAATTTGGCGACGGATACTGCAGTCCAGAGCAGAACAAACCCATCAACTTATTTAATGAATACACTTGAAAAAAAGATAAATTTTGATTCATTGATGAGTGAAGCTTACTCTGACCTCATACTCAACTAACTACTTAATTCGATATTTATTTAAAAAAATAAAATCAGAGTACCATTGGTTACGTAGTGTCACTTAATGTATAAAATAAATTGAAATAAAATGTAATTTAAACTTAAACTTAGTTAGAACTTCATAAATAAGTCATATTTTTAATTTTATAAAAAGATTTATATCAATTTCTGATTTTACAAATGAGTTTATTCCGAATTTTAACAGTAATATAGATTGAAGTTGAGTCAATCTGTTGTTGGAAAACAAATCAGCCAACCACAAGTCGATTACGAAAAATAAACCAGCTAGCCTTGAATAAAAGTCAAGCTGACCTCACCTTGGCGCTCCGTTGACTTTGACTTCAGCTTCTCGGTGGCGTTGCTCGACCGCTAGTTCTTTTTTTGTTTGTTTGTTTTTTTACGCTGATTACCTTGGACATGTGAGCATTTGCTTCTTGGACTTTCTTAATCTTATTTTCTTCCGTAAATTCAATTTTTTAAAAAAATTAAGGCATTTTTTTTAAGCGCAAATGAATGTCGGATCCGTTTCAGCGGACGTCGTTTAACATCTAGTCCAATCAAAATGTTCACTTAATGTTAGGTCCGTTTTACCAAACTTGGCTATCTTAACTCCATTTTACACAGATTCGTTAATGGTGGTGCCGAGTGGTGATGTTAAAAGACCAGTTTACCCTTTCAAGTCGGTAAACAGATCGTCGGTCAATGTGGAACGTTTGAAATCAGAAAAAAGCGGACAAGGGCGAAACCCTCTTCTACCTGCACCATCCTAGGGCGAAGGAGAAGCCGACGGCGGTGGCGATGGCGACCGGCAGGCGCTGCAGAGGCCGCCGATGATGAAGCCGATGGCGCTACGATGGCGACCGGTAGGAGTTGCGATGGAAAAGCCAACGGCGGTGGCAATGGCGATCGGTAGGTGCTGCCGAGGACCCCAATGGCGAAGCCAACGGCGGTATGAAGAAGCCGACGACTAGGGGTGTAAACGGAATCCGATATTCCGATATTCCGATTCGATTTCGATAAAAATTAACGGGTTTGGAACTTGTTTCTGTATCCTATAAGTTATCGGAATCGGAATCGGATATTCCGGTAGCTTATCCGAATCGGAATCGGAATCAGTTGGTTCCATTTCCGTTAATCCGATTTCGATAAAAAAATAATTATATATAAATAAAATTAAAAAAAAAGTTAAATAACTTATAAAATATAATATATAAATTGATAAAATAATAAAAATAAAATTTTAAGAATATTATACCAAAATTTATTAATTATATGTAAATTATTGACTCACTTTTGAATAAAAATTAATATTTAATATGCATTTCGGATTTTATCGGATTCGGTTCCGATTTCGATAACGGAATCGGAATCGGATCGAAATCGGAACATAGTGATTCCGAAATTATCGGAATCGGATTCTGGTGAATCCGCTACCGAATCCGACCCGTTTACAGCCCTACCGACGACGGTGGTGATGGCGACCAGCAGGTGTTGTCGAGGCCCCCGATGGCGAAGCCGACGGCAGTGACGATGACCATTGCCCTAGATCACTCCCCCGCATCGCGTCCGCCTCGTAGATGTCATCGGGTTGCGCCTGTTGAGCCCCTTTAAAATGAGGGCATTTTTGGGAATCAATGAAAGTCTATCAATGAAGGTGGAAAAATAGACCTATCATTAAAGAATTTGGTGAAAACGGACTTTACGTTATACAAATTTGGTCAACGGACTATGTGTTAAGTTACCTTTCTTAATCGGACTTCTAATTAATTTTTCCTTTTTTTAATTTATATTGCCGTACATTCATTCAAAAACTATAGCCCTGTCAAGTCTTTGTAAAGAAAAAGGCTATTCATACATTAAAATTAAAACGGTCCCCTTTTTAATTTATACGTTGCGCGCAATTTGTCGGTAACACGAGGAGTTATTTGCAAAAGAAAAAAAAACACATCGGCGTCCCGCCGCCCGGTCATCTCCGGCGCCGGCGGGCGGCGGCAACCTGAGTCTTCGACCCCATGATAAAACACCCCCGCACACCCCTGCACAGCCCTCACCACGGCTACCACTTTCACCGGCAGAAGCCATGGCGTCCTGCAGCTCCGTCAACTCTCTCTTCTTCCTCGTGCCCCTCCTCGCCCCCGCCGCCCTTCTCCTTGTCGCCCTCTACCTTATCATCCGTCCCCGCCCCGTCAGGGTGCCCATCAAGGGCCGCCACGTCTTCATCAGCGGCGGCTCCAGCGGTATTGGCCTTGCCCTCGCCAAGCTCGTTGCCGCCGAGGGCGCCCGCGTTTCTATCCTCGCCCGCAGCCTCCCCAGGCTGGAGGAGGCCCGCGAAACCATCCGCCTGGCTACCGGCGCCGAGGTGTCCATCTACGGCGCCGACGTCAGGGACGAGAATGCCGTGAAGAAGGCGGTGGAGGCTGCTGGGGACGTCGACGTGCTGGTGTGTAACCAGGGGGTGTTCCTGCCGCAGGAGCTGGCGCAGCAGGACCTGGAGGAGGTTAGGGACACCATGGATATCAACGTCATGGGCACTTTCAATCTCATCAGGTATGCGCTTCCGGGCATGAAGCGGGGAGGCGGTTCCGCGGGCCCGCGCTCCATCGCCCTCGTCTCTTCCCAGGCCGGCCAGGTAAAATTGAACATACCAGACGTCAAAACTTGGTTCCTTTTCCTGTACTTCTTATTCAGTGTTTTTGCTTTATTGGGGTCGCAAGTTGCTCGACGAATTGCTTCTTTGACTTCCTAGTAGCCGATCTATGAACTGAATATCGTCCGTTTAATTGTCGTTTCATACTTCAATTCTTACTCGGAAGTCAGAACACTTCCTATGCTAAATACCTTATGGAGTCTTTTTGGTAGCATGTTAAATTGAGTTTTTGTTACAAAAATATGTTTTTGTAATCATGGCAAATTTATATTTTTAGAGAGATTTTCTTCTCGGACAAAGAAAGAGATGAAACCTTCATTTTTATCTTGTGGTCCCACCTCATTTGGTCATACATGGATCCCACTCTTTTTGTTATCAAATTTCTTCAAACATGACAATTTTATGTCATTGGGTAGCTTAGACTTTATTTTAATATATTTTTTATTGTGAAAGTGTATAAGAATTTATCGTGCAACCCCGTATTAATAGGACACCACTTTTACAAAAGACCTCTTCCTTCACTGAACACTTCGCTCATCAACCGCACCTTAGTGGTTTCTCTGCATGATTTCTTTTCCTCATCTTCATGAAACTTTGACTACAGTTGATGATGCTTGACTTTCTGATTATGAGGGTGATTCCGATGCAGGTGGGAATTTATGGTTACACGTCTTACTGTGCAAGTAAGTTTGCGCTCCGTGGCCTAGCAGAGGCTCTGCAGCAGGAGGTTTTTACTGATAACATCCATGTCTCTCTCATATTCCCGCCGGAAATTGAGACTCCTGGGTTCTTGGAAGGTCAGAGATATCTCTCTGGAGCATCCTTGTTGTTCCTTTTGTATTTGCTTATTTCTTGAGAAAGCATTTTTTTTTAAATTCTGTGCTATTTAGTCTTGCATGCGATTAGTGCAGCTCGATGGCTGTGTTTTAAACATTAAGCATGGACATTTTTAATCTTCTTTCCTTTTGTGTAGATTTAGGACTTTGCTTTCACCTTGAACGGATTATCGGGGAACATTGATGCTGAAAGTCTTTTTTAGATACCAATGGGTGTTTGGTTGCATGACAAATTGAGCTTTTGTTACAAAAATAAGTATCTATAACAAAACCTATTAAAAAATGTTTGGCAATCATTAAAAATATGTTTGTACATAGGATTCCTTCTTGAACCAAAAAAGAGGTAGACCTTTTTTTCTTCTTCTTGTGGTTTCAAACTTCCAACCTTTTATAGTTATATATGGTCCTCACTCTTTTTCTTTACATCATAATTTTATCTTTAGAAATCCTAGATTTTATTTTAACATAAAATTTTATCATGGAAGGGTATAAAAATTATTGGCCAACCAAACACCCCATAACTAATCCAATGCTTCCTGGATAGCCGAGAGAAAAAGATGAGAGCCTTCACAGCTTTGACTTTTTCCTACTGTCTCCTTTCTAATTCAGTGACAATCATAATTTCTTGCATCTGTATGAAAATCTAAAAGGCTCGATAATTCATTATAACATTACAAATTTATGATTGTTCATTAATGCTTGCATTATTACAAGGGAAATTTGACAAACTTCTTTCAAATTTACAGAGCTGAAAAGGAAACCGGAGCTTACTTCTATTTTATGTGCCACAACAACTAAGCTGAGTGTTGAAACTCTTGTTTCAAGAGTCTTGAACGGCATCAAGTCAGGACAATTTCTGGTTACCTGCAATCTTGAGGGTATCATCGTGTCTCTTTCAACTTCTGGAGGAGCTCCTACAAGGTCATTCTTGGAAGCTTTCATGGAAGTGGTCTTTGCTGGTTTTATGCGCTTTATTGCTCTATATGTCTTGAGGGGATGGTATACCACCATAGAGAAGTGGCATGCCAAACAGAAAAGTAAGTACGGTACCAAGTCAGTTGGCCTTATATTCTCATTTTGGTGGCAACTGCTGTTGTTTTCTGAATCCGAACCCGATATTACGTACTAGACCTGAAATCTGACCTGAATCTAAACTAGATTGGTTATCAGATTTCTATCTAGATCAGAGTCTGAAATGATTTCTCGGATTTGGATCTGTCCACTGTTGAAATGGTTGTTTGCCTCTTGAGAACCTTGCTTCAGATCTAATTAAACATTGATATAAAAAATAAAAAATACCAAAGTAGAGAAATTAGATTTTTCTATAGAGTTGGAAGATTTGGTGGATTGGAATCTCTTATTTGTTATTGATGTCACCAAAAGTAATTTTCTCAAAAAATAATTCTGAAAATTTTACTAAAATGCAAATGACTAATTGGACGAGCAAACAAGAATAAAGAGAGATTAGGTCAGAAATACCTCTAAAATAGCTTTTACGACCAAACTCTAGGATGAAATAATAGTTTAAGATCTGCTGGTGCATGACCTTTGTAAACAAGGTTGTACGGAGACTGAGAGGTGTTGGGCCAACGGCCAAGGAAGGCAGGGTCGGGAGTCGGGACCGGGTCGGTTGGGGTCGCGACCCGGGTCGGGTCGGGGTCGGAAAAAATAATAATAAAAAAATTATTTAAATATATTAACCGGGTCAGGGTCGCGGGGCCGGGTCAGGGTTGGTCGGGCCAAAAACTGGCCTGGTCGACCGACTGAGTCGCTGACCCCGCACACCATGGTTGGGCCAGTTGCTGCCAAGGTAGTGCAAAAAGTGTGGCAGAGTGTTGTGAACCCTTAAAATTCCTAAAATCGGGTCAGGTTCTTAGATCCTCTGGATCCATTGACAGGTCTAATCATGTCCTTTAAACCACAGTTCGGTCCAACTGTTGTGTTTGCAGCTTCTGTTTTTCACGATACTTCGGCCTTTTAATGTGGTACTGATATAATTTTTGTAGCAGAATATTAAGTTCACGCCCATGACTGGAAGGCCTGGTGCATTTTTCTGGTGGCATATTGATTTCTTCTTTGGCCTTCTTACTCATCCTGGAATCTTTGCTTGGAGTGAGCAGTGGAGCAATGTCTGAATTCATGCATTCTGATATGGAATCCTTAGTTTCTACTGTTTGATATAGAAGCTGAACGGTGCAACGTGCTTGTTTTGCATTTGTTCCTATTTTGCCTCTGTACTGTCATCCCTCGATGTAAGACGGTGGATTGAGCGTTTTCTCTCTCATATGCGCTCAACTTATTCAATTTTCTTAGTATAGTTGTTTTTAAGTATCCTTCGATAAGTGTCTTGCACTGTATCAGACATTTAGCCTCTGTACTATATATACTATGACTGCGAGCAGCTCCCTTTCTTTTGCTCTGTTGTGTACCGCAATGAGGAGGAACTACTTTCCTCGGTGGATGATTGGAGAATAAGCAGGGTCACCGTTCCATGCCAAACTCCAGCCCAAACAAGATAGCTTGAGATCGGTGGAAACTATCAGGCCGCATCCCATCAAAATATAATCATATGATTTCAGATTTTATTTTTGAGATTCAATCGAACGGTTCATTTTTATATTTCCTATAATATACGTTACTACATGTAAGCTGTGAAAAATTACCCTATAGCAACCTTGATTGAGTACCATCTCGTGTTTTGTTTGATGGGATTCAAATTAATGCTGGCTATCTAATTGCATACGATGTTCTGATTTGTGTTGGTTGCCAAAAGCTCATAAACCTGTCCAAAAGGAGGAAAATTCTAATAACTTTTGCGGAATATGGATTAATTTATATCCTGTTGGTAAACAATTAGAACATGAAATAGCGCATTCTAGGTACGTAAAGGTATTAATGGAGTAACTGATAGTATTTGTAGTTGGAGAAAAAAAATACTATTTCAACCGGATTGCAATATGATTTTAGGATGATCTCTTGTCTTAAAGTAGGAGGCAGGGTTCGAGGGCCATCGATCCTCTGGGGGGATGGTTACTTGTGGGGATTGAGCATGGTGGCTCGATTCCTCGTCGTCGTGCGGAGCTGTGCGGGTGTTGGCCGTTCGGTCATGGTGACCAAAAAAAGAATATTACAACACTTTCTAGCTATCAATCAAAATGAAATAATAACTATTTTCATATTCGATAATTTGTGTTAAACTTAAAATCTTGATAAAAATTAGATGTAACAATTTTACCTTCTGAATAATACTTTGTCATTATAAATCGAAGGCAACCAACATGACATAATAAATAGATTAATATTATATATGCTAGATTATATTTAAAGTTTGATGTAAAACAATGTGATAAATTTTGTTCCAAATATATTAATATTTTGTAGTAATAATAGATCTAATGAAATACATATATTTATATATATAGTCGCAGTAGTTTTCTTGCGGCAAACATGATAATCCTTCATAGTTAAAATCAGATATAATTAAGATGACACTTAGAAGTCTGTATCAGATTTAAATCTTGATATGAATTAGATGCGAAAATTTTATGTTTTAAACATAGTAATATTTTATAGTTATACCCACGCAAGGGCTGCTGTGGGTTGTGCAAATGGCATTTTTCTGGGTTCCTTCTCCTCGACGCTTTCCTTCCCATCCTCCTCATTTCTTTCTCTGGCCGGAGATTACGAGAGGAGGAGGAGGAGTCTCATTCTGCTCATTCTCCCTAACGCTTTCCCTTCGGACATGTGCGTGTAATATTTATAATCTTATACTATATTGAGTTTGATGAAAATTTTTATGGGATATTTAGTTGCGTGATAATGGAGATTTTTATTTTTATTTTTAAAATTATAATAAAAATGGTTAAAAGAGATGTTTGACAACCATGATAATTTTACGTTCCGAAGTGATTTTCTTCTTAAACAAAAGAAATGAATCTCACCTCTTTCTTTTTTTCTTGTGGTCCCCCCCCCACTTTATTTGGTCATGTACTACGATAGTTACTCTTTTTTGTTATCACATCCTTCCGAACATGATAATTTTATGTCGTGAGTTGATTCACTTTTTATTTTAATACAATTTTTTATCACGAGAGTGTATAAAAAATTATCATGCAATCAAACACCTCATTAGATTTAAAGATTTTGTGATTCGAAGCTTTAATTTGATATTTGAATATTTTGGCTTGGCGTTTGAGACTTTTTAAGACTTGAAATTCCGAAGTTTTAACGTCCTCGCTCGGATCTAGAACTTGGAGGGCTTACGGAGTGGAAATTTTGCTATTTCATATCCAACCTTGACGACATCTTCGCCTGGTTTTAGATATGAACATCGTTTATTTTGTCTTGGTTCCAACACCGAACTTTGGGCCCTTTGACCTTGATTTTTCCAAGTTTCTGTTTCGCGACTTTTGGAGATTGTTTTCGCATCTCATCTCAGATATATATATATATATAACTCTTGAGATTTGGAGTTTTGAAATTAAGTTTTGGATTTCTAGTTTGTGTTAAACTGGGTTTCAAATAAGCTGATGTCGATCAAATCGGACCTCAAAGGGACCCATCAGTTTGAAACCATTCGAAGACTACTCAAACTCTGTCGAACTGCGTCGAACCGAGCTGAACATGACCGAAAACCACTGAACCATACTAGAAATCAGCTGAACCAACCACGAAACTTACCAAAGTGAGCTGAATTGGACCGAACCACACTTAACCGATCTAAAATGGCCGTAAACCAGTGTGAAATAGGCCTAAACTGGCTTGAATCGGCCTAGACCGGGCATTCGACTGGTCAACCTGTGTTAGACCACTCAAACTGGCCTAAATCGGGCAGCCTGGGCTCTAAACTTGACTAGACTGGGTCGAACTGGCCTTAGGCCGGTCGAACCAGTTGGTGGGCTGGCTGAACCGGTGGTCGGGCCATTCAGGGTTGGCCGACCTATGCATGAGCCGTTGGGGTGCATGGAGCCCTACGACGCTCGAAAGAGCGACCCCGGAGGGAGGGGTCATGGCGGCACGAGGGAGGCACCTCCTGGTTTTTAAACCCAGGGTGTGTTGTGGAGGCTGGCCATGGCTTCCAGTCGCGAGGGAGAGTCTCTTTGGGGGTTGGGGGGGGTCATGGCATCTTCTCGGCGCCCCCGATAGCAGAGAAAGCAAGTGACCTCTCGCTCCTCATGGCGTCTTCATCTCGACAGATCCTACGAGTTTTTTTTTTTAAATAACACTTATTTTTTATTTTTTATATGAATAGCACCGTAACTTTTAATTTTGTAAGAATGACACCATTTGACGAAAGTCGCAATTTCATATAACGACTTTATTACAAGTCGTTGTATATAATCACGACTATATACTAAAGTCGTTTAACTACTAAACGACTATTGATCAAAATATCGTTAAAGTTAATCCCCCGACCGTTTTAGTTAAAGTCATTTAAACATACTGCGACTTTAGAAAATCACATTGTAAAGTCGTTGTACGATACCACGACTTTAAAGTTGGTATATGTTTTTACGACTTAGTTTCAAAATGTGTTTTTTTGAAAGAATAAAGTCGTGACATTATACAACGACTTTAAGTTAGACTGTTACTAAGTCGTTGTACGATATAACGACTTATTTAATAACTCGTTTAATAATATACCGACTTATTTTAGTTTCAATACACTCCTCCTCATGGGGTTTAGATTGAAATCCACAAAGTCATTGTATAAAATTGCGACTTTCATCAAACGGTGCTATTCTTGCAAAATTAAAAGTTACAGCACTATTCTAATAAAAAATAAAAAAATGGGTGCTATTTTAAAAAAAAAACCTCCAGATCCTACGGCCGTGGGAGGAGGAACGGGGGGTGGTGGCTTCCGCTGGCAGTGGTGTCGTGGCAACAACGGCTTGGAGGGAAGGCGGGAGCTACGGACCTTGTCGACCTTCCTGCTCCCTTCTTATCTGTTCGTCATAAATCATGTGTAGCAGAAGGTGGAAAGGGGAACGGATGTTGGGCAATCCAGTATTACGTGGCACCCTGGTTGACTCAGCAGTGGCTCACGCCAATTGTATGTTTACATTTGCATTTCATATGTCATTCATTTATGTACAATGTAGGTCACATTTGACCGCAATGTGTAATCCGTCTTACATATAAATAGAAAACCTCACAAGGGCAGAACCTCGACACAGAGGATTTCTGATTCCCGCTCACACTCTTCTTCTTGCGTATTCTCTGCTTCTTCCAGAGCTCCATCGTCTCAGCGTATTCTTCTGGATCTGGTTCTTTTATCCTTCCAACTTGGTATCAGAGCAAGGTTAGCTCCTCCGTCTCACTCTTCTCTGCTTCTTTTTTCTGCCGATGGAAGAATCCGCAGTGAATTCCAGCACTGTTTCTCCGGTGACTGTCTCCAAGTTACCATTTGCTGTTGGTTCTGCTTTTATGTCTCTACCGAGTATTTCTCACCGATTCTCTGTCAAACTCAATGCGGACAACTACATGGTCTGGAGAGGCCAATTTATTCCGTTCCTCAAGATGTATGACTTAATGGGTCTTGTGGACGGAACAGTTCCTTGTCCGTCAGAATTTATACCGGATCTCTTGGATCCATCCAAAGAAATTCTGAATCCTGATGCGAAAATCTGGAGGCAGTACGATAGTTTGGTTATGACTGTTATTATTTCCTCTGTGAGTGACTCCATCCTACCGCTCGTAGTAGGATATGAGAATTGTGCAGATGCCTGGAAGGCCATTTCATCTGTTTATGGATCTTCTTCAAAAGCTAGAATAATTCAACTCCGTCTTCAGTTACAGCAGCAGAAAAAGGGAAATATGAAAATCTCAGAATATATGCAGAAAATACGCCATATGGCTAACACGTTAGCTATGGCTGGAGATCCCATTTCAACCAGTGATCTATTGATTTATATTTTTAATGGTCTTGGTCCTGACTATGACCCTTTTGTGACGGCTGTCACCACTCGGGCTGACTGTGGCTCTCTCAGCATAGATGACATACAAGGTATGTTATTAAGTCATGAGGTTCTTTTACTCCAGCGACAGCAGCACCTTACTGAACTTACAGCAAATTTGGCTCGTACAAACATTAATGCTCCACCACAGAATATGATTTATAGCAATACTGGACGTGGAAGAAATGGTAGAGGTCGCTATGGTGGCAGAGGCAGAAATGATAGAAACAACTCTTATGGGAACCCAGACAGAAATTATTTTCAAGGCGGACCACAAAATGCAGACAAACAGCCTGGACATCCATCTGGACAACAACATTTTCAATCTCCCAACTACGTTCCCATATGTCAATTATGTGACAAACGGGGTCACACCGTTCTCACATGTTGGAAGCGTTTTGATCATGGCTTTCGTACAGGAAATGATACCTCAAACAATCACTTCTCGCCCAGCAATAATTATCAACCAGTACTTGCCAATGTTGCTACAACCAACTCTGCTCCATTTGCCACAGATCCAGCTTGGTACCCGGACACTGGAGCAAATAACCACATGACCCCCAACCTTCCACTCTTGCAGAATCCAACACCATATATAGGACAGGACAAGGTTCATATAGGCAATGGGGATGGAATGAACATTAGTCACATTGGAACTTCAGGTTACAAGCATTTTACCCTCTACAATACATTGCATGTTCCATCATTATCTAAGAGTTTATTATCTGTTTCTCAATTTACTCAAGATAATGATGTCTCGTTTGAATTCTTTCCACATTATTGCATTGTCAAGGACATCAAGAGTAAGCAGGTCTTAGCTCGGGGACACACTTCAAACGGCCTTTATCGCTTGGATCATGGTGCTGCTTCTTCTCCGACTGTCCTAACAGCTGAAGTAAATAACATTTGGCACAAACGACTTGGACATCCGGCCTTCAAAATAGTATATAGTGTTCTTAGTCAGGTTGGTGAATCATTTACAGTTAGTAATACTTTGTTTTGTTTACATTGTGCTCTTGCTAAGAGTCACAAGCAACCATTTCCTTCTTCTACTTATACTTCAAAGTTTCCACTTGAGATTATAGCTTCTGATGTTTGGGGCCCTTCCCCTTTTGTTAGCATCAATGGATATAAATATTATGTGATTTTTGTTGATCACTATAGCCGTTACACTTGGATATATCCTCTTTCTTTGAAAAGTGAAGTCTTCTTTATTTTTAAGCATTTTAAACAACAAGTTGAAAATCTTTTCTCTAGGAAGATACAATACTTTCAAAGTGATGGGGGAGGTGAGTTTCAAGCTTTATCCAATTTCTTTTCCGAATGTGGGATCAAACATAGAATTGCATGCCCTTATTCTCATCACCAAAATGGGATGTCTGAAAGAAAGCACCGACATATAATTGAAACATCTCTTGCCCTTTTGAGCAATGCTCATCTTCCTTATGACTTTTGGGATGAGGCAACTACATGTGCTACACACTTGATAAATATGTTACCATCACCGGTTCTTAATCACATATCCCCTTATGAAAAGTTATTCAACAGGCAACCGGATTATGCATTCTTAAAGGTCTTTGGATGTGCTTGCTACCCACATCTAAGACCTTATAACAAACACAAGTACACCTACCGGTCAGAATGTTGCATATTCTTGGGATATAGTACTAGTCACAAAGGTTACAAATGTTACTCTCCAAGAACCAACAAAACATTCATTGCTATCAATGTTGTATTTGATGAGACTAGCTTCCCATATACTACTCTCATTCAATCTATGTCAAATGTGCAAGCCTATGAAGCTATTTCTCTTCCGGCTCCACATATTTCAGTTTCTCAAAATCAGTTTATGCCTGCTACCCGAAGTCCTCTGCAGGACAGCCCTGGCTTTTCGCAGGAACAGTTCCAGGTTAAGCCACGGTTTCAGCACCTTGAACAGGATATTTCAGAAAATTAATCCCCTTCTTCACAAACTGCTAATACTAATACATCTGATGTTGATGCTCACTATGGTTCCCCATCATCTCACATTGGTTCTGCCCCAGCTGATGTCACCGGAAGCAATCCTCGACAAAAATTCAGATATCTGAAAGAGATCTTGACTACGACAGAACCTCAAGCACCCTCAAGACGCAGCAAATATGCTATGCTCACTGTAGCAGTTTCTGAGACAGAATCTACTAACTTCTCTTCAGCAAACACATTGGTGCAATGGAGAACAGCCATGTCTGATGAATTTCAAGCTCTTCAAAACAATGGTACATGGACTCTTGTCCCTCTTCCTTATAATGCTAATTTAGTTGGATGCAAGTGGATATATAAAATAAAAAGAAATTCTGCTGGAGAAATTTCTAGGTACAAAGCCTGCCTAGTTGCCAAGGGCTTCACACAAGAATATGGCATTGACTTTACAGAGACATTTAGTCCAGTTATTAAGCCCTCAACCATTCGTCTTCTTTTGTCTATTGCTGTCAGTTCTAACTGGTCTACTAGACAATTAGATGTTAATAATGCATTTTTACATGGTCACCTACATGAAGAGATTTACATGTCACAGCCCCCTGGCTTTGTCAATAGAGTTTCCAGATCATGTTTGCAAGCTCCAGAAGTCCCTATACGGTCTGAAACAGGCTCCTCGGGCATGGTTCCATAGATTATATTCTCACCTCATGCAAATTGGATTCAAGGCATCTGTCTGTGACCCGTCTTTATTTCAGTTCTTGCGGATGGTGTTTACATCTACTTGTTGGTCGACGTTGACGACATTATACTCACAGGGAACAACACCAGGGCTATGGCATATTTGATCACAACTCTGCAACATACTTTTTCTATTAAAGACTTGGGTGACCTTCATTATTTCTTGGGCATTCAGGTCACCAGAAGTCCAGCTGGCCTTCATCTTTCTCAAGACAGGTACATTCTTGATATACTTGCCAAATCTAACCTTACTGACTCCAAACCGTTCAATACTCCAATTGCATCTCGCACTGTCTTGTCTCAACATCAAGGAGAACCGCTACCTGATCCTACATTTTATCGGAGCTTGGTAGGATCCCTGCAATATGTCACCTTGACCAGACCTGACGTTGCTTTTCCTGTAAATAAAGCTTGTCAGTTTCTATCAGCCCCTACAGATGCTCATCTCACCTTGGTGAAAAGGATCATCCAGTACCTCAAGGCCAATCACAATTATGGACTTTTTCTTCGCCCAACCAGCTTTAACCTTTCTGTTTATTGTGATGCCGATTGGGCTGGTTGCCCAGACGACCGAAGATCAACAGCTGGCTTCGGTATTTACTTAAGGAATAATTTGATTTCATAGACTGCAAAGAAACAGAAAACTGTCGCCAGGTCTAGCATAGAGGCTGAAATGCGTTCGATGGCTATGGCTGTGACAGAGCTACTGTGGACTCTTCAACTAATCAAAGAATTGCAGTTGATTCTTACTAGTTGCCCCACGGTATATTGTGACAACATTTTTGCTATTTACCTTAGTGCGAACCCTGCTTTTAAAGCACGGATGCGCCATGTTGAAGTGGACTTCCATTTTATTCGCCAATTAGTTCAAGATAGAGTAATTCAAATTCACCATGTTTCAAGTAAAGATCAGCATGCCGACATCTTTACAAAACCTCTGTCAGTTCTGCAGTTTGAAGCACTTCGTCACAAGTTAAACGTGACACCCCCGTTCAACTTGAGGGGGGGTGTTGGGAAATCCAGTATTACGTGGCACCCTGGTTGACTCAGCAGTGGCTCATGCCAATTGTATGTTTACATTTGCATTTCATATGTCATTCATTTATGTACAATGTAGGTCACATATGACCGCAATGTGTAATCCGTCTTACATATAAATAGAAAACCTCACAAGGGCAGAACCTCGACACAGAGGATTTCTGATTCCCGCTCACACTCTTCTTCCTGCGTATTCTCTGCTTCTTCCAGAGCTCCATCGTCTCAGCGTATTCTTCTGGATCTGGTTCTTTTATCCTTCCAACTACGGAGACTACGGAGAGGGAGGTGCTACACAGGGGTTGCTCAGTGTGAGGAGGGTGTGGGGGTGAGAAGGGGAGGTCCATACGGGCCTGGGGGGGGGAGTCGGAGTTTGTGGGAGGTGAGAGGAAACAAAAAGAGGGGAGGAGAAAGGGCTCTGAACTAGCTTTAAAGGTGGGGAGAGGATTCGGAGAGAGGAAGATGGAACTATGAGCACTTAGAGATGGGGAGTTGATGTCTAGGTTGATGAATGATGGTAGAGAAGACTGGGAAGAGGGAGGAGAGAGCAACCTCTTTTTTTTTTTCAACCATCTATTCTCTCCATTCTATTGATTTGAAACTTAATAAATAGAACTTGACATATTATAAAAGAGATCTTTAAAACACTAATTACATACATGTTTCTTAAATAACCAAAATGAAAAAGACTAAAAAACTCTAAATACAAGTAGAAAGATACGTAAAATAAGATCTGACATTATCAGTAAATCAAAGAAGTAGATATGCCGTCTCTTGTTTCCAGCATCTAGGGTCGTAAATTTAATTTTGATTCGGCAGCAGAATCATTAGAATTCTATTCTGATTTTGATAAAGGTTGAGGGGTTTCAATTGTAATTTTGATATTTCGGAATCATTATATTCCAATTTTAATATGATTTCGATTCCGTAATCGAAATCGAAATCGAATACAATAATTTCTTTTATATATATATATATTAAATATTAATTTTATTTAAAATTTAGTTAATAATTCACATATAATTATTAAAAATTGATATTATCTCTTTAAAACTTTATTTTTATCATTTTATAAATTTGAATAATATATTTTAGTTTGTTTTATTTTCTTTATATATATTTATCAAAATATAATTAACGAAAACGAAATCAATTGATTTCGATTTCGATTTCGATTTCAATAAGTTATTAGAATATATGATTTTAATTCTGATAGTTCGTAAGATACATAAATAAATTTCAAACCTGTTAATTTCGTATACACTTCCTACCGGCATCTCAAGGTGCATGCCTGATATTAACTGGTAAATTTGGCGACCGGTCCGGTCCGGACCGGAACAAAGCCGACAACTTCGTCGTTATCCGGTCCAGTCCAAATGGTGCTGCTACAAACGTGGTTTGTTCGAGAGGCGACGGAAGCCCTTTGCTGACCTTGACCGCTGATGCCTTCGTTTGACGGCTCGTGATTTTTTCGCTGACGTCCTTGGACATGTGAGCAATTACAACTTGGCCTTTGTTAATCTTATTTTTCTGTCGTAATTCCAGGGCATTTCATAGTTCGAACCATCTTTAGAATTTGTTGAAGTTATATATATATATATTTAAAAATTAAGCTGGCCGACTCTAAGGATGTTCACTGGTGGGTTCAAGCCGAAAAGTTAATATTTTGATCCAGGTTGATTTGGTCTGGGATACCGATTTATTTGATTTAGTTTTTAAGACCTTTCACATCAAATACACTCAATTTGATATATCAAATAATTTAAATTAAATTGAATATATATCATGGTTTAGATATATCATTCATTTTTAAACATTTTTAGTAAAAAATAATTTATTTTAAAATTTTTAATATAAAATAAATGAGATTATAAATATATACAATAAAATTTAATAAATATGATTTAAGAAAAATAAAATAAAAATTATATTGACATGTATTATATAAAAATAAAATAACATTTGTATCAAATAAAACTGAATTGAATTTATTTTATTTAAAAATTAAATTGATTTGAATAAAAAAAATTTAAATCAAAGTGCGAACATTTCCAGCGAGTGTCTGTGAAGAAAAATTTATATAGAGATTAAAACGGGTCATAGTTGCCTATGATTTGTCAACTATCGAAGTAGTTATTCGCAAATAACACATATAATAGGAAATTTTCTCTCGACTTGTCGCCCATGGCGTCGGCTTCTGCCGCGCCGGTCATCCCCGGCGGCGGCGGCGGCAAGCTGGGCCTGCACCCCCCATGATAAAACCCTCCGCACATCCCTGCACTTCCCCCCACAACTGCTACCACTTTCACCGGCAGAAGCCATGGCGTTCTGCAGCTCCGTCAACTATCTCTTCTTCCTCGTGCCCCTCCTCGCCCCCGCTGCCCTTCTCCTTGTCGCCCTCTACCTTATCGTCCGTCCCCGCCCCGTCAGGGTGCCCATCAAGGGCCGCCACGTCTTCATCAGCGGCGGCTCCAGCGGTATTGGCCTTACCCTCGCCAAGCACGTTGCCGCCGAGGGCGCCCGCGTTTCTATCCTCGCCCGCAGCGTCCCCAAGCTTGAGGAGGCCCGTGAAGCCATCCGCCTGGCTACCGGCGCCGAGGTGTCCATCTACAGCGCCGACGTCAGGGACGAGAATGCCGTGAAGAAGGCGGTGGAGGCTGCTGGGGACATCGACGTGCTGGTGTGTAACCAGGGGGTGTTCCTGCCGCAGGAGCTGGCGCAGCAAGACCTGGAGGAGGTTAGGTACACCATGGACATCAATGTCATGGGCACTTTCAATCTCATCAGGTATGCGCTTCCGGGCATGAAGCGGGGAGGCGGTTCCGCGGGCCCGCGCTCCATCGCCATCGTCTCTTCCCAGGCCGGCCAGGTAAAATTGAAAGTACCAGACGTCAAATGTTTGTTCCTTTTCCTGCGCTTCTTCTTCTTCAGTGTTTTTGCTCTATTGAGCACGCAAATTGCTCGACGAATTGCTTCTTAGACTTCTAGCTAGCCGATCTATGAACCGAATATCATCCGTTTAAGTGCCGTTTCATTCTTCAATTCTTAGAACACTTCACTGTGACAAATACCTTAATAGGACACCACTTAGACAAAAGTTCTCTTTCTTCACTGAAAACTTTGTTCGTCAACAGCAGTGAATTTTCGGCATAATTTATTTTTCTCATCCTCATGGTGCTTTGACTACAGTTGATGATGCTCGACTATCTGATTTATGGGGGTGATTTCGTTGCAGGTGGGGATTTACGGTTACACGTCTTACTGTGCAAGTAAATTTGCGCTCCGTGGCCTTGCAGAGGCTCTTCAGCAGGAGGTTTTTACTGATAACATCCATGTCTCTCTCATATTCCCGCCTGACACGGAGACTCCTGGGTACTTGGAAGGTGAGAGAGATTCCTATGGAGCATGCTTGTTGTTCCGGTTGCTTTTGTTTGTTTCTTGAGAAAGTATTGTTTTTTAGATCCTGTGCTATAGAGTCTTGCATGCGATTAGCTCAGCTCAATCGCAGTCTTTTGACCTTTAAACTTGGACACTTTTAGTCTTCTTTCTCTAGGGGTGGATTTATGACTTTTTTTTCACCCTGGGGGAAAATGATACTGTAAGTCATTTTCAAATGCCAATGAGGTGTTTGGTTGCATGACAAATGGTGCATAACATTCCTTCTTTTGCAAAAAATGAGGTAGACCTTTTTTTTCTTGTGGTCCCCACCTTTTGTAGTTATATATGGTCCTCACTCTTTTTGTTATCTTATCTTATTAAACATGACAATTTTGTGTCTTTAGCAACCTTAGATTTTGTTTTAATATAAAATTTTATCATGTAAGGGTATACAAAATTATTGGGCAACCAAACACCCCATAACTAATCCAATGCTTTCTGGATAGCCATGAGAAAAAAGATGAGAACCACCACAGCTTTGACTATTTCCCTCTGTCTCCTTCCTGATTCAGTGTTAGTGATTATTTCTTGCATCAATACAAAAATATAAAAGGCTCCGAGAATCCATTAGAACATTTCTAACTTACGATATATTCCTTGCATCGGATTGTTCACTAATTCTTGCACTATTGCAAGGGAATTTCGACTAACTTCTTTTAAATTTACAGAGCTGAAAAGGAAACCGGAGCTTACTTCTATTTTATCAGCCACATCTACTAAGCTGAATGTCGAAACTCTTGTTTCAAGAGTCTTGAATGGCATCAAGTCAGGACGATTTCTGGTTACCTGCAATCTTGAGGGTATCATCGTGTCTCTTTCAACTTCAGGAGGAGCTCCTACAAGGTCATACCTGGCAGCATTCGTGGAAGTGGTCTTTGCTGGTTTCATGCGCTTTATTGCTCTGTATCTCTTGAGTGGATGGTATACTACCATAGAGAAGTGGCATGCCAAACAGAAAAGTAAGTTCAGTACCAAATCAATTGGCCTTATATTCTCATTTTCGTGGCAACTGCTGTTGTTTTCTTGTAACATGGATGGCATATCAGGTCAAAGGATAGCACAGATGGACTTGCATATATATATATATATATGTATCCCAGTGCTGTGTCTGCTTTTGCATATACTGTTTGTGATAGTTTAAATCATAACTTTGGTTGACTCTTCCTATTTTTGCTTGCTGCTATTTGATCATGCAACATTGCACATATGTTTTTTTTCATCTGCTGCAAATCCGAATTTTCCACATGGCTGTCATGGGTTTCATCACGTTTCCCCATTGTCATTATATGCAAGTCAATCTCCAGGTTCATTCCACATAATAAGTTGCTTCCAATCAACTTCCCAAGTATAGTTTCCTCGTTGAGTGGTGTTAACTACTATCATTGAGGGGTGGCGCTAACTGTTATCGCATCTACATGTCCTATAACTGCATTTCTTTCCTTCTAACTGAAATTCTGTAGTGTTAATCCATGCTTTTTTCATGTCTTATAAATTACAGTTCGGTCCAACTGTTGCCTTTGCAGCTTCTGTTTTTCATGATACTTTGGCCTTTTGATATGGCACTGATATCCATTTTGTAGCAGGGAACTAAGTTCTTGCCCATGATTGGAAGGCCTGGTGCATTTTTCTGGCGGCATATTAATTTCTTCCTTGGTCTTCATACTCACCATGAAATCTTTGCTTGGAGTGAGCAGTGGAGCAATTTCTGCATTCTCGCATTCTGAGATGGAATGCTTACTTCTTATAGAACCTGAACGGCGCAATGTGCTTGTTTTGTCCCATTTACCCTCTGTATTGTCATCTCTCATTTAAGACGGTGGATTATGTATTTTCTCTCTCAGATGTGTTCAACTTATTCAATTTTCTTAGTATAATTGTTTTGAAGTGTCCTTCAACAAGTGTCCTGTACTGTTCTCTGTATAATGCTATGATAGAGAGCAGCTCCTTTTTTTAAGCTCATTTTTTTCCATTGGATGATTGGCGAATAAGCAGGGTCACCATTTCATCCCATACTCCATTCTAAACTTATAAATTTTGATCCCAGGTTGTTTTATATTACATAAAAGTCAACATGAGATTGTCGATCATGATAAAGACATCAGACTGCATCCCTATCGAAATATAATTTTATGTTCTCAGATTGTTTTTTTCCCCTTTTTGAGAGTTCAGTAAAGCCTTACATTTTTTTTATATTTCCTATATATAATGTACGTGCTAGTATGTTAGCTGTAAAATTTAGCCTTTAAGCAACCTTTATTGGGCACCATCACGTCGTTTGTTTAATAGGATTTTTTTGGTCAGGGTTTAATAGGAATTTTCAAACTGATGCGCAGCGTCTAATTTCATACGATATTCTGAGTTAGGCGATGACCCATTAGAATACTATATACACCATGGTTCGTCGAGTCAGCCGACTCGGTCGGCCGATTGACCCGGCCCTGATCTCATGATGCCGATCCGGTTGTTAATTTAAAATAAAATTTTTTATTAATTTTTTTTGACCCTGATCCAACTTTGGCTTGACTCAGGTCGTGATTTCAACCGACTCGGGTTAATTTTAGGCCAGACTGACCCGGGCCGACCCTTAGTTTTTTTTTCTTGATATATACAATTGGTCGGCTGAAGATAGAGGCGTGTATAGCTTGGTAATAGAACAAAATAGGCCCGGTTTTTATTACCAACTTGAATTGAAATTTATATAAATGTACTGATATTTTTTGCGTTCGGTGTCATCTACGGCAACTATTTTCCTT
This sequence comes from Cryptocoryne crispatula var. balansae, assembly GCA_036172225.1. Classification (NCBI taxonomy): domain Eukaryota; kingdom Viridiplantae; phylum Streptophyta; class Magnoliopsida; order Alismatales; family Araceae; genus Cryptocoryne; species Cryptocoryne crispatula. The sequence continues at coordinate 15,917,507 of CM069921.1, forward strand.
TATCTAGACTTAGTGCAGTTATCAACCTGATCAATAGAAAGATACACAGTTCATAACTTCATATGTTGGATCACTTTGATCTACTGGCCAGCCACATTTCAAAAGAAGGAAGCCTTCAGCGTTAAAATTTCTAGCCATCTTTTATCTCCTTTCTTCAATAGATCCATTATCCTCGATCGGTAGTTTTTTCCTAGTTTTGAGGGGTAATTTAATGATTTGAATATGTGACATTTTTTCTATAACTTAATGGCAAAATATTTCATTAAGATATTACCTGTCTAATAATAGTTAGTTATAATGATAAATGTATAAATAAAAAAACATTTGTGTAAATTTGATTACTTAAAAATGTTAAAGAATTAAGAAAAGTCACATGAACTCAACAAGTTCCTCGCAACAACTTTTACTTACTGACATTAGCAAATACCAAGCAAGACATAACATAATATTTTCCAATAACATCAAAAAAAAATCATAGGGCATCAATTTTGAGAATCAAGCATACATATACACATTTTCATATTTTCAACTTGGTTAGGTGAAAGATACAACTACATGAAAAATTAATGTAGCTAGCCAAAATTTTGATCTCTTATCTAGATATAAATGATCCAGACTTAGCAAGACAGCATGATACAATAAGTTACACAAGAACAACATTTGACTTATCCATAGGCCTATTATAATCCTTATCATATCGTCATGTCATATTTTTATAAATTTATGTAAAATGTGGTATCATGACTAACACTTTCTTTTCTCATAAAACATAAAGAGATGAATTGTTGACATGTGTACAAGAACATATGCTTTGTTGCACACGCAGCAATGTCGCAAAGCTTGTATTATACATACATGTATTATATAGAAGTATCGTATAACTAAGTTAAATCTTAGGTTCGAATAAAACTTCAAACTATTCTAATCATTGTTGTTCACAAACGCTTATTATAATCTAGTGAAGTGCAATCATATATCATTATGCAACATATTGCATAATTCATATGTCACAACTTGAGAGCATCAATTCTCACTGAGTTTGCTAGTCCATAACTTGAATGCATCTCATATATTATAACCATATGTAACCATTTTTACTAGATTCTCCAATCTATAACATGAAATGTACCTTATACATGTATACTCTAATTATAAGCAAGCAAAAGATCTAGATGACATCCAATCACATGTATACAATTACATAGATATCTAGATGGATCTATACTGATATCTAAATACGTACACATATCATGTACTTGACCATGGACATAACCAAGAAATCAATGTGGCCAATCTAAATGCACCTATCAACTTATTATCTTCCAAATCATATATATAAAACACACTATAATTAAGATATATTCTGCAATTCAAACTAATGGAGTATGAATGTAACTAATATATATACACATCAAATTAAAATATAGGACGACATAATAAAAGTAAGCAGGAAGATTCTACCGATTTCTTGATTTGAATTTCAAACTCAGGATCTTTTTATACAGTGGGGAAGCTAAATAGCCATGACAACACTGAGTTTGTTGATCATATGTCGGTGCAGCAGCAATTAGGATAATGGAACAGTGGTGTCGACTAGTATATAGTCAGTTGCAAAATACCCAACACATGGGAAAGTTGCCGATCGAGTTGACCGACGACCTAGATGTCGGATTGGTCAGCACATAGACGACATGGGCGCTATGTGTAATAGGCCAAGAGAGATAAGTGGCATAAGATTATTATCAGAGTGGCATTTTGGCAATACAGGTTGTTGGGGGCGATGAGGGCACTGGCTAGGTGAGGGGAAATTGGGGTGGGACTATGTATATATAGTGGGAGGGAGGAGGAGCAATCATGACAATGAAGAGAGAGAGAGAGATCATGCAGTTGGTGGTTTTAACAAGAGAGAGTCGAGGCAGTACTACAGATGTGCTAATTGCCAGGAGTGTATGGTGACAAGGGTGGTATTGTTTCGACCATGAGAGAGAGAGAGAGAGAGAGAGAGAGAGAGAGAGAGAGAGAGAGAGAGAGAGAGGAGTATAATGTCAATTTTAGACCAAATTTGAATTCAAAATCGATACAAACTTATTTATAAAACTCAAACTCGATCTAAACTAGCTTGTTAATTCAAACTTTTGCTCATTTATAAAATCGGTCTAAGTTTAGAATGAAATTAAATTTTATTTCAATTTATTTTAAGTTATGAAAGTGATAATCTCTTCTGATATTTTAAAGAGAAAGAAAAACCAGATGCCATTGCTAGAAAATCAATCTATAGCTATAAAAAAATCACATGTAAACTAAAAGGTCATAGGTAGACATCTGCTACACTATCTACTCCAAGACATCAATATATATAGTACATGTCAGGAAAAGATAATGACAATGACGAGGACACCAATTTGAGACGACATTCTCCAGCGAATTGGACATGGATCAGGCGATTGACACTATTGGATCAAATCTGACTCTACTTCACTTTTTGCTTCTTACTAGGAATGGTAGCCACCCACCTTTTCTTGCCTAGAAGAATATTGGTTCGTCAACTAGGAGAGTTAATAGTTATTAATTGGTAGGCAGTTGCTTTTGTTGATTAGAGGATTTGAAGTTGATAAATTAGTAAATAGTTGTTGGTAGTCTTATTAAGAAGAATAATTTTTTGAGGACTAGTAATTATTTTAAGTTGGTAGGTAGTTGTTAAATTAAGAAGTCTAGTCTTTTGAGAGGTAGTAATTAAGAACCCTACTTGGAACCGTCAATTTTTTGGTGGGCAACTAGAGGTTACTCTTGAGGTCTCTCTACGAGCCCTACTTCACTGCCATTGGGATCCGCCACCCCTCCGCCCTCTTCGGGGGCATTCTCAACATCGATTAGGCGATTTTGCTACAGCAGCGTGTGTTGTCGTTGGCCACAAATAGGCCTTCGCCAAGAGGAGTCTAGTTCGCCTCAGGAGCCCTCCTTAGGCGAGTCTCTCAGTCTCCTCACAAAGAGATGATATGATAACATGATTTAATAACATTTAATAATGATTTAATGTCATCACATCACCCTTTTTGTGAGGAGGTCGAGAGACTCACCTTAGAAGAGCTCCTGAGACGAACCAGACTCCGCCAAGTATGGGTGAGCACGGTTCGGTTTGGTCCGGTTTAGGCCATTTTTTTTCCAAATCGAACCAAACCGATTCATCCCCTCAAACCGAACCAAACCAAACTGATTTCAATTCGGTTTGATTCGGTTTAAACCAAATATATATAAAAATATTTTAATTAAATATTTTTACATATATATAATGTTTTTAAGTTAAAAACAATCAAAATAAATATTATTTATTATAAAAATTTTTAAAATATTATTTTTAATAATATTATAACATTTTTTTAATTAAATCGGTTTAAATGATTTGGTTTGGTTTAAACCGGTTTGGAGGACTTCCAAACCGAACCAAACCGAACATGGTTCAAACCGAACCGAACCAAACCAATTTGGTTTGATTTTTCGGTTTGAACCGTTTAATGCTCACCCCTACCACCAAGAGTGGCTCGAAAGCCATCAGCTACTGGTTCCAGAAGGGTGAGAACCACCCAAGCCACAAGATATGGCGATGAGAAACCACTGGGGGGAGGACCAAATATCTTGAAATTGGGAGTGCTTTTTGGTTTAAGGAAGGAGAAATTTTCTTCTCCTTCCCAGTGATGCAAACGAGTAGAGCTGAGTCAAGTGGTATGGTGTTCAAACTCGTTTCGTTTATTTTACATGAGTTCGAGTTCTAGCTCAAGCTTTAACGAATATGTTGAACTTTGTTCAAGTTTGATTCGTTTATTAATTGAGCCGAGTCGAGTTGAGTAGTAATTAGACCAAATTTCAATTCTCATTCAAGCTTAAGCTATATACAAACTTGTTTATGAAACTCAAAATCAATGAAAAATCATTTGTAAAATTCTAGATTCACCTTATTTATGAAACTCGATTTAAGTTTAAACTCAAAATTTGAATTATTTAATATATTTAAGTGATAATATATAACTATTATTATTATTATTCATAATTTAATTTTAAAAATAAATATTCGATAGAATATTTAATCGAGTTACTCATGAGTTTATCGAGTCGAGTAGAAGTCTGTTCAAGCTTGACTCATTTAATGAGTCGAATTTTATTTTTTGTTCAAACTTGTTCATTTAACACAATAAACGAGTCGAGTCGAATTTTTATCGAGTCACTAATTGTCCGAGTGTAGTGATTCCTTTTACACCCCTACTTTTTCCTTCTTTCCTTCCTCCTCCTCCGAAGCACAAGAAGTGCTGACGGTTGAGTTCCCAGACGTCAACATAAAAATTGGAAGCAACTTCTACGCGGAGTAGAAGTGATGCGGAAGGTCTTCCACCAAGGTCCCCCCCCACTCTTCCTCTTGATTGGCATGCGACCTATATATATATATATATATATACTAGTTACAGTACGTGCTTCGCACGTTTACGGGGTGTTAGGGTTGTATGCTAATTTTTTCTACATTTTCATGATAAAAATTTATATTAAAATAAAAAGTGAAACAACTCATGACATAAAATTATCATGTTTGGAGGGATGTGATTACAAAAAAGAGTAACTACCGCACATGACCAAACAAAGTGGGGGACCACAAGAAAAAAGAAAGAGGCGAAACTCTCTTTTTTTGTTTAAGAAGAAAATCACTTTTAAAACATAAAATTGTCATGGTTACCAAACACCTCTTTTAACAAGTTTTCTTACAATTTTTAAAAATTAAAACAAAAACCTTCATTATCATGCATCCAAACACCCCATTACCGATGCATCAAAAAATAATTTTATAAATAATTAGAAATATGTAATATATAGTGAAATTAAACAACTTACAACTTACCAATAAATTTAGAAATGTAGGACCAGTAGTCACATTAACTTACAAATTATAAAATTTAGAGAGGCAAAATAAGATAACTAAAGGGGTGTTTGGTTGCACAATAATTTTTTGTATATTTTTTATGATAAAAAATTATAATGAAATAAAATATGAACCAATCAATGACATAAAATTATCATGTTTGGAGGGATGTGGCAACAAAAAAGAGTAACTACCATATATGATCAAACAAAGTGGAGGGACCACAAAGAAAAAAAAAAGATGAGACCCTCTTTTTTTGTCTAAGAAAAAATCATTTTAAAAACACACAATTGTCATGGTTGTCAAACATCTCTTTTAAAAACTTTTATCACAAAAATATATAATTATAACAAAAACTCAATTTACCATACAACGAAACACCCTATAAAAAGAAAACATAAAATGTTAAGTAGTTGAAGGCATTGCTGTCATTTGACATTCATAGCAAGGTATTCCTTCTAAGATTCTCATATTTTAGGAAAATTCACAAATCATGCATAGAGGAAAGGAAGAAAAAATCAAATCGGTCACACTTATGTGAAAATAATAAAGTTGTATAAAGAACATAAATTGAAATGAATGTATTTTTTGCCATTTTCCATGCCAAAACAGAAGATGTAAGGAGGAGTGAAAGCTACAAAGAGAAAGACAAAAAGGGAACATTGGTGTGAAGAGTTCATTAAAATTGAAATGAATCGATGACAGAAGGAAGCAGTCACTTTTTTACATCTTATATCGGTCTATGTTAACTACCATCGAAGAGGACTTCGGGTTATCTTCAGTTTGAAATGACATGCACATCGGGGTCATAGTGTCTGTTCTGCGAGTGTAAAAATATGAATGGCTTGCAGTTGCCACACTAACCGAAACTGCCTTATTGAATTTGTTTCTTAATTGTAATAATATTTATTAGTTTGATGATGATGTTATTTGACAATGGTTTGTATAAATTAGAATTGTTTAAAACATTTCAAAATTGATATTAGGGAAACTTTCGCCATTAGTTAGCAAAAATAGAATATTTTTATAAATACAATACATTCATAAAGTTAATGATCCAAAAATATAAAAAGTTGGCTTAAACATGGAGGTATTAAAATTTTGTATAAAGAAGCAAAATGAAATAACAATTTAATGCCTTTCACTCCCATTTAAAGATGAATGATATAACATGACTAAAATCTTACTTCATGAGTATCACACTTGAAAGAAAAAAGTATTTACCCGGCCTTACAAAGTCATTTGATGAGCAGGGTTGATCATATCTTGTGTACACGGAATTCTAAATCTGACAAATTTGATGAAAAAAGAATCTGTCGCAAGCCTGCAACTGCTTAGATATGGGATTTCCACTTGTTTCCTTCTTATTTTAAAGAATTAAGGTGGAAGTTTGATAGATTAACAGGACAAACAGAGATATAGATAATTATTCAAATAAGTTGGCAGCAATTTGGAATTGGCCAGTCTTCTGAGATATAGATGGTGACAAGAGAGCATATCAACTTCATGTACAGTGTATTGGGCAACAAGTGCCATTGTTTCCTTCTGACTATGGTGCCATTCAATAAATGAGATAGAGATGAATGCCAAACAAGCAAGTAATCTGGTTGAGTAAATAATTCAAAGCAAACTAATGTTTGAAAATGGCTTTAAAACAAACAGCCCCATTTAAATATTCTTTAACCCAAAACAAGGTCCTTCCAATGTTCTTCCGGTTGTCAACAAGTGATAGAACTTCCCGTCCACCTCAAACTGATGTTGCAATGCCCAAAAATTTGTCATTGGAGGCTGACATCAAAAGATAAGGGGCTTACTTGATAAGTTAGAATTCTACCAAATAATCAGTAAAAAAGTTCAAAACTTCAAAACAATCAGGCATGTAAGATGTAAGATTTCCAAGACTTGTCTAAAATTAAAAAAACTTAAGAGTTTGAGAATCTGCGAAAATTTGGAATTATGAAACTCATAAAATCAGAAAATTTAAAGAAATTATTAAATCTACAAACGGTCAAATCTTTGAAAAAAATCTAAAATTTAAAATTTAAGAATTTTAAAAGGGTTAGAAATCCAAATATAATCATAATCTATAAAAATAAGAAAACTCAAGATTTGAAAATTTCTGAAAATTTAAAACCATAAAACCATCTAAAATATAATAAATCATGTAATTAATAGAGATTATAAATCTGATAACTAAGAAAATCCCGAAAATTGAAGGTACACAAAAGAAAAGAAATCTGAAAATTCTCAAATCTGAAAACATGCTAAGTCTAACAACTTGGAAAGCCAGAAATCATTAAGGTCTAACATTCTAAAATCTCTAAACATAAGATCTGAAACATAAAAATCCAGAATCCAAAGAGTAAAAGTATGAAATTTGAGTATAAAAAGTCATTCTACATGCCCAAGTTTGATAAATTTGAGACTTAACCAAAATCTTAAATTCTGGAACCCAGTAAAACATGGTAAGTTTTCTTACCTTGCTTCAACAATTAGAATTACCACATAAAATGCAGCCTCGTATTGAAAACCATGACCTTTTGACCCATCATCTTGAAATGCTATATGATGCTAGAAAGATCATTATCAATTTAAAAGACATGGTCCAAAATAGATGCAAAGCATATCTAAAACATGCCATCCTCAAACCTGACAGAAATGGTCATAGTTGATAGAAAATGAAGTTAAGCACTTGAAATTCCCTTGAATCACATTATTACATGTATTTCACATCAGAAAATGTGCTTCTTCACACTTAATTTATATCATTGAGTCGTTGCAGATCCATATTGCCAACTTAATCAATTTAACACATTATATTAGTTAATTATAAACATCAATTATTATGCATAACGTATATCTTCTTTTTTATTTTCATTAAATATCGGAATTTAGTTTCTTGCTTTCACTTAATATTTCATTTCTTAGTTATGTTTCCCATCTTGATCAGTGTAATATATCATTCAATATTTGCGAAATGAATGGGAACATGCTTTGTTTTCCATTGATGGATGACTCAGATTAGATCCACCTAGGAGGCATGAAATTGTTATATCATCCATTTGTATCAACTTTATGATCAATCACATAACATGATGCATTATTCAAAAAATCATCACATTTCAATTTTTTACATTGAAGGCCTACGCAAATCTATAACTTCAAGGGATCTGGTGAGCGTGTTAATAATCATAAAATCCAAGGTCTGATAAATCAGAAATTACAAAAAAAATCAAAAATTACAAAAAAAAATGCAAAAGACCTTGGAAGTTGGTGAACATGAAATCTAAAAAAAAACAGAGGGTTGGGATATCTGTGAAAGTTTAGAAAACCCGAAAACTCGGTAAATCTGAAAATTCCAAAGGAATTATAGGACACCAAACTTCTAAGAAGTTGGGGATATGAAAACTCCAAAAGCTATCCTAAGTCGGTAAAATCTGAAACTCCAAAAATAAATCAGGCATCCAAAAAAATTAACAATATGAGAACTTGAAAAATAGAGAATTCTAATATCTAAGAAGTTGGAACATTTGAGGCCACCCAAGAGAACTACTTAAAATAGACACAAGTTAGGGAACCGAAAAACAAAAGTCAGGCAATTAGGAAGTCAAAAAACTTGTAAATTGGCAAGACCTAAAAATCCAAAAACCATCAAATTCAACAAAGCAAAAATTTGAAAAGTTCCGCAAGCATATGATCTAAAAGTGTTGAAGATTCAAAAAAAAAATCTAAAAATCCAATCATTCAATGAACTCAGATCTTGAAACTTCAAAGCCCAAAAAATATATAGACAATCAGTGTCTTAAAATTCAAGTTGTTTTTTGCCAAAGTGTCCAAATAGTGCATGAATTGACCTAAATGTTCATAGTAGTTTATTCGAGTAGTAACAAAAAGATCCCAGAATTAGTCAGTTGGTCAGACTAATGGAAGATGAAAGAGTATTGTTCATGGTAATTCTACACTCAATCAACACAATCCACAAGAAACTAAGGCTAACAGATACTACAGAAAGCACAAGATCCATAAATATACAATAAAAAGGTGTTCCACTTATTTAATAAATAGTGGGACAAAAAGGAGGACAAGAATGTATATCCAACAAGAAAAAGGAGTTAAAAGGCTTACCTCCTCCTTCACAATTATGAATGGTGGAAGCCAACCATATTGGTCTATTCGCAAGCCATATCTTTAAGTCTTCTAACAATGTAAGATCCTTTTCAGTTGTATCTAATTCTCCTTGAGCTGAACAAAAGCATAAAGTTAATGCACTATTAACCCAATAATTTATTAAAAATTTTCTATGGAGGCCATATACAATGGGCCCAACCATATGCACATATGCATATAAGATATATATATATATATATAAATATAAATATATATATGTATAGTGCCTATAGAATATGCCATGGTTTCTCAAGTTTGTATACTATTTTATACCATAGCCAGTACAAGAGCTCATCAAAAGGTAATTTTTGCTATTATTAATATTCAACAATGTTTAGTAATGAGTTTGACCCTAAAAGTTTAATTAAATCAAAATTTTAGATTTGTGTGTTTAATTAAAAATTTTGAATAGTTTGGTTTAGTTTCAAAATCAATTGAAATCAAGCAAATCATCAATCCAAATAAAATAGTTTACATTATTTATATGAGCAAGTATATTACTTAAAGGACATACATACACGAGGAAATAACAATGGCATTCTTTTCTTACCATAAAAATCCTGATAACACTAAGAGCACTTGGAAATTTGAAAACAATCCAAGTTCAAAGACCTCATAAGTTCAATAAAATTCCAAAATTTAGAAAGCAAGATCTACAAGGAACCAATTTTGCAAGTTTAAATTAAAAAAAACAAATATGAAAATTCAGTTTGATTCCATAATGTCAATATTAAAATCATAATTAGATGAGTTAAAAAATCATAAAATATTAGAAAGCTGGTTTCAAAAGTCTAAAAAGATAATGAATCTGCCAAATGACTATGAATTATTACATATAAATAAAAAACTCTCATTTTATAATTTTAGAATTATAAAATAAAATAATATTAAAAGACAATAAAAGTTGGAGAAACTAAAAACTAATCAAAAATTGAAACTTTGAGGTTCTGAAAATTCCACAACATAGTTAAATGTCTTGGTTTTTCTAAAATATCAAATCAAAGAGTAATATAAAGCTTAAATTTAAGTATCACTTGAGATCTATTTTCAAATACCTATGGGAAGAATAATCTCAGTTTTCTTCAATCACTTTTTTTGGACGATTTCTTCGATCACACTAAAGCCAATTTTGTCCTGAACAACTTTGGGCATGATGAAGTGGAACCTGAAAATTTATTACATCTTCTAATTAGATATAAAACAATGATGCACCCACGTGATAGAAAAACAATAGAAATAATAATGTCCAAAAAAAGTAAAATAGAGAAATAATAAAATTTCTCTCAAATCATCACATCCGTCAAAGAAAGATAATAAATGTCTACAATAAAATAGTTTCCATTAATTATATGAACAAGTATATTACTTTAAAGGATACATAAGGAAATAACAATGACATTCTTTTCTTACCATAAAAATCTTAATAACACTAAGAGCACTTGGAAATTCAAAAAACAGTCTAACTTCAAAGACCTAATAAGTTCAAAAATATTCCAAATTTTAGAAAGCAAGATATACAACGAACCAATTTTGCAAGTTTGAAATAAAAAACAAATATGAAAATCAGTTTGATTTCATAATGTCAATATTAAAATGATAATTAGGTGAGTTAAAAAATCATAAAATATTATGACGTTGGCTTCAGAAGTCTAAAAAGATAAGGAATCTGCGAAATGACTATGAAATATTACATATAAATAAAAAAAATATTATTTTATAATTTTAGAATTATAAAATAAAATAATATTAAAATATAGTAAAAGTTGGAGAAACTAAAAACTAATTAAAATTAGTATAAAAATGCTCACATAAAGATGGTTTTTATCATACAAGCGTAAAATAGATGAAAATATGTTATTCAAGTTTCCACATGTGCATGTGATTACATAATGTAGTTGGATGAGATTGTTGAAAGAGATAACCTGGACAATGAATGAGTGATGTGCCAAAGAATCCTGCCTTGGCCATCTCGGAGCTAAGAGCACGCTAGAATCATATAATCCCGTGTCCCATGAAATGCCCAATTTTTCATTACCACCAAAGACATCAGGATGCTTTATATACACAGCTTGCATGTCGCCAGATGATAATGGAGAGCCACTGATTATCATATTTTTCACACCGATCAGATAAAAGAAAATAGATGAACATAAATAAAGGGATAGCATTGCCTTCCAATAAATAGTGAGAAGAGATGATTTAAAAATAGCCAAAGATTTAGAGACTTTTAATAAACAAAGCAAACAAAGAGGTCAATGGTATAAAGATCGTAGCAGCATCTTACCTAAGGTGAGGTACCAAGAGGGGAGCAAATACCTTGTGTGTCAGATCCACATTGTAGTCTATCTTTGTTGTTGTTCAAAAGTACCAATCTTATCATCAAAGTTGGAATGTTTACAAAATCAGTGACAGAGTTCAACTAACCCCACAAATCGATTGGGAAAACACATCTCATATGAAACTAATGTCATGAAATCTAATCTAAACGTTAGCAATAAAAACAAACAAGAAAAGACAGCTGAATATGAGAAACTGCACCTAACCATTGCTGCGTGGACACTGCTCAGAGCACACCTTCTAAAAGGTCACCGTAATGCAGGAAATGGAAGGTAGCAGAGAAATGATGATGAGGATGGTGGGGACGCAAAAACCAGGAGGAAAAAGATCGGTCCCTCATTTAGGAGAGGAAGGACAGAGGAGTAGAGGCAACTTTAGGTATACGGCAGTCCGATTTCTCTTTGCCTACTCCCTATTCTCAGGCTCCCGCCCCCCTCTCTTGCATCTATCTTTGCGTGCAGTAGAAAGAATTCAGGATTCAAAGATTTCTTATACTTCCAGACCGCTGTGAGTCTGCGGAAGAGAGAGAGAGAGAGGAGCAACTGGGGAGCGATTTGAAGAGACGAGAGTCCATTTATCGGCTAAGGTGGCGAAGGGGGATGGTGCAGCGTAATGAGGAGGAGGAGGAGGAGATTCCGGGAAGGCAGAGGAGACGAAGTGGGGTTGAAGTGGTGGGCGATCGATCCAACGGTTGGCAGCAGGATTGTCGTGTGACCTAGCGCATCCATCGGGTGAGGGGGTAGCCGAGGGTGGAAGCTTGGGAGCCTGGAGGCGTTGCGGGGCAAAGGACGCGGCTATATGCATTGAAGAAGGAACGTTGGAGGAACCGCCATGGATGAATACTGGAGGCATATATGGGACGGTTTGCGGAGGACGGGGAGAAATTAATGGAGAAGAAGTGGAGTGAGAGGAAGACCGTGATTGGCTTACGGAGAACAACTGAATGGTACAATGGATGAGAGTAAGCGGAAGGGGCGGGCGTAGGCGAGCGTGCAGGTCGGCGGAAGGGGCGGGTGTACAGGTTTCGCTGGAGGAGAATAATCGGCAGGCAGGCGAGAGGGGCAGAAAATCAAACGGTTGGCAGCTCGTGTAATGCATATGTAAAGGAGAGGTCGCGGCGGATGCGGAGGAGAGACGTCGGGCGGATGAGGGCGGATGAACTTTCGACGAATGATTAATCGGATGGTTGAGACGGTGGATGGCTGCCGATCGAACGGTCGTAATGGGGAGGACGAAAATTTGGGTACTCCCGCTTCTTATATTAAGTTAGAAGTTAGATTAGATATATATATATATATAAAATTCTAGAAGGGTGGAATTCAATGGCGTCGCAACCCATTTCAACGTTATTTTAGGTGGGCATCTCGTATCTGTTTTCACAATAAAGAACCTTATTAATTAACAACAACAAGGGGAATATCCAAAAGTATTAGAGAAATCGACATGACAAAATATGCAATGGCTTTTTTTTTTACTTAACGGCCTAACAAAATAAGAGACTACGTACCTAGGGAACTTCTTTCCTTATATAAATAATATCATATTATGTGTACGACAATCTGAACTCGAAGCCCACGGGTGTTCTCTACGAATAAGATAGTTTTCTTCGTTGCTGGAACAAGAAGTTACCATTTCAAATTTGGAGATAAACAAGATACCAAAGGCCGAGAGGTGGTAAACTGGGCGACCGGTCCGGTCCGAACCGGAACAAACCCGACAACTTACTTCGTCGCATTCCGGTCCGGTCCAAATGGTGCTGCTACGTAACGTGGTCTGCTGGAGAGACGACGGATGCCCTTTGCTGACCTTGACCGCCGATGCCGTACGTCGTTTGACGGCTCGTGTTTTTTTCGCAGATGCCCTTCGACATGTGAGCAATTACTTACTCGGCCTTGGTTAATCTTATTTTCTGTCGTAACTCCGCATCATTTCATAGTTCGAACCATCTTTAGAATTTGTTGAAGTTATATATGTATTTTTAAAAACTAAACTTGTCGACGTTAACGGGGGTGTTTGTTTGCAAGATAATTTTTTGTAGATTTTCACGATAAAAATTATATTAAAAAAATGTGAATCAATTATCATATTTGGAAAGGTACGATAATAAAAGAATGTAACAATCAGATGTGACCAAATAAAGTGGGGAATCATAAGAAAAAAATAGTGATGAGACTCACTTTTTTATCTAAGAAAAAAATTACTTTTAAAACATAAAATTATCATACTCGTCAAACATCTTTTTAAAAAATTTTTAGTACAAATTTTAAAAATTAAAATTAAAATCTCTCACCCGACGAGGATGTTCACTGGTGGGTTCAACCTGAAAAAGTTAATGTTTAGATCCAATTAGATTTGGTTTGAGGTACCGTTCTATTTGATTTGATTTATAAGATCATTCAAATCGAACTGACTCAAATGGATGAATCAAATAATTTAAATTAAATTGTACATTTGTTATGATTTACAAATATTATCTATTTTTTAAAATTTATTATTAAAAATAAATTTTCTCTGAGAGTTTTGACGTAAAATAAATAAAAATATAAATATGCGCACTAGATTTTAATAAATTGTGGTTCAAGACAAATAAGATGAAAAGTTATATTGACATGTATTATATCGTGATAAAATAAGGTTTGGATCAAATCAAATTTAATATGTTTTATTTAAAAGATAAATTTCATTTGAATAAAAAATAAATTAAACTGTGAACATCCCTCGCGAGTGTTTGTAGATAAAAAATTGTATATATATAGAAAAGGGTCTTAGTTGCCTGCGATTCGTCAGCTATCGAATTTCTCTCTCGACTTGTCGCCGATGGCGTCGGCTTCTGCCGCTCCGGTCATCCCCGGCGGCGGCAAGCTGGGCCGGCACCCCCCATGATAAAACCCTCCGCACATCCCTGCACTTCCCCCACAACTGCAACCACTTTCACCGGCAGAAGCCATGGCGTCCTGCAACTCCGTCAACTATCTCTTCTTCCTCGTCCCCCTCCTCGCACCCGCTGCCCTTCTCCTTGTCGCCCTCTACCTTATCGTCCGTCCCCGCCCCGTCAGGGTGCCCATCAAGGGCCGCCACGTCTTCATCAGCGGCGGCTCCAGCGGTATTGGCCTTACCCTCGCCAAGCACGTTGCCGCCGAGGGCGCCCGCGTTTCTATCCTCGCCCGCAGCGTCCCCAAGCTTGACGAGGCCCGTGAAGCCATCCGCCTGGCTACCGGCGCCGAGGTGTCCATCTACAGCGCCGACGTCAGGGACGAGAATGCCGTGAAGAAGGCGGTGGAGGCTGCTGGGGACATCGACGTGCTGGTGTGTAACCAGGGGGTGTTCCTGCCGCAGGAGCTGGCGCAGCAAGACCTGGAGGAGGTTAGGTACACCATGGACATCAATGTCATGGGCACTTTCAATCTCATCAGGTATGCGCTTCCGGGCATGAAGCGGGGAGGCGGTTCCGCGGGCCCGCGCTCCATCGCCATCGTCTCTTCCCAGGCCGGCCAGGTAAAATTGAACGTACCAGACGTCAAAAGTTTGTTCCTTTTCCTATACTTCTTCTTCTTCAGTGTTTTTGCTCTATTGAGCACGCAAATTGCTCGACGAATTGCTTCTTAGACTTCTAGCTAGCCGATCTATGAGCCGAATATCATCCGTTTAAGTGCCGTTTCATTCTTCAATTTTTAGAACACTTCACTGTGCTAAATACCTTAATAGGACACCACTTAGACAAAAGTGCTCTTTCTTCACTGAAAACTTTGTTCGTCAACAGCAGTGATTTTTTGGCATAATTTATTTTTCTCATCCTCATGGTGCTTTGACTACAGTTGATGATGCTCGACCATCTGATTTATGAGGGTGATTTCGTTGCAGGTGGGGATTTACGGTTACACGTCTTACTGTGCAAGTAAGTTTGCACTACGTGGCCTTGCAGAGGCTCTGCAGCAGGAGGTTTGTACTGATGACATCCATGTCTCTCTCATATTCCCGCCTGACACGGAGACTCCTGGGTACTTGGAAGGTGAGAGAGATTCCTCTGGAGCATGCTTGTTGTTCCGATTGCATTTGCTTGTTTCTTGGGAAAGTATTTTTTTTAGATCCCGCACTATTGAGTCTCGCATGCGATTAGCTCAGCACAATCGTAATCTTTTGACCATTAAACTTGGGCCTTTTTAGTCATCTTTCTCTACGGTAGATTTAAGACTTTGCTTTCACCTTGAACAGATTATCGGAGAAAACTGATGCTGAAAGTGATTATCAGATGCTAATGAGGTGTTTGGTTGCATGGCAAATTGAGTTTTGTTTGAAAGATAGGCTTTTGTAATAAAACCTATTATAAAAGGTGTTTGGTAATCATTAAAAAGTATGTTTCTATATAGGTAGACCATATTTTTTCATGGGGTCCCCACCTTTTCTCCTCACTCTTTTGTTATCATATCTCATTAAACATGATAATTTAATGTCTTTAGCCTTCTTACATTTTATTTTAATATAAAATTTTATCATGGAAGGGTATAAAAGATTATTGGGCAACCAAACATCCCATAACTAATCCAATGCTCCCTGGATAGACATGCGAAAAAGGTGAGAACCACCACAGCTTTGACTCTTTCCTACTGTCTCCTTCCTGATTCAATGTCAGTGATTTTTCTTGCATCCATACGAAAATCTGAATTCTTGAGAATCCATTAGAACATTACTAACATCTGAGTGTTCACTAATGCTTGTACTATTGCAAGGGAATTTTGACAAACTTCTTTCAATTTTTCAGAGCTGAAAAGGAAACCGGAGCTTACTTCTATTTTATCAGCCACATCAACTAAGCTGCATGTTGAAACTCTTGTTTCAAGACTCTTGAATGGCATCAAGTCAGGACAATTTCTTGTTACCTGCAATCTTGAGGGTATCATCTTGTCTCTTTCAACTTCTGGAGGAGCTCCTACAAGGTCATGCCTGGCAGCTTTCATGGAGGTGACCTTTGCTGGTTTCATGCGCTTTATTGCTCTGTATCTCGTGAGTGGATGGTATACCACCATAGAGAAGTGGCATGCCAAACAGAAAAGTAAGTACAGTACCAAATCAATTGACCTTATATTTTCAATTTTGTGGCAACTGCTGTTGTTTTCTTGTAACATGAATGGCATATCAAGTCATAGGATAGCACAGGTGGACTTGCATATATATCACAGTGCAGTGTCTGCTTTTGCTTATACCTTTTTGTGATAGTTTGGTTAGAGTATCAAAAATGATATTATATTATTGATATTGATATTTCTAGAATTTGGAGTATCAATATTAAAATTGATACAAGTTGACACTTGTATTACATAACATGCTTTGTTTGTACTACAAATTTCAAAATTGATACTATTAGCCAAACACTTTGAAGTGATACTATTAATATCAATTTTAAAATTGATAGTAATAGAGACATTTAATAGTGTTACCTAACAGGGCCTTAGGGTTGGTTTGGTAACAAACACCTCTATCACTATCATTTTTTAAATTGATATTGATAGTAATCGCTAAGAGGTGTTTGGCTTGGCTAATAGTATCAATTTTAAAATTTGTAGTACAAACAAAACATATTATGTAATACAAGTGTCAACTTGTATCCATTTTGATATTGATATTCTAATATCTAGGAATATTAATATCAAAATTGATATAGTATCATTTTCGATACTCTAACCGAACAGGGCAATAAGTCTTAACTTTGGTAGACTCTTCCTATGTTTGGTTGCTGCTATTTGATAACGTAACATTGCGCATATGTTTGCCTTCTTTTGCTGCAAATTTGAAATTTCCACGTGGCTGTCATGGGTTTCATCACGTTTCCCCGTTGTCATTATATGTAAGTCAATTTCCAGGTTCAGTCTACATAATATGCTACTTCGAATCAAGTTCCCAAGTATATTTGAGGATGAGGTGTGGTGTTAACTATTATCGCATCTACATGTCCTGTAACCATATTTCCTTCCTTATAACTGAAATTCTGTACTGTTAATCCATGCTTTTGCTATGTCCTATAAATTGTAATTTGGTCCAACTGTTGCGTTTGCAGCTTCTAGTTTTCACGGTACTTTGGTCTTTTGATGTGGTACTGATATCAATTTTGTAGCAGGGAACTAAGTTCATGCCCATGATTGGATGGTCTGGTGCATTTTTCTGGAGGCATATTAATTTCTTCCTTGGTCTTCTTATTCACCATGGAATATCTTTGCTGGGAGTGAGCAGTGGAGCAATTTCTGAATTCTCGCATTCTGAGATGGAATCCTTACTTTCTACTATTTGATATAGAAGCTAAGCGGTGCAATGTGTTTGTTTTGCTTTTGTTCCTATTTTTCCTCGGTATTGTCATCTTTCATGTAAGACGGTGGATTGAGCACTTTCTCTCTCAGATGTGCTCGACTTATTCAATCTTCCTAGCATAGTTGTTTTTTAAGTATCGTTCAATAAATGTCCTGTACCGTATCAGACAGACATTTAGCCTCTGTATTATTATAGTATGGCTGTGAGCAGCTCTCTTTCTTTTGCTCTGTTGCGGATCACAATGAGGAGGAACTACTTCTTGGCAAATAAGCAGGGTCACCGTTTCATCCCAGACTCACAGTCTAAACCAGATAGCTTGAGATCGGTAGAAAATATCAATTTTGACCCAGCTGCATGTGAAAAGTCAAAATGAGATTGGCCATCATGTTAAAGGCATCAGACTGTATTCTATCGAAATATAATTTATATGATCTCAGATTGTTTTTTTTAGAGTTCAATCCAGCCTATATACCAATATTTTCGCTTTCTTCTCCGGCAACCATTTCTTTTTATCTAGACTTTGGACAAGTACAACTAAGCTTAATATATTCTTAGTGCAGTTGTCAACCTGACCAACAGAAAGATACAAAGGTTTCTAGCCAAAGGTACATTTCCAAAGAAGGACGCCTTAAGCGTTAAAATTTCTAGCCATATTTGTCTCCTTTTCTCAGCAGATCAGTTCTCCCCAAAGGTTTCTTTTTCTGGTTTTGAGGGGTAATTTAATAATTCGAATATTTGACATTTTTTTCTATAACTTAATGGCAGAATCTTTCATTAAGATATTACATGTCTAATAATAGTTAGTTATAATAATGAAGGTATAAATGATAAACTGTTTGTGTATTTTGTCCGATTAACTATGTTTACTATTTTGTCTAGTTTACTATGTTTATTTTCAAATATGCCCTCGTGTCAACAACCAAAAGAAAAAGGCATCTTAAAGTCATATTGCTTTTTTTTTAAAGTAAAAACTTTTAGTTTTGAGGAAAAATCAAGTTAACCCCCATCCCACATAGGACAGAGATAATCAACATAAGGGCTTAATAAGTCAAGGATACATAAATATCTTGTTGCGTTAGAAGAAAGGGATGAGCGCCCTTCTTGTCCGGTGGTGTGATTGCCGCCGCAAAGGTGTTTGTCATATCCTCCACGAGATGTATATTGAGCAAAGTTCGTCACATCCTCCGCGAGATGTATATTGAGCAAATATGTTAATTATAAAAAACAATAATTAAAAATGTCAATTTAGAAATGAAGAAGATAATAACAAATCTAATTTGACAATTCCAAGAACTCCTATCTAAATTGTCTGTCATAATAAATTTACAATTTAAGTAAGCAAGAACTAATTCAATATTTTACAATCCAAGAAAACCCCCAAGCTAAATATCAATAGAGTTCTCGGCTTCCTCAATTGGCTCTTCAAATTGTAACACCGCTACATCTATGTTGTGTTAAACTTGATTACTTAAAAAATATTAAACAAATAGGATGAGTCGTATACACTTACTGAACTCCCCACGAGAATTCTTACTTACAAACATATATAATTAACATAATATTTCTCACAACACGTGATGATATAGAAAAATAATCATAGATCATCAATTTTGAGAACGATCCGAATGATTCTAGATCGGGTTGGCCTGTCTAGATGCCGGGTTGGTCAACACAGAGAGACATGGACGCTAGGTGTACTAGGCCAAGATAGGTGGTGGCATAAGATTATCAGAGCGGTATTTTGGCAACAGAGGGTGTTGGGGGTGACAAGGGCACTGGTGGGGGTGAGTCTGGGTGGGTGGGACTACATTTGGTAGGAGGGAGAAAGAGTGCAAGCAGGGAGGAGCAATAGTGGTTTTGACAAGAGAGAGTGGGGGGAATACAGATGTGCTGGGTGCCATGAATGTAGGGGACAGGGGTGGTATTGTTGAGAGAGAGAGAGGGGGGGTTGAGTAGTATAATGTTCAAGTTTGAGTTATTTATTTTACATAAGTTTGAGTTTGAGCTCAAATTCCCATGAGTGGGTTCAACCTTGTAAAAGTTGACTTGTTATTTAATCAAGCCAAGTTTGAACTTGAACTCGAATAGAAACTCAAAACTTAATTACAGACGAAATTCAAGTTCAAGTTTGATACGAACTTATTTATAAAACATAGACTTGATCTAAACTAATTTGTTAAACTCTAATGTTAGCTCATTTATTAAACTCAATTTAAGTTGAAATTTAAATTTAACATTATTTAAAATTATTTTAAGTTTTGAAAGTGATCAACTTTCTTGATGTCGTAAAGAGAAAAAAAAAACTAGGAACACACTACAAGAAAATCAATCTCTAGCTATAAGAAAATCATATCTAAGACTAAAAGGTCATGGGTACACCTTTATCTGCTACACTATCAACTTCCAGACATCAATTTATGTAGAACTTGTTAGGAAAAGATTACCCCCGACAACATAGATCATAGATAAAAATTGGTAATTATCTATGAAATTCTTAATTTCTGGTGAATAAAATCATTTAATCTTTTATACTTTTCTTGTAGGCAAAGTTTTACAAATAAAAAGATAATTGTTGAACACTATGAAGTGGGTTCTCATACGACCATTTCTACCTACAAAAATTTTCATACAGCTACATTTTGAAATACACCTGCTTCAACGTTCATAAAAATTTTCACACATTACTTTACTCATCATACAACATGTAAGAAAATTAAGAGCGCTTTATATTCACAAAACATACACATTCATTATTCATCAAGTGTTTGTAGTATTTGAATTTATCCATGTAATCCAAAACATACACACCCATGCATAGGTGTTCGTAGTGTTCCATTCATTAAAACAATCACAAGTGTATGTCTTTTCCATTCATCTAAATTATAGCAAGTGCTTATTTTACTCCATTCATCAAGACAAACATAAGTGTTTATTTCTTCTATTCATCAAGACATTCATTGAGCAATGAGCATATAGACCACCAATTATGAATTAAAGTATCATTTTGTTTCACCCAACAATGCTTATAAATAATAAAACATAGTCATTACAGTGACATACTCTTTTTAATAACATCAACTAAAACAAATTCATTATTGTACAAACCACTCTCCTTTTTACCTCCAATAATTGTGTAGATATATTATAATCGACATATTTTATCTAAACCCTTAAATTTGCTTCTAACCTTTAGTGAGTGATAAAAAGTACAAAATTTTATTAAAACTTATGTAATTTGTTTTGTTTGATAAAAAAATCTGAATTATTTAGATGCTAAATGTTAGAGACTCATTCAGACGAATAGAGCAAATCAATTACCATGAGGATATTCAGTACAATAATGATACTTTCGGTGATAAAAAATAAGCCATGTAAACACGTGCCAAAACCATAATTTTGGGTGAAAAAATTCAAGAACCGTGAGAAATATATATATTACAAGAGAGAGAGAGAGAGAGAGAGAGAGAGAGAGAGAGAGAGAGAGAGAGAGAGAGAGAGAGAGAGCATTCCTCTATTTATCCACAAAATTTTATCCAACATAAACTATAACTCAAAAAGAATTAAACAACATGATTTTCAGGTACCTTATGTTTATACGTCACATTCTAAAATAAAAATGCATAAAAAAATGTTTGTACTTCACATTCTAAAATAAAAATGCTGAAAAATTGGCACCAACTGCTGCTCATCAAATCTAGGTAGACATGTAAAGCAATATCTGTCTTTTTGTACATGACATGATCCATACTCTGAATTCTTTACAGTAAAAGTTGTTCTCTTACCAAAACTTGGAGTCCTGCATAAAACAAGGAAATAATTCAATTCCAATAATCAATTCAATGTGGTATACTGACAGCAAATTAAGACAAATAACAGAAATTAGGAAGTACAAGCCAAACAAATGCCACCATAATAGTGATTGTTGGAGAGTAGAAATACATAACCTCCATTATTTCAACATTGCTTCTATATGATAGACATGTTAAACTCGAAAATTTTACTAAATTTGAAGGGCATTCTTTGACGGTGGTGATCAAGGAAACCCATATCGGTAGTTCAAACCAAACCGAACCGAACTAAATTACTAGTTTGGTTTGGTTTCTCGGGTTGAACCAAACAAGGAACAGCCCTACTCGTAAGAAATCGAGTGTCATAGAATTAGAAAGAAGAGAACTAGTTTCTTAAACAAATAAATGATGCACAAATAGTAAATAGCATATATATCAATATATATGAGGCTAATAACATATATACCTCATACCTGTGTATACGAGTCTAACCAAATTCACCATTCCTCTCTAATACCTGATTGTTTGCAAAAGCTCCTAAAATCAAGCACAAAACACAAACACACGTGACACAAAATTCAGACACAAGTATCTCAAAGTCGAATACTTGTGTCATCTCACATGGCTCTCAAATTCTAATAGGCTTGATAAGCCTCATCTTTGTATGCACAACGCCATGTAAAGTAATCGGAAGAGTGAAACCTCACAAAACCATACAACCTAATTGAAGGATTCTTGTAAAAAGAATAGAAATAGTAAATTCCAAACTGGCAGAACTAGAGAGCCGTATAGGTTGGAAGCCTACCTCTCCAAGCAAAAGCAATAGACCAATAGATGTGCCAAATCAAAATTGGAGAAAGTACTGAAATCAACAAACTGGTACTCCACAACCCAAATGTTTCTCCTACTCGCACACAATTAATATTCCCCATCTCAAGCAGAACACTCTGCAACCTCTTTTAATTTGGAGTCATGTCCTACACCAACCCAATGAAGCAACAATGCAAAAGGCCCTGTGTAATTCCCTCGTCTCTCTTGTTGGTTCTTGCACCACAACCATTTCCCTGCAATATCACTAGCCCAAAAAGAAAGTTTGAAAACCCTGCTAATTCTCATAATAGTATTGGTATTACTTCTTCCTTCCATATTGATATCCTATAAGAAAAATGATACATGCTTACATTAAATATTAATTAATAAGTGAATCATATATTTTTTTGCAATAGGGGAATAGCGTATGCATTCGGCGACATAAAATAAACATGCAATAGATACAAAAGAAGACAACATAATAATATTATGCGTGTATTCCAATTTGAGTTTGGGTTTAGTGATATCATGCTCAAATTCGATCCCCATGGATCTGACTAAACCTAGATACAATAATATTATCAATGATAATATAGCTTAAGCCTAAACGGAAATGTATCGACTATCTTTAAGAAACACCATGACAGACCTCTCATTGATTCTTCTTCCCGGAAAAGAAACTACACTTGTATTCCAACAACCTCTCATAGGTCCAGCACATCCTATTTAAAGAAAGATGGTATCAACACCAAACTTAGTGCAAATTATAAAAATGAATATTTAAAAAAATCTATAATCGGTAGGATCTAGAAACCAACAACTATTATTAATATGTTAAAACCAAGGACAATGAAATGACTGTGTGGGAAATCTCAGTAGCTAAAATACATATTAACTGAAAGTTTGAAGGTGGATCATGTATCAACAAGATTCAAACTCAATCTTCACCTAATCTTTCATTTATGCCACCAGGCGCCTCCATGATCATAGCCAGACAACCTTGAATTCCATCACCAAGCACCTGGACCAAGGGAATTTGAATGAGAAACAGAGATCATAAAACAAAGGCAATATTTGTCACTTTGTTTCTTTCGTTTACATAAATTGCATTTTGCTTCAAGAGAGAATACCATGAAGTAGAAGTTACCATCTTATCAACTGGCGTATTGCCTCCCATTTACATCAATGACCTCTTCATAATCAAGCCTTTATACAAAAATAGACATGGTAAGTACTTGAGATTGGAAAGCGTGGGCTGCAGGTGATGTCACTGCCTTTTCGCCAGTGTTTTCTTAGACCTTTCAAGATCTTCCAGAATCACATCATGTTCATCATAGCCAAGATGGAAGAAACAACAAAAACTAGGATGTAAGTCAGAGTCTATTTCCTTTCAAGTCTCCAACAACTCTAGGAAGAAGCAAGGAAATGGAGATAGAGATAGAGAGGAATATGGATGCAATTACCTGTGTGCATTCCAGCAAAGGCCTTGGTTGAGCAACTGTTTGACGATGAAATTTTGTGTTCATCAACATCGGAGAATGATGAAGAAGAGAGAGAATAGGGTAAAGTTGCCTACTGAGCACCACCTCATTGTCCAGCTTCGTCGTGTCGACGGCATCTAAAATGTTAATAGCATTTTAAAGAGATAAAGAGGTTTATTCAAACTTTGGTTGGTGATTTTATCAAACAGTTAACGTCTCTGATAGAATTAGAAATTAGAAGATGATTAAACTAAATCAGACATGACCGAACTATTGATGAAGATATATAATCTCAACTGGCTGAAAACTTTTGAATATATTTCTCGCTTTGAGAAAGATCCTAGTGAATCAGAGATAAAAGTTAGATGATGGGGAGTTTATCTCTTGTTTTCTCGTGAGAACAATTAATAATAGAAGCGAGTGACTAACGAGCAACAAATACAACAGAAACAAATTATAATCTTCAAGAGCAGTGTTTTGAAAATGTTTGATAGTCCTCTATCTGAAATATGTATTGAAAGAGAAATTGGGTAAAAGATATTAAAAAAATATATAAATTTTGATTGCAAAATTGACTAGCTCATACCACACTACAACCATAAATGAGATATAAAACACAGCAACCAAGCTATGCTCAGTAGAATATTAGACTTTTTTTATTCGTAGTGCAGTAATATTCTACACTGGGAGAACTGCCCACAATGGGACGGACGCCGGGATCAAACACGGGATCACATCAGACGCCCCATAGGGCAGAGATGTCCCACTTCGCCACGAGACGGGGAATGAATATTTGGCATTCGATCTGGCCAATATGAACTAAAAAGATTAATAGATATTCATAATTTGGTGTAAAATAAGAATGTATAACTTTTGTTTGAAACTTAAGAGTAGAGAAGCTGATGATCCAATATCCACTCAAAAAATGCCAATCTAGTAAAAAAAGACATGCCCATTAAACAATAACTTAAAACATTTGCAAGTTAGAATATAAGTAAAAGAACTATTTCATAAAAAATCATCGTAAAATCTTTAGTAGCAGAAAAGATACTCGCTTGACGTATATATAGATGGAAATGATAATTGTAGAACTAAAAAATACATGATATTGAATTTCACCTGAAAATATACATCTTCATGCAACTATTTTTGAACAGCAAGACGAGACAACGAGGAATGAAGAAAGTATTGTTGTACCTCTTCGTCAATTGCTCTAGCACAAAAAACAAGAACGTATGCCTACTCTGTTACAAATTTTAGCATTTATTATTTTTTTACCAACAATGATATCATAGGAAAATTTAGTATGCATAGATAATATATTCCTAACATAAAGAATGTATAGGTAAATTCGGCAAAAGTCAGATTTCTAGTAGTACTGACACAAAGAAGCTGTCTCACAAAAAAATGTAAGGATTAATGCGGTCCAATAAATGTGTCCCCACATCCACGACTGATCAAGTTATACTACATACCAATATATGGTAAAGTAATGTTGAGTCAATAACATATGTAAGAGAACAACATG
The DNA here is from genome assembly GCA_036172225.1 of Cryptocoryne crispatula var. balansae. Classification (NCBI taxonomy): domain Eukaryota; kingdom Viridiplantae; phylum Streptophyta; class Magnoliopsida; order Alismatales; family Araceae; genus Cryptocoryne; species Cryptocoryne crispatula. The sequence continues at coordinate 15,942,821 of CM069921.1, forward strand.
AAATACACATTACTATCTATTTTAGAGCATCAAATTACACAGGCTTTACCGTGATGATGGACTCGATAATATGAACAAATGCAGAGTGGTACCCAAGCTTATTTATGAAGAAGAAGCTCTGATTCCCTCTAAGAAAATGATCTCCATGAAACTAGCTAGTGTTGATCACATTTTTAACTTACAAGCTCTCTAGTTCAAGAATCAAAGGGCATCTTCCATTAGTGTGAAAGAAATTAAATTGACAATTGCATTTCATTAGGGATTACCAGAATCGTTTTGATGACAAATTAATTAAGACAAAAGTAAATTAGTTCATTCATTAGCGAAAACCTTGCAATCAGAAGTGGGATCTAGACCCTTGATTAATTGGAGGTTATTTTGACTTTAATTGCTTACACATATAAATAATATACTCTGCCCTTCCTTCCGTATGATCTCCTTTAATTTCGATAGATTCGTCAGAGAACTAAGGTACTGCAAAACCAAATGAGATATATAATTAAAGAAGAAAATGGAATCAGATATCAACAATACATATATTCTTATACAATTAATTGACAGACACTTCAATATGTAGTCGAAGATGAGAAGGGGTTGAAATTCACATCCGGATGAGCATTGGAAAATAATATCAGATCACATATATATATACACAGACACCTGCTAAGAAAGTGGAGTTCTTTGTATTGGCCCCAACATTTCAAAGAAAATTATATACGAATTTGTCACTTTAGTGCAACTGAAAATATAAATCCACGAGAATATCATCTTTATCATGTCATATGACTTTAGTTGTACGTATAACACATGATAAGAAAATGTTTGATCCATTGGAAGACATTCCGATAAAATAAAACAAAATAAAAGTGACATATTAGATGCGGTATAGTTTTCAAAAAGAAGATACTCTAAAGCTTCAATTTAAAATAAGAAGCTTCTTTTGTAAAATCATATATCCTAATGTTATAAAAATTGGTTTCACAAAAAATAGTTATTTTAAACATTTTTATGCCAAAACATTCTTATATGTCATAGTATTATTTTTAAGGTAATTAAAAGTCAAATAAAAGAGAAGTAAAGACCAAACACAACAAAATAAAAATAACATGGAAAATGACATGCACCAAAATTTTTGGATGCCAAAATCCAAGTTTCAAATTGGTCAATCGAAATGTATTAGGTAAGTTTTACATGTAATCAAATGATGATCCGAATCCATTTTCCAGAAAATATGATAGAGATGCAACTATTTTTATAGGAAACCAATTAGTACACCTTATTTATGTACATATAAAAAGAAGAATGATAAAATAGGGACCCTAAAAAGATAGTATGGACAAGCAGAAATTTGTGTACCTTAATCAGCAAAGGTCTCAATTGCTCTTCAATTTCATCTCTCCTGTTGGTTCTTGAACCACTAACATTTCCCTGAAATAGCACTGGCCCAAAAAGAAAGTCAGAAAACCCTCCTAGTTCTCAGAGTGCTCTTGGTATTATTTGTTCTCTTCCATATTGATATCCTATAAGAAAAATGATGCATGATTATATCAAATATTAATAAATAAATAAATGATATATAATTTTTCAATAAGGGGGTAGCTTATGCATTGGGCAACAAGAAATAAACATGCATTAGATACCCAAGAGGACAACATAATAATATTTTACATGTATTCCAATTTAATTTTGGGTTAAGTGATATCATGCTCAAATGTTGATTCTCATGGATCCAACTAAACATAGATACAATTATATTACCAATGATAATATAGCTTGAACCTGAATAGAAATGTATAGGCTATCATTAGGAAACAACATATGACATTACCTCTCATAGTGATCCTTCTTCTTAGAAAAGAAACAATGCTTGTATTTTGACACACTGTGAGAGGAAAAATAAGTTGTTGTGGAAGACCACAACTTTGAATTCCATCAACCTCTCATAGATCCAACACATCCTATTTAAAGAAAGACGGTATCAAACCAAACATAATGCAAATAATAAAGATGATTATGTAATAAAAGATCTATAATCAGTAGGACGATCTAGCAACCAGCAACTATTATTAATATGTTAAAACTAAGGACAATGAAATGACCGTGTGGGAAATCTCAAGTTCTCAAACCAAAATTGAACAACAAATTCAAAAGCTGATCGCAGTAGCCAAAGTACATAATAAATAAAAAATTGAAGGCGGATCATGGGTCCAAAATATTCAAATTCGACTTCACCTAATTTTTTATTTATTCCATCAGTCGCCACTATCTAAGTTCATAGCCAGACAACCCACCCAGCACTTGGAACAGGGGAATTTGAATGAGAACTGGGGATTAGGAAAACTAGGTAATGTCACTTTGTTTTCTTCGTTCACATAAATTGCATTTTTCTTCGAGGGAGAATATCAAGAAGTAGAAGCTACCATCTTATCGACTCGAGTACTGCCTCCCATTTACATCATTGATCCGTGTATAATCAAGCCTTTATATACAAAAATAGACACGGACGATATATAAATACTTGAGATGGGAAAGTGTAGGGTGCAGGTGATGTCACTAGCTACCTTTTCGCTGGTGTTTTCTTTGACCTTTCAAGATCTCTCACAAACCTCACACCATGTTCGCCGTAGCCGAGACCGGAGAAATAACACAACCTAGGACGAAAGCCACACTCTCTACAATTTCTGTAACATCATATTCATGATTCCTAATTTCCTAGGAGTGTTTGGCAGGGTCCAAGAACGTGGGTATGAGAGACGTCTACCTGAGCAAAGATTGGAGGTGCGCACCACCAGTGTCTCCAACGTTGCCAGGAAGAAGCACGGAAATGGAGATAGAGAGGGAGAGAGAGATGGCATTCCCGCAAAGGCACTCATTGCGCATTTGTTCGACGACGAAATCTTACTTGTGTGCATCGGAGAATGATGAAGAACAGAGAGGAATCTGGGCGCGGAGCACCAACACATCTTCCGGCACGCTGGGACGGCAGCTCTGAATGGAAAAAAAAAGTTAGCTTTGACATCTAAGAGATTCAGAGCGTTTTAAAGAGGTAATAGGTCAATTCAAACCTTGGCTAGCGTGATTTTATCAACAGTTAAAAACTTATTATTGATGAGGGCTGTTCATTATTCAATTAAACTTAAAAATCAAATCAAATTAGTAATTTGGTTTGATTTGATTTTATTTGAATTATCGATCGATTTGATTTAATTTTCAAGACACTTCAAATCAAACCAAATAGATAAACTGAGTAACTTGAATTAGATTAAATATTTAATTTAAGTTATATATGATATAATATTTATGTATATTTTCTTATAAAAATATATTTACTTTCAGAGTTTTTAAGATAAAATTAATATAATATATAAACACATACCCTAAAGTTTAATAGAACATGATTTAAAACAAGCAAAATGAAATTATATGTTGACTCATCTACTGTACTTCAATAAAATAAAGATTAAATTGAATCAGATCAAATCAAATTGAATTAATTTGATTCAATTCAATCTGGTATGGGAGATAATTTAGTTTTGATTTGATTCGAGAAAAAAATACTCAAAAATCAAACCATGAACACCCTTAATCTCAAAGGATTTATATCGTCTTCTCGTGAGAACAATCAATAATACAAGTGAGTGACTAGCGGAAAACAATTAAAAGAGATAATTTTTAATCTTCAAGAGTACCACAGGATTTGAAAATGTTTAACATATGGCTGCCTCTGGTCTGAATGAATGAAGATGAGTCAAACAGAAATGAAGAAAATATGGTTGTACTTCTTCGTCAATTACTCTAGCATGTAAAATGAGAACAATCATACAAAATATAAGCATACCTTCTCTTTTAGAAATGGATTTTATCATTTATTATTTTTTACACCAGCTATGATGATATCTTAGGGAAATTTAGTACGTATAGATAATCTAATTCCTACTATAGAATATGTAAAGATAAATTTTGAAAAATTTATATTTCTAGTAGTACTGAAATAAAGAAGCCGTCTCACAAAAAATTGTAAGAATGAATTACTGTGGTAAAGTAATATTTCTATATTAACTTGATCATCCACGATTGATCAAGTTATACACACCGATATGGTAAAGTAATGTTGAGTCAATAACCATGAGAGAGCAACATGAACTTAATTCACATGATTATCTATTTTAGAGAATCGGCAGTATATATATATACTTATAAATTAAAGTGACAAACACTCACCTATATATGTAGTGGAAGATGAGGAGGAGTTGAAATTTATACCTGGGGGAGCATTGTGAATGCTAAAGAGATCAATTTAAAATAAGTAGATTTTTTTTATAAAATCAAGTATCCTAATGTTATAAGTATCGCACTACAAGAAAATAGGTTACTAGGGACGGCTGTAAGCCGTCCCAAAAAACCAAAAAGCCGTCGCTAATAAATATTAGCGACGGCTTCAAAGCCGTCGCAAACGCGTCGCAAATAACGCCGTCGCCAATAATATTAGCGACGGCTATTGTTAAGCCGTCCCTAGTACATTTATTGGCGACGGCTTATGAGCCGTCGCATAAGTTATTAGCAAAACGACCATTTATTGGAGACGGCTTAAACAGCCGTCGCCAATAAGATTACTAGCGACGGCTTAAGCCGTCGCAAACGATAAGGAGATTAGACGGCGGACGAAGTTATTTGGGACGGGTTAAGCCGTCTCAAATAATCTTATTGGCGACGGCTAATCAGCCGTCGCCAATAAATGTAGTTGCGACGGCGACGTAAGCCGTCGCAAATGGCAAGCAGAAACCCTAACAACCCGTTGCCGGAATTTTACTCTGGTATTGCGACGGGCTGTATAGCCGCGTCGCCAATAACTTTATTGGCGGCGGCTACAGCGTCCCTAATATTAAAAACGACCGTCGCAATACCGGAGAAAAAACCGGGTTCCGGAATTTTTCTCTGGTATTGCAACCGCGGTTTTTAATATTAGGAACGGCTTTAGCCGTCCCAAATTACTTTATTGGCGACGGCTATATATAGCCGTCGCCAATAATAAATTTCTGAAAAAAAAAAATTTGATTGGCCGGATTGGATCAATTATACGATCCAATCCGGAAAATCAATCATTCTTGAAACTTTCATAAAGATCTAAAATCGGATCTACCAATCCAAAAATTGATTTATATTAATAATTTCGGTGCCGGATTGCTCGTTTCAAACTCGGAACGGACACCGAATTAGGATGAAACAACACACATTAACATACCAAAATTGAAATTCACCAAATTTAAATTCATATTCACATACCATATTCAAAATCACATTCATACACAAAATGTTTTGATACATATGAATAACATTCATAGAGAGTAAAAAATACATCTTAATCTATTCATCTTCTTCATCTTCATCTTCATCATCATCTTCACTCTCCTCGGCATCCTCGTAGTCCTCGTCGTCATCGCCATTTCTGTCCTCTGTTTGTTGAGGCGGAGGATGCCCCGATGTGGATGGCACATCAGGAGTCGGGAACCTTTGAGTCAAGCCTTCAATGATCAGATTGAGGCGATCGAAATTATCTTGGAATGATTTCTGTTGGTTGTCCAATTGATGTTTCAATGAAGTTATTTGTTCTTCATAACGTTCATTGATTTCTCCTTGCCTCGCCACCTGATCTCTAAGCTCTCGAACTTCTTGAGTCGAGCTAGAAGCACCTCCGCTTGACTCACCGATCGATTTCATTAAAAATAGTTATTTTTAACAATTTTTATGCCAAAATCATTCTTGTAAGTACATACGTACGTACGTACGTAATATTATTTTAAAAGTGATTAAAAGTCAGACAAAAAAAGGAGTAAAGACCAAACACAACAAATATAAAAAACATGAAAATTAAATGGCGTCCACTAATAAAATTTGTTGGATGCCAAAATCATAGTTACAATGTGGTCAATGCAAATGTACGTCTTAGGTTGACTCGAGTTTTACATCTAATCAAATGAAATGATCTCAATTCATTTTCAAAAAAAAATCATGGAGATGAAACTATTTCTATAGGGAACCAATTAATACACGGACCTTATTTACGTACATATGAATTAAAAGAAGTAGAAGAAGAAGAAGAAGAAAATGGAGACCATAGAAAAATAATATAGACAAGCAGAAATTTGTGTACGTACCTTATTAACCAGCAACAGTCGATCCCAATAGGCCTTCCTTTTCAGACATATATATATATATATATATATATTCGACGTATATAGAATATTCCTTGCAAATATTTGTGGTACCTTCAAAAATCAAAGTCCCATTTGGCCTTCAACCCGAGAAATTTGGCGTAGGATCCTTGCAAGTGCCTACCTTCAAGCACCACGACAGGGATACGACGGATGATGGGGTCTTCCTGGTGTATGTAGCACCACTCCGCCAAGTCTGCATGGCACCTTACAATACGTAGAAACTCAAGTGACGTAGGGAATCCTCCATATGGCAAGCGTTGGATGCATGGACAGCCCTCAATGTACAACACTTTGAGGTTGGGAACGAGATCTCCCAAGTTCGCAGGCAACTCCTTCAGATCTTTACACTTCCAAAATGACAAGAACTGCAGGGATGTGGCGACGGCCGTCAACCCTTCCTCCTCCGCCGTGGACAGCCTTGATACTCCAGATCGACTTAAGTACAGTGTACGCAAGGAGCCGATGATGTGGCCACGAAAGAGGGCCTGATCAATGTTGTTGTTCTTCTTGTCAACATCATCATGAGTTGGAAGCCATGTCAGCAGCTCGGTGTCGTCCGTACGGATTTCCTTGAGCTTCGGGAGGCACGATGGTACTGTGTCAATATCATTCTTATGCCAACAAACAATATCATTCGACGACACCTGCTCCAGTTTGGGATCACATCCATAAATCTCCAACTGCACAAGGGACGGGATGGATCGGATGCCCTCCACTATTGATGACAAGGTCAGCTCGGGACAGTTATCAAGAGCCAACGTGTGGAGTGCCGGTGAACCCGAGAGCAACATCTTTTAAGGTAGCGTCCGCATGTCCGTACAATTCCACGTAACTAGCATCTCCAGAGAGGGCAGATGAATGGGAGGCCTATGATGTTGGCGGTCCCCACTAAATGCATTAATGTCGGGGATGCCGTCCAAAGTTAGTTTACGAAGAGAGGAGGACCAAGCATTAAGTCTTCCATCAAGGCATACATGCAGCAGTTGATGCGATAACTTTTTCATTGTTAATCGCAATCTACGTGCCTGATAAGTGGCTTTTTGTTTTGGACTATAGGTTTTCTCAAGAGAATAATCCAATGAAATAATATACGGTGAAACCACTATTGCCTTATCGGAACATTTGATGACCAACCAGTCCACAATAAGTGGTTGTTGTAATGCCTCCTCAATACAACTCTGCGAGTTCTCGTACTCTGCGCCAAGGGATACATCATCAGTTGAGGCAAGATTTCGCATTTGTGAGAAGAGTGACTTGTTTGATATCTTTGGGCAACCTCTCACCCTAAGTTTCTTGAGGGATGGATGTAGCTCAATGCCTTCCGGCAACGCCTCCAACTTGGCACAATTTTCTACGATAAGCTCCCCTTTTAGAGACTGCATAGTAGCTCGAAAAGCATCCCCTTTCGGCCAGTGCATGAGTTCTCTACAATTCACAATGCTCAATTCTTGTAGATGCTTCATGTGATGCTTTAAGATTCCATCATGCAAGGATGTCAACTCTCGGCAATTACTAATTCTCAATACTAAGAGCTCAGGTGGTTCACAACTACTAATTTGATCATCATCTGTCAATGCTATTATATGCTCATGATGATACCCACTGCCCAAGTAAAATTTTGGAAGGAACTTCAAGGGTAACTCAGATAACGTCAACTCTTTCAATGTTACCGGAAGCAATAAATTAGGTTGTTCCGCCAACTTGGAAATCCTACGTAGAGTTAATTTCTCCAAATTTAGAACATGCAAGTTCTTGGGAAGAGCTATCAATCCTACATCTTGCAAACACAAGTCTGTTATTGTTTGTGGAAGCGGAGGCAACTCCTTCAAGTGGTCACAACTTACAACGCTTAATAATTTAATACACTTCATCTCTTTTAGTGTTGGAAGTTTATCTAAATTCGGACAATTTGTCAGGAGAAGAGATTGGAGCCTTGAAATTGAACCATTAATCATCCAGTTTGGGACCTTGACACCGATGTATCCATCTATAACTAGCTCTTTTAATTGTGCAGGTGGTTCTAAGTATTCAATTATAGATTCTTCGAAAGAGGGGTCTACTTTATGAAAATCTAGATCCTTTGCCCATGCCATTTCTAAGACATTAAGTTGTTTCTTGTTCTTCAATGCAGCTTCAAGAGACTCTTCCTTTGTGTCAACATTTTGGAGGTTTATAATGCGGAGCTTACCCCGTAGCTCGTTCATCATTTTCAGTGCACTTATTTTATTCCCAACTTCTTTTGATACAGAGAGAACTTCCAAACTTTGGAGATGCATCAGATTTCCAATCCTTGGCATATTGCAAACTAGTTCAGATCTAACCTCAAGATAGTGAAGGTTTACCAAACTGCCAATGTATTTTGGTAGTGTGCTCAATTCATCACATCCTGTCAACTTTAGGGTTTGAAGCTTGTAAAGAGTGCACAAGGAGTCAGGTAATATCTTGATTTTTGTATCTGTGAGGTCAAGATAGCGAAGAGAAATCAAGCAACCTATAGACTCAGGTAGACTGACAAGGGTGGACCCGCTTAGATCCAACACCTTCAGGTGTTTTATTTCACCGAAGAGAGTTTGAGAAAATTGGACATACGTAAATTCTGAAAACCAGAAAGCAAGTGTACGAAGGTGCTTAAATTTGCATATCACTTGCAAGTTCTGATAAAACAATCTGTGATAATCCACACTCAAGTGCCTTGTGGAATAAGCCTCAGCTAGAATTTTCATAATTTCATTTGAATCAATTTCATAACAATCATTTTGTAAGATATGCCTCCCCAAATCATGCAATAAGTCATGGACAACATAACAACCATTCACATATTGGATTAAAGACCTCTTAATAAGATTATCAAGATATCTTATTCCTACATCTTCTACGCCCATCTTTTGTTTAGGATGAAGATAACCTTGAGCCATCCAAAGTTGTACTAATTCAATTTTTTCAAACTCACTCCCTTTGTGGAATACACAAAGATAAGTAAAACACAGTTTCAATTCTGGAAGTAGATATTCGTAGCTAATCCTGAGTGCCGGAAGAATACGATCATTTTCTTGTTCCAACTCCCACAGTTTACTTTCCATGATGTTTCTCCAATAAGACTCGTCTGATTCAGATCTCAACAAACCACCCATAGTTGACGCTGCTAGAGGATGCCCATCCAGCTTCTCGACAATTTTCCTGCCGACAGATTGTAATTCCGAATACCTAACATCGGATTCTCCACCGGGGAATGCATGTCTCTTGAATATCAACCAAGAGTCATCAAATGTCAAGGACTTCAATGAAATATTCTTCACTGATCTAACTGCATCAGCAACACCCATGTTGCGAGCTGTCACCAAAATCCTACAACCCGTTTCTACAACCGAAATCAGAGGAGCAATGAATGTTGACCATTTGTCATGACTCTCTTCCCACATGTCATCCAAAACCAAGAGAAAATGTTTGTCCTTCAACCTCTCAGACATGCATCTCTGGAGTACATCTAGACTCTCCACATTTTGAGGACCGTCAACATGCTCAAGAACCTTCTTGGTTAGTGTTATCACATCAAAACTAGGGGACACATGAACCCACATCCTCAAGGGAAAGTGACTCTGAACTGCTACATCGTTGAAAACATACTGAGTAAGAGTAGTTTTCCCGATGCCCCCATCCCAGTCACACATATTATAGGTAGGCCTCTGCTCTCAGCCGAGGATGACGACTCTCCCCCCTCGATATTTTCCTCAGTAAGTATCCTTATCAGCTCACTCTTTGCCTCATCTCTGCCATACACCTCAGGATCTGTCAGGAAAGAACTGCTCTGCTTCACTTCAGCATCAAGCTTGGATGATTGGTCGCCCATTTGATTCTTTAGATAGGTGTTCGTCTGAATATTCTTCTCTACCTCCTCAAATCTCCTCCAGATCTCGTCCAGTCTCCGGGCTAAAATTTTAGCATCAAAGGGAACAACAACACTGACACAAGGAGAGGAGCGCTCACCTGTCTCCAGGAATGATTGATGCTCCACCAGGCGACGGAGATCCTCATAGTCGAATTCATCGAACAGATCTTCGGCGTCGTAGATAACATCTTTCAGCTGTTGCAGCCACAATTTGAAGACCTCAACCTCCACCTTCACTTGTTCAGCATCCTGGAGCATCGCCTTGAAGCGTTTGAGCTCCTTCTGCAGCCTCTCGGCCTCCTCCGTCATCACAATGGACTTCCCCTTTCCTCCGCTATTTCCCATCGTTGATCAGAGAGAGCAAGTAGGAGATGTGGCAGAAACCGAGCAGATGGGAAGCGAGCTTCTAAGTGCTGCGTGCAGTTACGGGAGTGATGTATTTATACATGGACATATGTTGACATATATATATACACACTACGATCGAGATGCAAGTAGTGTATATGCCCACATCTATTTTATAATAATCAAAGGAAGCTGGATGTGCATATTTATGCTCACAAAACGCAGGGGTACGATAAAGGATCCGCTCCTGACAAAACTGGTTGTAAAGGATAGCCGTGTTCAAAAAATATTGTTTTACGTCATTTTTCCTTTGAAAAAGTGTCGCTTAACTCTCTCTCTTTTTTGGTTATATACTTCATTTTTTATAAAATATGCGAGAGTCGCATGCATGTGCATGGCATCTATATATATATGTGGGAATCTTCTTCGACAAAATATAAAAATAAAAATAGAAACGGCCGCCCAATAATAAACGGTACGGAAGACCGAGGAGTGTTCCTTCACCCTTCCACTTGATCAAGTTGTGTCCAGTAGGCAAGCGACATGTGGCAGATAAGACCAGGCACCTACCCACACCAACTGGACGAAATTAATTCCTTTCCTTGACTCTTCCGCCTGATCAAATTATGTCGGCAGCGTCTGATTAAATATATATATATAAATATATTTTTAAAGTATATATAAATATACTTTTACAAGAATTTAATATAGGGAAGGAGATAAGGCGACCCATCTCTCTCTTTGACGTGTAGACTAATCAACACGATGGACTTAACCATGGAAGGGGTAGGTTGGAGTTGGGGAAGGAAATACATGGCTGAAGTGTGGCCCAGCCACCATTTGATAGGCAGCTCAACCATATTAATTAATGCGGGATGGACAGTACTGTTATGGTAGATAAGGGTCAATTTAACAACCCAGAGTTAAATATCTTTTAGGGTAAAATCTTTTATCTCACAGTAAATGTAATATCCTGTTTTTTAAAAAAAAATCAAAAAAATCCCACTGCCTCGCCTAGGCCTTACCTCCCCTTTATTTTATTATTATCTCTCCCCCCCACCCATCGCACCGCCTCTCGCCCACGCCCTCGCCCCACGAGAATTTTTTTAAAATAACACAGTTTCAAATTTTATTTCCGAATGTAGCATACCAAAAGTTTTATTTTCGAAACTAACACGGTTTGAGCAAAGTCGTTAGGTTAGTTAGCGACTTTAAGTCCAGTGAAGCGAAGTCGCTACATTACGCAGCGACATTCACATTTCAAAAAAAAAAAAAAGGCAAAGTGGAAGTTGCTGGATAGTCCAGCGACTTCCACCCTTATTATTATATTATTATATATTAATTTATATTATCTAATTAATATTTATAATCTCTTTTCAAATAAATTATTATATATTAATATGTAAAGTTAATATTTATAACATATAATATAATATAATTAATAAGTTTAAATTATTGAGTTTAGATGTGTCGTTGTGTAATTAAACTTAATTTTTGTTAACGAGAATGATATATGATTAAATAAATCACTAGAAAAAATATACAATATGAATTGTTAGAAATACTCCATGATTTACAAAATAATCAATTTTTGGTCCGATATAGCAAGGATCAATCAAACGAAGAAAAGCTTAAAATATTTTAAATTAAAAAAGACATAGAAACATCTTTATATAAAGGCTCCAAAGATATATCTAAATTATATTTTATTTTACGGTTGAGTCAACTAAAGTCAATAAATGACATCACTAGAAAATATGCAGATACAATGCTATATTTATTTAAAAAAGTGTCACCTAAATATGCAAGTGTTTATGACAATTAGCATAAACTTAAAAAAATCATTAAAACTATTTATTGGACAACAAATACATATAGAAATGATTCTATTCTCTTTTGTAAAGAGAACAAAGATAAAACTATTTATTCATAATGTGACACTTCAAAATATAAAGATGATAATAAAAATAAGAGTTAAATTGTGACACATAATATTTTTCATTATTTTTATGGATAGGTCGATCCATTATGGATTGGTTGGTCCTAATCCCATCTAGATCAAGATCAAATTGGTCGATCTTAAGGGCCATCCCCGCCTTCCTCACCACCTCTTAGTCATCCCAGTCTTCATGGAAGGATCAATCCAATCCGAATTGGTGAGTCTCAATCCAATTCAGATCGAGATCAAATCGATCAGATTGGTTCTTCCAGGCCATTTGATCCCATCCGAATTGTTCTTCAAAGTAGGAGGGGAATAATGGTTGAATGGTGCATGGGAGGGGGTAAAATTGGAAGGATGTGGAGAAGTGTGTTGGAGTTGACGGCGTTACTAGACTAGAGGGGCGGGAGTTAGAGAAATTTGGATTATAGGATTAAAAAATAAAGCTCTTTACTCTTGGGATGTCACGACCTAGAAAAATGCAACATATTTTTTTTTCCAGATTATGACAGCGGGATAAACCCAGAAATAAGGAGGTTTGACAATAAAAACACAATCACTTAACACATCCAAAATTAACATAAATTGTTCAAACATCGCATCCATCACCCACTAAAATAAACTGAATCAATATAGAAATCACATACTAGATTGTTCACAACGCCGCGATTAAATAAAATAAAAAATATAACTAAAAGTCATCAACTAAACAGTCTGAACAAAACTCAAAATGAGACACCATATAAATAAAAAAACACTTACGTATCTATATATACGTCTTAAAAATAATTTAAACACCTTACGGAAATAATTAAAACACTACAATAATAACCTAGATAATACTACAAAAATCCGGAATATTACATGGGACTAAAAAATAAAGGAGTCCTCTAAAATAGGGGCGGGACTTGATTTCACATGACTTTTCCTAATTTCCTTGACTTTTCCACCACGCCGGATCAATAATTATGTGGGCACGGCAGCGCCTGATTGGGCAATTAGGGTTGGTGGGTGGGATCAACACATGGCAAGTTGCATGTATAATTACATCCGCTTATTAAAATATATCATCACATTAATTATTCTAGCTGAGACAAACTAGAATAATGGCTGAATGGCGCATGGCAGGGGGTAAAATTGGAAGGACGTGGAGAAGTGTGTTGGAGTTGACAGGGTTACTAGACTAGAGGGGCGGGAGTTAGAGAAATTTGGATTATAGGATTAAACAATAAAGCTCTTTACTCTTGGGACTAAAAAATAAAGGGGTCCTCTAAATGGGGGCGGGACTTGATTTCGGACGAAATTAATTCCTAATTTCCTTGACTCTTCCACCACACCGGATTAATAATTATGTGGGCACAGCAGCGCCTGATTGGGTGATCAGGGTTGGTGGGTGAGATCAACACATGGCAAGTTGCATGCATAATTACATCCGCTAATTAAAATATATCATCTCATTAATTATTCTAGCTGGGACAAACTTAGCTGTTTTTTTTTTTGACATTTAAACATCAGGCAAGTTGACCGACTAGTATAATAAATTTTCTTCACCCTTCAGCCTCTCATCAAGACGTGTCCAGTCGGCAAGCGACACATGGCAGATAAGACCAGGCACCTACCCCCGCACACCAACCCGACGAAATTAATTAGTAAGAGACTGTTTTGGTATCGGCATAATTTGAAAATAAATTTAATTTATCTCTTAAATTTAAAGGATAAATTAAGATTATCTTTAAAATATTTTGATATCAAATCGACTCTAAAGTGTTTTTTGATATGAGAATAATTTGGAAATAAATTTAGATTATTTTCATAATTTAATGGATAACTCAAATTTAAATTTTATGATACTAAACATACTCCAAATTTCCTCTACTCTTTCGCCACGCCGGATCTAAAACGATGTCGGCAGCGCCTGATTGGGCGACCAGGGTTGGTGGGATAGATGGGCCTCCACAATATATACATAAATATGCTTTTACGGGGATTTAAGATACGGAGGGAGATGAGAGGCGACTCATCTCTGATCCCTTTGATGCGTAGACTAATTACCACAATCAGAGACTAACTATGGAAGGGGTACGTAGCTTGGAGTTGGGGGGAAGGAAGTACGTAGCTGAAGCTGTTTCCAAAAAAAAAAAAGTACTTGGCTGAAGCGCAATGGCCCAGCCACCGTCAGATGGGCAGCTCGGCCATACTAATTAATGCGGGTGGACAGTACCGTCATGGTAGGTAAGAGATAGGGGTGCAAACTAATTAATACACTTAGTTTAGTTTGAAATTTAATTAGATAAAAATTTTAACTCGATTCATTTATTATGTTTAATAAATAAACTTGAACAAAAGAAATAAAATTTGACTTACTTAACGAGTCGAGTTTGAACAGACTCCTACTCGGCTCGATAAACTCGTGAGTAACTTGGCTAAATAGTCCGTTGAATATTTATTTTTAAAACTTAAAATATAAGTATTAATAATTATATATTATCATTTAAACATATTAAATAATTTAAAATTTGAGTTTAAACTTGGATGAGATTTATAAATGAGTTGAATCTTGGCTTTTCATTGATTTTGGGTTTTATAAACGAATTTGTATATAGCTTAAGCTTGAACGTGAAATGAACTTTAATTTATCTATTATTCGAGTAACACCAAGTAGATAATTATTTATTTTTCATTATGTATGATCTTCATATAGGAGAGCATAACGTAATACCAAGTTTTTTCATAACGTTCGACGCGGCAGTTAGAAATAATAATTAAACAGATATTTCTAATACATTATATATTAGATATCTTCGAATAATTAAAATTTTATTAAATTATATTTTTTTAAAAAAATATGACTCAACATAGATACGGACAACATAATGAGTTAATCAAATGCCCTCGTAAAATTTGTTGTAACACTTTCATTTTAAAAAAAGATTTTGTGAACAACTATTTAATATGTGATGACATATGTTTAAATTATCGAATTTGGATATGTTGTGGTAAAATTAGACTTAATTTTTGTTAACGAGAATGATATATAATTAAATGAACTACAAGATAAAAATGTACAAGATGAATTGATGAAAATACTCCAAAATTTACAAAACAATCAATTTTTGGCTTGATATAACAAGGAAGAACCAAACGAATAAAATATTTGAAATTACGAAAAGACAAAGAAACAACTTTATATAAAGGTTGCAATGATATATCTAAATTATATTTTATTTTATAGTTGATTCAACTAAAGTCGATAAATGGCATCACTAGAAAATATATAGATGCAATAGTATCTTTATTTAAAGAAGTGTCACCTAAAGATGCATATAAAAATGAGTCTATTCTCTTTTGTAAAGAGAATGAAGATAAAACTATTTATCCAAAATGTGACACTTCAAGAAATAAAAATGATCTTAAAAATAAGAGAAAAATAGTGACACAAAATATTTTTCATTATTTTCACTAATAGGTCGATCCATTATGGATTGGTTGGTCCTGATTCCATCCAGATCAAGATGCAATTGGTGTGAAATGAGTCTATATGGTAAAGTATAATGCTAATGGAATTGTTCAAAAATATAAGACTTGTTGTAAAGGGGTATGCCGAACAATAAGGTGTGGAGCTTTTTGAAACATTTGCACCTGTAACTTGGCTTGAAACAATCAAACTTGCTTTAGCACTAGTAGCACACATATAATGACAAGTTTTCCAATTTGACATAAAATATGCATGTTTAAATGGATGTTTAGAAGAGGATATGTATAATAACCAACCACAATGTTTTGTTGTGGATGGTAAGGAGGAGAAAGTGTGTAAGTTAAGAACACTCTCTATGGGCTTAAGCAAGCACCAAGAGCATGGTATGGAAGATTGGATTTTCATATTTGCAAGGATGACTTCTAAAGAAGTGAATGAGAACCCAGCTTGTATGTAAAGGTAAAAGGTTTTGATATCAATTTTGTTTGTGTTTATATGGATGACATATTATACACTCGATCATCTGAATATCTTATTGCAACTTATAAGAGAAGTATGATGCATGAATTTGAGATGAATGATTTGGGCATGTTGCATTATTTCCTTGGTCTGCAAGTTATCAAGTTGATGATGGTATTTTTATTGCCACAAGCAATTATGGAATATGGTATAACCCGGTATCTACTTTTTAGTTACTTGGTTTTACTAACAGTGATTTGACAGGTTCAACAAATGACAGGAAGAGCACTTCTAGATTTGTTTTTTGTTGTGGTTCTGGAGCTATGCCATGCATGGATGTCAACAAAAGTGTAGTTGTCATGAGACATTGCTACACAAGTGAACAAGCGATTGATGGACTTACTAAAACTTTTTATCATTTCAAATTTATAAACTTTAGATTTTCATTATTTGTTTGTAAATTTGCATCAAGGGGGATGATAAATTGTGATGCACATACACCCACTTTCATGTTCGATTATAGTTCATTGTTTTTTGGGATGACACCACACCACCACATTTTTGCCATTATCTAGAGTTTTGTTCAAATTTTCTTTTAACCTCTAGTTATGTAAAAAACCATAATATGTTGTTACTATCCTTTTATTGCACATATGAATGAACTAGACAATGTGTTCTCTGTTATTTTTTGGGCAACTATGTTCCTTCTTATTGCTTGTTGTCTTCTTTCTCTGCTGATTACTGTTTATTTCCAACAACAAGGTTATGCCTGGCAGCTTTCGTGGAGGTGGCCTTTGTTGGTTTCATCTACCTTATCACTCAATATCTAGAGTGGATGGTATACCATCATAGAGAAGTGGCATGCCAAACAGAAATGTGAGTACAGTAGAAAATCAGTTGGCCTTATATTCTCATTTCCGTGGCAAACACTATTTTTACTCATACCATTTGTGGTAGTTTAATTTTTTAACCTTGGTAGACTTCCTATTTTTGCTTGTCTTTGTTTGATAATGTAACATTGAGCATATCGTTGCTCTCTTTTGCCGCAAATTCATAATGTCACAGTGCAATGTTTGCTTTTGCTTATACTATTTGTGATATTTTTTAAATCTTAACTTTGGTAGACTCTTCCTACTTTTGCTTCCTGCTATTTGATTATTTAACATTGCGCATATGTTTGCCTCCTTTTGCTGCAAATCCAAAATTTCCATATGGCTGTCATGGGTTTCATCATGTTTTCCCCATTGTCATTATATGTAAGTACATTTCTAAGTTCAATCCACATAACATGCTACTTCCAATCAAGTTCCCAAGTCTAATTGAGGAGTGGAATTAACTATTGTCGCATTTACATGTCTTGTAACCATATTTCTTGTAACACCGAGTGAAAAAAAAGGAGAAGAAAACAAAAAAAAAGATTTGAAAACTCTTCCCTTTTGCCACGTACCCCCCCTCCTTCGTCGCCTCCGCCTACCGCCCTTCCCCCCCTTTGGAACCTTCTCCTCCGCTGCCTCCATCTGCCATTTTTCTTCCGCCAGTCACCACCTTGCCACCGTCTCACCGCGTGGAGCCCTTTCGAATTCACCTCCTCCTTCTCGTGGTCGTCTTCCCGAGCCAGTGCCTCCTTCGTCTACGCCACCATCGCCATCGCCTCCCTCTCTCTTCTTCTTGGTCGGCCTCACTGTTGCCGTTGCCACCCATCGCAAGGTCGACGCCACTAGCTCCTTTCTCCTCCCTCTTCTTCTTCTTCTTATTCTTTCTTTGGCCACCATCGCTGTCGCGGTCCCCATCACGAGCCGTCTCCGCATCCGCCTCGCCGCTCTCTCCCTCTCTGTTTCTTCCCCTCTCGGGGTGAGGTCACCGCCGCGACCATCCCTTTTCCCTCCTTCCTCTTCTTCTTCCACTTCGCCGTCGCCATGGGCCACTGTTGACGTCGCTGTGGGCCACCATCACTGCGGGCTGCCGTCGCCGTCGCCCCCTCCCTCTTTCTCCCGCTCCCTTTTCCCTCTCGGTGCGCCACCAGGCGCTTTGTGCCGCCCTCCTACCTCTCTTTCTCCCCCCTCTCCCCCGGCCGTGCTCTCTCTCTCTCTCTCTCTCCCTATCGCTCTCTCACTATCACGCTCTCACTCTCTCTCTCTCTTCTCTCTCTCCGCGCTCTCTCTTGCTCTCTCTCTCCCCCCTACGAATCTCTCTCTTAATTATTTGGTTACCTAATAAATTTCATTAATCTAATTAATCTTTTATCCTTTTAATGCCAACAGGGCTATAGGATAACCCGATTTTGCCATTGTCCTCATCACCTCACGTCTAAATTGGTTGGGACTTCTCGAACTTTGCAAATTATCGACCTTATCAAGGTAGGTATCCCAACTTATCCTTAGCATACCGATATGTTAATTAACATGTTAAAATATGTTTATTAGATAAATAGTTAGAAATTAGTGATTAATGGTAGTTTAATTTTTTAATTACCTGTATGATATTATTTAATTGTCAATCATGCCATTCATGTGAAGTTACATTCATTTTCATGAACTAGATTAGTTAGTCATAAATGTGATTAATCATAGTCTAGTAATCATATAAATTAGTTAAATATTGTGAAGGTTAATTGCATCGTTTGTATTAAGTTTTGAAAATTGAGTTGTGACATGTTAAGATTTTAATTATATCCTATTCATGTTATGTATGATCTTAAAGATTAATAATTGACAAATTGAATTGGAATTTAAATTGACCCGGTAATTTCTTAACATAATTAGTTGCATAAAGTGGTACAGTGCATTATTTGATGAAGTGATATTGATTTGTGATCAATTGAAGTTAACATGCCTAATTATGTTGCATAATTTTGTGAATTGGTATTAAATCACAATTAATTGGTGTTAACATGTCTGATTATGATGTATATTGTTCCTGATTGGGTCTATTATATGAAATTGTGAATTAAGGCAAATTGTTCTGCATGACTTGATACACTTGCATATTGTTCCTGATTGGGTCTATTGCATGAATTCTTGCATTAATTGAATGGTCTACATGATTTGGTATTGTGTAAATCTAGTTTGGTAAATTTGCATATTGGATTCAGGAATTGTGTATATTGGCATATTGGATTGAATTGGTATTGTCTGAGTAATTATATGCCTTGCTTGTGAAATGTTATGCATGTGATGTAATATTTGCTCCTCCAACCTATGATAGAATCATCCGTGGGCAGCGGTGGAAATAGATTGATCCGGTGCATCTTTCGATCCCGGATACCGCGGTTTATCCTAAGTACACTTTTGCCTAGACGTACTTTGGGATTTAACTTACTATGTGGTACTTCTTATATATATATTTAGAGCTGGAGTGAGGATCGCCAAGTATATCATATGATTTACTCAGACATATGGAATTGAAATGGCATTAAATCATGCACAGTAGACTCATGTAAGTCTAGGTGGTATGGAAATACATAATAGTTCAATTGGTTAAGTGGTAATTAGTTTGGTTCATGTAGAGTTAGGCTCAATTGGTTAATCGATTTTGGAAAATGATTCAATTAAATAATAGAATCGTGATAATTAGTATAGCAATTATGTTATAATGTGATTTGTGAGTTTTAAAGTATATTAATATTATTTAGGTTGATTAATATAATAGGAAAGTTGGGTATAAGTCCTATTGAGTCACGTTTAGCTCACCCCTTCCTTTAAATGTTGTTTTCAGTTGATTTTGAGCACCCATCACCCGAGGAAGAGTTTGTGAAAGATCCTGCTCCTACCTAGGGATCCAAGGAGGTGTGACCTTCTTAATCCAAGTTAGTAATAGTCTTTTGTACCCAACATAGTTGAATCAGGATAAGCTGTATGAAAGCTGATTTTTGGTGGCTGTGTTAGCCATTTTTGTGGATATGTCTGTGCCGGTTTTTGTGTTATGTAATCGGATATGTGATCTGATTCTCTAGATACTAGTTGTAGAATTTGTGATTATATGAATGCCAGGTTGTTTTCCTACCACGGGTTTATTAATTTAAACCCAACTGTCGCGTTTCCAGATTATCGTGTTTTTCGCTGCGCATACTTATGTTAAGTCCGGAGCGTGACATTTCTTTCCTTCTAACTGAAATTCTGTATTATTAATCCATGCTTTGTCATGCCTTATAAGCACAATTTCGTCCGACTGTTGCGTTTGGAGCTTTTGTTTCTCATGACACTTAGGAGAAAGGGATGCACCTTCTTGTCCTGCGGTGTGATCGTTCTCCAATGGGTGTTTGTCACATTCTCTACGAGAGCTGAGGGTATATATCGAGCAATTATGTTAATCATAACAAATAATTTATAAAAACATCAATTTAAAAATGAAGAAGATAATAACAAAGCTAATTTGACAATTTCAATAACTCCTATCTAAATTGTAGTGAAAAGTAACTCAATATTTTATAAACCAAGAAAACCTCAAAGTTAAATATCAACAGAGATTTATCGGCTTCCTCAATTGGCTGTGAAATGTAGCCTTCAAACAACCTTATTGGGCGCCAATAGAGGTGCCAGCTCTTCCCTACTACTGTGGGGGTGGACCAGAGCAGCCGCAGGAAATGAATACCATACTAATATTTTGCTGCAAAACCATTTTCCTTTATCTAGAATTGGGACAAGTACATGAAAGCTTGTACTTGGTGCGGTCATCAACTTGATCGATAGAAAGATACAGTTCAAGATGGATCACTTTATTCTACTTGTTAGTCACATTTAGAAAGAAGGAAGCCCCAAGCGTTAAAATTTTTAGTCTTCTTTATCTCTCTTTTCTCAGTAGATCAGTTCCACTCGAACGTTTTTTTTTCTAGTTTTGGGGAGTAATTTGATAATCTGAGAATATGTGACATAACTTAATGGCAAAATATTTCATTAAGAAATTACATGTCTAAAAGGGTATTTAGTTGTTCTTTTAATATTGATATATCCTTATTTTTGAAATCAATCAAGATCATCAAAAAATTTATACAGAGGTGTTTTGACAGCACGCGAGGCCCAGAGACAAGTCTTCTACTGAAGATGTCAGCCAGAGGTGGCGGGGCCGCAGCTTCAGCGAGGATCTCCGTCGACGGCTGGGGAGATACCCGCGGGGGCGAGGGCGAGGTCAATCGGCCCGTGACGAGCCGACGTCCCTCGCGGAGGTTGCTTCGGAGAAGCAGAGATGGCAGGGGAGCGCATAGGGGTGCAAATGAGTCGAGCCGAGTCGAGTAATATAATGTTCAAACTTGACTCGTTTATTTTACTCGAGTTTGAGTTTAAGTTCGAGTTCGAGTTTTAACGAGTATGTTAAATTTTTGTTCAAATTTGGTTTGTTTATTGATCGAGTCGAGTCGAACTCGAACTTGAATAATAGTTAAACTAAATTTCAATTCTCATCCAATCTTAAGTTATATACAAACTAGTTTATAAAACTTAAAATTAATGAAAAGTCATTTGTAAAATTTTAGATTTAACTCAAACTCAAATTTTAAATTATTTAATATATTTAAGTGACAATATATAATTATTAATACTTATAATTTAATTTTTAAAAATAAATATATAATATAATATTTAATCAACTTATTTCTTAATTTATCGAGTTGAATAAGAGTCTGTTCAAACTTAATTCATTTAATGAATCGAACTTTATTTTTTATTCAAACTGGTTCCTAACAAACGAGCCCAGTCGAGTTGAGTTTCGAGTTACTTGTCAAAGTGTACTGGTTCGTTTGCACCGCTGGGTGCACACGCACCTGAGTGAAGTTCAGCAGCGACGGCGATGGACTCTCACGGTGGCTATGTCCGTGAAGACAATACAGAGATGGAAGCGAGGGTGGCGCCTTGTAACGTTCTCGCGAGTCGAACAGGAGCCGGATGCAAACCCAGATGAGACGAACAGTAGTCGCTGGAGAAGAAACAGGGATGAGACAGACGAGAGGAACGAGATCTAAAAATGACTAGTTCTCCCATGCTTCACGACATTTTTCGTATATATAGGGCACGGTTACATCATTTACAAGTATTATTCAAATTAAGTAAAATGTCGAAATAATCGAGAACATGTGTACACCTGCAACTGTCATATCATCCATTATTTTTTCTTTTCTTTTCTTTTTTGTCAGGTGGCGCAGCGGCCGGACGCACTGCATAGTGCGTAAGGCGGGGAATCGAAGCCCCCGGATCCACCCCCCTCCCCAGGGGTGGCCCGGCAGGTAACTGCACAGTACGATATCATCCATTATCGTACTTTTTTTTTTTTTTTTTGATCACGCTGGCCGAGTGGCCCCGAAGCCTGCTGCACAGCAGGCAGGCGGAGGTTCGAACCCCAGCCCGAACCTCACTGGACACCCCCCCCCCCCGGGTGCCTGGCTTTGCCGCCGCCAGGAAGCGTAGCCTGGACCTCGCGCCCCCGTGCGCGAGGTCATGCCAACCGAGCGACGCTCGGTCGGCCATTATCGTACTTCCGAATCCTTGTCTTCAACATCGCGGATGCAGGAGGGCGACAGGGAGGGGGGGGGGGGGGTTGAATAAAATCATTTAATCTACTATATATATTTTTCTTGTAGGTAATTAAAGTATTACATATAAAAAGATAATTGTTGAACATGATGACGTGGGTTCTCATACAACTATTTCTACCTACAAAAGTTTACATATAGGTACATTTTGAAGTATATCTGTTTTAACGTTCATATATATATAAATATCACTTCAACCATCACATATTAGTATACTCATACAACACATAAGAAAAATAAAAGTGCTTTATATTCACAAAACATACATATTCATAATTTATCTACTATATATATTTTTCTTGTAGGTAATTAAAGTATTACATATAAAAAGATAATTGTTGAACATGATGACGTGGGTTCTCATACAACTATTTCTACCTACAAAAGTTTACATATAGGTACATTTTGAAGTATATCTGTTTTAACGTTCATATATATATAAATATCACTTCAACCATCACATATTAGTATACTCATACAACACATAAGAAAAATAAAAGTGCTTTATATTCACAAAACATACATATTCATAATTTATCAAGTGTTTGCAGTATTTGAATTCGTCCATGCAATCCAAAACATACACACTCATACAAAGTGTGTAGTGTTCCAATCATCAAGACAATAACAAGTGTATGACTTTTCCATTCATCTTAATATTAACGAGTGTTTATTATTTTACTCCATTCATCAAGACACATCAGAAGTGTTTGTTTCCTCTATTCATCGAGACACATTCATTGAACATATAGACAACCAATTATGAATTAAACTATCATTTTATTTCATCCAACAATGCTTAAAAAAAATTAATGGCATACTTTTTTAATAACGTCAACTAAAACCAGTTCATTATCATATATGCCACTCGCTGGTTTTATCTCCAACAATCCTGTGGATAATTATAATCAACATATTTTTATCTTTACAAGCCCTGGATTTCATAACAGACGCAGCGGAATAAATCCGGCGACGGGACCAGGAAAATAACCCCTATACTACGTCCGTTTGGAAAAAATAAAGAATAACATGTCTAATTTCATAAAACAAATGATTCAATCCAAATATAAATCATACCTTAATTCAATATAAACAATTTATATACCAATTCTCTAATCTTCTTTTGCACTAATCCTGATCTATTACGTTTCTACTGCGTTAAACCTGATTTCCTGAAACATGTTAAAGGAATAGGAATGAGTCACGCGGACTCAGTGAAACTTATACCCAACTTTTCTATTATATTAATCAACATAAATGATATTAATATACATTAAATCTCACAAATTACATTGTAACATAATTGCTAAACTGATTATCATGATTCTATTATTTAACTAGGTCCTTTCACAAAAAAAGTTTAACCTATTTAACCAAACTTTACATGAACCAAACTAACTATAACTTAACCAACTAAACTATTCTGTATGCCATGCCACCTTGACTTACATGAGCCTACTGGGCATGCTTTAATACCATTTGAATTCTATACGTCTGAGTAAATCATATGCTATACTTGGAACTCTCAACTCCAGCTCTAAATATATATAAGAAGAACCATATAGTAAGCTAGATCCTTAGTACACCTAGGCATGATGTACTTAGGATAAATCTTGGTATCCGGAATCGAAGGATGCACCAGATTATACTATATCATCCGCTGCGCCAGGGACCACTAATCATAGGATGGAGGAACCTCACAAGTAAAAACCATATTACTACTCAGACAACCAATTCAATCAATCAGATATACAAATTCACTGAACCAATTATGCCAATTATATCAAGTCATGCACAACAATTCCATTATTTCAACATTTCATGCAATAGACCCAATCAGGAGCAATATGCATTAAAATTAGACATGCTAAACTTCAATTAACCATGATTTCATATCACTTCACAAAATTATGCACATTACATGATTAAGCAACTATTAATATTAATTAACCACATTCCATAATTGTCATATCATCAACTTCCATTCCAATATAATTACTAATGATTTAAGATCATTCTAAACATGAATCGGATATAATTATAATCATAAAAGATCACAAATCATTTTCCATACATCAATACATGTCATTCATAACATAAATCAGGTATAATTATATCAGGTCATATTTCTTTTGTTTTTTTTGTTCACGCATGGCCCAGTGGCCCTGGCTCCTGCTGCGCTGCGGGTGGCAAAGGATTGAGTAGCCGCTCGATCCTCACTGTTCACCCCCCTCGGGGTGCCCGGCTGATGCCACCGGGAGGCGTCAATCCCCCGCCCTGCGCCCCCAGGCGCAGGGACTGTGCCATTCGAGCCATGCTCGACCAGCATATCAGGTCATATTTCAATTTTTATGAATTAATATAACCAATCCAATTAATCATCGCAATATGTCTAATTTAATAATTTCTAACAAGATTAACTAAAAATTGCATGTAGCTATAAGGCAAATCATAGAACCATGCATGAATGATATGATAAACCTCTAACGATTAATAACGTTAACAAATAAATCTATATCGATTTTAAGATTAATAACGTTAACAAATAGAAAATGTACATTTTCTTACCTAAATAATTATCAAATACTGGTTTTAATTTCGATAAATTATCAAAACTTTCGACCTTGATTACGATATTTTATGAGATAAAACACAATAAAATCAGAGCTGCAAGGTCACCCGTCGTACCGATCGCCCCGCGCTTCCCCAGTGCGCCGCCGCAGCGGCCTCGTCGGCGGCTGGCGGCGGCGGCGGGAGGGGAGCGCGACGGGGGGAGCGGAGCGACAAGATCCCGCAGGCCCCCACGTGCCGCGGATACACGCGTAGTATATAGTATGCTCCAGACCGAAGAGATCATATATCTGGAAGGGGGCGGCGGAGGAGGAGGAGGAGCTCGCCGCGATTCGCGGCCGCGCTGGCCGGCACCGGTAGCTCTGCCGCCCCCACCTCCCCGCAGCTCCCCTAGCTCGCGACGTGACAACAAGCCCATCCGCCGCTGCTGTGCGATCGATGTGATCGCACTCCGATGCGCGCATCTCTCCGGACCACTTTCATGATAAAAAATTGTATTAAAATAAAAAGTGAACCAACTCATGACATAAAATTATCATGTTTGGAGGGATGTGATTACAAAAAAGAGTAACTACCACACATGACCAAACAAAGTGGGTAGTTTTAATCTCTCTTCTTTTTTTTTACATACAATGGCCTATAAGCCTTTTTTTACGGCTCTTCTTTTGAAGTTAACTTGGAGCTATATGGATCAGAGATCCAACAGCTTGTCTTAGTATATCAGGTGAAATCATTAGAATTCTAGATACAAGTGTACAGTTTTGTTGAGACTAAAACACAAATATCCAGATTCGTATCAAATTATTCGTATCAATTTGCTTACATTATCAAATTTATGGATCTTTTTTATACATAAATTTCTGTTTTATGTACAAGCAAGAATAATAACTATTTAGCATGTTGTAACACTACCTTCCAACAATTCAATCACAAGCAGGTTCACAAATTATCAATATCAATTTTGAAATTAGAAATTTCTGAAATCCCAGTTCCCCAAGTTTCTAAATCTAAAACACAAAATAAACACCAAAACCCAAACCCATGGAACCCAAAGACATCATATTTAAAATCTGAAAATTGATGGAATTAAAAAAAAATATACGTGTTCAGACACATAACTTCATATCAAAAAATAACAAACGAAAAAACTTGGATCCAAACATACAAAAAAAATTTGAATTCAAAGTGTATGAATAATGTTTATCAAATAATACCAATGAAGAGTTAATACCTGATGTTTATCTGCTGATAAAAGAGAACGTAGACTTCAAACGACTATATGATATGAGAAGAGAACGTTGAGTTGAATCCACTATTATAATTATACCTCTTTCAATCGATTGTATGATGTGCAAGATGAAGCCGACGTCAAGCAACTGTTGTAGTTATACTTCTGGGTGAAGACGTCGTTTCCGAGCAGCCTTCTTCCGACGTGATTGATCCGACGACGGTAATGTCGGGTGAAGGTGACGGGAGGAGCAGGGACAGGTCAGGACGAAAGCATTCGCGAATTTGGCGAGGGGGGGGAAGAGGCGTAGGGGGCCGGGGCAGGCAACGTTCGCGGATTTGGCGAGCAGGGGGAAGAGGGTTATCCTCCAATCTTATTGACATTAAAAATGGTAAATTAGTTAATTAACTCACCCAAATTAATTAATAAAATAATTAGAAGGAGAGAGAGAGAGTTAGATAGGAGAGAGAAAGAGAGTTTGCGAGAGAGAGCGCGCGGGGAGAGAGAAGAGAGAGAGAAAAGAGTGCGGGAGGGAGAGGGTGAGAGAGAGAGAGAGAGAGAGAGAGCATGAGAGAGAGAGTGCTGGCGGGAGAGAGCGCGTGGGGGGGGAGAGAGAGAAACAGGGGGCCTCTGCGCCGCCCTCTCTGGCGGCGCAGCCGCATGTGCGGTGGCGCAGCGGCCGTCCGCCCCCCGCGAGCGCGCGAAGCCGCGCGTACGCGGCTAAAAATCGGGGGAGAAGGGGTGAAGAGAGAGAGAGAGACTGAGGGGGAGCGCGGGAGAGGGAAAAGAGAGAGAGAGAGCGGGCGGGAGAGCGCGGCGACGGCGGGGGCGCGGCGACGGCCGCAATGCGATGGCGGAAGCCGCGACGCTGCGGCGACCACGGCGGGAGGGGGAGCCGGAGAGAGGAGTGCGGCGGGGCGTGGCAGCCCGCGGTGACGGCGACGAGGCCGGCGGCCCGTGGCGACGGCAGCGGCGACCACGCCGGAGGGAAAGACGAAGAAGAAGGAGAAGAGGAGGAGGGGGGAGTGCGGGAGAAAGGACGCGACGCCGGTGACGCCGGCGAGGCGCGACGATGGCGACGGCCGCGACGCTAACGGCGGAAGACGGCAAAGGCTGAAGAAGAAGAAGAAGAAGAAGAAGAAGAAGAAGAAGAGGAGGAGGAGGAGGAGCGGAGGCGGAGGTGACAACGCGGCGGCGACCGCACTGGAGGGAGGGCACGGAAAGGAGAGAACGACGGGGGTGCGGCGGCGGGGCAGTGTCGGCAGGCCCGAAGAGGGAGAAGAAGAAGAGGAGGAGGCTGGAGGCCGGTAGCGAGGCGGCGTGGGATGAAGGCGGTGCGGGAGAAGTTTCGGGAGGAGGCGGAGGAAGGCTGTCGCGACGGAGGCGGTGAGAGAGAGAAGATCCGAGAGTGTTTTTTTTTTCAATTTTTTTTTAAATATCGGATATTACAACAATCCTTTTGTCCGGGAAGAGGCGGGGCAGCGTTCCCGGAGAGAAAAGGCGTAGGAGGACGAGGAACCATCGAGACACTTAAAATGTATCAAGACAAGATGTATGACCCGATGCTTGTCGATGAAAAGGGCACTCCCATTTCTAATAGATAGATAGATATGGTTTATGTCGATTCAAACTATTTTGAAGTATTAAGTACGTGTACTTAGGTATATGTAACTATTTGTACGTTGATAATCTTTAATATCCTCCAATAATTATTTATTCGGTATAAATTATACTTTATTAATTAATACACTTATTAAGTTAAAGCATAAGTAGTATTTATATTCATAAACATAAATTTCAAGCTATTTTATAAATATACTTATAATCTTTGTAATTCATTTACATGATAAGTTATCACTTATTTATTGTATTAAATAATTAAGTTGCACTATTATGTACTTATTATAAAACTAGGACATTATTTTAATTACCTATTCAACTAAGTGTCAACTAAGTACCTATCAATAAAGATATTTGAAAGTAATTAATTTATTTAGGTAATAATTCTGCACTTCGTTATAAGCACATAACTAGCTAAATGTATTGTTAGGTACATTTGAAGTGTAATATATTTAGTTAATATAATATACATTTGTCAAGTATAAGTCAAATTCTTGTTAGTATCTGTTAAGTGTGTATAATAATTATATATATATATATTCCTACGTGGCATGCTAATCATATTAATCATATATATGTATATAATAAACATACCTGCGAGAAAAAAGTTTCCTGAGATCCACCATCATTCATCCTGGATGAAGTAACATTTCCATACATGTATTAAATTCATTAAACTAATGTTGAGTAATGGTCGGGTTGGCCGACCCAACTCTACCCGATTTAATACATGTATTTACATTCATGTTTATAAAACTTTATGTTACGAGTGTTCTAATCATATATATATATATAAATATACTTTTATGAAGTGTCTGTTTGCATGAAAAATTAAATTTTTGTTGCAAAAATATATCTGGAAAAACAGTTTTAAAATTTGACAATCATTATAGACCTTTTT
This sequence comes from Cryptocoryne crispatula var. balansae, assembly GCA_036172225.1. Lineage (NCBI taxonomy): Eukaryota > Viridiplantae > Streptophyta > Magnoliopsida > Alismatales > Araceae > Cryptocoryne > Cryptocoryne crispatula. The sequence goes on from CM069921.1 coordinate 15,971,980, forward strand.
TTGTAGAATATTCCTTCTTGAACAGAAAAAGGTGAGTTACTCTTTCCATTTTTTCTTGTGGTACGTATCAAAATCCAGATTTCGATATAAAACTTTATGGGATTTTGAGATAAAGTAAATACTCTTCTATGTTGATATAAAGTTGAACATAAAAAGTAAATAAGAAAGGTTAGTTACTCTTCTTGTACAAAGGGACTTAGGTGCGTTTGATTAGGCTTAATCTGAAAATCTAAACTCTTAATTTTACATCTAACATCTTAATGAGTGGTAAAAAAATACTTAATTTGTTTTAGATATAAGTGCTTTAGGTTGTTTGATAAAAAATCCGAATCAATCACTTAATCATGCTTTAATTTGTTTAGTTTGAAATTTAATTAGATAAAAATTTTAACTCGATTCATTTATTATGTTTAATAAATAAACTTGAACAAAAAAAATAAAATTTGACTTACTTAACAAGTCGAGTTTGAACAGACTCCTACTCGGCTCGATAAACTCGTGAGTAACTCGACTAAATAGTCTGTTGAATATTTATTTTTAAAACTTAAATTATAAGTATTAATAATTATATATTATCATTTAAACATATTAAATAATTTAAAATTTGAGTTTAAACATGGATCGAGATTTATAAATGAGCTGAATCTTGGCTTTTCCTTGATTTTGGGTTTTATAAACGAATTTGTATATAACTTAAGCTTGAACGTGAAATGAACTTTAGTTTATCTATTATTCGAGTAACACCAAGTAGATAATTATTTATTTTTCGTTATGTATGATCTTCGTATAGGAGAGCATAATGTAATACCAAGTTTTTTTCGTAACGTTTGACGCGCCAGTTAGAAATAATAATTAAACAGATATTTCTAATACATTAGATATTAGATATCTTCGAATAATTAAAATTTTATTAAATTATATTTTTTTTCAAAAAAATATGACTCAACATAGATACGGACGACAACATAATGAGTTAATCAAATGTCCTCGTAAAATTTGTTGTAACACTTTCATTTTAAAAAGAGATTTTGTGAACAACTATTTAATATGTGATGACATATGTTTAAATTATCGAATTTGGATATGTTGTGGTAAAACTAGACTTAATTTTTGTTAACGAGAATGATATATAATTAAATGAACTACAAGATAAAAATGTACAAGATGAATTGATGAAAATACTCCAAAATTTACAAAACAATCAATTTTTGGCTTGATATAACAAGGAAGAACCAAACGAAGAAAATATTTGAAATTACGAAAAGACAAAGAAACAACTTTATATAAAGGTTGCAATGATATATCTAAATTATATTTTATTTTATAGTTGATTCAACTAAAGTCGATAAATGGCATCACTAGAAAATATATAGATGCAATAGTATCTTTATTTAAAGAAGTGTCACCTAAAGATGCATATAAAAATGAGTCTATTCTCTTTTGTAAAGAGAATGAAGATAAAACTATTTATCCAAAATGTGACACTTCAAGAAATAAAAATGATCTTAAAAATAAGAGAAAAATAGTGACACAAAATATTTTTCATTATTTTCACTAATAGGTCGATCCATTATGGATTGGTTGGTCCCGATTCCATCCGGATCAAGATGCAATTGGTGTGAAATGAGTCTATATGGTAAAGTATAATGCTAATGGAATTGTTCAAAAATATAAGACTTGTTGTAAAGGGGTATGCCGAACAATAAGGTGTGGAGCTTTTTGAAACATTTGCACCCGTAACTTGGCTTGAAACAATCAAACTTGCTTTAGCACTAGTAGCACACATATAATGACAAGTTTTCCAATTTGACATAAAATATGCATGTTTAAATGGATGTTTAGAAGAGGATATGTATAATAACCAACCACAATGTTTTGTTGTGGATGGTAAGGAGGAGAAAGTGTGTAAGTTAAGAACACTCTCTATGGGCTTAAGCAAGCACCAAGAGCATGGTATGGAAGATTGGATTTTCATATTTGCAAGGATGACTTCTAAAGAAGTGAATGAGAACCCAGCTTGTATGTAAAGGTAAAAGGTTTTGATATCAATTTTGTTTGTGTTTATATGGATGACATATTATACACTCGATCATCCGAATATCTTATTGCAACTTATAAGAGAAGTATGATGCATGAATTTGAGATGAATGATTTGGGCATGTTGCATTATTTCCTTGGTCTGCAAGTTATCAAGTTGATGATGGTATTTTTATTGCCACAAGCAATTATGGAATATGGTATAACCCGGTATCTACTTTTTAGTTACTTGGTTTTACTAACTGTGATTAGACAGGTTCAACAAATGACAGGAAGAGCACTTCTAGATTTGTTTTTTGTTGTGGTTCTGGAGCTATGCCATGCATGGATGTCAACAAAAGTGTAGTTGTCATGAGACATTGCTACACAAGTGAACAAGCGATTGATGGACTTACTAAAACTTTTTATCATTTCAAATTTATAAACTTTAGATTTTCATTATTTGTTTGTAAATTTGCATCAAGGGGGATGATAAATTGTGATGCACATACACCCACTTTCATGTTCGATTATAGTTCATTGTTTTTTGGGATGACACCACACCACCACATTTTTGCCATTATCTAGAGTTTTGTTCAAATTTTCTTTTAACCTCTAGTTATGTAAAAAACCATAATATGTTGTTACTATCCTTTTATTGCACATATGAATGAACTAGACAATGTGTTCTCTCGTTATTTTCTGGCCAACTATGTTCCTTCTTATTGCTTGTTGTCTTCTCTCTCTGTTGATTCCTGTTTATTTCCAACAACAAGGTTATGCCTGGCAGCTTTCGTGGAGGTGGCCTTTGTTGGTTTCATCTACCTTATCACTCAATATCTAGAGTGGATGGTATACCATCATAGAGAAGTGGCATGCCAAACAGAAATGTGAGTACAGTAGAAAATCAGTTGGCCTTATATTCTCATTTCCGTGGCAAACACTATTTTTACTCATACCATTTGTGGTAGTTTAATTTTTTAACCTTGGTAGACTTCCTATTTTTGCTTGCTGCTGTTTGATAATGTAACATTGAGCATATCGTTGCTCTCTTTTGCTGCAAATTCATAATGTCACAGTGCAATGTTTGCTTTTGCTTATACTATTTGTGATATTTTTTAAATCTTAACTTTGGTAGACTCTTCCTACTTTTGCTTCCTGCTATTTGATTATTTAACATTGCGCATATGTTTGCCTCCTTTTGCTGCAAATCCAAAATTTCCATATGGCTGTCATGGGTTTCATCATGTTTTCCCCATTGTCATTATATGTAAGTACATTTCTAAGTTCAATCCACATAACATGCTACTTCCAATCAAGTTCCCAAGTCTAATTGAGGAGTGGAATTAACTATTGTCGCATTTACATGTCTTGTAACCATATTTCTTGTAACACCGAGTGAAAAAAAAGGAGAAGAAAACAAAAAAAAAGATTTGAAAACTCTTCCCTTTTGCCACGTACCCCCCCTCATTCGTCGCCTCCGCCTACCGCCCTTCCCCCCCTTTGGAACCTTCTCCTCCGCTGCCTCCATCTGCCGTTTTTCTTCCGCCAGTCACCACCTTGCCACCGTCTCACCGCGTGGAGCCCTTTCGAATTCACCTCCTCCTTCTCGTGGTCGTCTTCCCGAGCCAGTGCCTCCTTCGTCTACGCCACCGTCGCCATCGCCTCCCTCTCTCTTTTTCTTGGTCGGCCTCACTGTTGCCGTTGCCACCCATCGCAAGGTTGCCGCCACTAGCTCCTTTCTCCTCCCTCTTCTTCTTCTTCTTATTCTTTCCTTGGCCACCATCGCTGTCGCGGTCCCCATCACGAGCCGTCTCCGCATCCGCCTCGCCGCTCTCTCCCTCTCTGTTTCTTCCCCTCTCAGGGTGAGGTCACCGCCGCGACCATCCCTTTTCCCTCCTTCTTCTTCTTCTTCCACTTCGCCGTCGCCATGGGCCACTGTTGACGTCGCTGTGGGCCACCATCACCGCGGGTTGCCGTCGCCGTCGCCCCCTCCCTCTTTCTGCCGCTCCCTTTTCCCTCTCGGTGCGCCACCGGGCGCTTTGTGCCGCCCTCCTGCCTCTCTTTCTCCCCCCTCTCCCCCGGCCGTGCTCTCTCTCTCTCTCTCTCTCTCTCTCTCTCTCTCTCTCTCCCTATCGCTCTCTCACTCTCTCACTCTCTTCTCTCTCTCCGCGCTCTCTCTTGCTCTCTCTCTCCCCCCTACGAATCTCTCTCTTAATTATTTGGTTACCTAATAAATTTCATTAATCTAATTAATCTTTTATCCTTTTAATGCCAACAGGGCTATAGGATAACCCGATTTTGCCATTGTCCTCATCACCTCACGTCTAAATTGGTTGGGACTTCTCGAACTTTGCAAATTATCGACCTTATCAAGGTAGGTATCCCAACTTATCCTTAGCATACCGATATGTTAATTAACATGTTAAAATATGTTTATTAGATAAATAGTTAGAAATTAGTGATTAATGGTAGTTTAATTTTTTAATTACCTGTATGATATTATTTAATTGTCAATCATGCCATTCATGTGAAGTTACATTCATTTTCATGAACTAGATTAGTTAGTCATAAATGTGATTAATCATAGTCTAGTAATCATATAAATTAGTTAAATATTGTGAAGGTTAATTGCATCGTTTGTATTAAGTTTTGAAAATTGAGTTGTGACATGTTAAGATTTTAATTATATCCTATTCATGTTATGTATGATCTTAAATTTTAATAATTGACAAATTGAATTGGAATTTAAATTGACCTGGTAATTTCTTAACATAATTAGTTGCATAAAGTGGTACAGTGCATTATTTGATGAAGTGATATTGATTTGTGATCAATTGAAGTTAACATGCCTAATTATGTTGCATAATTTTGTGAATTGGTATTAAATCACAATTAATTGGTGTTAACATGTCTGATTATGGTGTATATTGTTCCCGATTGGGTCTATTATATGAAATTGTGAATTAAGGCAAATTGTTACGCATGACTTGATACACTTGCATATTGTTCCTGATTGGGTCTATTGCATGAATTCTTGCATTAATTGAATGGTCTACATGATTTGGTATTGTGTAAATCTGGTTTGGTAAATTTGCATATTGGATTCAGTAATTGTGTATATTGGCATATTGGATTGAATTGGTATTGTCTGAGTAATTATATGCCTTGCTTGTGAAATGTTATGCATGTGATGTAATATTTGCTCCTCCAACCTATGATAGAATCATCCGTGGGCAGCGGTGGAAATAGATTGATCCGGTGCATCTTTCGATCCCGGATACCGCGGTTTATCCTAAGTACACTTTTGCCTAGACGTACTTTGGGATTTAACTTACTATGTGGTACTTCTTATATATATATTTAGAGCTGGAGTGAGGATCGCCAAGTATATCATATGATTTACTCAGACATATGGAATTGAAATGGTATTAAATCATGCACAGTAGACTCATGTAAGTCTAGGTGGTATGGAAATACATAATAGTTCAGTTGGTTAAGTGGTAATTAGTTTGGTTCATGTAGAGTTAGGCTCAATTGGTTAATCGATTTTGGAAAATGATTCAATTAAATAATAGAATCGTGATAATTAGTATAGCAATTATGTTATAATGTGATTTGTGAGTTTTAAAGTATATTAATATTATTTAGGTTGATTAATATAATAGGAAAGTTGGGTATAAGTCCTATTGAGTCACGTTTAGCTCACCCCTTCCTTTAAATGTTGTTTTCAGTTGATTTTGAGCACCCATCACCCGAGGAAGAGTTTGTGAAAGATCCTGCTCCTACCTAGGGATCCAAGGAGGTGTGACCTTCTTAATCCAAGTTAGTAATAGTCTTTTGTACCCAACATAGTTGAATCAGGATAAGCTGTATGAAAGCTGATTTTTGGTGGCTGTGTTAGCCATTTTTGTGGATATGTCTGTGCCGGTTTTTGTGTTATGTAATCGGATATGTGATCTGATTCTCTGGATACTAGTTGTAGAATTTGTGATTATATGAATGCCAGGTTGTTTTCCTACCACGGGTTTATTAATTTAAACCCAACTGTCGCGTTTCCAGATTATCGTGTTTTTCGCCGCGCATACTTATGTTAAGTCCGGAGCGTGACATTTCTTTCCTTCTAACTAAAATTCTGTATTATTAATCCATGCTTTGTCATGCCTTATAAGCACAATTTCGTCCGACTGTTGCGTTTGGAGCTTTTGTTTCTCATGACACTTAGGAGAAAGGGATGCACCTTCTTGTCCTGCGGTGTGATCGTTCTCCAATGGGTGTTTGTCACATTCTCTACGAGAGCTGAGGGTATATATCGAGCAATTATGTTAATCATAACAAATAATTTATAAAAACATCAATTTAAAAATGAAGAAGATAATAACAAAGCTAATTTGACAATTTCAATAACTCCTATCTAAATTGTAGTGAAAAGTAACTCAATATTTTAAAAACCAAGAAAACCTCAAAGTTAAATATCAACAGAGATTTATCGGCTTCCTCAATTGGCTGTGAAATGTAGCCTTCAAACAACCTTATTGGGCGCCAATAGAGGTGCCAGCTCTTCCCTACTACTGTGGGGGTGGACCAGAGCAGCCGCAGGAAATGAATACCATACTAATATTTTGCTGCAAAACCATTTTCCTTTATCTAGAATTGGGACAAGTACATGAAAGCTTATACTTGGTGCGGTCATCAACTTGATCAATAGAAAGATACAGTTCAAGATGGATCACTTTATTCTACTTGTTAGTCACAGATAGAAAGAAGGAAGCCCCAAGCGTTAAAATTTTTAGTCTTCTTTATCTCTCTTTTCTCAGTAGATCAGTTCCACCCGAACGTTTTTTTTTCTTTATAGTTTTGGGGAGTAATTTGATAATCTGAGAATATGTGACATAACTTAATGGCAAAATATTTCATTAAGAAATTACATGTCTAAAAGGGTATTCGGTTGTTCTTTTAATATTGACATATCCTTATTTTTGAAATCAAGATCATCAAAAAAATTATACAGACGTGCTAATTTGACAGCACGCGAGGCCCAGAGACAAGTCCTCTACTGCAGATGTCAGCCACTCAAAGTTATCCGCCGGAGGTGGCGGGGCCGCAGCTTCAGCGAGGATGATCTCCGTCGACGGCTGGGGAGATACCCGCCGGGGCGAGGTCAATCGGGCCCGCGGCGAGCCGAGACGTCCTCGCGGAGGTTGCTTCGGAGAAGCAGGGGTGGCACGGGTGTGCACTTGCAAACGAGCCCAGTCGAGTCGTCTGAAATGTTCATTTTACTCGAGTTCAAATTCAAGTTTGAACTCGAGTTTTAGTGAGTAGGTTGAATTCTTGTTGAAGTTTAGTTTATTTATTTATCGAGTCGAGTCGAATTTGAACTCGAATAGTAGTTAAATTAAAATTTAATTCAAACTTAAGTTATATACAAATTAACTCATTTATAATATTTAAAATCAACGAAAAGTGATTAGTGAAGTTCTAGATTTAGCTTATTTATAAAATTCAATCTAAGTTTAAACTTAAATTTTAAATTATTTAATATATTTAAGTTACAAAATATAATTATTAATACTCATGTTTTAATTTTTAAAAATAAATATATAATATAATATTCAATCAAACTACCCTGAGTTTATCGAGTTGAGTAAGAATATGTTCAGGTTCAATTAATTTACGAGTTAAAATTTATTTTTTATTCAAACTTGTTCATTTAACGTAACAGACGAGTCGGGTCAAATTTTTATAAGTCAAGATTCAAATTACTTGTGGAGTACTGTACTCGTTCGTTTGCACCTCCGGGTGCACACGCGATGGATGTAGACGGCACCGGAGTGAAGTCCAGCAACGACGGCGATGGACTCTCACGGTGGCTATGTCCATGAAGACAGTACAGAGAGAGAGAGAGAGAGAGGGAGAGAGAGAGAGAGAGATGGACGCGAGGGTGGTGCCTTGCAACGTTCTCGCGAGTCGAACAGGAGCTGAATGCAAACCCAGATAAGAAGAACAATGGTCGCCGGAGAAGAAACAGGGACGAGACAGACGAGAGGAACGAGATCTGGAAAATGACTGAGAGTTCTCCCATGCTTCATGACATTTTTCGTATATATAGTGCACGGTTACATCATTTACGTGAAATAATAGAAAACACGTGTGTACACCTACAACTGTAATATCATCCATTATCGTACTTCCAAATCCCTCTCTACAACATCGCGGAGGCAGGAGGGCGACAGGGGGGGAGGTGAATAAAATCATTTAATCTACTATATATACTTTTCTTGTAGGTAATTAACGTATTACATATAGAAAGGTACTTGTTGAACATGATGACGTGGGTTCTCATACAACTATTTCTACCTACAAAAGTTTACATATAGGTACATTTTGAAGTATATCTGTTTTAACGTTCATATATATAAATATCACCTCAACGATCACATATTATTATACTCATACAACACATAAGAAAAATAAAAGTGCTTTATATTCACAAAACATACATATTCATAATTCATCAAGTGTTTCTAGTATTTGAATTCGTCCATGCAGTCCAAAACATACACGCTCATACAAAGTGTGTAGTGTTCCAATCATCAAGACAATAACAAGTGTATGACTTTTCCATTCATCTAAATATTAAAGAGTGTTTATTATTTCACTACAAAAAATAAGGTAACTGGCGACGGCCGGAAGCCGTCGCAAATAATCAAAAAGCTGTCGCCAATAATTATTGTTATTGGCGACGGCTGGATATCCGTCGCCAAGTGGTCGCAAATAAACCCGTCGGCAATAATATTGGCGACGGATTAGGTAAGTCGTCGCCAATAAACGCATAAAAGACAGCTTATAGCCGTCGCTTATAATAATACTGGCGACGGCTTTGTTAAGCCGTCGTGAATAAGTATACTAGCGACGGCTTAACTAAGCCGTCGCCAATAGGTTTAGTTTACGTCCCGCGGAGTGCATTTTTCTGGTTTGGCTTACTGTCGTCGCTAATAAGTGTACTAGCGACGGCTTACTGTCGCCGTCGCCAATAGGTTCAATCTACGTGCCGCGGGTGCAAAACTCGGGTTTAGCGACGGCTTTACAACCGTCGCTAATAAGTACACTAGCGACGGCTTAATTGCGCCGTCGCCAATGGGTTCATTCTAAGTCCCGCGGGTGCAATTCCCTGGTTTCGCGACGGCTGTAAGCTGTCGCTAAAATTCTAAAAATCGTCGCTACTTAGTTTATTGGCGACGGCTCCATGGAGCCGTCGCCAATAGTTCTGCAATGTAAAAAAAAAACAGTTTTTTTGGCTCGCCGGATCCATGCAGGTTGACATCCATACATGAATATACATTATGGGGATGATTCCATCAACCCATTCATACATTTACATAACACACAAGTTCATCTCATATTCTTTTTACCCAAAATTCAATTCATTCAACACATATATCCGAAACAACATATTCAAACACAAACACATATCCTAAACAAGAATCAACCACATATACTAAACAATACATTGAAACCGATTCATTCACTTAGAGTTTTACAACACATTGTCAGAAGACAGACAAATCACATATAATGTACAATAAGTTTTGGACATAAAGAATACAACATGAATTGTAGAAGAGAAAATATATGACAATCAATCGTCTTCAAACGATCCTTCCTCCTCATCATCCTCATACTCTTCATTGTCCTTGTCTCCATCGTCGTCCTGATGAGCAAGTGTTGGAGGTTGCCTCGATGTGGATGGTTTGTCAGCCGAGAGTCGTTGACTAATATTTTCATACATTTGTGTCAGGCGTAGGACAGTTTCTTGAAACGATCTTTGTTGATCGTCCAACTGTTGCTTCAAAGAGGAAATCTTCGATCGACATTCAACGTTGACCTGAGCTTGCCTCTCCACCTGCTGTCTAAGCTCCCGGACCTCTTGGGACGTGGAGGAAGAAGAACCTCCACTTGACCCACCATACCAAGTGCTGCGAGTTTCACCTCGCCCACCACATCGGATCCGTCCCAGTCTATCTCTACCGAAGAAGGATATAAAAGCATCCTCAGGAGTGAGTGACTGTGTTACCCTAGCATCAGAGGAATCGGATGCTGGGGGATTCATCAATTGTTGCATATTTTCCTACAATATAATTTTGTATTAAAAGAAATAGGGATTAAATGAAAAAATGGAGAGAAATCGGATTGGATGTTTTTGTATACCATCATCTGATGACTCTGCTCATTGTCCCAAATAACTGCTCCATCTAAATCTTGGTTTGTCTGAGTCATTTGGAAAACCTCGGGACGAGTAGGGCGACGTCCTTCTTTTTGTACCTGTTTAAACATAATATGAACAAAATAAGTCTATGAAAACTGAAAAATTCAAACAAAATATAAATTTTTATACTTACAAAATCTCACTCTAACTCGTGTATGTTTGTTCTTCCTCTTCTATACGGCATTGTTAACTTATTTCTATTTCCTTGATTTCGTTCACTCAACGCCTATACAGTTATACATAAAGACTTCAATAAACTGTTTCAATAACTTTGAAATGATATATATATATATCGACGAAATAAAAATTTATTTTACCCTTGCTTCATCTCGAACCCATAAATTGCACATATGTAGCCATTGTTCCTCAGTGCATTGTGGAGGAACATTGGCGTCGGCCTCCTCGAACGGTCGTCCTGCAAAATACTGAATACAAATATTGTCGGCAAAGAATAGAATTTTTTACATTACTTGCAAAGAATAGAATAATTAAAAATTTACCTTTCTTTTTAAGGTGCTCCTCTGCTTTCTTTGCATTTCGCCCATATGAAATCTGAGCATCTATAGATGCATTCCGTTCGAATGTAAAGTGTTGCTACATGCAAAAAGAATGATGAGAATCAATATTATTAAAAAATAAATGAGTAAAATAAATATATTTACCTCAAGATCACGAAAGATGGCATCTTTCTTCTCCTGTGGGATGGTCATGTAATTTTGTTCCCATAAATTACAATGCACTCTATTACATACCCCCAGATAGGAGGTAAACTCTTGACCATGTGACCCCACACGTGAGCCACCTACTAATTCGACGTTAAATGACTCATCAGGTCCCAGACTCCGCACGGTCATTGCTTTTCTTTGGACCTCTCCCACGACAAGCTGATGTACCTATTTACATATAAATTAGCAAATTAGTTCAAATACAAGGTATTATCTAAGCAATTGACATAATTGAAAATATTGAAACATATACCTGAGGCGTGTGAAGAAGGACTACCTCCATCTGTAGGTGGCGGCTGAGGTGCAACAAGCTCACGGGGTGCCTCTAGCGATGGCTGAGCTGCAACACTCCTAGAGCTGGAAGGAGTAGACTGAGATCGATCTCTGGATGCATGAGATCGATCAGACAGATTGGGTGGTCAACAACTTTGCGATGGTGTACCCCCCTGAGATGTCCTACGGCTCTTGCTGAAACCCTTCATCTGTAATAGTATAAAGAGATTGGTGTTTGAATTTGTTTTACAAATTGGATGCCGATTTGCCCTGTCCAAACCCGATATCGGTTCGGACGGGGCAAACCAGCTTCCGATTGGGTGTTTGGATTTATTTGACCAATTGGAGGCCGATTTGCCCCGTCCAAACCCGGGATCAGTTCGGACGGGCCAAATCGGCCTCCGAATTGGTGTGCAGATTTTTAACCCAATAAGAGGCCGATTTGCCCCGTCCAAACCCGGGATCGGTTTGGACGGGGCAAACCGGCTTCCGATAGGGTGTTTGGATTTTTTCCCCCAACCGGAAGCCGATTTTCCCCATCCAAGCCCGTCACCGGGTTGGATGGGCCAAATCGGCCTCGAATTGGGTGTTTGGATTTTTTCCCCCAACCGGAAGCCGATTTGCCCCATCCAAGCCCGTCACCGGGTTGGATGGGCCAAATCGGCATTGAATTGGGTGTTTGGATTTTTTTCTCCAACCGGAAGCCGATTTGCCCCATCCAAGCCCGTCACCGGGTTGGATGGGCCAAATCGGCCTCGAATTAAGTGTTCGGATTTTTCCCCCAACCGGAAGCCGATTTGCCCCATCCAAGCCCGTCACCGGGTTCGATGGGCCAAATCGGCCTCGAATTAAGTGTTTGGATTTTTTCCCCCAACCGGAAGCCGATTTGCCCCATCCAAGCCCGTCACCGGGTTGGATGGGCCAAATCGGCCTTGAATTGGGTGTTTGGAGTTGTCAAATTTCTACTTCTAATGGATGTGTTGTTTGGAGTTGTACCTCTTCATCAGTTACACCAAATGTTATAGGTACGTCCACAAGTTCTTCTTGATATGGTTCTAATTCATCATCACTCTCATTTTCGGTAATCTTATAGTAGTTACGAGGTAAAGATCTTACAGGCAAAACCCAACTCTTATTGGAGTTGTCATCCACGTAAAATACTTGTTCCACTTAACTTGCAAGTGCAAACGGTTCATCAGTTCCTAATCTTCGTTGTGTGTTTAATGATATAAAACCATAATCGTTAAGTTTAAAACCTCGATCCTTGTTATACACATCCCACCATTCACATTCAAAAACTATTAAACGACTATTCTTTTCGAACGATATCTCAAGTATATCTAAAATCCGTCCATAATAACCATCACAACCAGATTGGAGTTGATCCTTGATAAGAACACCACATAGTTGAGTTGATTTATTTTAATCTGCATCGAATGTTCGAAACCTAAATCCGTTGCATATGTATCCAGATAGTGATGATACAAATCTAGATGGACTTAGCGATAAAATATCTAACTCCTTCGTGTATCTAGAAGAACCTATATTCTTTAACTCCAAAATGTGTGATCTAAACCACACCAAGAAGTTTGCTTCTATAGTTGATCCCATGGTTCGCCGGGTCGCAACCCGGGTCGCGACCCGGACCCGACCGGGTCGGTTTTGGGGCCGACTGACCCGGTCGCGACCCCAAGACCCCGACCCCATTTTGAATTTTTTATTATTATTTTTTGCGACCCGGGCCGACCCCGTCCCGACCCGGGTCACGACCCCGGCCAACCCGGGTCGGTTTGGCCCCAAACCGACCCGGTCCCGACTCCCAACCCCACCTTCCTTGGTTGATCCATTATTAAGAGCATTTGTATGATCTTGACGAAAACAATCGATATCATCATTCTGATTCAACACATATGTATGGATTAACTCTTGCTCTCTTTCCGTCAAAATTTTAGGCACTCGCCTACATTTCAATGGTCGACCAACTGGTTTGAATATAGAAGCGTCGTCATGATCATCCTCATATGGAACACCATCATAGTTTCGATCTCTACTATATTCACTTGTATCTTTCATATATGTTGAAATAAACTGTGTACACTCCTCAACTAAATAACCTTGGGCAATCGAACCTTCGACTCTCGCCTTGTTACCGACATAATCTTTTAGCTTCTTTAAATATTTTTCAATCGGATACATCCACCGATATTGAACTGGTCCAGACATTTTGGCCTCATAAGCCAAATGCACAACCAAGTGGACCATAACATCAAAAAATGATGGTGGAAAAACTTGCTCCAACTTGCACAATGTTACTGCAATCTTAGACTCCCAATGTCTTAAAATGTTACTATCCAACACTTTTGCACAAATGATCTTAAAATACTGGCATAAATCTACAATGGGACTGAGTACATCCTTCGATACTATCCCTTGAAATGCAAGAGGAATGATCATTTGCATCATGACATGACAATCATGACTCTTTAACCCACTAATTGTTCGGCTACTTACATCTACGCATCTACTAAAATTTGAGGAATAGCCATCTGGTACTCGAATATTCTTAATAAAATCAAGTATTCTAAACTTTTGTTCGTTGCTAAGCTTGTAAACTGCATCAGGAAACCTCGATGAACCCTCATATGGATGTAACTCTGGACGAATGTTTAAATCTACTAAATCCTTCCTTGAGATAATGTTGTCCTTATCGGTTTCTGATATGTTAAAAATATCTAATATATTATCACACACATTCTTCTCAATGTGCATGACATCTAATTGGTGCCGAATGATCAGAGATGGCCAATATGAAAGCTTCTAAAAAATATACTCTTTTTCTTCCAATTTCTAGTTTTGGACAAATTCTTCCTTAAATTTTCTAAATCCTTCTTAAATGGTTTTCCGAATCTAATAACATCCATTTGTTTTTGTTGGCTCCATATCTCATATCCTGTAAGCAACTTTGGTGTTCCCTTCGGACACCGACGACCATCGAAAAGATGATTGTATTGATTCTTTCTCCACCGATGTGCTACTGGCAAAAAAAGACGATGACCCAAGTAACATTGTTTCCGACTATGAGCAAGTCGAAGAGAATGTGTTTCCTCATTGCAAATAGGACATGCCAATTTCCCTTTAGTACTCCATCCAGATAAATTTGCATATCCTGGAAAATCATTTATCGTGCTCAAAAGTATGGCTCTCATCATAAAAACTTCTTTTTTTGCTGCGTCATAGGTCTCCAATCCGATCTCCCACAAATCTTTTAACTCTTCTACTAATGGTTGCAGGAATACATCGATATCATTTCCGGGAGCTCTTGGACCGGGTATTAACATTGAGATCATTGTGTACGTGGCCTTCATACACATCCATGGTGGCAAGTTATATACCATTGTTATAACAGGCCACACACCATACCTTGAAGACATGTTACCAAATGGATTGAACCCATCTGAAGCCAATCCAAGCCGAACATTGCGTTTCTCTAACGCAAAATCCGGATAAAGTTCATCTACTCTTTTCCAAGCCGAAGAATCAGAAGGATGACGCATTTCACCAGCCAATTGGTATGACCGTGGTTGGCAATGCCATGTCATCCATTTAGCCGTATTGGATGATATGAATAGACGACACAACCTATCTCGTAATGAGAAATAATGTAAAACTTTCTGTGCTACTTTTTTATTTTTGTTTTGAGGATCATCTTTATATCTGGAAGTGTTACATTTTGGACAAACACTTTCATCTTTATTATCTCTCCAAAAAATAATACAATCATTTTTACATGCATGAATTTTCTCATAAGTAAGTCCTAATTCCTTAACTATTTTCTTAAGTTCATACCAATTATCGGGGACACATGCACTATTAGGTAGCACTTCCTTAAATAAAGATAAGATCGTATCCATACATCTTCTAATGAGACCATTCATCGACTTAAGTTGAATCAACTTTAAAATAAATTTTAGTTTAGATACATCTTTCACACCATCATATAAAGGTGTTTCTGAATCTTTTAATAATCTAAAATATTTTAAACTTTCTTCATTTGGTTCATCCTCATTTTGTCGGGTAGAAAATTCATTGTTTTGAATATCTTCGAGCATTTCCGTTAAATCATCATCTATGTTATCCTCTTGCCGTTCATTTAATCGTGTGTTATCCTCATTACAAGAGCTAAGTTCAAATTCACCATGACATATCCAAGTTTGATAATTTAACCATATGTCATCACATATTAGGTGTTCTTTCACAATATTTCTTTTTAAAATAAATGTATTGCAACATACTCTACAAGGGCATTGTATTAAATTTTTATGTTGTCCATGTCTATATTGTATCCTACAATCATCAAAAGCATAGTCTAAGAATTCTTCGACACCTCGTACATACATAGAATCTAATCTATTACGAATAAGCATCCAAGATTTGTCTAATGAACTCATTTCTTCTAATAAAAATATCTCAAAAAACTAAATGACAATGTAATAACTTGATTACTCTAACCGGACGTCCTCCAAAGGAAGCAAGTTTCAAGTGAATACAAGTCTTTTGAAGCTTCCTGACAACAAGGTAAAAAACAAATATATATACTGTCAGACATATAATCAATCGAAGAACATAATTTTATCTTTAAATAAACCCTATGCCATAGGAACAAACTTGGATTGGGCAATGAAACCCTTCGGATTGGAAACTTTTAGATTTTTTTCCAATCCAAACTCGGAACGGACTTCGATTGGCGAATCCGGCTTCGGAATGAGGATTTAGGGATTTTGGCCAAACTCGAAGCTGGATTGTCGAATCCAAACCCGGAACAAGCCTCGGAATGGCGAATCCGGCTCCGAATTGGGTAATTGGGGATTTTTGCCCAACCCGATGCTGGATTGCCCAATCCAAACTCGGAATGGACTTCGATTGGCGAATCCGGCTTTTGATTGGGGACTTGGGGATTTTAGCCCAACCCAATGCCGGATTGCCCAATTTAAACTCGGAACGAGCTTCCGATTGGTGAATCCGACTTCGAATTAAGACTTGGGGATTTTTGCCCAACCTAAAGTCGGATTGTCTAATCCAAACCCGGAACGAGCCTCGGAATGGCGAATCCGGCTTAGAATTAGGTAATTGGGAATTTTTGCCCAACCCGATGCTGGATTGCCCAATCCAAACTCGGAACGGACTTCGATTGGCGAATCCGGCTTCGGATTTAGGACTTGGGGATTTTAGCTCAACTTCATGTCGGATTATGCAATTCAAACACAGAACGAGCTTCGGATTGGCGAATAAGGCTTCGGATTGAGACTTGGGGATTTTTGCCCAACCCAATGCCGGATTGCCCAATCCAAACTCGGAACGGACTTCGATTGGCAAATTCGGCTTCGGATTGGGGAATTGGGGATTTTAACCCAACCCGATGCCGGATTACCAATTCAAACCCGAAACGAGCTTCGGAATGACGAATCCGGCTTCGGATTGAGACTTTGAAATTTTTGCCCAACCCGAAGCCGAATTGTCCAATCCAAACCCGGAATGAGCCTCGGAATGGCGAATCCGGCTTCGGATTGGGGAATTGGGGATTTTGGCCCAACCCGATGCCGGATTACCCAATTCAAATCCGGAATGAGCTTCATATTGGCGAATCCGGTTTCGGATTGAGATTTGGAGATTTTTGCCCCACCCCTATGCCGGATTGCCCAAACGGATACATGATTGTCCTATTTTATTTTTGTCATCTTAAAAAATATTGAACAAATACCACATTTGTTCTAAATTTAGAATCCAATAAAAAACACCTCAAATTACCACCTAAAAGTAAATTGGTTTGATTGTTTAAGGTTACGTAAATAATAACTAGCACATTTAACTAACAAATATCACATTAATTCTAATCAATTTATCTAAATAAATATTACATTTATCTAAAAAAATATGTTGTTACCTAAAAGGAGGGCGCTCGGCGGCACTAGCAGTGGCAGGTGGCACCGGCGGCGGCAGTGGGCGGAGGCACCTGCAGCGACGGCGGGCGGCGGGCGGCGCCGGAAGCAGCACGGCGGCACCGGCGGTGGAGACAGCTCTTATTGGGGCGGCACCGGCGGCGGATGTTGCAGCAGCAGCGGCGTCGGGCGGCGCCAGCAACGACACTGCGAGAGGTAAAATAAGTTGTTGTGGAAGGCATCAACTTTGAATTCCAACAATCACTTTTAGATCCAGCACATCCTATTTATAGAAAGACAGTATCAACACAAAACTTTGTGCAAATAATAAAGTTGATTATGTAGTAAAATGTCACGCCCCGGATTTAACACCATAATAAGCACGCATGGCGGAAAACACGATAATTCTGGAAACGCGACAGTTGGGTTTAGATTAATAAGCCCATAATCAGAAAACAACCTGATTTCCATTTAACCACAAACTTTACAATTGGTAACCGAAAACCGGTTCACAAATCCGAGTACATAGCACAACAGAAAAACCGGTATATTATATCCACAAAATTGGCTAACACAGCCATCCAAAAATCTGCTTCATACGAATTAACCTGATTCAACTATATCGGGTACAAAAGATTGTACTAGCCTGGATAAGAAAATTTACCCCTCGCCCAAACCCGGAGTAGAAACCAGATCTCCAACAAACACCTCTTCAGATGATGGGTGCTCAAAATCAGCTGTAAAACAACATATAAAGGAAGGGGTGAGTCAAACATAACTCAGTAGGACTTATACCCAACTATCCTATTATAATAATTAGATCCTAAATGGTAATTAATTACAGATATACGAAGATCAACATTTTGTCATTAATATATATACACTAATTATAGGGGTTCAAATTATCTAATTCAGAATCTTTTAAAACTCATTACCCATTAAGCCTTACTCTACATGCACCTGTCTAGCTTTTCTACCTTACCACACATCTAAACTACATGCCATGCCACCTAGACTTCTATATACCTATTGTTTTTCCATTTGTCTGAGTAGATCATAAACTCTACTTGGCAGAACTCACTCCGGCTCTAATATATATATAGAAGAGCCATATAGTAAGCTAAATCCCATAGTATGTCTAGGCAGGGGCGTACTTAGGATAAACCGCGGTATCTAGGATCGAAGGATGCACCGGATTGATCTAATCTCTGCTGCCCATGGGCCACTAACGTAGGCCGGAGGAGTAAATGTTCCATCACATGCACCATTGCATCAACAACATTTCACAAGTAAAGCTATATAATTACTCAGACAATGCACATTAAATTAAACAGATAAACAGAACCAGTGAAACAGAAACACATCAATTCATGCAGAGCAAGTTCCATAATTCACAATTCCATGCAACAGACCCAATTATAAATAATTCACATCACATTGAACATGCTAATCACAATTGATCTCTATTTAATATTAATTCAACAATTTATGCACATTATATGATCAAGAAGCTATTAATAGTAATTAACCATATTCCTTAATTATCATGCCATCAATTTTCCTTCCAATTTAACTATTAATTATTTAAAATCATTTCTAAACATGAATCGGATATATTTACAATCATACATGTCACAATTCATTTTTTTAATATATCAATACATGATGTTTCTTTTAATCAGACACAAGATATCTAATTTAATGATTACTAAACATTAATTAACAAAATTGACATTTATCTAATACAATTCATAAAAATAACTAGAACTATGCATGAATGTTATGAATGACATTCAAATAATCCCATGTTAGCAATTAAATAATTAAATTACTATTTATCACTAATTTCTAACTATTTATCTAATAAACATGTTATTAACACATTAATTATAATATTGAGTGCTAAGGATAAGTTGGGATGCCTACCTCGAAGAGAACGATATATCCCCGAGTCCAGGAAGCCCACACCGATTTAATCATGGGACGACCGAGACGAAGGTGAAACTAGACTATCCTCCAATCCTACGATAAAAAAAATGATAACTAGATCAATCAAACCACTTAATTTAAATAATTATATAACTAAGAGGAGAGGGGAGGGGGTTTAAACAGGAGAGAGAGAGAATGAGAGAAAGAGCGTGTTAGAGAGAGAGAGCGCGTGAGAGAGAGAGAGAGTGGCGGGAGAGAGAGCGCGTGGGGGGGGAGAGGAGAGAGAAGCAGGAGGGCGGTGCAGCGCATGCGCCAACGGCGCATCCCCCCCCCCCAGCGGGCACGCACGTGAAGCCACGCGTGCGCGGCATAAACTCGGGGACGGAGGGGGGAAGAGAGAGAAGGGAGAGAGGGAGTAGGGGTGGGCACAAAACGGTTCAAACCGAGAAACCAAATCGAATCAGCCTATTCTGTTCGGTTTGGTTCGGTTTGGACCCCCCTTCGGTTTGGTTCGGTTTGGAAAATCTCCAAACCGATTTAAACCAAACCAAACCGTTTAAACCGATTTAATCAAAAAAATATAAAAAAACTATTATAGTATTAATAAAAATGATATTTTTATAAATTTTATAATAAAATAATATTTATTTTCATTATTTTTAACATAAAAACTAGTATATATATGTAAAAAATAATTAATTTAAACATTTTTATTTATTTTCGGTTTAAACTGAACCAAGCCGAATTGATTCGGTTTGGTTCGGTTCGGTTTGAGAGGGTGATTCTGTTTGGTTCGGTTTGGGAAAAAAATGATCCAAACCGGACCAAACCGAACCATGCCCACCCCTAAGAGGGAGAGCGGGAGGGCGTGGCCGCGACGGGGAAAGAAGAAGGAGAAGAAGAAGAGGGAGAAGGGCATCGGCGACGGCAACGGCGACGGCGACGGAGGCATCGGCGTCGGCGACGGCGTCGACGATGGTGGAAGGAGAGAGAGAGAGAGAATGCTAGCGATGGCTGCACCCGCGGCGGCAGTGACGGCGGAAGAAGAAGAAGAAGAAGAAGAAGAAGAAGAGGAAGAAGAAGAGGAAGAAGAAGAGAAGGAGGGGAGACAGTCGCGGCGGCGACCTCGCTCCGGCGGGGGAAAACATAGAGAAAGAGAGCGGCGAGGCGGACACAGCGATGGCTTGGGAAGGGTCGGAACGGCAATGGCAGCGAAGGTAGAAGAGAGGGGAGAAAGGGGCTAGTGGCGGTGACCTTGAGGTGGAGAGGAGACGACGACGGCGGCGATTCGGGCGACGGTGGGAAGGTTCAAGACCGAATGGGGAGGAGATAAACGGAACGGGAAAGGCGGTTCGCGGCGATGGTAAGGGGGGGGGGGTTGTGGCAGCATGTGGGATTTTTCGATTTTTTTTAAATTTCCACTTTTCGTCATTTTTTTACAGTATTACATAAAAAATCTATAATTAGTAGGATCTAGCAACCACAACAACTAATATTAATATGTTAAAACCAAGGACAATAAAATGATCGTGTGGGAAATCTCAAGTTCTCAAACCAAAAATGAACAACAACAATAAAATAGGCTGATTGCAGTAGCCAAAAATATGCATATTAAATAAAAATTGAAGGCCGATCATGTATCTAAAATATTCAAATTTGAACTTCACCTAGTCACTTATTTATGCAACAATCATCACTATGATCATAGCAAGCCAAATAGCCTAGAAGAACCTACGAAGAATAGGAAAAAATAGGCAATATTCTCACTTTGTTTTTTCTTTTACATAAATTGCATTTTGCTTCGAGAGAGGATACCACGAAGTAGAAGCTACCACCTTTTCAACTGGTGTATTGTTGCCTCCCCTTTGCATCATTGACCCATTTATGGTCAAGCATTTATAAAAAAATAGACATGATAACCGATAAGTACTTGGTATTGGAAAGCGTGGGTTGCAGGTGATGTCATTGCCTTTTCGCCAATGTTTTATTAGACCTTTCAAGATCTTCCAAAATTCGTCATAGCCAAGATGAAAGGAACAACAAATGTCAATTCTCGGACCAGAACATACATATAGCTGATTAAGTTGGACGATATAATCGGTGAAATAACTCCTCAGAAGATATCAATTTGAGAACAAAATTTATTACATTAAATTAATAATAATAATAATAATAATAATAATAATAATAATAATTGTCACGCCCCGGATTTCCTAACCTGTGCAGCGGAATAAATCCGGGTACGAGACTGGGGAATTAACCCATAAACTACGTCGGTTTGGGAAAAATTGAAGACTAACAGGTCCCAGTTCATTAAAATAAATCATTCAATCCACAAATAAATCATACCTCGATTCCATATAAATAATTCATGAACCAATTCTCTAAACTTCTTCTCCACTAAACCTGATCCACTACGCTTCTGCTGCGCTACCTGTTTTCCTGAAAAATGTTAAACGATTTGGAATAAGTCACACGGACTCAGTAGGACTTATACCCAACTTTCCTATTATACTAATCAATCTAAATGATAGCAATAAATGATAAAATCAACAAAAATCAGATTATATCATAATCACTAAACTAATTATCAAGATTCAATTATTTAATTGTGTCCTTTCCAAAATCGATTAACCAAATGGGCCTAACTCTACATGAACCAAACTATCTATCACTTAACCAACTGATCTATTCTATATGCATGCCACCTGGACTTACATGAGCCTACTATGCATACTTTAATACCATTTCCATTCCATTTGTCCGAGTAGATCATATGCTATACTTGGCGATCGTCACTCCAGCTCTAAATATATATAAGAAGTACCATATAGTAAGCTAAATCCCAAAGTACGTCTAGGCAGGGACCTACTTAGGATAAGAAGAAGAAGAGTGGGAGAGCGGGAGAGGGGCGCGGCGGGACGGCGATGTGCCGTCGACTCACGGGCCGGGTGGAGGCAGCCGACGGGCGACGCCCTCACGCGCGGGCTCGCGCGGACGGCGGACAACGGCGACACAGCGGGAGGAGAGAGGGAGAACGGTGGCGACGGCTGCGCCCGCAATGGCGGTGACAGCGGGACGAGGAGGGAAAAGAAGAGGAAGAAGGGGGGGCGACAACGGCTTGCTGGCGCGACGTGGGAGACTCCGACGGGAGGAGATGGAGCGGGGTGCCGACGACAACGCGAGAGAGAGGGCCAGAAGAAATCGGTGGAGAGGGAGGCGGTGGGAAGCTTCGGGAGGCAGGGGAGGCGGTGAGAGAGAGAAGATTCCAGAGTGTTGTTTTTTTTTCAATTTTTTTTAAACACCGGATATTACAATAATAATAATAAAGTTACATTGAAACCCTGATCAACTCTAAAACTTGTCAACCTTTCATAGACTTCATGAATTTTAATCCACTACATTGGGCAAGGGAGGTGGTTGCAGATGGGGAAGGGGGGATTTATGGAGAGAGGGGCTAGGGTGACATTTTTGTATTGTTTTTTTCTTTGTATTCTCTGGATTTTACAATTAAAATTATGTAAGCTATAGTCTATTTTGTGTAAGATCATGTTCATGATCCCAAGATGAGGGCAATCCCGCAAAGACTCTTGTTGAGTAGCTGTTCGGCAACAAAAATCTTGCTTGTGAATGTCAACGTTGGAGAGAGGAATCTGGACACGATTACCTACGAGCACCACCACATTTTTCCGGCATCATCGAGTTAACGGCTCTGAATAGAAAAAAATGTTAGGCTTGGCATCTAAAAGATTCGGATGCTTGGCATCTAAAAGGTTAAGAGCATTTTAGAGATATAATTAAGAGGTTTATTCAAACCTTGGTTAGTGATTTTATGCAACTATAAAAAATGTCTCGATGGATGAATTAGAAATTAGAAGATGAATAAACCCAATCGAGATATGGCCGAAATATTGATGAAAAATATATAATCTCAGCAGGATAGACACTTTGGAATATACTTCGTCTTTTGAGATAGATCCTAATGAGTCAGATAGAAAAGTTAGATGATGAGGGTTTATCTTTTGCTTTCTCATGAGAACAATCAATGATAAAAGGAGTGACTAGCGGGCAACAATTACAGGAGAAAATAAATTATAATTTTCAAGTGCTAGCACTACCAGATTTGAAAATGTTTAATATATAGCTCTTTGGTCTGAACTAGCTTTTAATGATTAATTGGTAAAAAGATATCACTACATGACTTTTACCTACGCGAAAATTCATAGGCATAAGCCATTTTCTCGTCATTAAATTGATTTACCTATCGACCCTTCCTACATGGGTCCATAAGCCTAGTACAAGTGGGTAGAAGTTTTACCTATGGACAGATCCCATAAGCATAATACCAATCTATACCTAAAAACTAACATGTGTAGGTAAAACTTATCTACTTGCACTATCCTTATGATTGTTTCGTAGATAGATCTGTAGGTAAAGTTGTTTACCTATGCATCTACCTGAGTCTATACCAATGGACACTCCCGTAGGTAAATCATGATTTAGTAAAAAAAATATTTTCTAATAATTCATTAGTATTGCATTTACCTACGGGAGGAATATCTGTAGGTAAATATATACAATTATACAATCCACACTTGCTCAATATATTCACAACCTAAATATAGTTCACCCGTACTCAATACTTGCACAACCTAAATCCTCATACTTGTACAGGAAACTCTCCATACATACAAACACAACTTGTTTAAACATTCAGATTGACTCTCACACCATTCACAACCTATTTAATTTCACAAACATTGAGTCATACAACATTCTCAACCTACTTGTTTTCACAAACATACACCATTCAAAACTTGTTTAATGTCACAAACATACAACTTTCAAAATTTGTTTGTTTAGCACAAACATGCAACTTTCAAAACCTACTCTATTTCACAAACCTACAACATTTAAAACTTGTTTTATTTCCCAAACTTACATCACATTGACTACAAAAATTCAAGGATTTAACATAACATAAAATATCTGTTACTTTCTGCCATATTTCACATTCTAATGTAATCATCATTATGGAATGTAGCTTCATCATTGGAAGTGGATTTCATGTGAAAGATAAATCCATCCTCAAGTTGGTCATGTTGTTTGGAGTGGGCTTAATAAGGTCATGCTATTGCATTTTGGAAAAAAAATATTTTTTGTAGTTTGACTATTGTGAGAAATGAAAGATATTGTGTGATATACTATGTTTGAATGTTGAAACATGTTGTGTGAATATTGTATAGTTGTGACTTGTGAGAGTATTATGTGACATTTTTTATTCTTTTTCTATTTCTTCTTCTACCTCTGATCTTCCCAGATATTGCCAATCTCTGAAGTCTTCTTACCAGACAAAACTAAAGGGACTGGTTCTCCTTCCATCTCATCCTGTCTCTGGTTACTTCAGGCATTAATAGGTACAACTCTAATTGTTTCTAAGTTCTTTTTTCCCAAGCCTTTTTTTTAAGCTTAAACTCATAGCATCCCATGTATCCTTGAAACCTGAAGATCAATTCTAATCTCTAACAAAACCCCGTAAGTGTTGATACTTTAATGTTGAAGGCATCAAGTCTATAATCAAAACCAAGACCCCTAGTGTATTATGGTCCAAGCTTCATGATTTAACGAAAAAACTTGAAACCAAATTTTTTATAGAATCTATCATGTTACAAGTTATTGTTAGATACATATTTATAGTACACAAATATAAGATTGCATAATTTTATTTTTTAAATTTTGTTATCATTACAAGTTAGTTTCAAGATACATTGATGAGCATTCCTATGTATGTGAAGAAGTATTCAAAAATGTAATTTATGAGTACTTTGGTTGTGGTGGAAGTTTAAAACTCTTAAAATTTTTGTATATTTCATGTGTAATACAAGTATAAATGTATGTGGTGAATGTTTACATTTTTATATAATATAGGTTGTTAAACCTTTTTTGTATTATTTTAGCAAATGGATCATTGTGAAAAACCAGTAGTTTTTTTTTAAAACTAGATGAGTTGTGTTCATGACATGTTTTAAATGTGTAGTTTTGTGAAACCAAACAGTTTGTGATTCACAGATGTTACATGTGCATAGGAGGTTGTAATATATTTATTTTTGTGAAACCAAACATGTTGTGAATGTTTGAGTCATTTTTTGTGAAATTCGAGTGGATAATTGTGAGTTGGTTGTATTGATTGTGAGTTTGGTTGTATTTATTGTTCAGAGATGAATGTTGTTTGTAGTGTAAATGGAAAAGGTGTTGATTGTGTAAATGAAACAGGTGTGAGTTATATGAATGTGTGTCTTTACCTACGATTCAATAAGATCTATAGTTAAATATAATACGCAGCAGAAAATAATGGACGGTTCTATTTTTATACCACTGCTTTTACCTATGGGAATATCTTTAGGTACATATAGGATTGTCTGTATGTATAAGTTTTCTTTACATATGCATCTCAAACATGTGAATAATATTTACCTATGGGTGTATGAAGCATAAGTATACATCAGTACTATATCTATGGGTGTTTGTTTGTTCGTAGGTATACATGTACTATACCTATGGATTCTACCATAAGTAAAACTTTTACCTACATATACTAACCCTATGGAGCTTTCTACGGGAGAGTTCGTAGGTAAATCTCGTTACCTACTAGAAAGTGACCTTTACCTACATTTTTATTGCATAGGTAAAGGTTGAATTTGGCGTAGTAATGCATTCAACAACAAGAAATAAACATGTCTTAGTTACAAAAAAGGACAATATAATAATATTATACACGCATTCCAATTTAATTTTGGGTTTATTGATAGCATGCTCAAATTCTAATCCCCATGGATAGAATTAAACCTAAATACATTAATATTATCATTGATAATATATCTTAAACCTAAATAGAAATGTATCAACTATCTTTAAGAAACAACGTGACATTACCTCTCATAGTGATTCTTCTTCCCGCAATATAAACTACACAAGTATTTTGACACTGTGAGAGGGAAAATAAGTTGTTGTGAAAGACCTCAACTTTGAATTACAAACAACCTCCCATAGATCTAGCACATCATGTTTAAAGAAAGACAAATATCAACACCAAACTTAGTACAAATAATAAAGATGATTATGTAATAAAAATCTATAATCAGTGGGATCTTAGCAACCTTCAACTATTATTAATATGATAAAACTAAGGACAATGCAATCATCGTGTGGAAAATCACAAGTTCTTGAATAAAAAATGAACAACAATAGTCCAAAAAAGTCGATCGCAATAGCCAAAAGTACATATTAACTAAAAAATGATTTTACATAACGTATCTGAAAGATTCAAATTCTGATTTCACCTAATCATTTATTTATGCCACCAGTCACCACCATGATCATAGCTAAACAACCCACCAAGCACCTGGAACAGGGAAATTTGAATGAGAAGCTAGGATTAGGAAAAATAGGCAATGCCGCTTTGTTTTTTCGTTTAAAAAGATTACATTTTGCTTTAAGAGAGAATACCATGAAGTAGAAGCTACCATTTCAATTGGTGTTTTGCCTCCCGATTACATCATTGACCTGTGTATAATCAAGCCTTTATACAAAAATAGACATGATAAATACTTGGGATTGGAAAGTTTGGGTTGCAAGTGATGCCACTGCCTTTTTACCAGTGTTTTCTTAGACCTTTCAAGTTGTTCTAGAACCACATCATGTTCGTCGTAGCCAAGATAGAAGAATCAACAAAAACTAGCCACGTAAGCCACAATCTATTTCTTGTAAGATGATGTTCATGATCCCTAGGATCATGAACCTAGGGATCTCTCATGCCCACGTGCAACTGAACCTGCCAAACATGTCCCATCCTGAGCCGAAGGTGAAAATGTTCGACAATGTAATCGAGAAAAATAATTCCTCGTAAAAGAACAATTTGAGAATAGATAATATACTTGACCAACAAATACTCAATAAAATAAATTTATGATCATTACGTTTTAATTTTTAAAATTTATACAATTAATGCAATAATAATAAATAATAATAATTAACCTTTGAATCTACAAATGCTCTTTGATTCCAACATCAATCAACACTTTCAAAATTTTCCGCACTTTATCTAATCCATAACGTAGGTTCCCGTAAAAAGAAATATTCAACTAAAAGGAATGAGTCACCATGAAGGTCCACTTAATAGGCCTCATATTACTTACCACCGAATAAACGCATAATATAACATGCATAATTCATATGTGCATAACCAAACATGATAAGTACGTACTAATCAAACAAAATAAGATTTTACTTGCTCAAAAAATACCACAAAAACTAAATTGGTTACAACAAAACAAAAGAAGTTAGACAACTAAAGCTAGCAAATAACAAAACTAACGCATCCTAATGCAACTTGATTTATCCTAGTTTTCACTTGCTTATTAACTTTAATTACTAATTAATTTAGTTACCATGAACTAATTCTAATGGTCACATGTAATGAAAATATTCTTATCACTTTCAAAAAGTTTCTTGTCCAACTCTAACATGTATTAGTCGATAATCAACTAGTTAAGCTAACTCCCGTCCATCTAGACAATGATGCACAAGGGCAAAATCGCGGTATCCGAGACCATCGGGTACTTTGGACAAACTAAGATACTCATTGCCCTTCGGCAAACCAAGCCTAAGTTGGAGAAGCTCAAATTAACATATTTTCAATGATACACGTGCAATTGTGACATATACATGTCCAAATACCCATCAAAGTTCAAATATCCACATACAAATTGCCATGGGCACAAATGTCATAACCAATTTCAAATTCAAATGATGCATGGCATCATAAAACAAATGAGATTTCTAATTAGATGCATACACAACGTTTAAAAAATTTCTAAACTATATGAGGTAAAACATACAAATACATATTCAAAATTAAAATATCTCAAACTATCTAAAAATGCATTTATATAAAATGATATGACAATGAATGATTACTCAAAATGAATAAACCAACAAACGTGTTTCCTTTTTTTGACCGGAACGACAGTGATTGCGGTAGAATTTCATGTTCATGTACCAAATGTCAGAATAAATTAAAATCTAAACATGTAAAACAATATATAGCATATTCAAACTGCAATATTTTGAAAAATAGATTATTTTTTAATCTCGGAGATAAGATTTGCGAAAATCTACCTTGATCGAACAAAATTCTCGAACCATTTTCGAACAAGTGTCAAACCACCCTATGATGCGACTTTGTTAGTCTCCAAGTATTCATCTTTCCCGACATGATCGGCTCTATTCTTGTCAAGATCAAACATGAAATCGCCCACTTTAAGTTCGAAAAGATGAAGGCAACGAGGCTGACTTTCTTTCGCATACAATATGAACGTTTCATCTTCTGCTCCAGAGAGAGAGAGAGAGAGAGAGAGAGAGAGATGGCGCTCATGGGAAAGAAATACATGAGAGGGAAAGTTACCAGAAAAGTGCCGACCGAGTTTAGCTCGGTTGGCGTGTCGCCCTGCTCGCCGGGAGCAGGGCGCGGGTTCAAATCCCGGCAGGTACCCTGCCGGGCCACCCGTGGGGAGGGGGGTGGATTTCGGGGGCTTCGATCCCTCGCTGTACGCACTGTGCTGTGCGTCCTGGCCACTGCGCCATCTGAACAAAAAAAAAAAAAAAAGTTACCAGAAAAGTGGAGAGGTTACGCGAGAGAGAACGTGGCAAATAAAGAGATTTATGGGACAGAGAGGCCAAATAAAAAAGGTAAATTAATAACTAATTATTATATTATTTAACATACATAAACTATATTTAGGAGGTATTGCAGCAGAACATGCCTACATGTGAGCTACCAACGACTCCGGGAAGAAGCAAAAAAATGGAGATATATACATATATATATATATATAGAGAGAGAGAGAGAGAGAGAGAGGGGGGGGGGCATTCCAGCGAAGGCTCTTGTTGGACAATTGTTCGACGATGAATTCTCACTTGAGTAAATCAACGTTTGGAGAATTACGAAGAAGAGAGAGGAGTCTAGCCATAGTTACGTAATATTGTTAAGAAATTAAATTAATAAACTGTGAATAATATCTAACTATTTTTCAAAAATTAAGTTGAAAAAAATTCTGAAATTAAATATACTCTGTTAGAAGTATACTAAGGATAAATGATCTCTTAAGAAGATTACTAATTAGTATAATTGTTAAGTTAGTCAATTGATTTACTCGGTCATTACAAATTATCTACTGCACTGTTAGGTCGACAGCTCTGAATATGGAAAAACGTTAGACTTGGCATCTAAAAGATTCAGACATATTAAGAAGGTAAGAGGCTTATTTAAACATAGGTCGACAGCTCTGAATATGAAAAAATGTTAGGCTTGGCATTTAAAACATTCAGACGTTTTAATAAGGTCAGAGGCTTATTCAAACCTTGCTTAAGTGATTTTATAGAACAGTCAACAGAACCGAATCAAAATTGAAGTTAGAGGATGATTAGGCCGAACTACTGTTGAGGATAATCTCAGCAGGCAAAACACTACGGAATGTACTCTTTTTTTTTTCTAGTGAGAACAATTAATCAATAATAGAAACGAGTCACCAGCCAGCAACAATTACAAGAGAAATAAAATTATAATATATGGCTCTCTGGTCCGAACTTTGTTTTGAAAGAGTAACAGAAAAACAAAGACATGAAAAATAAAATATAAATTTTGATTGAAAAACTAACTAGCTCATACCACACACACTAAACCATAAATCAAAAATAAAATATGGCAGACCAAGCTGTGTTGAATAGAATATTAGACATTCTATATCTAGCTAACATGAAGCAAAAGGATAGAAGATATTTGTAATTTGGTGTAAAATAAGAATGTATAACTTTTATTTCAAACTTAGCCCTGTTTGTTTTGACTTAATTGAAATCTAACATATCAATCAATCAAAAATTAGATATTGAGATCTTTACTAAAGTATGTAAACACAACAGTAAGTTCTTCATAAACTATTAATTTTAAGTAGTTCACTATAATTTTTTATTTTAAAAGATGAACAATTAAGATTTGTGTTCCACAGGAGAAATTACAGATGAAATTAAGATTTTAGACATTTTCAAATCAAACGTCACCTTAACATGTCGAGAAGGTGATGCTCGAATATCCACTCTAAAAGTGCCAACCTAGGAAAAAAATACATGCCCATTGAACACAACAGCTTAAAACATTTATTAGTTAGAATATAAATAAAAAAATTTATTTCATAAAAGATCATGAGAAAATCCTACTCGCTTGACATGTATAGATGGAAATGATACCTGTAGAACTAAAAAAAATACATGATATTGAATTTCACCTGAACATATCAATATCAATATTCATGCAACTATATATGACCATCAAAGATGATACAACGAAAAATGAATAAAATATCTTTGTACTTCTTTGTTAATTACTCTAGCATAAAAAATAAGAACATTCATACAAAATATAAGAATACCCACTCTTTTACTAATTTTATCATGTATTATTTTTTATCCCAACTATGATAGGTAAATCAGGTAAAACTCGATCTGATTTCTAGCTAGTGACATATATAAAGAAGCTGCCTCACAAAAAATGTAGGATTTAATGTGGTCAAATTAATGTGTCCCCACCCACAACCACGACTGATCAAGTTATGCACACCATCGTAAAGTAATGTTGAGGGGATGACATAAGAGAGAGAATAACATGAAATACACGATTATTATCTATTTTAGAGCGTCGACAGTACATATATTTTTATAAATTAAATGACAAACACTTACATAGCTATATGTAGTCGAAGAAGAGAATGAGTTGAAATTTATATCTGGGGGAGCATTGTGACATGCACAAGAGATATTCTGATCACATATATATATTTACACCTGCTAAGAAAGTGAAGTTGTTTTTAGTGGCACCAACTTTTCAAAGACAATCATATACAAAATTCTCAATTTAGTGCAACCGAAAATATATAATCACAAAAGAACTCCTCTTTATTTTGTCATATGAATGTTTTTGTCCGTATAACACATGATAAGAAGATGTTAGATCCATTTGAAGGCATTCAAGTAAAATGAAATAAAAGTAGCATATTACATGTGATATATTTAAAAAAAATGAAACATTCCATAAGCTTCGATTTTTTTTATAAAATCATATATCCTAATGTTATAAGTATTAGATTCATTCGAAATAGTTGTTTTTAACATTTTTATGCCAAAAACCATTCTTGCATGCATACGTACGTAATATTATTTTAAAAGTATATTAAAAGTCAAAGGGAAGTAAAGACCAGACACAGCAAAATATAAAGAATACGGAAAATGACATCCGCCAAAATTGATTGGATGCCAAAATCGAAGTTACAAAATCGAAATGTATTAAAGCTGACTTGACGTTTACATATAATCAAATGAAATGATCTGAATCCATTTTCCAGAAAAAATATATATAGACAACCAATGAAGGAGATGCAACTATATATTTTTGTAGGGAGCAATTAATGCACCTTATTTACGTACATATAAAAGGAAGAACAGGAAAAATCGAGACCTTAAAAAATAGTATCGACGAGCAGATATTTGTATTATTTACCTTAATCAGCGAAAGTCCCGACTGGCCTTCAATTTCATACAGTCCGACGTATATAGAATATAAAAGGAAGAATAGGAAAAATCAAGACCTTAAAAAATAGTATAGACGAGCAGAAACTTGTATTTACCCTTAATCACGCGAAAGTCCCGACTGGCCTTCAATTTCATACAGTCGACGTATATAGAATATTCCTTGCAAATATTTGTGGTAGCCGTTAAATATCAAAGTCCCATTTGGCCTTCATCCCCAGATATTGCACGTAGGATCCTTGCAAGAAACTACCTTCAACCTCCACGACAGGGATACGACGGATGATGGTGTCTTCCTGCTGTCTGTAGCACCACTGCGCCAAGTCAGGGCACTCCTTGATGACTAGAAAGTCGAGAGACTGCGGGAATCCTCCGTCTGGCAAGCGTTGGATGCACGGACAGCCCTCAATAATCAACAGTTTGAGGTTGGGAACGAGATCTCTCAAGTTCGCAGGCAACTCCTTCAGATCTTTACAATTCCAAAATGACAAGAACTGCAGGGATGTGGCGACGGCCGTCAACCCTTCCTCCTCCGCCGTGGAAAGCGGTGATACTCCAGAATCACATATCCTCAGTGCACGCAAGGAGCCGATGATGTGGCAACGAAGGAGGGCCTCACTGTTGTTGTTCTTCTTGTCAACATCATCATGAGTTGGAAGCCATGTCAGCAGCTTGGTGTTGTCCGTAAGGATTTCCTCGAGCTTCGGGAGGCACGATGGTACTGTGTCAATATCATTCTTATGCCAACAAACAATCTCATTCGACGACACCTGCTCCAGTTTGGGATCACATCTATAAATCTCCAACCTCACAGGGGACGGGATGGATCGGACGATGCCCTCCACTATTGATGACAAGGTCAGCTCGGGACAGTTTTCAAGAGCCAACGTGTGGAGTGCCGGTGAACCCGAGAGCAACTTCTTTGAAGGCAGCGTCCGCATGTCCATACAGTTCCACATAACAAGTGTCTCCAAAGAGGGTAGGTGAATAGGAGGTGTATGGTGTCGCCGGATCCCACTAAATGCATTAATGTTGTAATATCTGATTTTTTATATATATTATATATCACTCTCTTTTTTACCTTCTCCTCTTTTGCCCCTCCTTTTCCCAATTTTTACCTTCGTCGAAACCCCCATTTTGTGCCCTAGCTGCTCCATTCCCCCCCCTCACCCTCGGTTCTACCTCAGCGGCGCAGTGCCCAGCCCGCCCTGCGCACAGCGGCCCTGCCCCCGCCCCCTCCGCCCTCGACCCCCCCTCGAATCTGCCTCAGCCGCGCAATGGCCAGCGGCCTGCCGCCCCCTCCGCCCCCCTCCGCCCCTTTGGCCTGCGGCGCCCTGCGCACCGCTGCAGTGCGTTGCTCCCTCCCTCCGCCAGATTTCTCTCTCTCTCCCTATTTTTCTCTCTCGCGCAGCTACGCCAGCGCCCAACCCCGCTCTGCGGCGCCTCCCCCCTGCGTGCGTGGCCTCGCGCCCAGCTGCCCGCTGCAGCCGTCTCTGCCCCCCCCCCCCCCCCTCTAGCACACTCAGCCGCCCAGCCCCCCCCTCTAGCGCACTCAGCCGCCCAGCCCCCGCTACCCCCTCCTCCAGCCCGCGCGCCCCCTGTTGCAGCCCGAACCCCCCCCCCTCTGTTGCGTGTCGTCTGGCACTGTTCACCCGCGCAAGTGTGCGCAGCCGCAGCCTCCATCCCCCTCGGACCCCATTGTGCCCCGTCCCCTTCCTCCTGCCTGTGACAGCGTCGGCGTGCCCCTGTGCGCCGCCACTTCCTCCACCCCGTCCAGATTGCTACGGTAAGCAAGATTTGCCATTGTTCTATTTTATTTTCACTTCCTCATATCCTCCTTATTTTTCTACTCTTGTATGCTTGCAGCTAGCATCGATTGAGGGCGAAAATCCTTATTTAGCCGGTCCAAGCTGTGTGCTAACTCCAAATCGATTTATCGACGCCATTCTGGTAGGCATCTCGGACATGTATAATATCCTTAAATTTAATATTTAATATTCACTAATGACT
Organism: Cryptocoryne crispatula var. balansae; assembly: GCA_036172225.1. Lineage (NCBI taxonomy): Eukaryota > Viridiplantae > Streptophyta > Magnoliopsida > Alismatales > Araceae > Cryptocoryne > Cryptocoryne crispatula. The sequence continues at coordinate 16,005,771 of CM069921.1, forward strand.
TGTAGATGTCGACTTATATGTATCGGGTTGATATTGGACATGGTGATTGTTGGTAGTCGTATGCTTTCGATTTGGTAGATATATACAATTTAATAATGATCTTAGTAGTTGATTAATCTCGTTGTGTCCAAATTATGTGCATGGCCTTTGGTATAAATTTTAGAGGTTAGTTGTAAACTTATTTGATTATGCTCGACTCGATTGGGTCTATTCTATATGTTATTACAAGTTAATTAGATTAGACAAGTTCTAATAATTTATTGGACTCTTCTATGACTAGTTATGCAAATCTTGTTGTATATGCTTTCGATTGTAGGTTAACAAGATTAAAGTGAGTAGCTTTTTGTTATTAAATCTGAATTTTGTTATATATATTCTTTTGTTCTTAAATCAAGTTAAGAGGCCTTAATTGTGCATAGTCTTATCATGGCATATGGTGTGTATGTGCATATCATGTTGGTATTTGTCTAAGCATGTTAATTGGAGTTTAACGTCATGAGCATAGTATTTAGGTGGTGTTTAATAGATGGTAACAATTGCATTGTTAATGCATGTCATTTTAGTTGTCATATTAGTATGATGTTCATCTTCTAGTGGTTAGTATGTCGTTGCATGGTGTATTTGCATAGTATTTGAGGTTGAGCATGGCATGATATGAGATACTTGTGAGAAACTCATGGCAAGGCATGAGATGTTGTGATGCATGTGTGCATTAAAGACATTTAATGAGATCGAGCTATACTAGACTAGTAGTCGTGTCCGTGGGCAGCGGAGCTTAGAACCGTCTGGTGCATCCTTCGATCCCAGATCCCGCGGGTTATCCTAAGTGCCACCCCTGCCTAGGTGCACTACGGGATTTAGCTTAGCTATACAATTACTCTATATACGGTAGATCTAGTCATAGCTCGTCGAGATCGCAAGACGACGCTTTCCTTGCGAAAAAATGAAAATGTTAATGTTTCATGTAGTGGATAGATGCATTGTAGAGTGGTATTGGTGTTAGCATTTATGTTGTGTTCATTAGTTCATTTAAGCATGTATGTTTTGTATGTTTTTGTATGGTAAGTCATTTAGTCGGTGTTGCATTGCATAACCTCTTCCTCGTACTTTATATATTTGTGAGAAGCCCTCCTTGGTCTTAGTTGTGGGTAGGTTATGGTTGTATGTCTAAAAAATTTGTGGAATGCCAAATTTCATATATATATTGTTTAGTTTTATATGGTATGTATCAAGTGCAGGTTGGGTAATGTATATGTATCATGTTAGGGCCTTTGGCTATCCAATTTGGTGGATGATGGGATGTCTTCTGAGTCGTTATGACTCACTCCAATCCTCTATTATATTTTTTCAGGATATCAGGTTTAGCGCAGTAGAAGCTTGGTGGTATGGACTCCAAGGAACAATTTGAGCGGTTATTGTGCAATTTAGACCGGTATATGATTGTTTGGATTGAAACTTTTATTATGTGATTTGAGATGAGTGAATAGGGTTAGAATTGTGAACTGGGACCTCTATCTTCGAGTTTTTCCAAACCGATGTGTTTTTGGGGTTGTTTCCCCGGTTACGTCGCCGGATTGTTTTCTGTTGTGCAGGTTGAAATCCGGGTCGCGACAGCATGATATCAGAGCCCTAACCTGGCCTTAAGGTCTATATTGACCTGCCCAGGTTTATGTGATCGGTTTGGATTATATGAAGTTGATGATGAGAAGATATTTATCTTAAGTTGATACGAAAAATTTTTGATTGTTTATCGGATTAAGAATTTTAGTTTGTATGAAAATTTGATGTCAGATGATTAGATTTTGCCCAATAGTATAATTAGTGGATTTTACTCCAGGACGATTGAATTTTGGGATTCAATATATCTTGTGATTTGGATCAAGGTAATCTTTTGAGTAAATAGAGCGGATATGATTTCATTAAGGTGATAGATGTAAGTGCTAGATAAACATAGACTCTTCCTTTGTTTGGTTGCTGCTATTTGATAACGTAACATTGCGCATATGTTTGCCTTCTTTTGCTGCAAATTTGAAATTTCCACGTGGTTGTCATGGGTTTCACCACGTTTCCCCATTGTCATTACATAATATGATACTTCGAATCGAGTTCCCAAGTATATTTGAGGATGGGGTGTGGTGTTAACTATTATCGCATCTACATGTCCTGTAACCATATTTCCTTCCTTATAACTGAAATTCTGTACTGTTAATCCATGCTTTTGCTATGTCCTATAAATTGTAATTTGGTCCAACTGTTGCGTTTGTAGCTTCTAGTTTTCACGGTACTTTGGTCTTTTGATGTGGTACTGATGTCAATTTTGTAGCAGGGAACTAAGTTCATCGTCCATGATTTGATGGCCTGGTGCATTTTTCTAGAGGCATATTAATTTCTTCCTTGGTCTTCTTACTCACCATGGAATCTTTGCTTGGAGTGAGCAGTGGAGCAATTTCTGAATTCTCGCATTCTGAGATGGAATCCTTACTTTCTACTATTTGATATAGAAGCTGAGAAGTGCAACGTGTTTGTTTTGCTTTTGTTCCCATTTTTCCTCTGTATTGTCATCTTTCATGTGAGACGGTGGATTGAGCACTTTCTCTCTCAGATGTGCTCGACTTATTCAATTTTCGTCGCATAGTTGTTTTTTAAGTATCGTTCAATAAATGTCCTGTACCGTCTCAGACAGACATTTAGCCTCTGTATTATTATAGTATGACTGTGAGCAGCTCTCTTTCTTTTGCTCTGTTGCGGACCACAATCAGGTCATTGTTTCATCCCAGACTCACAGATTAAACAAGATAGCTTGGGATCGGTAGAAAATATCAATTTTGACCCAGCTGCATGTGAAAAGTCAAAATGGGATTGGCCATCATGATAAAGGCATCAGACTGTATTCTATCGAAATATAATTTATATGATCTCAGATTGTTTTTTTTAGAGTTCAATCCAGCCCATACCAATATTTTCTCTTTCTTCTGCGGCAACCATTTCTTTTTATCTCGACTTTGGACAAGTACAACTAAGCTTAATATATTCTTAGTGCAGTTGTCAACCTGACCAACAGAAAGATACAAAGGTTTCTAGCCAAAGATACATTTCCAAAGAAGGACGCCTTAAGCGTTAAAATTTCTAGCCATCTTTGTCTCCTTTTCTCAGCAGATCAGTTCTCCCCAAACGTTTCTTTTTCTGGTTTTGTGGGGTAATTTATTAATTTGAATATTTGACATTTTTTTCTATAACTTAATGGCAGAATCTTTCATTAAGATATTACATGTCTAATAATAGTTAGTTATAATAATGAAGGTATAAATGATAAACTGTTTGTGTATTTTGTCTGATTAACTATGTTTACTATTTTGTCTAGTTAACTATGTTTATTTTCAAATATGCCCTCGTGTCAACAACCAAAAGAAAAAAAAGGCATCTTAAAGTCATATTGCTTCTCTTTTTTTTTAAGTAAAAACTTTTAGTTTTGAGGAAAAATCAAGTTAACCCCCATCCCACATAGGACAGAGATAATCAACATAAGGGCTTAATAAGTCAAGGATACAGAAATATCTTGTTGCGTTAGAAGAAAGGGATGAGCGCCCTTCTTGTCCGGTGGTGTGATTGCCGCCGCAAAGGTGTTTGTCATATCCTCCACGAGATGTATATTGAGCAAATATGTTAATTATAAAAAATAATAATTGAAAATGTCAATTTAGAAATGAAGAAGATAATAACAAATCTAATTTGACAATTCTAAGAACTCCTATCTAAATTGTCTGTCATAATAAATTTACAATTTAAGTAAGCAAGAACTAATTCAATATTTTACAATCCAAGAAAACCCTGAAGCTAAATATCAATAGAGTTTTCGGCTTCCTCGATTGGCTCTTCAAATCGTAACACCGTTATATCTATGTTGTGTTAAACTTGATTACTTAAAAAATATTAAACAAATAGGATGAGTCGTATACACTTACTGAACTCCCCACGAGAATTCTTACTTACAAACATATATAAATAACATAATATTGCTCACAACACATGATGATATAGAAAAATAATCATAGATCGTCAATTTTGAGAACAATCCGAATGATTCTAGATCGGGTTGGCCTGTCTAGATGCCGGGTTGGTCAACACATAGAGACATGGACGCTAGGTGTACTAGGCCAAGATAGGTGGTGGCATAAGATTATCAGAGCGGTATTTTGGCAACAGAGGGTGTTGGGGGTGACAAGGGCACTGGTGGGGGTGAGTCTGGGTGGGTGGGACTACATTTGGTAGGAGGGAGAAAGAGTGCAAGCAGGGAGGAGCAATAGTGGTTTTGACAAGAGAGAGTGGGGGGAATACAGATGTGCTGGGTGCCATGAATGTAGGGGACAGGGGTGGTATTTTTGAGAGAGAGAGAGGGGGGGTTGAGTAGTATAATGTTCAAGTTTGAGTTATTTATTTTACATAAGTTTGAGTTTGAGCTCAAATTCCCATGAGTGGGTTCAACCTTGTAAAAGTTGACTTGTTATTTAATCAAGCCAAGTTTGAACTTGAACTCGAATAGAAACTCAACTTAATTTCAGACGAAATTCGAGTTCAAGTTTGATTCGAACTTATTTATAAAACATGGACTTGATATAAACAAATTTGTTAAACTCTAGTGTTAGTTCATTTATAAAACTCAGTCTAAGTTTAAATTTAAATTTAACATTATTTAAAATTATTTTAAGTTTTGAAAGTGATCAACTTTCTTGATGTCGTAAAGAGAAAAAGAAACTAGGAACACACTGCAAGAAAATCAATCTCTAGCTATAAGAAAATCATATCTAAGACTAAAAGGTCGTGGGTACACCTTTATACGCTAGGAAAAGATTACCCCCGACAACATAGATCATAGATAAAAATTGATAATTATCTATGAAATTCTTAATTTTTGGTGAATAAAATCATTTAATCTTTTATACTTTTCTTGTAGGCAAAGTTTTACAAATGAAAAGATAATTGTTGAACACTATGAAGTGGGTTCTCATACGACCATTTCTACTTACAAAAATTTTCATACAGTTACATTTTGAAATACACCTGTTTCAAAGTTCATAAAAATTTTCACACATTACTTTACTCATCATACAACATGTAAGAAAAATAAGAGCGTTTTATATTCACAAAACATACACATTCATTATTCATCAAGTGTTTGTAGTATTTGAATTCATCCATGTAATCCAAAACATACACACCCATGCATAGGTGTTTGTAGTGTTCCATCATCAAGACAATCACAAGTGTATGTCTTTTCCATTCATCTAAATTATAGCAAGTGCTTATTTTACTCCATTCATCAAGACAACATAATGGGGTGTTTGGTTGCATGATAATGGGGGGTTTTTTTATTTTTAAAAATTGTAAGAAAACTTGTTAAAAGAGGTGTTTGGCAACCTTGACAATTTTATGTTTTGAAAGTGGTTTTCTTCTTAAACAAAAAAAGAGAGTTTCACCTTTTTTTTTCTTGTGGTCCCCCCCACTTTGTTTGGTCATGAATGGTAGTTACTTTTTATTATTATCACATCCCTCCAAACATGATAATTTTATGTCATGAGTTGGTTCACTTTTTATTTTAATATAGTTTTTTATCATGAAAGTGTATAAAAAATTATCATGCAACCAAACACCCCATAAGTGTTTATTTTCTTCTATTCATCAAGACATTCATTGAGCATATAGACCACCAATTATGAATTAAAGTATCATTTTGTTTCACCCAACAATGCTTATAAATAATAAAAAATAATCATTACAGTGACATACTCTTTTTAATAACATCAACTAAAACCAATTCATTATTGTACAAACCACTCTCCTTTTTACCTCCAATAATCGTGTAGATCTATTATAATCGACATATTTTATCTAAACTCTTAAATTTGCGTCTAACCTTTTAGTGAGTGATAAAAAGTACTTAATTTTATTAAAACTTATGTGATTTGTTTTTTTTGAAAAAAAAAATCTGAATTATTTAGATGCTAGATGTTAGAGCCTCATTCAAACGAATTATTCAATACAATAATGATACTTTTGGTGATAAAAAATAAGCCATGTAAACACGTGCCAAAACCATAATTTTGGGTGAAAAAAAATTCAAGAACCCTGAGAAATATAAATATATATATATATTACATGAGAGAGAGAGAGACAGAGAGTCCACAAGAGATCATTCCTCTATTTATTCACAAAATTTTATCCAACATAAACTTTAACTCAAAAAGAATTAAACATGATTTTCAGGTACCTTATGTTTATACGTCACATTCTAAAATAAAAATGCATAAAAAATTGTTTGTACTTCACATTCTAAAATAAAAATGCGGAAAAATTGGCACCAACTGTTGCTCATCAAATCTAGGTAGACATGTAAAGCAATATCTGTCTTTTTGTACATGACATGATCCTGAATTCTTTACGGTAAAAGTTCTCTTACCAAAACTTGGAGTCCTGCATAAAACAAGGAAACAATTCAATTCCAATAATCAATTCAATGTGGTGTATCGACAGCAAATTAAGACAAATAACAGAAATTAGGAAGTACAAGCCAAACAAATGCCACCATAATAGTGATTGTTGGAGAGTAGAAATACATAACCTCCATTATTTCAACATTGCTTCTATAGGATAGACATATGTTAAACTCGAAAAATTTACTAAATGTGAAGGGCATACTTTGACCGTGGTGATCAAGGAAATCCATATCTCGCAATCAGAACTTGTAAGTAGGGGTGTTCATGGTTTAGTTTAGTTTAACTTTTGAGTATTTTTTTTTCAAATCAAACCAAACCAAACTATCTATCAAATTAAATCAAACCGAACCAAATTAATTCGATTTAATTTAGTTGAGTTTGGTTCAAACCATTTTTTAGTAAGGTAGAATAACTATGTCAATATATAATTTTATTTTATTTGTTTTAAATCACATTCTATTAAAATTTAGTGTATTTGTTTATATATTTCATTAATTTATTTTAAATAATCTTGAAACAAATTTATTTTTACGAGAAAAGACACATAAATATTGTATTATATGTAATAAAAAATCAAATATTTAATCTACTTTCGTTATTCGGTTTAGCGATTTAGTTTGGGTTGAATGACCTTATAAATCAAACCAAACCAATCGGTAGTTCAAACCAAACCAATCGGTAGTTCAAACCAAATTACTGGTTTGGTTTGATATTTAGGGTTGAACCAAACAGTGAACAGCCCTACTTGTAAGAAACCGAGTGTCATAGAATTGGAAAGAAGAGAACTACTTTCTTAAACAAATAAATGATGCACAAATAGTAAATAACATATATACCAATATATATATATATGAGGCTAATAACATATATACCTCATACCTGTATATATGAGTCTAACCAAATTCACCATTCCTCTCTAATACCTGATTGTTTGCAAAAGCTCCTAAAATCAAGCACAAAACACAAACACACGTGACACAAAATTCAGACACAAGTATCTCAAAGTCGAATAATTGTGTCATCTCACATGGCTCTCAAATTCTAATAGGCTTGATAAGCCTCATCTTTGTATGCACGACGCCATGTAAAGTAATCGGAAGAGTGAAACCTCACAAAACCATACAACCTAATTGAAGGATTCTTGTAAAAAGAATAGAAATAGTAAATTCCAAACTGGCAGAACTAGAGAGCCGTATAGGTTGGAAGCCTACCTCTCCAAGCAAAAGCAATAGACCAATAGATGTGCCAAATCAAAGGTATCAGGTTGGAGAAAGTACTGAAATCAACAAACTGGTACTCCACAAGCCAAATGTTTATCCTACTCGCACACAATTAATATTCTCCATCTCAAGCAGAACACTCTGCAACCTCTTTTAATTTGGAGTCATGTCCTACACCAACCCAATGAACCAACAGTGCAAAAGGCCCTGTGTAATTCCCTCGTCTCTCTTGTTGGTTCTTGCACCACAACCATTTCCCTGCAAAATCACTAGCCCAAAAAGAAAGTTTGAAAACCCCGCTAATTCTCATAATAGTATTGGTATTACTTGTTCCTTCCATATTGATATCCTATAAGAAAAATGATACATGCTTACATTAAATATTAATTAATAAGTGAATCACATTTTTTTTTGCAATAGGGGAATAGTGTATGCATTCGGCGACATAAAATAAACATGCAATAGATACAAAAGAAGATAAAATAATAATATTATACGTGTATTCCAATTTGAGTTTGGGTTTAGTGATATCATGCTCAAATTCTTATCCCCATGGATCTGACTAAACCTAGATACAATAATATTATCAATGATAATATAGCTTAAGCCTAAATGGAAATGTAACAACTATCTTTAAGAAACACCATGACAGACCTCTCATTGATTCTTCTTCCCAGAAAAGAAACTACACTTGTATTCCAACAACCTCTCATAGGTCCAGCATATCCTATTTAAAGAAAGATGGTATCAACACCAAACTTAGTTCAAATAATAAAAATGAATATTTAATAAAAAATCTATAATCGGTAGGATCTAGCAACCAACAACTATTATAAATATGTTAAAATCAAGGACAATGAAATGACTGTGTGGGAAATCCCAGTAGCTAAAATACATATTATCTGAAAATTTGAAGGTGGATCATGTTTCAACAAGATTTAAACTCGATCTTCACCTAATCTTTCATTTATGCCACCAGGGGCCTCCATGATCATAGCCAGACAACCTTGAATTCAATCACCAAGCACCTGGACCAAGGGAATTTGAATGAGAAACAGAGATCATAAAACATAGGCAATATTGTCACTTTGTTTTTTTTTGTTTACATAAATTACATTTTGCTTTAAGAGAGAATACCATGAAGTAGAAGCTACCATCTTATCAACTGGCGTATTGCCTCCCATTTACATCATTGACCTCTTCATAATCAAGCCTTTATACAAAAATAGACATGGTAAGTACTTGAGATTGGAAAGCGTGGGCTGCAGGTGATGTCACTGCCTTTTCGCCAGTGTTTTCTTAGACCTTTAAAGATCTTCCAGAATCACATCATGTTCATCATAGCCAAGATGGAAGAAACAACAAAAACTAGGATGTAAGTCAGAGTCATTTCCTTTCAAGTCTCCAACAACTCTAGGAAGAAGCAAGGAAATGGAGATAGAGATAGAGAGGAATATGGATGCAATTACCTGTGTGCATTCCAGCAAAGGCCTTGGTTGAGCAACTGTTTGACGATGAAATTTTGTGTTCATCCACATCGGAGAATGATGAAGAAGAGAGAGAATAGGGTAAAGTTGCCTACTGAGCACCACCTCATTGTCCAGCTTCGTCATGTCGACAGCTTACATTCAAATGCTTGGCATCTAAAATATTAATAGCATTTTAAAAAGATAAAGAGGTTTATTCAAACTTTGATTAGTGATTTTATCAAACGATTAACGTCTACGATCGAATTAGAAATTAGAGGATGATTAAACTAAATCGGACATGGCCGAACTATTGATGAAGATATATAATCTCGGTGGCTGAAAACTTTTGAATATACTTCTCCCTTTGAGAAAGATCCTAGTGAATTAGAGATAAAAGTTACATGATGGGGAGTTTATCTCTTGTTTTCTCGTGAGAACAATTAATAATAGAAGCGAGTGACTAGCGGGCAACAAATACAACAAAAGCAAATTATAATCATCAAGAGAACTGTGTTTTGAAAATGTTTGATAGTCCTCTGTCTGAAATATGTATTGAAAGAGAAATTGGGTAAAAGATATTAAAAATAAAATATAAATTTTGATTGCAAAATTGACTAGCTCATACCACACTACAATCATAAATGAGATATAAAACACAGCAACCAAGCTATGCTCAGTAGAATATTAGACTTTTTTTTATTCATAGTGCAGTAATATTCTGCACTGGGGGAACCGCCCACAATGGGACAGACGCCGGGATCAAACACGGGATCACATCAGACGCCCCATAGGGCAGAGATGTCCCACTTCGCCACGAGACGGGGAATGAATATTTGACATTCTATCTGGCCAATATGAACTAAAAAGATTGATAGATATTCATAATTTGGTGTAAAATAAGAATGTATTACTTTTGTTTGAAACTTAAGAGTAGAGAAGCTGATGATCCAATATCCACTCAAAAAATGCCAATCTAGTAAAAAAAGACATGCCCATTAAACAATAACTTAAAACATTTGCCAGTTAGAATATAAGTAAAAGAACTATTTCATCAAGAATCATCAGAAAATCTTTAGTAGCAGAAAGGATACTCGCTTGACATATATATGATAGAAATGCTAATTGTAGAACTAAAAAATACATGATATTGAATTTCACCTGAAAATATACATATTCATGGAACTATATATGAGCAGCAAGTTGAGACAACGAGGAATGAAAAAGTATTGTTGTACCTCTTCGTCATTTGCTCTAGCATAAAAAACAAGAACATTCATTAGTAATATAAGTGTATACCTACTCTGTTACAAATTTAGCATTTATTATTTTTTATACCAACAATGATATCATAGGAAAATTTAGTACGCATAGATAATATATTCCTAACATAAAGAATGTATAGGTACATTCAGCAAAAGTCAGATTTCTAGTGGCACTGACACAAAGAAGCTGTCTCACAAAAAATATAAGGATTAATGTGGTCCAATAAATGTGTCCCCACATCCACGACTGATCAAGTTATACACACCAATATATGGTAAAGTAATGTTGAGTCAATAACATATAGAAGAGAACAACATGAAGTATACATTATTATCTATTTTAGAGCATCAAATTACACAGGCTTTACAGTGATGATGGACTTGATAATAAGGACAAATGCAGTGTGTTACCCTAGCTTTGAATAAGAAGCTCTGCTTCCCTCTAAGAAAATGATCTCCATGAAACTAGCTAGTGTTGATCACATTTTTAACTTACAAGCTCACTAGTTCAAGAATCAAAGGCACCTTCCATTAGTGTGAAAGAAATTAAATTGATAAATGCATTTCATTAGGGATTACCAGAATCGTTTTGATGACAAATTAATTAAGCCAAAAGTAAATTAGTTCATTCATTAGCGAAAACCTTGCAATCAGAAGTGGGATCTAGACCCTGGATTAATTGGAGGTTATTTTGACTTTAATTGCTTACACATATAAATAATATACTCTGCCCTTCCTCTGTATGATCTCCTTTAATTTCGATAGATTCGTCAGAGAACTCAGGTACTGCAAAACCAAATGAGATATATAATTAAAGAAGAAAATGGAATCAGATATCAACAATACATATATTCTTATACAATTAATTGACAGACACTTCAATATGTAGTCGAAGATGAGAAGGGGTTGAAATTCACATCCGGATGAGCACTGGAAAATAATATCAGATCACATATATATATACACAGACACTGCTAAGAAAGTGGAGTTCTTTGTATTGGCCCCAACATTTCAAAGAAAATTATATACGAATTTGTCACTTTAGTGCAACTGAAAATATAAATTCACGAGAATATCATCTTTATCATGTCATATGACTTTAGTTGTACGTATAACACATGATAAGAAAATGTTTGATCCATTGGAAGGCATTCCGATAAAATAAAACAAAATAAAAGTGACATATTAGATGCGGTATAGTTTTCAAAAAGAAGATACTCTAAAGCTTCAATTTAAAATAAGAAGCTTCTTTTGTAAAATCATATATCCTAATGTTATAAAAATTGGTTTCATAAAAAATAGTTATTTTTAACATTTTTATGCCAAAACATTCTTGTATGTCATAGTATTATTTTTAAAGTAATTAAAAGTCAAATAAAAGAGAAGTAAAGACCAAACACAACAAAATAAAAATAACATGGAAAATGACATGCACCAAAATTTTTGGATGCCAAAATCCAAGTTTCAAATTGGTCAATCGAAATGTATTAGGTAAGTTTTACATGTAATCAAATGATGATCTGAATCCATTTTCCAGAAAATATGATAGAGATGCAACTATTTTTATAGGAAACCAATTAGTACACCTTATTTATGTACATATAAAAAGAAGAATGATAAAATAGGGACCCTAAAAAAATAGTATGGACGAGCAGAAATTTGTGTACCTTAATCAGCAAAGGTCTCAATTGCTCTTCAATTTCATCTCTCCTGTTGGTTCTTGAACCACTAACATTTCCCTGAAATAGCACTGGCCCAAAAAGAAAGCCAGAAAACCCTCCTAGTTCTCAGAGTGCTCTTGGTATTATTTGTTCTATTCCATATTGATATCCTATAAGAAAAATGATGCATGATTATATCAAATATTAATTAATAAATAAATGATATATAATTTTTCAATAGGGGGATAGCTTATGCATTGGGCAACAAGAAATAAACATGCATTAGATACCAAAGAGGACAACATAATAATATTGTACATGTATTCCAATTTAATTTTGGGTTAAGTGATATCATGCTCAAATGTTGATTCTCATGGATCCAACTAAACATAGATACAATTATATTACCAATGATAATATAGTTTGAACCTGAATAGAAATGTATAGGCTATCATTAGGAAACAACATATGACATTACCTCTCATAGTGATCCTTCTTCATAGAAAAGAAACAATGCTTGTATTTTGACACACTGTGAGAGGAAAAATAAGTTGTTGTGGAAGACCTCAACTTTGAATTCCATCAACCTCTCATAGATCCAACACATCCTATTTAAAGAAAGACGGTATCAAACCAAACATAGTGCAAATAATAAAGATGATTATGTAATAAAAGATCTATAATCAGTAGGACGATCTAGCAACCAACAACTATTATTAATATGTTAAAACTAAGGACAATGAAATGACTGTGTGAGAAATCTCAAGTTCTCAAACCAAAATTGAACAACAACAGTCCAAAAAAGCTGATCGCAGTAGCCAAAGTACATAATAAATAAAAAATTTAAGGCAGATCATGGGTCCAAAATATTCAAATTCTGACATCACCCAATTGTTTATTTATTCCATCAGTCACCACTATCTATGTTCATAGCCAGACAACCCACCCAGCACTTGGAACAGGAGAATTTGAATGAGAACCGGGGATTAGGAAAACTAGGTAATGTCACTTTGTTTTCTTCGTTCACATAAATTGCATTTTTCTTCGAGGGAGAATACCAAGAAGCAGAAGCTACCATCTTATCGACTCGAGTACTGCCTCCCATTTACATCATTGATCCGTGTATAATCAAGCCTTTATATACAAAAATAGACACGGACGATATATAAATACTTGAGATGGGAAAGTGTAGGGTGCAGGTGATGTCACTGGCTACCTTTTCTCTGGTGTTTTCTTTGGCCTTTCAAGATCTCTCAGAAACCTCACATCATGTTCGTCGTAGCCGAGACGGGAGAAATAACAGAAACTAGGATGAAAGCCAGACTCTATATAATTTCTGTAAGATCATATTCATGATTCCTAATTTCCTAGGAGTGTTTGGCAGGGTCCAAGAACGTGGGTATGAGAGACGTCTACCAAAGCAAAGATTGGAGGTGCGCACCACCAGTGTCTCCAACGTTGCCAGGAAGAAGCACGGAAATGGAGATAGAGAGAGAGAGGGCATTCCCGCAAAGGCACTCATTGCGCATCTGTTCGACGACAAAATCTTACCTGTGTGCATCAACGTCGGAGAATGATGAAGAACAGTAGGGCTGTAAACGGAGCGGATACGAAGCGGATATGACGTTTCCGTATCCGCTCCGTTTAGCTATTCGGATAATCCGTATCCGGTCCGAATCGGATACGAATACGGATCAGATATTATAAGTCGGATAATCTTCGGATTCGGAGCGGATACGGATAATATCCGCTTCGGAATGTTAATTAAATATTATTTAATTAATATATTTAATAATATACAAATACATATAAATACAATTATAAAATATTAAATTTATCATATATTTATCAATGAATCTTCGGATTCGGGGCGACTCCCCCGGCCGGGTCGCGGAGTCGTGGCCGGGTCGCGCGAGTCGCGCGACCCGGTCTGGCAATGGTCACTTGACCGTTGCCAGACCGTTGGCAACGGTCTCAAGACCGTTGCCAACGGTCTTGGGGGGGCGCAGCCCCCCCATTCAGCCCCTTGGGGGCTATTTAAAGCCCCCAAGGGGCTCTCCTTACTCCCACCCCCAATCTCACTCTCAACCTCTCATTTGTGCTCTCATTGCTCTCATTGCTCAAATTTTTTTTCTCATTTACTTAATTATTTCATCAAGCATTTCATTAGTTCATTTAATACTTATTTGCTTACTTGCATAGTTAGTTAGCTAGAAGAGTAGTTAGATATTTAGTTTAGTAGTTACTTAACACATCATTAGTTTGAAGGAATATTAATTACTTACTTAATCATATATTTAGTTAATCATTCAATTTATATAAATAAAAATATACTTACATTAGAAATCACTAATTAAGGTTATTAGCTATTTAAATAATTAATTACTTACTTAAGTAATTATTTACTTAAAAAAATGTCTTCTCCAAGCCAAACAACCCAAACTACCGGCGCGACCCGGAGTGATCCGGCTTGGTTGCATTGCAATTTGATCTCCATGGCGGAGAGAAAAGTGCAATGTAAATATTGCGACAAAGTAATATTCGGTGGTATTTATCGTTTAAAATTTCATTTTGCAGGCATGAAGGGAAATGTTCTTCCTTGCACACGGACTCCGCCGGAGGTCAGAGCTCAATTTCGTAGGCACCTACAAGCGATGGAGCAAACGAAGGGAACTAGCAAAAGGCATAAAGAGACCGTCCGAGAAGAATTGCAACAACCGGGGAGACGATCCGTACACATTTACGGAACCGGACAAGAGAGGCCGGATATTTTTGGAGACGAAGAGTACGAAGGTATGGGAAGTGTTACTCATAAACGTTGTTCATTATTCTATTTTAAAGGATAATTAAGTAGCCTTGATACTTAAATGTTTTTTAAAAAGATGAACTCTCACGAGGGATGGAAGCAAGTCGAAGATCATTCGCCGAGGAAGAGTTCTATAGACATACCGGCCGAATGATGGGTCAAGGGTCTGGAAGTGGGAGTGGTCGAGGTAGCGGAAGAGAATCCAACAACCAACCGCAAGATCAGGTTCATGATCTCACACAAGACGACGACCCGGCAGTAGGTCCCGTGGATCCCGTAATCACCAGACCACAACAACGTCAAACAACAATCACGACGGCGATGAAGAACCTCAAATTATGTAAGGAGAGGATTGGCCGGGCAACGTCAAGGTGGTTCTTTCACCACAGCATTCCGGCAAACGCCGCGAAGGGACCATACTACGAGAACATGATCGACACGATCGCAGACATCGGGAGGGGAGTGCCTGGTCCAAACCCAAAGGAGATATACAATGTATATCTTCCTATGGAGGTGCAAGAAACAAAGAAGTACGTGCAGTCATTTGAACGCATCTGGGAGGAACGAGGTTGCACGTTAATGACCGACGGATGGACCGGTAATTAAATTTTCTTTTACTCATTCATATTATATGTATTAACATTCTTTTTTGGTATAACTTAGTTAACATCTTATACTTAACAGGTATTACTAGGAAGACTATGATCAATTTCCTAGTGTACAGTCAAGCCGGCACGGTCTTTTGGAAGTCGGTCGACGCATCAGGACAGGTAAAGAATGCGGAGTATCTTTACCAATTGATAGATGGAGTGATAGAAAAATAGGAGAGAGCCGGGTAGTTCAAGTAGTCACAGACAATGCGGCGGCATACAAAGTGGCCGATCAGATGCTTATGGTCAAAAGACCAAAGTTGTATTGGACACCCTGTTCCGCCCACTCTTTAGATTTGATGTTGGAGGATATATGCAAGGATCCTCAAATAGACAGTTAGCACAGTTTATTTCTTCATTTATTTATAACCACAACTTTGTCCTTGCACTTATGAGGGAACACACCAAGGGGCGAGAGTTGTTACGGCCCGGTGCAACCCGGTTCGCCTCCCACTATATTTCCTTAGAAAGTTTATTGAGTCAAAGGAGAGCTCTAACTCAAATGGTCATTTCACCGGGTTGGGGTAGTTGGATGGCTAGATGTAACCCATCGGATAAGAGAAATGGGAGAAAAGTAGAAGAGACAATAGAGAGTGGAGATTTTTGGAAAGTTGTAAAGAAGACGTTAGACATCGTCCAACCCATAGTGAAGGTACTAAGGATAGTTGACGGAGATAGAAAAGCAGACATGGGGTATTTATATGATGCGATTGAGAGAGCCAAAGAAGAAATCTCCAAGACCGTGTCCGACTTCGCCAAGTGGTGGGATATTATAGATCGTCGGTGGGAGCGTACATTACATCAACCCATACATACAGCAGGTATATTTTCTTAAACATTTACTAATCTTTTTATTAATCAAAGTTGTGTATAACTTGTTTACTAATACTATTTGTTTCGTAGGTTACCTTTTCAACCCAAGATACTGCTATAGTCCACATTTCAAGGCGACGAACGAGCTATTAGATGACGTGAAGAGCGTCATCCGACGGTTGCTTGGTGACGACGACCGGGCTATTATCGCTTGCAACAAGATGTATGATTACAGAATGCGGAGTTTTCACTTTGGAACGAGCAGAGTTGAACGAGCTGTGATGATACTAAGTCCGGGTACGTAGAAATGTTTTTCATCACTTAATTAATCAAAGCTTACTTAGATAATAATGTACGACATTCAATTTATGCAGCTAATTGGTGGATGGACCATGGTAAAGTACCAGGGTACGAGGACTTGGCGGACGTAGCCATCAGGGTCCTAAGTCAAACCACATCGACTTCGGGCTGCGAGCGAAATTGGTCTACATTCAGCTTGATTCACACAAAGCAGAGAAATAGGTTGACATCAAGGAGGCTTGAAGACCTCGTGTATTGTCACTACAACATGAGGTTAAAGTTGAGGAATTTGGATAGAATGAAGCAGAACCAGATTGAACAAAAGAGTTGGATAGCACACGCAGCGGGACGTTCGGTCGACGAGCCGCCAATTGAAGAGGAGGATATCGATTTGGATCAAATATTCTACGAGAAGAACTCCTTAGAAGCTTGGGTAAACGACCGAGAAGGGTTGGGAGAACCGGAGTTCAACCCCCAAGACCGACAATGGGCCGAAGGAGTGCTCGACGATGTCCCTTTAGCCGAAGAATTCCAGATCCCTCCCTCACTAGCAAAGCGCCAGAGGACCGGAGAAGGAACTAGCCAAGGTACGCAAAGTAGGCGAAAAGGAAAACAAGTTATGACTGATCCTTTTGATATTGCAGATGCTGATACGGTCGAAGACGATCGAGAAGATACGCCGGAGCCGAACATCCGAGTGCAGTACCAGACGTCCAAGGATTTGTCGTCAAAGAGTAGCAGCGATGATGGTGCTCGATACGGGGGCACGGACACTTTACAAGTACAAGGGACCTCAGATCCTCCCATATCTCCTACCACGTCGCTACGTTTTACCAGCGAGGATCAATATACTCATGCGACCCAAGATACCGATCATGGTAGAAGGCCGCCACAAGGTAGAGGAGGTCATCGTAGCCATGGAGTTGGAGCAGAATACCACGATGCCTCCGACTATGTGTATGATTCATCCCAAGGCTCTTGGTTCCCTACATACGATCAACAGTCTTGTGGAATGGTTTATGTAGAGTCATCGGATACTTCGATCCAATCGACCTATAGTTATGGTGACTCGTTTGGATCAAGTCTTAGGATAGTTTCCCGAGGGACAGATGAATATGATCGTCATGTGTACATGTATCAAGCTTTGTACTCAACCCAAATGACATGGGAAGAGTACATCAACTACCTACAAAGTGTACAACACATCATGTTGGAATAAAATTGATGCATTATTCATTTAAATCATGTCATTTAATTTATCCAATTTTTCTGTATTTTTCCAGATTTTTTTCGGATTTTTCTTATTTTTTTGAATTTTTCAAAAAAAATAATTAAAAATGAGGGTCGCGACCCGGTCGCGACCGGGTCGGCCTGGGGGTCCCGCGACCCGGTCGCGACCCCCGACCCAACCCTCCTTGCATGGAACTATATATGAGCAGCAAGATGAGACAACGAAGAATGAAGAAAATATTGTTGTACTTCTTCATCAATTGCTCTAGCATAGAAAACAAGAACATTTATATGAAATATAAGTGTATACCTACTCTGTTAAAAATTTTAGCATTTATTATTTTTTATACCAATAATGATATCAGAGGTAAATTTAGTACGCATAGATAATGTATTCCTAATATAAAGAATGTATAGGTAAATTTGGTAAAAGTCAGATTTCTAGTAGTACTGACACAAAGAAGCTGTCTCACAAAAAAAATGTAAGGATTAATGCGATCCAATAAATGTGTCCCCACATCCACGACTGCTCAAGTTATACTACATACCAATATATGGTAAAGTAATGTTGAGTCAATAACATATGTAAGAGAACAACATGAAATACACATTATTATCTATTTTAGAGCATCAAATTACACATGCTTTACGGTGATGATGGACTCGATAATATGAACAAATGCAGAGTGGTACCCTAGCTTATTTATGAAGAAGAAGCTCTGCTTCCCTCTAAGAAAATGATGCATGATTATATCAAATATTAATTAATAAATAAATAATATATAATTTTTCAATAGGGGGATAGCTTATGCATTGGGCAACAAGAAATAAACATGCATTAGATACCAAAGAGGACAACATAATAATATTGTACATGTATTCCAATTTAATTTTGGGTTAAGTGATATCATGCTCAAATGTTGATCCTCATGGATCCAACTAAACCTAGATACAATTGTATTACCAATGATAATATAACTTGAACCTGAATAGAAATGTATAGGCTATCATTAGGAAACAACATATGACATTACCTGTCATAGTGATTCTTCTTTCTAGAAAAGAAACAATACTTGTATTCTGACACACTGTGAGAGGGAAAATAAGTTGTTGTGGAAGACCTCAACTTTGAATTCCATCAACCTCTCATAGATCTAACACATCCTATTTAAAGGAAGACGGTATCAAACCAAACTTAGTGCAAATAATAAAGATGATTGTGTAATAAAAAATCTATAATCAGTAGGACGATCTAGCAACCAGCAACTATTATTAATATGTTAAAACCAAGGACAATGAAATGACCATGCGTGTGGGAAATCTCAAGTTCTCAAACCAAAATTGAACAACAACAGTCCAAAAAAGCTGATCGCAGTAGCCAAAGTACATAATAAATAAAAAATTGAAGGCAGATCATGGGTCCAAAATATTCAAATTCTGACTTCACCTAATTGTTTATTTATTCCATCAGTCGCCACTATCTATGTTCATAGCCAGACAACCCACCCAGCACTTGGAACAGGGGAATTTGAATGAGAACCGGGGATTAGGAAAACTAGGTAATGTCACTTTGTTTTCTTCGTTCACATAAATTGCATTTTTCTTCGAGAGAGAATATGTAATATCTGGCATGTAAAAAAAATAAAAAAATAAAAAATATAGTAACCTGCTAACCGCCCACCCCGCCCTGCCCTCTCTCTCCCTCTCGCCGGTCGCCCACCCCGCCCCGCCCCGCCCGCTCTCTCTCTCTCTCTCTCGTCGGTTACACCCGCCCTCCCCGCCCTCTCTCTCTCTCTCATCTGTTACGCCGTCCCCTCCGTAACGCCGGCCGCCCCCCCCTGGATCGTCGCGATGCTCTCCCCCCCCTACTGGAGCTCTCCCTCCCTCTCTTCCTATCGGCGACGCCGCCGCTACCCTTCCTGCGCCCGCGCGCTGCCCAGCTCGGCAGCCACCGCCATGCATCGTTCCGAGCCAGCCCCCTTCCCCGCCACAGCCGCTGCCAGTTTCACCTCGCCCTCCCCTCCTCATCGCCATCAGGTGCGCCGCCGAAGCCGCGAAGCCGTGCCCCTCTGCTGCCTCCCTCTGCGCGAGCGCGCGGCAGCCGCCGCAACCGTCCGCCGCCGCCGTCGCCTTGCCATCGCCAACCTCCCGTCCGTGCCGCCCCGTCTGCAGCGCTGCCCGGGCCACGCCATGCTCAGCCCCACCGCCATGCCCCACGCCGCCTGCAGCCTCACCCGAGCACCCGCGGCGTCACCGCGTCGCCCTGGCAGCCGCCATGGCCGCTGCCGCATCAGCCCCGCCGTCCGCCGCCAGCTCCGCCTGCGTCGTCTACCCCGTCGACGTCAAGCACCGCCGCGAGCTTCCCTCTCGCCGTCACCACCGAGGCCAGCCTTCCTCTTGCCGTCGCCGTCGCCGGGCCATCGCCGTCGAGCGCCACCGGCAGCCTCCTCTGCCGCGAGCTCCGCCCGCCATCGCCGCCGTCGCGAGCACCGCTGGGCCGTCGCCGTCGCGAGCACCGTCGTGCCGCCGTCGCGAGCCGCCAAGGTGAACCGGCCAGCAGCCGCCCGGCCCAGCTCCGCCCGGTCCAGCCGCCCGGTTCAGCCGGTCGAACCGCCCGGTTCGACGCCGGTTCGGGATTTTTCTGATTTTCGGATTTATTAAATCCAGAAATTAGATTTGAGGCCAGAAAATAGCAGGAAAATCCAGAAAAATCACGAAAATTCACAGAATATTACAGGTAGGTTTCTCAAGCTTGTCTATGTATTTGATCCCATTTTGATTAGAAAATATGCATGATTTAACTTATGGATCATAAGTTGACTAGTCTTAGACTTTGGACTTGTAATTATTGATTTTCACAAAATCTCTGAAATCAGAAACTTGAAATTAGTATTTTGTATATTATGGAACATGTTTAGCTTGATTATGCTTGGGTAGAAGCCTTTTCTATCAAAATTGATCTTATGAAAATCATGTAAGTGATTATATGCTAGTTTGGAACAAGAATTGAAGGATAATTATGTGTAGACTTGAAAAACTCTTGGGTCATCAAATTATACCTTTTAGAACCTGTTTTGGTCAGATTATGATTGATTACATGAGATCTTAATTTGTTCAGTTTATGCCAAGCATGACTTAGGTTAAGTGTCCTGTACATATGTTTTAGTATGTCTAGTTCGGTTTGTCATTGCATGTGTGAGGATCATGTAAATTTTGATTAGTATGATTTCAGATTATGTATTATGTCATGCATGATATGATTATGTTCATATGGTTAAGTTTGGTATATGTTTGATTTAAAATATGTCAACCAAGTCGGTTAGTACAAGTCTTGTCTAGTTATGGTGAAATATGTTTAATTTGGTTTCAGATCATGGGCTATGCTATGCATAGTTAGTTATGTCAATTTGGTCATGATTAGTACAAGTTGTCATTGAGAACAAGTTCAATTAAGTCGGGTTATCATATGTCTTGTCAAGTTCGTTATGAATGCTATGTCTTGCATGAAAGGCTATGAAATTAGATGTTTATGTCATGTATGCATGGTATGGTCAGGTATGTCACATGATATGAAATTATGTTATGAACTCTTGATATGACGTGCTATGAAGGCCTCACCAGCCTATTCTAGTCAATTGCCCCGTGGGCAGGGGGTAACTTAGATGAATCCGGCCCTCCCACAGATCCCGGATTACCGCGGTTTTCCCTTAGTGTCATCACTGCCTAGGTGCACTTTGGGCTAGCTTAGTATATGTTACTTCTATATATATATTAGAGCTGGTGAATGCATTTTGTACATGTGAAGCAAGACGACCAATTCCTTGCTTTTTGGCTATGTGTTCTGGAAAGGATATGAAATATGTTACTTGTGTGTCATGTATGGATGTTAAACCATGTCATGTTAGAAAAATCATATTTGTCTGTTTTAATTTGGTCATGTTGAGTTAAGTCCAGAGGTCATTTAGATGATATTTGTCTAGTTTGTATGGTCTTGTGTGCATTGGTCTAGAATTAATTGGCTTTGGCATAATCTTTTCTTTGAAGATAATTATGTTCAGATATGGGTTGTGAGATTAATATAGAAGACATTCTATACTTTTACATTACATCTCAATCTAGATATGTTACGTACCATTGCTTGTTTATATGTTAATTACCCGATTGATGGGTGAAGGGTGTAAATCCTACGGAGTCCCCGGACTCACCCCATTGTGGGTTAAATTTTTTAGCGGAGTTACGAAGATTTAAGAGCTTGAAGATGAGGATCAGGTGGAACCAAAGGAATCAGAGTCATTAGCACATGGAGATTCTTGGTATTCTCTACTTAGGTAGATGATCTTGCTTGTTTTTGAACAAGAGTGTGGATAGACTTAGAAGTATGATTCTGTTATCTTGTTTTGATGGATCTTAGGAGATTAATTGTTTAAGTTTGGGTTGTGGAATCCAAGTGTTGGGTTTCATCCCACTGTCACGACATTGTGTATTTCCGCTGCGTATTTGTGGTAATGTTGTTTAAATTCCGGGTCGTGACAGAATACCAAGAAGCAGAAGCTACCATCTTATCGACTCGAGTACTGCCTCCCATTTACATCATTGATCCGTGTATAATCAAGCCTTTATATACAAAAATAGACACGGACGATATATAAATACTTGAGATGGGAAAGTGTAGGGTGCAGGTGATGTCACTAGCTACCTTTTCGCTGGTGTTTTCTTTGACCTTTTAAGATCTCTCAGAAACCTCACATCATGTTCGTCGTAGCCGAGACGGGAGAAATAACAGAAATTAGGATGAAAGCCAGACTCTATATAATTTCTGTAAGATCATATTCATGATTCCTAATTTCCTAGGAGTGTTTGGCAGGGTCCAAGAACGTGGGTATGAGAGACGTCTACCTAAGCAAAGATTGGAGGTGCGCACCACCAGTGTCTCCAACGTTGCCAGGAAGAAGCACGGAAATGGAGATAGAGAGAGAGAGAGAGGGCATTCCCGCAAAGGCACTCATTGCGCAGCTGTTCGACGACGAAATCTTACCTGTGTGCATCAACGTCGGAGAATGATGAAGAACAGAGAGGAATCTGGGCGCAGAGCTACCACCACATCTTCCGGCACGCCGGGACGGCAGCTCTGAATAGAAAAAAAAAGTTAGCTTTGACATCTAAGAGATTCGAGTGTTTTAAAGAGGTAATAGGTCAATTCAAACCTTGGCTAAAGTGATTTTATCGAATAGTTAAAAACTTATTATTGATTAAGGGCTGTTTATTATTCAATTAAACTTAAAAATCAAATTAAATTAGTAATTTGATTTGATTTAATTGTATTTGAATTATCGATCGATTTGATTTAATTTTCAAGACACTTCAAATCAAACCAAATAGATAAACTAAGTAACTTGAATTAGATTAAATATTTAATTTAAGTCATATATGATATAATATTTATGTATATTTTCTTATAAAAATATATTTTATTTAAGAGTTTTTAAGATAAAATTAATATCATGTATAAACACATACCCTAAAATTTAACAAAACATGATTTAAAAAAAACAAAATAAAATTATATATTGACACATCTAATATACTTTAATAAAATATAGATTAAATTGAATCAGATCAAATTAAATTGAATTAATTTGATTCAATTCAATCTGGTATGGGAGATAATTTAGTTTTGATTTGATTTGAGAAAACATACTCAAAAATCAAATCAAATCATGAACACCCTTAATCTCAAAGGATTTATATCGTCTTCTCGTGAGAACAATCGATAATGAAAGTGAGTGACTAGCGGAAAACAATTAAGAGAGATAATTTATAATTTTCAAGAGTACCACAGGATTTGAAAATCTTTAACATATGGCTGCCTCTGGTCTGAATGAATGAAGATGAGTCAAACAGAAATGAAGAAAATATGGTTGTACTTCTTCGTCAATTACTCTAGCATGTAAAATGAGAACAATCATACAAAATATAAGCATACCTTCTCTTTTAGAAATGGATTTTATCATTTATTATTTTTTACACCAGCTATGATGATATCTTAGGGAAATTTAGTACGTATAGATAATCTAATTCCTACTATATAGAATATGTAAAGATAAATTTTGAAAAATTCATATTTCTAGTAGTACTGAAATAAAGAAGCCGTCTCACAAAAAATTGTAAGAATGAATTACTGTGGTAAAGTAATATTTCTATATTAACTTGATCATCCACGATTGATCCAGTTATACACACCGATATGGTAAAGTAATGTTGAGTCAATAACCATGAGAGAGCAACATGAACTTAATTCACATGATTATCTATTTTAGAGAATCGGCAGTATATATATATATATACTTATAAATTAAAGTGACAAACACTCACCTATATATGTAGTGGAAGATGAGGAGGAGTTGAAATTTATACCTGGGGGAGCATTGTGAATGCTAAAGAGATCAATTTAAAATAAGTAGATTGTTTTTTATAAAATCAAATATCTTAATGTTATAAGTATTGGTTTCATTAAAAATAGTTATTTTTAACAATTTTTATGCCAAAGTCATTCTTGTACGTGCATACGTACGTACGTAATATTATTTTAAAAGTGATTAAAAGTCAGAGACAAAAAAAGGAGTAAAGACCAAACACAACAAATATAAAAAACATGAAAATTAAATGGCGTCCACTAATAAAATTTGTTGGATGCCAAAATCATAGTTACAAAGTGGTCAATGCAAATGTACGTCTTAGGTTGACTCGAGTTTTACATCTAATCAAATGAAATGATCTGAATTCATTTTCCAAAAAAAATAATCATGGGAGATGAAACTATTTTTACCGGGAACCAATTAATACACGGACCTTATTTACGTACATATGAATTAAAAGAAGTAGAAAAAGAAGAAGAAAATGGAGACCTTAAAAAAATAATATAGAGACAAGCAGATATTTGTGTACGTACCTTATTAACCAGCAACAGTCGATCCCAATAGGCCTTCCTTTTCAGACATATATATATATATATATATATATTCGACGTATATAGAATATTCCTTGCAAATATTTGTGGTACCCGTTAAATACCAAAGTCCCATTTGGCCTCCAACTCGAGATATTTGGCGTAGGGTCCTTGCAAGCACCTACCGTCAACCAGAACGACAGGGATACGACGGATGATGGGGTCTTCCTGGTGTATGTAGCACCACTCCGCCAAGTCTGCATGGCAGCTTTGAATAAGTAGAAACTCAAGTGACGTAGGGAATCCTCCATCCGGCAAGCGTTGGATGCATGGACAGCCCTCAATGTACAACACTTTGAGGTTGGGAACGAGATCTCTCAAGTTGGCAGGCAACTCCTTCAGATCTTCACAATCACAAAATGACAAGAACTGCAGGGATGTGGCGACGGCCGTCAACCCTTCCTCCTCCGCCGTGGAAAGCCGTGATACTCCAGAATCCAATATCCACAGTGAACGCAAGGAGCCGATGATGTTGCCACGAAAGAGGGCTTGATCAATGTTGTTGTTCTTCTTGTCAACATCATCATGCGTTGGAAGCCATGTCAGCAGCTTGGTGTTGTCCGTACGGATTACCTTGAGCTTCGGGAGGCACGATGGTACTGTGTCAATATCATTCTTATGCCAACAAACAATCTCATTCGACGACACCTGCTCCAGTTTGGGATCACATCTATGAATCTCCAACTGCACAAGGGACGGGATGGATCGGATGCCCTCCACTATTGATGACAAGGTCAGCTCGGGACAGTAACCAAGAGCCAACGCGTGGAGTGCCGGTGAACCCGAGAGCAACATCTTTGAAGGTAGCGTCCGCATGTCCGTACAATCCCACGTAACAAGCGACTCCAAAGAGGGCAGGTGAATGGGAGGCCTATGATCTTGGCGGTCCCCGCTAAATGCATTAATGTCGGGAATGCCGTCCAAAGTTAAGTGACGGAGAGAGGAGGGCCAAGCATATTTATGTCTTCCATCAAGGCATACATGCAGCAGTTGATGCGATAACTTTTTCATTGTTAATCGCAATCTACGTGCCTGATAAAAAGCTCTTTGTGTTGGACAATAGGTTTCCTCAAGAGAATAGTCCAATGAAATAATATACGGTGAAACCACTATTGCCTTATCGGAACATTTGATGACCAGCGAGTCCACAATAAGTGGTTGTTGTAATGCCTCCTCAATACAACTCTGCCAGTTCTCGTACTCTGCGCCAAGGGATACATCATCAGTTGAGGCAAGATTTCGCATTTGTGAGAAGAGTGACTTGTTTGATATCTTTGGGCAACCTCTCACCCTAAGTTTCTTGAGGGATGGATGTAGCTCAATGCCTTCGGGCAACGCCTCCAACTTGGCACAATTTTCTACGGTAAGCTCCCCTTTTAGAGACTGCATAGTAGCTCGAAAAGCATCCCCTTTCGGCCAGTGCATGAGTTCTCTACAATTCACAATGCTCAATTCTTGTAGATGCTTCATGTGATGCTTCGTCAAGATCCCATCATGCAAGGATGTCAACTCTTGGCAATTACTGATTCTCAATACTAAGAGCTCAGGTGGTTCACAACTACTAATTTGATCATCATCTGTCAATGCTATTATATGCTCATGATGATACCCACTTCCCAAGTAAAATTTTGGAAGGAACTTCAAGGGTAACTCAGATAACGTCAACTCTTTCAATGTTACCGGAAGCAATAAATTAGGTTGTTCTGCCAATTTGGAAATCCTACGTAGAGTTAATTTCTCCAAATTTAGAACATGCAAGTTCTTGGGAAAAGCTATCAATCCTACATCTTGCAAACACAAGTCTATTATTGTTTGTGGAAGTGGAGGCAACTCCTTCAAGTGGTCACAACTTTCAACGCTTAGTAATTTAATGCACTTCATCTCTTTTAGTGTTGGAAGTTTATCTAAATTCGGACAATTTGTCAGGTGAAGAGATTGGAGCCTTGAAATTGAACCATTAATCATCCAGTTTGGGACTTTGACACCGATGTATCCATCTATAACCAGCTCTTTTAACTGTTCAGGTGGTTCTAAGCATTCAATTATAGACTCTTCGAAAGAGGGGTCTACTTTATCAAAATCTCGATCATTTTCCCATACCATTTCTAAGACATCAAGATGTTGCTTCTTCTTCAATGCAGCTTCAAGAGACTCTTCCTTTGTGTCAACATTTTGGAGGTTTATAATGCGGAGCTTACCCCGTAGCTCGTTCATCATTTTCAGTGCACTTATTTTATTCCCAACTTCTTTTGATACAGAGAGAACCTCCAAACTTTGGAGATGCATCAGGTTTCCAATCCTTGATATATTGCAAACTAGTTCAGATCTAACCTCAAGATAGTGAAGGTTTACCAAACTGCCAATGTATTTTGGTAGTGTGCTCAATTCATCACATCCTGTCAACTTTAGGGTTTGAAGCTTGTAAAGAGTGCACAATGAGTCAGGTAATATCTTGATTTTCGTTCTTCTAAGGTCAAGATAGCGAAGAGAAATCAAGCAACCTATAGACTCAGGTAGACTGACGAGGGTGGACACACTTAGATCCAACACCCTCAGGTATTTTATTTCACCGAAGAGAGTTTGAAAAAATTGGACATATGAGAATTCTGAAAAACAGAAAGAAAGTGTACGAAGGTGCTTAAATTCGCATATCACTTGCAAGTTCTCATAAAATGATCTATGATAATCCACACTCAAGTGCCTTGTGGAATAAGCCTCAGCTGGAATTTTCGTAATTTCATTTGGATCAATTTCATAACAATCATTTTGTAAGATATGCCTCCCCAAATCATGCAATAAGTCATGGACAACATATCTACCATTCACAAATTGGATTAAAGACCTCTTAATCAGATCATCAAGATATCTCATTCCTACATCCTCGATGTTCACCTTTTGTTTAGGATTAAGAAAATCTTGAGCCATCCAAAGTTGGACTAAGTCAATTTTTTCAAAATGAATCCCTTTGTGGAACACAGAAAGATAAGTAAAACATGGTTTCAATTCTGGAGGTAGATACTCATAACTGATCCAGAGTGCCGAAAAAATAAGGTCATTTTCTCGTTCCAACTCCCACAATTTGCTTTTCATGATGTTTCTCCAATAAGACTCGTCTGATTCAAATCTCAACAAACCACCCATCGTTGATGCTACTAGAGGATGCCCTTTCAACTTCTTAACAATTCTCTTGCCGACAGATTGTAATTCTGAATACCTAACATCAGATTCTCCATCGGGGAATGCATGTCTCTTGAATATCAACCAAGAGTCATCAAATGTCAAGGGCTCCAATGAAATATTCTTCACTGATCTAACTGCATCAGCAACACCAATGTTGCGAGCTGTCACCAAAATTCTACAACCCGTTCCTACAACCGAAATCAGAGGAGCAATGAATGTTGACCATTTGTCATGACTCTCTTCCCACATGTCATCCAAAACCAAGAGAAAATGTTTGTCTTTCAACCTCTCTAACATGCATCTCTGGAGTACATCTAGTGTCTCCACATTTTGAGGACCCTCAACATGCTCAAGAATCTTCTTGGTTAGTTTTGCCACATCAAAACTAGGGGACACATGGACCCACATCCTCAAGGCAAAGTGACTCTGAACTGCTACATCGTTGTAAACATATTGAGCAAGAGTAGTTTTCCCGATGCCCCCCATCCCAGTCACACATATTACAGGTAGGCCTCTGCTCTCAACAGAGGAAGATGACTCTCCCCCCTCGGTATTCTTCTCAGTAAGCATCCTTATCAACTCATTCTTTGTCTCATCTCTGCCATGCACCTCAGGATCTGTCAGGAAAGAACTGCTCTCCTTCACTTCAGCGTCAAGCCTGGGTGGTTGGTCACCCATGAGACGCTTTAGATAGGAGTTCGTCTGAATATTCTTCTCTACCTCCTCAAATCTCCTCCAGATCTCGTCCAGTCTCCGGGCTAAAATTTTAGCATCAAAGGGAACAACAACACTGACACAAGGAGAGGAGCGCTCACCTGTCTCCAGGAAGGATTGATGCTCCACCCGGCGACGGAGATCCTCATACTCGAATTCATCTAGCAAATCTTCGGCGTCGTAGATAACGTCTTTCAGCTGTTGCAGCCACAATTTGAAGACCTCAACCTCCACCTTCACTTGTTCAGCATCCTGGAGCATCGCCTTGAAGCGTTTGAGCTCCTTCTGCAGCGTCTCGACCTTCTCCATCTTCACGATGGACTTCCCCTTTCCTCCGCTATTTCCCATCGTTGATCAGAGAGAGCAAGTAGGAGATGTGTGGCAGAAACCGAGCAGATGGGAAGCGAGCTTCTAAGTGCTGCGTGCGGTTACACGGGAGTGATGTATTTATACATGGACATATGTTGACATATATATATACACACTACGATCGAGATGCAAGTAGTGTATATGCCCATATCTATTTATAATAATCAAAGGAAGCTGGATGTGCATATTTATGCTCACAAAACGCAGGGCTACGATAAAGGATCCGTTCCTGACAAAACTGGTTGTAAAGGATAGCCGTGATCAAAAAATATTGTTTTACGTCATTTTTCCTTTGAAAAAGTGTCGCTTAACTCTCTCTTTTTTTTGGTTATATACTTCATTTTTTATAAAATATGCAAGAGAGTCGCATGCATGTGTATGGCATCTATATATGTGGGAATCTTCTTCGACAAAATATAAAAAAAAATAGAAATGGCCGCCCAATAATAGACGGTACGGAAGGCCGAGTAGTATTCCTTCACCCTTCCACTTGATCAAGTTGTGTCCAGCAGGCAAGCGACACGTGGCAGATAAGACCGGGCACCTACCCACACTAACCGGGCGACATTAATTGCTTTCCTTGACTCTTCCGCCTGATCAAATTATGTCGGCGCCGACCGTGCGTGGCACGGTTGGCGTTGCTCCTCTGCCTGGGGGCGGAGGACGCAGGTTCGCCTCTCGGCGGCGTCACAGCCGGGCACCCCCGCTGGGGGGGTGACTTGTGGGGTCCGAGCGGGGGTTCGAACCACCGCTGGCCTGCGACGCTGCAGGCGCCTGGCCACTGGGCCATCGTCAGTCAAAAAAAAAAAAGATCAAATTATGTCGGCAGCGTCTGATTAATAAATGCATACATATATATATACTTTTACAAGAATTTAATATATACGGAAGGAGATAAGGCGACCCATCTCTCTCTTTGACGCGTAGACTAATCCTCACGTTGGACTTAACCATGGAAGTGGGTAGGTTGGAGTTGGGGAAGGAAATACATATATAGTGAAGTGATGGGCAGCCACCATTAGATAGGCAGCTCAACCATATTAATTAATGCGGGATGGACAGTACTGTTATGGTAGATAACACCTCAATTTGACAACCCCGAGTTAAATATCTTTTAGGGTAAAATCTTTTTTCTTACAGTAAAGAGGAGACTCAATTTTTTATATGTATGATCACCAAATAGGAGAGCTTGGAGAGCATAACGTAATTTCAAGTTTTTATATTGACGTTCGACACCCCTGCTAGAAATATTAATTAAAAAGATAATTTTTAATAGATTAGATTTTCAATATCTTAGACGAATCAAAAAATTCTTAAACAATATTTTTTCATGAACATATGACTTAACATAGATATGGACAAAATCTTGATTTAATCTAATACCCACATAAAATTTGTTACAGCACCTTTATTTTAAAAAGAGATTTTGTGAAAGAATATTTAATATATAATGACATATGTTTAAATTATTGATTTTAGATGTGTCGTGGTGTAATTAAACTTAATTTTTGTTAACGAGAACAATGTATAATTAAATAAATCACTAGAAAAAATATACAAGATGAATTGTTAGAAATACTCCAAGATTTACAAAATAATCAATTTTTGGTCCGATATAGCAAGGATGAATCAAACGAAGAAAAGCTTAAAATATTTTAAATTAAAAAAGACATAGAAACATCTTTATATAAAGGCTCCAAAGATATATCTAAATTATATTTTATTTTGCAGTTGAGTCAACTAAAATCAATAAATGACATCACTAGAAAATATGTAGATACAATACTATATTTATTTAAAGAAGTGTCACCTAAATATGCAAGTGTTTACGACAATTAGTATAAACTTAAAAAAATCATTAAAAACTTAGGACTGATTTATTGGAAAACAAATACATATAGAAATGATTCTATTCTCTTTTGTAAAGAGAACAAAGATAAAACTATTTATTCATAATGTGACACTTCGAAATATAAAGATGATAATAAAAATAAGAGTTAAATGGTAACACAAAATATTTTTCATTATTTTTACGGATAGGTCAATCCATTATGGATTGGTTAGTCTCAATCCCATCCGGATCAAGATCAAATTGGTCGATCTTCAGAGCCATCCCCGCCTTCCTCACCACCTCTAAGTCATCCCAGTCTTCAACCTCTCCACCACCTTCTGGCCATCCTAGATTTCATGGAAGGATCAATCCAATCCGAATCGGTGAGTCTCAATCCAATTCAGATCGAGATCAAATCGATCAGGTTGGTTCTTCCGGGCCATTTGATCCCATCCGAATTGTTCTTCAAAGTAGGAGGGAAATAATGGCTGAATGGCACATGGGAGGGGGTAAAATTGGAAGGATGTGGAGAAGTGTGTTGGAGTTGACGGTGTTACTAGACTGGAGGGGCGGGAGTTAGAGAAATTTGGATTATAGGATTAAAAAATAAAGCTCTTTACTCTTGGGACTAAAAAATAAAGGGGTCCTCTAAAATGGGGGCGGGACTTGATTTTCGACGAAATTAATTCCTAATTTCCTTGACTCTTCCACCACGCCGGATCAATGATTATGTGGGCACGGCAGCGCTTGATTGGGCGATCAGGGTTAGTGGGTGGGATCAACACATGGCAAGTTGCATGTATAATTACATCTGCTCGTTAAAATATATCATCTCATTAATTATTCTAGCTAGGACAAACTAGAATAATGGCTGAATGGCACATGGGAGGGGGTAAAATTGGAAGGATGTGGAGAAGTGTGTTGGAGTTGACGACGTTGCTAGACTAGAGGGGCGGGAGTTAGAGAAATTTAGATTATAGGATTAAAAAATAAAGCTCTTTACTCTTGGGACTAAAAAATAAAGGGGTCCTCTAAAATGGGGGTGGGACATGATTTCCGATGAAATTAATTCCTAATTTTCTTGACTTTTCTACCACGCTAGATCAATAATTATGTGGGCACGGTAGCGCTTGATTGGGTGTCACGCCCCAGATTTCACAACAGGTACAATGGAATAAATCCGGGTACGAGACCGGGGGATTAACCCCTAAACTACGTCGGTTTGGGAAAAATTAAAGACTAACAGGTCCCAGTTCATTAAAATAAATGATTCAATCTCAAAAATAAATCATACCTTGATTTCAATATAAACCATTCATAAACCAAATTCTCTAAACCTCTTCTGTACTAATCCTGATCCACTACGCTTTTGCTGCGCTAAACCTGCTTACCTGAAAAATGTTAAAAGATTTGGAATGAGTCACACAGACTCAGTAGGACTTATACCCAACTTTCCTATTATATTAATCAAATCTAGATGATAATGATAAATGATAAATCTCACAAATCACATTATAACATAATTGTTAACTAATTATCACAATTCTATTATTTAATTGGGTCCTTTCCAAAATCGATTAACCAATGAGCTGGACTCTACCTGAACCAAACTACCTATGACTTAACCAACTGATCTATTCTATATGCCATGCCACCTGGACTTACATGAGTCTACTGTGCATGTATTAATACCATTTCAATCCCATTTGTCTAAATAGATCATATGCTATACTTGGCGATCCTCACTCCAACTCTAAATATATATAGGAAGTACCATATAGTAAACTAAATCCCAAAGTACGTCTAGGCAGGGGCGTACTTAGGATAAACCGCGATATCCGGGATCGAAGGATGCACCGGATCAATCTATTTCCACCGCTGCCCACGGGCGATTTTATCATAGGCTGGAGAAGCAAATATTACATCACATGTATCATAGCATCAATAACATTTCACAAGCAAGCCATATAATTACTCAGACAATTTTCAATGCAATAACCAATTACGCAATTTAACTCAACCAAATAACCAAATCATTATACCATGCCAATCACTCGACTCATTCACATAATTATGCAATTAACCATAATCATGCCATTAATCACAATCATGTCGACACATGCAGACCATTCAATTAATGCAAAAATTCATGCAATAGACCCAATTAGGAACAATAATTCAATTATACTCCAATTCATGTAATTGACCCAATCAGAATAGAATATGCAACATAATTAGACAGATTAACCTCAATTAATCACAATTCAATATCAATTCATAGAATGATACATATTACATGATTATGTAGTTATTAATATTAATCAATCATATTCCTTCATTATCAAGCAATTCCAAAGTTATCTCAATTAATCTTAAATAAATCAAGATCATTTGTAACATAGATCGGATATAAATATGATATAATTTCATTTCCATAATTTAATACAATCAACACATTTAATCATGATCATATCTGACTAATTTCTGATAATTACTAACCCATGATCAAGCATAATTACCACTATTTAATGCATGCCATGAAAATAACTAAAACTATGCATGAATAACATGAATGACATTTAAATGAATCTATCCAGACAATCAAATAATTAAACTATCATTTAATCACTAATTTCTAACTATTTATCTAATAACCACATTTTAACATTTTAATTAAAATATCGAGATGTTATGAAAAGTTGGGATGCCTATCTCGAAGAGATCGGTAAATTCTCAGTCCAAGAACCCAAGCCAGATTGCTCACGAGGCGACCGAGGCAATGGTGATACCAAGTCGTCTTTCAATCCTAAAAACATTAAAAATGATAACTAGATTAATTAAAATACTCAATTTAATTAATAAAATAACTGAGAGAGAGGGGGCTAAACAGGAGAGAGAGAGAGAGAGAGAGAGAAACAGGGGAGAGAGAGAGAGAGGGCATCGAAGGGAGAGAGAGAGAGAAGAGAGACAGAGAGGCTGAGAGAAGAGGGAGAGCGACAGGGAGAGAGAGAGAGCATGGGGGGGAGGGAGAGAGAGCGGCGCGGGGAGAGAGAGCGCGTGGGGGGAGAGGACTCGAGGAGAGAGAGAGGCAGGAGGGGCGTCATGCGCCGCCCCCACCAGGCGGCATAGGGGGGGAGAAGAGAGAGAGAGGAGCGCGGCGGGGCACGGAAGAGGGAGCGAGGAGGGGGGTGCGAGCGGGAGAGCGCGGGAGAGAGAGGAGCGGGCGGGAGAGCGGAAGAGGGAGAGAGAGAGAGAGAGAGAGAGAGCGCGCCCGAGAGAGGGTGGGAGAGCGGCGGAGGGAGCCGGAGAGAGGAGCGCGGTGCGCGCGGCGGCGGGGGCGACGGCGGCGACGGGGGCGACGGCGGCGACGGCAGCGACGCCGACGGCGGAAGATGGCAGAGGCCAAAAAAAGAGAAGAAGAGGAGGAGGCCGGCGGAGGCGAGGTGGCGGCAGCACGAGAGAGGGGGTGAGGCGGGACGAGGGGGTGGGGGTCTCGTGGCTGCACCGCGTTTGCGCGGGCACGGCAACAGGAGAGAGAGAGGAGAGCAGGGGAAGCGAGAGGGGGAGCTAAGGCGGCAGGGCGAAGGGACGACGGCGAGGTGACGACGAGGCGACGACGTCCACCGGAAGAAGAGAGGGATGTTAAGGTATTTTCTTTAAAAAAAAATTAAAATAAACATAAAATAGAAACGGACGCGCGCGGGCTTCGCGCGTCCGTTTCTATCTTTCACCCCTCGCCGTTGGAAGGTATCCAACACACATAAACATGTGTTATTAATTTCTTTTTATCCCCTAGTGTGAAGGACGCCGACGCGCTCCCTCTCTCTCTCTCTCGCAGACGCTCCCTCTCGCCCAAAACGCTCTCGCTCTCTCTCGGCTCCTGGTTCCAGCGCTCCGAGGATTTCTTCTCTTATTCTTCTTCTTCTTTGCTAGAAGCACTCAAAGCAAGATCGGTTCGCATAGCTCTCCTGAAGGACGTGCTAATGGGAGAGAAGGGTTTCGCCTACCCGAGGGTCGTCGTATCTCTAGGAGGACGTTGCCGCGAGAACCGCACGTCGGTTGGCAATAGAACTCTTAGTTCTAGCGATCACGCGCTTCGACCCGACAGGCTATGTTTCTAACTTCGTTTATTTAATTTTAATATGTTTGTATAGTTGTGTTTTTGTCGATTTTCAGGTAGACGACCCAACAATCTAAGAGTTTTATTTTACCAGCATATTAGTTTTTTTTGTTAGAAGCATATATACATGTGAAAAAAAAAACGTAGTCATTCATATACGTTCACATGTATTTTGCTTAAACGTTCTTGTTCGAACGTTCGTACTTAGACGTTCTTACTTGAACGTTGTCGTTTAAACGTTCTAATTTAAACGTTATTGTTTAAACGTTTTTATTTGAACATTCTTGTTCGAACGTTGTCATTTAAATCTTATTTGAACATCATTGTTTAAGTGTTCATACGTTCTTGACAAGACGTACGTAAACGTTCTTGTTAAGATGTATTTAATCGTTCTTATTTAATCGTGCTTAGACGTTCCTGTTTAGTCAGCATAAATTAATTGTATGCTTTGTTGGTTTAAAATATTGACAAACATCTTGATATATTTATTTACAGATTACTGTTGTCTTGATTCTCTCATGGCTAGCTTAATAACTAGAGAAACTCTTAGCGCCAAACCAGAAAAATTTGATGGAGATAATTTTAGGAGATGGCAGAACCAAATGCGCTTTTGGCTGACCACCCTTGGTTTTATTTCAGCCATTAGCAATAGCACAACTGAAAGTAGGGAATCTGATACTTCACAAACCATTACTCGTAGAGTTCAAACAAGATCATCTCGTCCCCAAACTGAACCTGGATCTTCTTCTTCCACAACAACTGAAGAAGTTGATTATCATTGTCTTCATAGGATTTTAGGATCCCTTTCGATAGACTTTATGATCTTTACTACAACTCAAGAAGTGCTAGTGAGTTGTGGGATTTATTAGAAGCTAAATATGGACTTGATGATCTTTGGGCTTAAAAGGTTCAAGGCATCTGATTTTAACATATTTAAATTTGTTGAAAACAAATCAATGAATGATCAAATACATGAGTTTGAGAACTTAGTCCATGAGCTGAGAACCACAGGATCCCAACTTGATGAATCATTCCAGATTGCATGCATTCTGGATAAACTACCTCCATCTTGGTCTGACTTCACTAGGACAATGAGTCACACTCAAGGAACTCTTAGCTTGACCCAACTGTTTGGTGCACTTAGAATTGAAGAACAACATAGGGTAAGGGAGAGTTCGACTCAAATCTATAAACCTAAGGCCAACATAGTTGAGAACAAGCCTTTTAGATCTTTTAGAAAATCCTTTCATCCTAAGAATAGGAATTTCAAGAAAAATCAATGGCAATCTAGGAAAAAATCCCAAATCTTGAATCCTCACAACAACAAGCCAAATGAGAAGAAAGAAGAGAGATGCTGCTTTGTCTGTGGAAGAACAAATCATCTTGCTCATCAATGCTTTTATCGGAAGAGGCATCCGCTAAAGGGGAAAGGACAAGATTCTTCAAACAATGGCCCTCAAGTCAATATGGTTTCTGCGGATGGTGGAGCATCCACTTCGGGATTTAGGCCAGCTTCTTTTAAACCTTGAATCAAATTCAATTTTTGATTGGTGGATTGACACCGGAGCTAACATTCATATATGTCTTGATCGTTCTTGGTTTTCTACATATCAGGACTCAAGTTCAAGAACTGTGATAATGGGAAATAATGATGAAGCAAAGGTGCATGGGATCAGAAGAGTGGATCTTACTTTGACTTCTGGGAAGACATTGACCCTGCACAATGTTCATCATGTTCCAGATATTAGGAGAAATTTGATTAGTGGATCTCTTTTAGTTCAGCAAGGTTATAGATTAGAATTTGAGTCAAATAAAGTTGTAATAACCAAAAGCCTATCCTTTGTTGGAAAAGGATTTATGTATGATGGACTTTTTAGATTGAATGTAAGTTCACCTTCTATTAATGAGAAATCTATTGTATTGAATGTTGAATCATCTTCTACTTGGCATTCTAGATTGGGCCATGTGAATTATAATTCTATTAAAAGGTTGATGCAATTAAATCGATTCCAAAAGTTAGCATTCAAAATGAAAAGAGATGTGAAGTATGTGTTGAAGCTAAGCTACCTAGGCAACCATTTAAATCGGTTGATAGAGATTGTGATGTTTTAGAATTAATACATAGTGATGTATGTGATTACGGAGCGTTTTTCAAGAGGTGGTAACAAATATTTTGTGACATTTATTGATGATCTTTCGAAATACTGTTATATTTATTTAATAAGGACTAAGGATGAAGTGATAAATAAATTTCAGATTTATAAGGCTGAATCTGAAAATCAACAAGAAAAGAAAATTAAGATACTTAGATCAGATAGAGGAGGAGAATATACCTCTCATGCTCTTACTCAATTTTGTCAAGAACATGGAATAATTCATGAGATAACTGCTTCATATTCACCACAATCTAATGGTGTAGCAGAGAGGAAGAATAGAACATTGATGGATATGGTTAATTCTATGTTAATTAGTTCGGGAGCACTGAGAATTTGTGGGGGAGGCACTTTTAATCGCATGTTTTATTTTAAATAGGATACCCTTTAGACAAGGTGATTTTACCCCTTATGAAATTTGGAAAAGGAGAAGACCTAACTTGAATTTTCTTAAAGTGTGGGGGTGTCTTGCGAAGGTCAAAATTCCTGAGGTTAAAAGGAAGAAAATTGGACCTAAGACTGTGGATACTATTTTTATTGGATATACCACAAATAATAATGCTGAAAATTTCACTAGCAACACAAATAGATTTTTAGTGATTATATCTGAAATAGGAGATATTTCGAATAATACCATCATTGAGGCTAGAGATGCAGTTTATTATGAGAACACATTTCCATTTAAATCTGGAATTGATTCTAGTGTCAGAAGTAGCAATTCTGTATCTAACCCAAATTTAGTTAGAAATAGAGAAGATCAAGATGAAGAACCATTAGAAATAAGAAGAAGTAAGAGAGCTAGGACAGAAAGAGTTTTTGATGATTTCTATGCATTATTAGTAGAAGATTCTCCAATCACTTTTAATGATGCTATGAATTCCATAGACTCACCTTTTTGGAAGGAAGCTATAGAAAATGAAATGAATTCGATAATTCAAAATGGAACATGGGTGCTTAGTGATCTACCTCCTGGTTGTAAGACAATTGGATGTAAATGGGTTTTTAAGAAGAAATTGAAACCTGATGGATCTGTAGATAAATATAAGGCTAGACTTGTAGCTAAGGGGTTTACACAAAAAGCTAATGTAGATTATTTTGATGTGTATTCTCCTGTGGCTAGAATTACCACCATTAGAGCCTTGATTGCATTAGCATCCATACATAAATTGATTATTCACCAAATGGATGTAAAAGCTGCATTTTTAAATGGTGAATTAGATGAAGAAATTTATATGGATCAACTTTGAGGGTTTTATTATTCCAGGTCAAGAAAACAAAGTATGTAAATTGATTAGATCATTGTATGGATTAAAACAAGCACCCAAGCAATGGCATGAAAAATTTGATGAGATTATTCTTTCTTATGATTTTAGAATCAATCAAACTGATACATGTGTTTATTACAAAATGTTTGGTGATCATATTGTTATCTTATGTCTATATGTTGATGATATTTTGATCTTTGGATCTAACATGCATGTTATAGATAAAGTTAAAGATTTCTTATCTCAAAATTTTGACATGAAAGATCTTGGTGAAGCTAGTTTGATTTTGAATACAAGAATTATAAAAAATTCAAATGGAATAGCCTTGTCACAATCTCACTACATAGAGAAAATCCTTAGAAAATTCTATTATATAGACTGTGAGCCTTTATCCACTCCTTATGATGCATGTGTCCACCTAAAGAAAAATTTAGGTAACCCTACATTACAATCTGAATATGCTCAAATCATAGGCTCACTTGGTTTTCTCACAAATTATACAAGACCAGACATTGCATATGCTGTAAATAGACTTGGTAGATATACTATAAATCCAGATGAAAGTCATTGGAAAGCATTAGAAAGAGTACTTAGATATTTAAAAGGTACTATATCATATGCTTTGCATTATAGTGGATATCCTTCTGTATTAGAAGGTTTTAGTGATGCTAATTGGATTAGTGATTCAGTAGATGTAAAATCAACATCTGGATTTGTTTTCCTTTTAGGAGGAGGTGCTATTTCATGGAAATCTACTAAGCAAACTGTATTATTTAGAAGTACAATGGAATCTGAAATGATTGCACTTGACACCACATGCACCGAAGCCGAATGGCTAAGGGATTTCTTTATTGATATTCCATTGTTTACACATCCTTTGCCTCCTATATCTATTTTGTGTGATTGCAGGTCAACTATTGATAAATGTATGCAGGCCAATGTTGATGTCAAGATGAATAGACATCTGAAAGTGAGGCACAAGTCCATAAGAGATAAAATGAAACAATATTTGATAGCCTTAAATTTTGTGAAATCAGAAAGGAATCTTGCAGATATTTTCACAAAAGGCTTGCCTAGAACGGTGGTTCTAGAAGCGTCGAGGGGATGGGATTGAGCCCATAAATAAAAAGTTACCACGGTGGCAACCCAACCTCACAGAGGTTCAATGGGTAGAAACAAGCTGATGGGTAACTATGTGTGGAGCACTTATATATAATGCTCCCATCCCTATGGCGATAGTGCTCATGTAGAAGCAAGTGGTAGGATGAGTTTTAAACTCTTAATGAATCCAAGACCCAAGTGGCAGGGTGGTTTCTTGCTCTCACCCTTGGAGGATTCACCGACATGTGTGGAGTCGTGAGGCCGCGACTATGAGATGTGGGCTATTTTCTAAAACACACATGAGATACCTGCGCAAGGCCATTAATAGCGCAACCCGCATGAATTTTGATCTTGCTATACTATGTGTGGATTTGGGAGAACTTGAATCATGGAACCCGATTCAAGGTGAAACATCCATCGAGTGTTCTACAAGCAATCCCAAATATCACTAAGTGGGGTTCAAACCGAAAGGTACCTTCACCTATTACATAGTATAAGAGTGCTTACTAGAATTTGTTTGTTGATATTATTTTCTTTTGATTTGATATATTTCTGCGAGTTTTAAGAAAATATGTGGGGGATTGTTAAGGTATTTTCTTTAAAAAAAATAAACATAAAATAGAAACGGACGCGCGCGGGCTTCGCGCGTCCGTTTCTATCTTTCACCCCTCGCCGTTGGAAGGTATCCAACGCACATAAACATGTGTTATTAATTTCTTTTTATCCCCTGGTGTGAAGGACGCCAACGTGCTCTCTCTCTCTCCCTCTCGCAGACGCTCCCTCTCGCCCAAAACGCTCTCGCTCTCTCTCGGCTCCTGGTTCCAGCCCTCCGAGAATTTCTTCTCTTATTCTTCTTCTTCTTTGCTAGAAGCACTCAAAGCAAGATCGGTTCGCATAGCTCTCCTGAAGGACGTGCTGACGGGAGAGAAGGGTTTCGCCTACCCGAGGGTCGTCGTATCTCTAGGAGGACGTTGCCGCGAGAACCGCACGTCGGTTGGCAATAGAACTCTTAGTTCTAGCGATCACGCGCTTCGACCCGACAGGCTATGTTTCTAACTTCGTTTATTTAATTTTAATATGTTCGTATAGTTGTGTTTTTTGTCGATTTTCATGTAGACGACCCAACAAGGGAGACGGCGTCTCGACGGCGACGATGCTGGGGTGTTTGAGAGAAAGGATTATTTTCTTTTTCTTTTTATTACAGGACATTACATTGGGCGATCAGGGTTGGTGGGTGGGATCAACACATGGCAAGTTGCATGTATAATTACATCCGCTCATTAAAATATATCATCTCATTAATTATTCTAGCTAGGACAAACTAGAATAATGGCTGAATGGCACATGATGGGAGGAGGTAAAATTGGAAGGACGTAGAGAAGTGCGTTGGAGTTGAGAACGTTACTAGATTAAAGGCGCGGGAGTTAGAGAAATTTGGATTAGAGGATTAAAAAATAGAACTCTTTGCTCTTGGACTAAAAAATAAAAGAGTCCGGGGCGAGACTTGATTTGCGACGAAATTAATTCCTAATTTCCTTGACTCTTCCACCACGTCAGATCAATAATTATGTGGACACGGCAGCGCCTGATCGGGTGATCAGGGTTGGTGGGTGGGATCAACACATGGCAAGTTGCAT
Organism: Cryptocoryne crispatula var. balansae; assembly: GCA_036172225.1. NCBI lineage: Eukaryota > Viridiplantae > Streptophyta > Magnoliopsida > Alismatales > Araceae > Cryptocoryne > Cryptocoryne crispatula. The sequence continues at coordinate 16,047,049 of CM069921.1, forward strand.
ACATAATTACATCCGCTAATTAAAATATATCATCTCATTAATTATTCTTACTAGGACAAACTTAGCTGTTTTTGTTGACATTTAAACACGAGGCAAGTTGACCGACTAGTATAATAAATTTCCTTCACCCTTCAGCCTCTCATCAAGACGTGTCCAGTCGGCAAGCGACACGTGGCAGATAAGACCAGGCATACCCACGCACACTAACCCGACGAAATTAATTAGTAATGGACTGTGTGGGTATCGGCATAATTTGAAAATAAATTTAATTTATTTCTTAAATTTCAGGAATAAATTAAGATTATTCTTAAAATATTTTGATAACAAATCGACTCTAAAATATTGTTTGATATGAGAATAATTTGAAAATAAATTTAAATTATTTTTAAAATTTAAAGAATAACTCAAATTTATAATCAAAATTTTATGATACTAAACATACTCTAAATTTCCTCTACTCTTCCACCGCGTCGGATCTAAAACGATGTCGGCAGCGCCTGATTGGGCGACCAGGGTTGGTGTGATGGGCCTCCACAATATATACATAAATATACTTTTACGGGGATTTAAGATACGGAAGGAGATGAGGGGAGACCCATCTCTCCCTTTGGTTAGTAGGCAAATTTGTCACGACTCGAATTTTTAACATGCCCAGCAGAAGATAATTCGGCGACGTAACGGGGAAGAATATCGATTTGGAACCGAATAAGACTAAAATTCATAATTCATAATCACAATTCCAAACTTTACAATCCATTAACACAGCAAACAAACATCTATCTAAACATATTAAATAGTAACATTGAATGAATAATCCACTGGCTCCTCGAATTCCCAAAACACTACTACGCTTCTGCTGTGCTAAACCTGCAGTCCTGAAAATATTAACAACGGAAGGGGTGAGTCACCATAGACTCAGTAGGTCTTACATCCGAACTACCCTACTATAATAATAATTTCTATTGATATTAAATACATATTAAACCTAAAATGCAAATTATAGTACACAGGGTTCAAGCTAATTATATATCTTCAATTAAATAGTTGCAAATGTCTTTCTACTACCCCATATGGTAATATGACTCTATATGCACTAAAACCAATATATCCTGCACATTTAACTACTGTAGGTATGCTCACATTATATACACCTGACATAAAACCAAAGACTCCACTTGACTACTAATATACATGCCAAAATGCACAACTAAATACTTGTCTGAGTAAACATCATGCTCCATTTGGATAATGTAGCCATGTCACAAAACTAGCACCAGATTTGCCATATAGTAGGAAGTAACATATAGTACCTAAATCCCATAGTACTCCTAGGCAGGGGAGTACTTAGGATAAACTGCGGTATCCGAGATCGAAGGATGCTCCGGATTCAACTAATCTCTACTGCCCACAGGCCACTAACATAGTCTGGTGAAGTAAACTTTCATCACAATGCAGCTCACTGCATTAACTACATTTCACACAATGCAAGTATATAAATAACTCAAACAGTAACCAAGAACATGAAATTGGCAATCCAAACACGAAATACATAGATAAACACGCATGGTTCTATGCACCACATATTTGCATACCACACCACAATTTAGCACAAACTAGAACCATTCAACCATAAGATGCATATAAATAAGATCATGCAAGCTACAACCTAAACATATCAATCACATACTTTGACGAACACTATGCTTAAACCTTACATCGGCTTTTTAACAGATCGGGATATACATATTTAAGATTACCGTGATGCAAACATGCTAAACTAACTAGGTTAAAACATATAAAAACCTATCATGACGACTAATATACATGAACACTAAATTAATCTAAACATGCATGGTTCAAACATGCTAATCTAACTCTATCTAAACATGCCAATATGCTAGAAATAATCCACTAATTATATCATTCTAATCATGGTCATCTAAACATGTTTTTATGATTTAATCGATCATATAAAGGTGTTAAGAATAGCCAAGATGCCTACCTTAATGGCAACGACGAACGGCGCACGGAATCGATCTAGGTGAAGAATATGCTGCGATCACGACGACGATGAAAAATGGATCTGGATAATATATTGACAATCTACTGGAACAAAGAGGATAAATGATCTAACAAGAAGAAATAGGGAGAATAGGAGAGTGGCGATAGGATAGAGAAGAGGATAGAGGAGAGAGAGAGGGACTACCGCGGAGAGGGGGGCGGTCAGTGGCCGCGGCCGCGACTGCGGCTGGGCGCATAGTCGCGCAGAGGGAGGCGGGTGGCCGGGTGCGGCACAGTGCATGGCGGCGGCTGCCGCGCCGGGCAACGCGCGGGCGCGGGCGGGGCGGCGGACGGCGGCCGCTGCCACGGGCAGCGGAGGGGCTGGCGGCGAGCTGGGGTGGACGGCGGCCGCTACCGCCTTTCCCGTTCCGCTTTTTTTGGCCCCGTTTCGGTCTCGAACCTTCCCACCGCTTCCCTCGTCATCAGCCAAATCGTCGTCCGCGTAATCTTCGTGCGAGCACACCCCTCTCCCTCCGTCCGCCATCGCCGTCGTCGCCCCTGTTTCCCTGGTCCGGTGCCCCCTTCCTCTCCATTCCTTCTTCTTCTACTTCTTCTTCCATCGCCTCGTCGTCACTGTGTTCCGTCGCCGCCGTGTCGACGTCGATGTCGCCGATGCCGTTCCCCTCTTTCAACTCCTCTCTTGCCGTCGCCGCCTCTTTCCCTCTTTCCGGGGCTGCCGTCGCCCCTGCTTCTCTTCCTCTTTCCTTGTCCCGCCGTCTTTTCCGCCGTGGTCACCGCCGCGGGCGCAGCCGTCGCCACCACTCTCCCTCTCTCTCCCGCCGGCCTTCTCTCTCTCTCCTCTCTCTCTTCTCTCTCACACGCTCTCTCTCTCTCTCTCTCCCTCCTCTCTCTCCTCCTACCTCCCCCCATGCTGCACTCTCTCTCTCTCTCCTGCCGGCTCTCTCTCTCCCTCCGATGCTCTTTCTCTCCCTTCCCTCTCTTTCTTTCTGTGCTCTCTCTCTTCCTATCCTATTCTTTCTCTCTCCTATTTCTCTCTCTCTCCTGTTTAGCCCTCTCTCTCTAAAATATTTCATTAATCAAATTGAGTATTTTAATTAATATAGTTATCATTTTTAATGCTTTTAGGATTGGAAGATAAACCGATATTACAATTGCCTCCATCGCCTTGTAATTGAACCGGTTTGGATTTCCAGGACTTGGGAATTTACCAATCGCCTTGAGGTAGGCATCCCAACTCATCCTTAGCACATGATATTGTAATTAATGAGTTAAAATATGATTATTAGATTATTAGTTAGAAAATGATGAATAAATGATGGTTATGTATTTAATTGTCTACATGTGATTAGTTAGATGATTATCACGTCATTCATGCATAGTTTCATGATTTGCATTAGTTAGATGCAATTTTTAATTAATGTGGTTTAGAAAATTATTAAATTAGATATATTGTGTTGATTAATTAGATTGGTTGTATTAATTCATAAAAATTGCAATATGACATGTTATGATTATAATTATACCTGATTTATGTTATGAATAACATGAATTGTTATATGGAAATGATTTGTGACCTTTTATGATTATAATTGTATCCGATTCATATGTAGAATGATATTAAATTATTAATGTTTATATTGGAATGGAAATTGATGGCATGATAATTATAGAACGTGGTTAATTAATATTATTAGTTGTCTGATCATGTAAAGTGCATTATTTGATTAATTGATTTGGAATTGTGATTAATTGAAGTTAATATGCCCAATTATGTTGCATATTCCTTTCTGATTGGGTCAATTGCATAAATTGGTGTAAAATTAAATTATGTAAATGATATGATATTGCATATTCTGTTCTGATTGGGTCTATTGCATGAATTGTTGGTACAATGAAATGGTTGTGCATGACTTGATAATTGACATATCTGGTTGATTGAATTGGTTTTGTCTGTGTAGATATATGGCTTTTACTTGTTGAGGTCCTCCAGCCTACTTTAGTGGTCCTGGGGCAGCAGATGACGTAGTGAAATCCGGTGCATCCTTCGATCCCGGATACCGCGGTTTATCCTAAGTACGCCCTGCCTAGGTGTACTAAGGATCTAGCTTACTATATGGTACTTCTTATATATATTTAGAGCTGGAGTTGAGAGGTCCAAGTATGGCATATGATTTACTCAGACACATGGAATGGAAATGGTATTAAAGCATGCACAGTTGGCTCATCCAGGTCTAGATGGCATAAACATATAGTTTAGTTTAGTTGGTAGCCAAGTTCATGTAGAGGCATGTTTAAATGGGTAATTTGGTGAAAGAAATCCCATTTAAATAAATAAACATGATAAATAGCCTATAAGATATTATAGCAATTGATGGGTCTGGTTTATGCATATAATTAGCAGTTAGATTGGTTAGTATATTAGGGTAGTTGGGTATAAGTCCTACTTGTAGATACGCGAATTCGGCCAGATTACAGAGAGTACAATCTCATTCCTATAGATAACACTTGTATTTTCTCAATCAGAGAAGTCGGTTTGACATAAAAATGACCAAATTCTAGGAAATCTGGAGGCGTCCCGATATCGCGGCGCCAGGCGTCGCGACGTCAGAGCACCTGGCATTTCCCACCTTTTCACCCCTTTATCCGACCGGACGACGTCGTACTCAGGAACGTACTATGGTACAAGCGCTCCTCTGCCAGAGTGCCTGCATTTCTGTTCGTGATAGCCGGCTTTTCAGGACGGTCAACGGTGCGTTGTCAAAATCGTACCGAGGGTGCAGGCGCTCCGCCGTCGGAGCACCTGGATCCCCGCCTGCCAACTGACACCACAGGCTATGCGTGCGCCGAATTTGCAGGTGTCAGCCGTAGGTCGTAAGTGCTCCCCTGTCAGAGCGCCGGGATTTCCGCTGACAACCGCCGCCTGACACGTAGGGTGGTAGGTGGCGACAGGTATGGTCGGGCGTGCTGATTCGCCGACTTGTCGGCGGATTAGCAGGCGCTCCAATACCGCGACGCCAGGCGTCCTAAGGACGGAGCGCTAGGGTCACTTTTGTGCATCTATAAAAGGAGACCCTTCTCCCACATTTAAGAGGTTCCAAAAAGGATTCCCAGAGCCATAACTCCACATAGAGAGTCTTCTTGAGCCTCCCAACATCCTCCCACCATCTTCCAAGCCACACTAGAGTCCACCATCTCACCTCCAAGTCATTCAATCTTCCATTACATCTCTTCCACTCCGCTCATTCAACACAACCAAAAGACCATTCCAAACCCCCTCATACCATTAAAAGCCATCCCAAAGAGCCTCAAGAAGTCTCCAAAACGGGCCAGGAGTCCGATTCCCTTAGTTGGAACCGGGAGAAGATCGTGTCAAAGGCTGCCTCCGAAGGACCTAAGCGCTCCTCCGACGAGACGCCAGGCGACCTGGAGTCAGAGCGCTTGCAACCTCCAGAAGCCAGCCGACCCCGGGCTCGCCAACGATCTTCTTCCTTATATTATCCTCCTTTCATTTTCCGTTTGGATTTCATCATGCATATTGCACTAGCATAACTTAATGCATCTTTAGTCTTAGGTCATTTAGATCCTCCCTTAAGAGGGGTTAGGAGTTAGTCCTAATCTGGTTCGTTCAACCCCTTTTGTCATTGCTCTTCTTTCTTACGAATAGTTACTACTTTCTACTTAGTTTTAATCGTTGTTTTGTTGTGTTTTCATTAGTAACTTCTTTTCAGGCAAGCAAGTTTCACCAAGGCTCTTCTTCCCCGGCCGGCCGAGGAAAGAGAAGATAGGACCTACACAGTCTCTCCATTCAATGAGGTAACCGGTCATTCTTCCCCCCCCCCCTTATCAGTTTATCTCTTTCATTTTAATCATCGGAGCCTCTTTGGCTCCTGGCGACCACACCATCTCTTCCTCTTTTCGGTTCATAGGTTAAGTTTGTGTTGATAACACCACCCACCGTCTGATCTTCTTTCCCTTCTATTCTCCTCACGAGCCGGGCCGGTCCTTCGATGCCCAAGTGACATCAAGGGTTGAGTAGTCCGGGGACCAAGGTGAGTGCGGAGAAAGAAAGAAGGAGAAGAGATGGGTGATAGACCGGTTTGTTGGAATCATCCACAACCGTGTCTATGGCGTGATTAACACAAACCGACTCTATCAAAACCGTAAGGAAGAAGAAACACACATACCCCACACCAAAACGTTCGCACCGCGAAAGGACGGCGACCACCAACAACGGCATGACATCCTTTCGGCGTCCACACTACTGAGTCCGTGTGACTCATTCCAAATCCTTTAACATTTTTCAGATAATCAAGTAACGCAACAGAAACATAGTGGATCAAATTTAGTGCGGCAGAGGTTTAGAAAATTTGGTATATGAATGGTTTATGTTGAAATTCAGGTATGATTTATTTTTGAGATTTAATCATTTGTTTTATTAAATGAGACCTGTTATTCTTTAATTTTTCCAAATAGACGTAGTTTAGGGGTTATTTCCCCGGTCCCGTACCCAGATTTATTCCGCTATGAAGGTTAGGAATTTCGGGGCGTGACAGAGAGTGTGAGAGAGAGAGAGAGCCGGCAGGAGAGAGAGAGAGAGAGAGAGAGAGAGAGAGAGAGAGAGAGAGAGAGAGAGAGAGAGAGAGCAGGCATGGTGGGGGAGGACAGGAGGGCGCGCAAACACCGCACGTGCGGCTAAAATCGGGAAAAAGGGGGGAGGGGAGAAGAGAGAGACCGCGGCGGGGGAGCAGGCGGGAGAGCACGGCGAGAGAGAGAGAAAACAGAGTGGAGGGGGGCACGGTGGCGACGGCCGCGGCGGCACGAGAGAGAGGGGGTGTGGCGGCCCGTGGCGACGACGATGACGCCGGCGATCTGTGGCGACGGTGGCGGCGACCACGCCGGAGGGGAAGACGAAGGAGAAGGAGAAGAGGAGGAGCAAGGAAGGCGGTGGCGATGGAGGCCGCAGAGGGGAGAAGATTCAAGAGAGGGGGGAGGGGAACACGGTGGGGAAGGTGACGTACGTGGCGAGAAAAAGGTTTTTTTTCATTTTTTTTATTTTTTTAAAGACCGAATATTACGTGTTGGACCAAATTTGGGTAGACGCGCCCCCGTTCTCTGTAAGGGCCGGGGTGACTTTGTTGTTTGTTCGTGGGTTTTATTCCAATATATATTTTTTCTTCGTGACCAAAAACAAGACAATCTAGAGTTAAATATTTTTTAAGGTAAAATCTTTTTCTTACGGTAAAGAGGAGACTCAATTTTTGTGTATGATCTCCACATAGGAGAGCATGGAGAGCATACCGTAATTTCAAGTTTTTATATTGAAGTTCGACACCCCGGATAGAAATATTAATTAAATAGATATTTCTAATAGATTAGATGTTAGATATCTACTAAGAATCAAAAAATTCTTAAGCTATATTTTTAATGAACATGTCACTCCGGACAACATCATGGTTTAATTTAATACCCACATAAAATTTATTATAACACCTTTATTTTAAAAAGAGATTTTGTGAAGAAACATTTAATATGTAAGTGTTTTTTTCCATTCAAAAAGAAGACATATGTTTAAATTATCAAATTTAGATATGTCATGGTGAAATTAAATTTAATTTTTCTTAACGAGAACGATATATAATTAAATGAATCAGAAGATAAAAATATACAAGATGAATGGATAGAAATACTCCAAGATTTACAAAATAATCAATTTTTGGTTCCATATAGCAAGGACAAACCAAACGAAGAAAGCTTAAAATATTTTAAATTACAAAAAAATAGAAACATCTTTATATAAAGGCTGAAAAAATATATCTAAATTATATTTTATTTTACAGTTGAGTCAACTAAAGTCAAAAAATGATGCCACTGGAAAATATACAGATACGATACTATCTTTATTTAAAGAAGCATCATCTAAAGATGCAAGTGTTCCTGACAATTAGTATAAACTAAAAAAATATTAAAAACTTATGGGGCGTTTGGTTGCATGATAAATTTTTGTACATTTTCATGATAAAAAATTGTATTAAAATAAAAAGTGAACCAACTCATGATATAAAATTATCATGTTTGGAGGGATGTGATTACAAAAAAGAGTAACTACCGCACATGACCAAACAAAGTGGGAGACCACAAGAAAAAAAGAGAGGTGAGACCCTCTTTTTTTGTTTAAGAAGAAAATCACTTTTAAAATATAAAATTGTCATGGTTACCAAACACTTCTTTTAACAAGTTTTCTTACAATTTTTAAAAATTAAAACAAAAACCTTCATTATCATGCAACCAAACACCCCATTAGGTCTAAGTTATTAGAAAACGGATGCATATAGAAATGATTCTATTCTCTTTTGTAAAGAGAAAAAGATAAAACTATTTATCCATAACGTGACACTTCAAACTATAAAGATGATCTAAAAAATAAGAGTTAAATGGTGACACAAAATATTTTTCATTATTTTCACGGATAGGTCGATCCATGATGGATTGGTTGATCCCAATCACATCCAGATCAAGATCAAATTGGTCGATCTTCAGGGCCATCCCCGCCTTCCGCACCACCTCTGAGTCATCCCAGTCTTCAACCTCTCCACCACCTTCGGGCCATCCCAAATTTCATAGTAGGGTCAATCCAATCCGAATCGATGAGTCTCAATCCAATTCAGATCGAAATCAAATCGGTCAAATTGTTTCTTCCAGGCCATTTGATCCCATCCGAATTGTTCTTCAAAGTAGGTCGATCCAACTCAAATTAATATCTATGAAATTTCAATTGATTTTATCTAAACTGAATCAACCAAGCTTAATGTTTATGACTTTTCAATATAGTAGACAAAGAGATCTCAGATTTGATAGATAGGCCGATCTAATCCAAATCGATGGATCTCAATCCAATCTAGAACGAGCTCAGATCGGTAGATCTTTCGGGCAATCGCGATCTTCATGGATAGGTGGATCTAATCCTGATTGGTGGGCCCTGATCCAATACAAATCGTGATCAGATCAATTAGATCGATTGATCTTTCAAGTCATCTCGGCCTTCCTGACCTTTGGGACATTTTGCCTTTCCTCACACCAATGGATCATCCTAGGTTCTATGAAAAAGTTGACCCAATCCAGATCAATAAGCCTTGATTCAATATGGATCATCAAATTGGCTAGATTGGTCGATCTTTTTGACCATCCAATCCAATATGAATTGGTCTTCACAGATAGGTCGATTCAACTAATCTTAATGTTTATGACTTTTCAATATAATAGATGAAGAGATTTAGTGAGAGTCGATAGACATCTCTAGACATCTCAAGCAGGTGGATCTTAGAAATCAGACAAGTGGATCTCATTCTTAGTGAGGTTCACTACAACTACAAGAAATCTACGCATTACCTACCGAAACACCGTCCGTAGGTAAGAATTAGCAGGTAAAAACTATCTTTACTTACCATGGATACCTACTAATTCAGGGGTACATAGGTAAATCTAATAATACTTTGAACTATCTACGGATTCGTCTCCGTAGGCAAATATAATGTTAAATAGATCAATTTCAACCATCCAATGAAATAAATTGATGACTACAATAATTTATTACATATTAATAAAAATAAATAACATAATAATAAAAATAACACAATATAATAATTTAAAGAAATACACTATTCATGAACACAAGTGCGTACACTGCTAGCTAGGATGAACACGCACCAGACGCATAGAAAGTAGTTTTCTTGGTGAGACGATTTCAACAAAACGTAGTGATATGAATCATAGGTTGTGGCCATCGGATCTAAAGAACATGAAACCTTCAGATTTTATAGCTCCATCTTGTGTGTGTGTGTATATATATATAAATAAATATATATATTCCTACGTATATATACTGCCGGTACCGGAGCTGGGCATATGGCCAGAGCCAGAGGACTGGACCCTCTTCTCTGATATCTGAATTCTGAAGAGTTCTGACGAAATAAAAATTATTGGTTTGTGTATGAAAATGTATATATGATAATTTATGTATGTATAGAGTTCATTCACAGACGTGATTATTTACAAGTGTATTGTACGATCCATGCATACATGAATTTTTAATTTTAAAAATATAAATTTTTTTTAATTATTAAACAGCAATCATCATCAAAAAATTATTGACAGCTAAAAGGAATATTAACAATAGCTATCATTCATCATCAAATTAGAAAATCTCACCCAAAATTTGTTCAGGTACTATGAGCTTTTGATTTCGCAATGACTTACGGCCAGCACAATTAAGTTACTAGCAACAACTTAAAGTCATATCCAAAGTAGAAACTCAAATCCAAAATTTGTTTTGATGTCGGGAGTTTTTCTCCTGTGACGACGGAAAGTCATCACAACTAAGTTATTGGCAATGGCAGTCAACCATCACCAAATCAGAAATTCCCACAAAAAATGTGGTCCAATGTTTGGAGTTTTGGCTTTGACGACTACTAAAGGTTATTGTAACAAGTTATTAGCAACAACTTCTATTTGTCGCCAATATACTTCTGCCGTCATCACCGAAAATATAGTGATGACAATCATTACCAATAACTTAGTTGAGAGCAACTATTTCTAGCGAATTGTTGAGAAAAATTAGTGGTGACGAGCTTATTCGCGATGACATTTAAGACATCACGAAAAGGCTTTTCAGATGGCATTGGTGTTTTTTGAGACAACTTCTAACTTTTGTCGATAACCTTTTTATGTTGTAAGCACTCCATCTAATCAGGATATACAAGTCTAACTCCTTAACAACCAGCTGACAAGTCGGCATGGGTGGCTTGAGTTGTGTTTAGCAGCCAATTGATATTTTAAATTTAGTGTATGTCAAACTCTTTGTGTGATGTTTCGTACTACCACAAGCCAAGTATGGTGAAGCATATCCTTCTGCCCTCTAGGTTCAAATCTTTACATGATGTTTGGTTACGCAATAACTTTTTATACACAAAATGCTGTATTAAAATAAAGTGTAAATTACTCAATGACATAAAACTGCCATGTTTAGGGAGATGAGATGATAAAAAAAGAGTGAGAGTTGTAAAAGACCAAAAGAGGTAGGGGATGGTCGCAAAACACCTCTTTTAACTAGTTTTGTTACAAAAATATAAAATTGTAACCAAAAAAAACAATTTGTCATGCAACGCTCTCTTAGTTCCCTTAAAATTGATATTCATTACTAACTCCACTAGTTTAATGTCTAAACTTTGTATTGGTGTGGTGAGTTCGATCAAATCTTCTAGAGTTGACATAAATCTGCCCCACCCACGTGTTATCATGTGCCATGTGAGGTCAGCACATGGCAAGTTGCCACAATTTATAGATTAGAAAGACATCAAAACACAAGTTGTTCGATAATTAGTCGCATCAAAATCAATCTGTGCAAATTTGGTGTAATTTTCTATTGTAAAAGGTCACCCGTGGAGCAAAAGTACACACAACAAGAAAAAAAAAGTTAGTTCGAATTATTTCAAAAAGTTATCTCTGGTAAATTTATTAATGGTAATTAAAATAAAGCTATTTCAACTACACAGAAACTAGTGATGACTTCTTTAAGGTGTGTCAAATAAGATATTCATGACGGTCATCACGAACACAGGAAGAAATGTTTAACTTATTTGCGACGGTTTTGATTAATCATCACCAATAATCAAATTTCGACAATTCAACGATATCGCTAGTGATGGCTCAAGCCCTTGCCAATGACCTCACAGAATTAACACCCACATAGGGTGTTAATTCTTCTTCTTCTTCTTCCCCAAAACCATAGATGCACCACAACGGTACCGCCTATCACAGATACCTACTGTGTGACGGCATAGGTGCATCATGGGTAATATATTTGTGACGGTTTGGAGTTGTCGCCTATACTTTTATGACATTGACTTTGATCTAGTCATCCCAAAAAAGTCATCGACGGTAAACTTATTTGCGATGACATTGTAGTCGGTCTATGTTTTCATTTTTCTAGCTTTTTAACTGTCACCATTTTTTTTGCAGTGACATATGCCCATTCTCTACTGGTACAACTAGATCATGGCATGAAACTCAAATTTTAAGTTCATTTATGCTAGAATTTGGATTTTAGTACAAAATAAATTTGATATCAGTTTATTTAATATATTTATTAATACTATATTTTGTACTTTTATTTTTATTTTTATTTTTAAATAAATAAATAATCATTTACTTAAATGATGTGCACAAGTTTTAACAAGTCTGCAAAATTCTAATCAAAGTCGACTAGCAAGTTAATTCCATTTGTCTTATTCAAAACTTACTCAACCTATGCTAAAAGATTCAGTGAGTTCATCTAATAATTATATCAGTTAATCAAAATATATCAAAGTAAAAAGTCAACAATTTTGTTATTTTATTTTTTTACTCTATTTATATTCAAGAATGTTATGGCCACAACAATACAACTTAAAATTATCTTGTAATTAATTTTAATCTCTCCTACACGTGAACTTACTAAAAGCATCATGTGTTTGACCGGTCAAGCGTAGCTCGTCTGGCGTCGACCCTGCTCCTGGGGGAGTAGGGCGGGGGATTGCCTCCCGGTGGCTACAGTCGGGTGCCCCCGAGGTGGGGGATGAACAGTGGGGATCGAGCGCCGCTCGATCCCTCGCCACCCGCGGCGCTGTGGGGTTCGCGGCCACTGAGCCAATGTCCAAAAAATACACACACACTCTCTCTCTCTCTCTCTCTCTCTCTCTCTCTCTCCTACACGTGAACTTACTGAAAGCCTGATCATTCCGGAGTGTCAACACTCTTCAATGACTAAAATCTCTCTCTCGCTTTCTCTCTCTAAATCCTCTAACTCACGATTAACTCGGTCGGAGGTTTCTCACAGAAATTCTCATCATAAGCCTAGGGGTAGGCACAAAATGGTTCAAACTGAGAAATCAAACCGAATCAGCTCATTCGGTTCGGTTTGAACATTTTTCAAACCGATTTAAACCAAATTAAATTGTTTAAACCGATTTAATCAAAAAATTTTAAAAAAATATTATAGTATTAATAAAAAATACTTTTATAAGTTTTATAATAAAAATAATATTTATTTTAATTATTTTTAACTTAAAAATTATATTATATATGTAAAAAATAATTACTTTAAATATTTTTATACATTTCGGTTTAAACCGAACCAAACCGAATTGAAATCGGTTTGGTTCGGTTCGGTTTGAGAGGTTGATTCGGTTCGGTTGGATTTGGAAAAAAAATGGTCCAAACCGAACCAAACTGAATCGTGCCCACCCCTACATAAGCCCGCCCACGTCATCAATTAAGTGAAAGCACTTGAGAAGAGCCCTTCAATCTCTCTCACATGATAGTGATTTGATACTTCTCAAATCACATCACCTCAATCTCTTTGTGAAAGAAACTCCTCTCAAATGTTCGTACGAGGAAAATGGCTCTCCAATTGAGTAGCCGAGAATCATTTTCTTGGGTGTCGATCGGAACGGATGAACAGGCAAATCAAGCCGGCAATGCACCCCTTCCCGCCCGCAACATTGTCGACGAATGCTCCGCCCGCCATAAAACCGTTGTCATTGTACGGACGGATTAATGGCGACGGCTTGTCAAAGCCATCTCCAATGTTGGTATCAGCGACGGCTTAAGCCATCGTCGATAAAATCATCGCCGCCTACATAGTTATATGCGATGGCTAATAGAAACCGTCGTTGTTAACTTTGCTGGCGATAACTTAAACTGTCGTTGAACCATAAATATTTTTTCGATCTCCCCCCCCCCGCGACGGTAATTAGCGACGACCTCATTAAGCCGTTGCTAATTACTATTAATAGCAATGGCTAAAACCATCGCTAATTTTCCCTGTCGACCGTTGAACAGTTGGGTATATTTAGCGACGGCTTTTGTCATCGCCATGGTACTTAAATGTAGTTAGCCATCGCCAATTTTTCGAGGGTCTTCTAAAACTCATGATTCCCTTCTCCTCCTACCCCCCTCTCTCTCTCTCGATTGATCGATCGATCGTCCTCGCCGCCACCATTGTGCCTTGTCTGCCACCGCCGCCGTGTAGCCACCGGCCTCCGCCACCTCCTACGGCACCGTTTTCGGCTTCCTACGCCGCTGCCGGTCTCATCCTCCATCACCGCCGATTTCCTCCTCCTCAAAGTAATTTTTACCTCTAACAACTCCTATAAATGAATTTAGGATTTATTCTTTTGGTTACACAAAGTTAAGATTGTTAATTTATGAGTTTAGGGTTATCGTTTCTCGTGACGGCTTCAACTTAGTCGTCGCCATTAATATTGGCAACGAAGTTATTTGCGATGACTTTTAAACCGTCGCCAATATAATTTGTAATAATTTTTCGTCGTTGCTAATAACCCAATTTTCTGTAATGATAATAAACAAGTCGAATCGAACTTTTATCGAGTAAGTTTCAAATTACGTGTCAAGTGCATTTAGTTCATTTGCACCCTATACTTAACTTGCCTCGTTTCATTTGCACCCACAAGGTAACCTAGGCAATTACTTGCATGCATGACGTCAATATTTTGTTTTATTAGTTTCTTTGTGGTGAGCACACGACAAGTTGCATGTAGGGCTGTTCACAATGAACCGGAAAACCGAAAAACCGAACCGATTTGAACCGAACCGTTCGGTTCGGTTCGGGTTGGAAAATTTTGGTTCGGTTTTTAGAACCGAACCGAACCGGTACCACACTGATGGTTCGGTTCGGTTTGGAGGCGTCCGTAAACCGAAAAACCCGATAACCCGTTTGCCCTCGAGTCCTCGACCCTCGCTATCGGTAAGAGCCTCCGCCTAACCCTACCCTGACTCCTGAGCGTGAGGTCGAGGGTCGCGGTCGCGGCCGCCATCCCTGAATCTGATTCCCTCCCCGTCCCTCTTCCTTTCACAGAATCACAGCCGCAGCCCGCAGCGCAGCCGCGCAGGCCCGCGGGCGGCAGGCCGCAGCCGGCAGGCGGCACTCGGCAGCCCTCAGCCGCTGCTCGCTTCGTTGCTCAGGCCCGCAGGCGGTGGCACGGTGCTGCTGGTCCGGGACTCCGGTGGACTGGTGGAGGGTGGACGGCACGGCAAAGGGCAAACTCCAGTTGGCGACTTGGGCCTTGGCAGTCGGTAGCCCGCACTCGCAGCGGCGCAGCGCAGTGGAGCAGTGGAGCCGCCGAGCTAGTAAGGTGAAGGAGATCACCTCTTTATTAGTTATTTCCGCATCCTTCTCTTCTTAAATAGGGAACCGCCTGTGTGTGCAGCACACAACGATAATAGAGTTCGACCAAGGGGCAGGGCACAGAGAAGAAGGCGATCCTTCAAAGCACCTTCAACTTCTAAGCCGGTTGAAGCACCTTCCAAATCACCTACGCCTAGCCGTTCATCCATCTTCGCTTCTCCAGTGGCTCTATCTATGGAGACAGCCAAGGGCCCAAGCTGCAGAAGCCAGAAGGTACCTGCGTCCTGCTCCTGCGTATGGGCGTATGGCCGCTCAGATTTTTTTTTTTTTTTGGGGAACAGAAGCATGGCCGCTCAATATCGCCGACGCCAGAGTGTTCTCTGCTCTGGATTAATGTCCGCGCGTACAGTACAACCAAGCGTCTTTGTGTGGTTCGGTTTCCCTCGGGCATATTTTCGTTCGCTGGACAGCACGTAGGCAAGCATGAACCGATGAACCGAACCGAACCGACGGTTTGGTTCGGTTCGGTTTCATTTCGGTTTGACTATCGAACGAACCGGTTCGGTTCGGTTCGGTTCATACTATCGGTTTGGTTCGGTTTCTAAAAAAATGGTGTCAAACCGAACTGAACCGGACCATGAACAGTCCTAGTTGCATGTGTAATTATATCATCTGACTATTCTTAGGCAGCCTAGCTAGTTTTTTGCCACAGTGATCACAGATTCTACTGTTGTAAGTCGCCACTAGCAACAGGTCCCGGGCTGCCCGAGACCTCCTCCTTTCACACTGAAAACTAAATAAACCCTAAATTGAAATGTTTTCCGTTAGCATTTCAATCACCTTTTCATGAAAACTTGCGCGGATAATTTTACATGGAAACAAGCGCACCTTTTCCTGCAGAGAGAAAAAATGAATATTAGGGAAATTCAATCCAACAAATCGAACACTGGTATCTACTGGAACTTCAAAGCCGCGATGCAGCTGGAAATCATGCATTCACCCGGAACCCAAGATCATCAAGCAGTGACCATGCTTTTTCACACATCCCAGAGATAGCCAAGTGCACTCGGAAACTACAGCAAATTTCTTCGAGACAAAAAAGAAAAAACCTTAACCCTCAGATTTTGAGCTCGGTTCCTAAATACCCCAGAAGATGTTCATGGTGTACAGCAAATGACTTTTTGGGGGGGGGGTTAGAAAGTACAGCAAATGACTCGATGAGTTCATACAGACTGCCTAGTATATCTCATCATCATCAGGAATATCAGGTATCAAGAATTTCCTTGGATCCTTGCCTATCTCTTCATAATTTAACTTGGGCTTCACCCTCTCTGGCACGGGAGCAAGTGCAATAATAGAATCCTTGACAATGACACCGTCAATTATGCCGTATTCCACAGCTTCCATGGGCGACATGTACCGGTCTCTATCGATATCTTTCTGGACTTGCTCGTAAGTACGGCCGGTGAACATGGCTATGATCTTTGTCACATTTTCTTTGTTATGCATGATCTCCCTCGCCTGAATCTCTACATCTATGGCTTGACCGCTTGCACCTCCGAGGGGTTGATGGATCATTATTCTTGTGTTGGGCATGGCGAGACGCTTGCCTTTTGTGCCACCGCCAAGGATGACTGAAGATGTTGATGCTGCGATACCAAGTGCAACAGTGGAAACGTCTGCTCTAACAAGCTGGACTACATCATAGATGGCCATAGTTGCACTGCAAAAAGAAAAATAAAAAATAAATGCATTAATTCAACATAAGGTGACGTCATGTTGCACAAAAATATGAAAGACTACGACGAATAATATTACCCTGTTCGGCTCAAAACTAGAGACTAGATCATTATATGGATGAAGCTCAAGTCAAGAGAACTTTTCAGAGCTCAGTCCAAATTTGAACTCACCAAGAAAGATGGCTTTGTGCCACCATGAGTAGACAGAGTTCATAATAGACGGAAGGTGTATTATTCATCTCCAGATACCTTGTCTCGGGTCGCTAACAAGGTAATTTGAGAAGCCTGCAGCTTGGGACAGAACAGCTTCCTGTTTATCTCAAACAATCAAGAGAAGCAGGAACCTACATTGCTGTCCTCTTCATTTTATCTTCCGCTTGGTGCCACAAGAACGGCACTTCGTACAGTCATGCTAAGCCTTAGAAGAAAAAAAACTATATTGCGTACAATCCCAAATAAGACTAGCATTTATTGAGATATCCGAAGATGCAGATATACCAACACAACCACCCACCTTCCTTTGAAATTAACTCTAGCCATTGAAATTATCAAAGACCTAAGCTGGTGACCCGGTATCAGAAGACAGAATTTGTGAAGTTTTCAATAGCAAAAAAGTAAATGTGTTTTACTGATTAGAGCTGTAAACATCTGGATCCGCTCCGCAAGACATGGAATGTGATTTCACAAGAATTTATCAAGATTTCCTACGAATCTCCTTCCATGCATCTGAAAATATATATATAATATCTCTGGTCTCTTAATTTCCTCTGCCTATTACTACTTCTAACTTATTAACTCTAGAATAGACAAACTACCTATATCATATATCTTTTCTCATTTTATTTTCTAGTATTATTTTAGGTAAGTGGCCTTGTTAAGTTTATTTCATATGTTGCCAACTTTATTATGGAATCCATACAAAGATTCATCTAGACATTATTGTCTAATAAAATTTTACAACTTAATATTTTTATGACTATATGTACAATTAACCTAAAAAGTCATCAATCTCCTATACATACTGTTTAAGATGAAGGTTAGGTTTGACATGAGATCTCTTGTATGTCTCCTATTAACAATGGTTCCTTGTCTATTTTGAATAGATTACATGACATTTTACACTTAAATATACATTTTTATTAGTATTTCGGAGATCCAATCTCTAAAAGATTTTCCAAGATCTCTCTGAGATCATGTCTCTTCTATCTCCTAGAGATAAAATTGAGATACAAGATGTCAATCATTGCCGCTAAGCATTTCGGATAATCAGATATCCACTCTGGTTAAGTTTCGGATGTGAAGCAGATAATAAATAATGAATATCTAATAGAGCAAAGCGGATGCGTATAATATCCGGTTCACGGGAGTGCCTTAAAAATTTATTAACTCGTAAAAATAATAAAAAATAGTCAAAACCTTTGCCTTCTTGAACCACAAGAAGTAAAGAGTCAACGTGAAAACAAGATATACAAATATTTTCTACTGTTTTCTTCCCATTTTCATATCTCCTCGAGAAAAAATCGAGATACAAGATGCCAATCCTTGCCGCTAAGCATTTCAGATAATCAGATATCCGCTTTGGTTAAGCTTTGGATGTGAAGCAGATAATAAATAATGAATATCTAACAGAGCAGAGCAAATGCAGGTAATATTCCGCTCACCGGAGTGCTTTAAAATTTTATAAACTCTATAAAAATAGTAAAATATAGTCAAAACCTTTGCCTTCTTGGACCATAAGAAGTAAAGAGTCAACCTAAAAGCAAGATATACAAATATTTTCTACTGTTTTCTTCCCATTTTCAGACAGTTTTAAAAATGAACTTGGGCGTAACATTGCCATCAAATTTGGATACAAAAATGCAAAGACATACAAGTGCAAAGATGAGAGGTGTACTTGTCCAAGAAAGAATTTCTTTCAATAGGATCGCTCAAATGATTAATCTCCGTACCTGCTCATTCCCGTTATTTGGGCTAAGCATCACCAACATGGACCGTCAATGGTGACAACAAGACGAGGGTGAACATCTGTGAACTAGGGTTGTCACCGAGCATTGCCATTGCTGACTTTCAAGCAAAGAGCATCACCGTCGTTGCCAATGCTGTCACGGCCTGTTGAAGACTCGAAGGGGAAAGGGCTAAGGCAAGGAGAAGAGTGGCCACTGCTTCTTGGCTTGCCCCAAAAAGGCCCGAAGCCCAAATAAAAGTAGTATTCCAGTGGCGGCTCTTTTCCCAAGGCACCCAGGCTAGGTGTCCCCAAACATTCATGCATGATAAAAAATTTCTTTCAGAGAGCTTTGCCCCCCTAATACCCTCCACAAGGAACGCTGCCCTTTGACCCTTGCGACATGACTGCGCAGGTCAATCCATAAATCCCAAACGTTCATTTGTAATAGTGTAAATATATTGACATATTTTACTATCACTTATGCTATCACATATATATAAGATTTATAATTATACATATATGTTATATACTTAAAATTTATTTTAACTCACTCCTCTGTCTCTCACAGATCAAGTTTTTCAAAATTAATTATTTCTCAAAATAAATATATACATATGTATACATAATTACATAAATAAAATCACATTTAAATATATGAACACAAAAAATATACAAATTCAATTATAACCTCCAAATATAATTATATTTATGAATATATATATTTGCATGTATGTATTAATATATATAATACTAACGTCGAATTATACTTATGATTGTGTATAAATATGCATATGTACATATATGAATATATATACATCCAATGTTACCACCTTGACCACTTTGGCAACGCCTAAACGGCCACCTTGTTGTCTAAGCGGAATTGACATCTTTCAACGTTTTGAATGTCTTGTCGCCTTAGACAACTATGTTGGTCATTCTTCAGCTGTCTGTAGAAGCAACCCAACCAACAGGAACAACAGCAAAGGCTACAACTACGGCAGATGTTCATCCTAATCTACATGGCCCTACCACCCACCAGGAGATCAACGGCTACTCAATAAAAAAGTTGAGTAGGATGGCAGTTCATTCACCCATAAGCGCCCAATAGAGCTACAATGGCAGCCCAAATTACCAGCTCCACATACTTTAATGACTGCTAATCTTTTTGATGCTTTGCAGGACGTTTCTATTGAAGGGAATGACCCCACATACTTTAATGACTGCTAATCTTTAAGTCAAGGATATAGAAATATCTTGTTGCATTAGAAGAAAGGGATGAGCGCCCTTCTTGTCCGGTGGTGTGATTGCCGCCGCAAAGGTGTTTGGTCATATCCTCCACGAGATGTATATTGAGCAAAGTTCGTCACATCCTCCACGAGATGTATATCGAGCAAATATGTTAATTATAAAAAATAATAATTAAAAATGTCAATTTAGAAATGAAGAAGATAATAACAAATCTAATTTGACAATTCTAAGAACTCCTTTCTAAATTGTCTGTCATAATAAATTTACAATTTAAGTAAGCAAGAACTAATTCAATATTTTACAATCCAAGAAAACCCCGAAGCTAAATATCAATAGAGTTCTCGGCTTCCTCGATTGGCTCTTCAAATCGTAACACCGTTATATCTATGTTTTGTTAAACTTGTTTACTTGAAAAATATAAAAAAATAGGATGAGTCGTGTACACTTACTGAACTCACCACGAGAATTCTTACTTACAAACATAAATAACATAATATTTCTCACAACACATGATGATATAGAAAAATAATCATAGATCATCAATTTTGAGAACAATCCGAATGATTCTAGATCGGGTTGGCCTGTCTAGATGCCGGGTTGGTCAACACATAGACATGGACGCTAGGTGTACTAGGCCAAGATAGGTGGCATAAGATTATCAGAGCGGTATTTTGGCAACAGAGGGTGTTGGGAGTGACAAGGGCACTGGTGGGGGTGAGTCTGGGTGGGACTACATTTGGTAGGAGGGAGAAAGAGTGCAAGCAGGGAGGAGCAATAGTGGTTTTGACAAGAGAGAGTCGGGGGAATACAGCTGTGCTGGGTGCCATGAATGTAGGGGACAGGGGTGGTATTGTTGAGAGAGAGAGAGGGGGGGTTGAGTAGTATAATGTTTAAGTTTGAGTTATTTATTTTACATAAGTTTGAGTTTGAGCTCAAATTCCCATGAGTGGGTTCAACCTTGTAAAAGTTGACTTGTTATTTAATCGAGCCAAGTTTGAACTTGAACTTGAATAGAAACTCAACTTAATTTCAGACGAAATTCGAGTTCAAGTTTGATACGAACTTATTTATAAAACATGGACTTGATCTAAACAAATTTGTTAAACTCTAATGTTAGCTCATTTATTAAACTCAGTCTAAGTTTAAATTTAAATTTAACATTATTTCAAATTATTTTAAGTTTTGAAAGTGATCAACTATCTTGATGTCGTAAAGAGAAAAAAGAAACTAGGAACACACTACAAGAAAATCAATCTCTAGCTATAAGAAAATCATATCCAAGACTAAAAGGTCATGGGTACACCTTTATCTGCTAGGAAAAGATTACCCCCGACAACATAGATCATAGATAAAAATTGATAATTATCTATGAAATTCTTAATTTTTGGTGAATAAAATCATTTAATCTTTTATACTTTTCTTGTAGGCAAAGTTGTACAAATGAAAAGATAATTGTTGAACACTATGAAGTGGGTTCTCATACGACCATTTCTACCTACAAAAATTTTCATACAGCTACATTTTGAAATACACCTGTTTCAACGTTCATAAAAATTTTCACACATTACTTTACTCATACAACATGTAAGAAAAATAAGAGCGCTTTATATTCACAAAACATACACATTCATTATTCATCAAGTGTTTGTAGTATTTGAATTCATCCATGTAATCCAAAACATGCATAGGTGTTTGTAGTGTTCCATTCATCAAGACAATCACAAGTGTATGCCTTTTCCATTCATCTAAATTATAGCAAGTGCTTATTTTACTCCATTCATCAAGACAACATAAGTGTTTATTTCTTCTATTCATCAAGACATTCATTGAGCAATGAGCATATAGACCACCAATTATGAATTAAAGTATCATTTTGTTTCACCCAACAATGCTTATAAATAATAAAACATAATCATTACAGTGACATACTCTTTTTAATAACATCAACTAAAACAAATTCATTATTGTACAAACCACTCTCCTTTTTACCTCCAATAATCGTGTAGATCTATTATAATCGACATATTTTATCTAAACTCTTAAATTTGCTTCTAACCTTTAGTGAGTGATAAAAAGTACATAATTTTATTAAAACTTATGTAATTTGTTTTGTTTGATAAAAAAATCTGAATTATTTAGATGCTAAATGTTAGAGACTCATTCAGACGAATAGAGCAAATCAATTACCACGAGGATATTCAATACAATAATGATACTTTCGGTGATAAAAAATAAGCCACGTAAACACGTGCCAAAACCATAATTTTGGGTGAAAAATTTCAAGAACCGTGAGAAATATATATATTACAAGAGAGAGAGAGAGAGAGAGAGAGAGAGAGAGAGAGAGATCATTCCTCTATTTATCCACAAAATTTCATCCAACATAAACTATAACTCAAAAAGAATTAAACAACATGATTTTCAGGTACCTTATGTTTATACGTCACATTCTAAAATAAAAATGCATAAAAAATTGTTTGTACTTCACAATCTAAAATAAAAATGCTGAAAAATTGGCACCAACTGCTGCTCATCAAATCTAGGTAGACATGTAAAGCAATATGTCTTTTTGTACATGACATGATCCATACTCTGAATTCTTTACGGTAAAAGTTGTTCTCTTACCAAAACTTGGAGTCCTGCATAAAACAAGGAAATAATTCAATTCCAATAATCAATTCAATGTGGTGTACTGACAGAAAATTAAGACAAATAACAGAAATTAGGAAGTACAAGCCAAACAAATGCCACCATAATAGTGATTGTTGGAGAGTAGAAATACATAACCTCCATTATTTCAACATTGCTTCTATAGGATAGACATGTTAAACTCGAAAATTTTACTAAATTTGAAGGGCATTCTTTGACGGTGGTGATCAAGGAAACCCATATCGGTAGTTCAAACCAAACCGAACCGAACTAAATTACTAGTTTGGTTTGGTTTCTCGGGTTGAACCAAACAAAGGAACAGCCCTACTCGTAAGAAATCGAGTGTCATAGAATTAGAAAGAAGAGAACTAGTTTCTTAAACAAATAAATGATGCACAAATAGTAAATAGCATATATATCAATATATATGAGGCTAATAACATATATACCTCATACCCGTATATACGAGTCTAACCAAATTCACCATTCCTCTCTAATACCTGATTGTTTGCAAAAGCTCCTAAAATCAAGCACAAAACACAAACACACGTGACACAAAATTCAGACACAAGTATCTCAAAGTCGAATACTTGTGTCATCTCACATGGCTCTCAAATTCTAATAGGCTTGATAAGCCTCATCTTTGTATGCACAACGCCATGTAAAGTAATCGGAAGAGTGAAACCTCACAAAACCATACAACCTAGTTGAAGGATTCTTGTAAAAAGAATAGAAATAGTAAATTCCAAGCTGGCAGAACTAGAGAGCCGTATAGGTTGGAAGCCTACCTCTCCAAGCAAAAGCAATAGACCAATAGATGTGCCAAATCAAAGTTGGAGAAAGTACTGAAATCAACAAACTGGTACTCCACAAGCCAAATGTTTCTCCTACTCACACACAATTAATATCCCCCATCTCAAGCAAAACACTCAACAACCTCTTTTAATTTTGAGTCATGTCCTACACCAACCTAATGAAACAACAGTGCAAAAGGCCCTGTGTAATTCCCTCGTCTCTCTTGTTGGTTCTTTCACCACAACCATTTCCCTGCAATATCACTAGCCCAAAAAGAAAGTTTGAAAACCCTGCTAATTCTCATAATAGTATTGGTATTGCTTCTTCCTTCCATATTGATATCCTATAAGAAAAATGATACATGCTTACATTAAAAATTAATTAATAAGTGAATCAAATATTTTTTTTGCAATAGGGGAATAGCGTATGCATTCGGCGACATAAAATAAACATGCAATAGATACAAAAGAAGACAACATCATAATATTATACGTGTATTCCAATTTGAGTTTGGGTTTAGTGATATCATGCTCAAATTTCGATCCCCGGGGATCCGACTAAACCTAGATACAATAATATTATCAATGATAATATAGCTTAAGCCTAAACGGAAATGTATCGACTATCTTTAAGAAACACCATGACGGACCTCTCATTGATTCTTCTTCCGGAAAAGAAACTACACTTGAATTCCAACAACCTCTCATAGGTCCAGCACATCCTATTTAAAGAAAGATGGTATCAACACCAAACTTAGTGCAAATAATAAAAATGAATATTTAAAAAAAATCTATAATCGGTAGGATCTAGCAACCAACAACTATTATTAATATGTTAAAATCAAGGACAATGAAATGACTGTGTGGGAAATCTCAGTAGCTAAAATACATATTAACTGAAAGTTTGAAGGTGGATCATGTATCAACAAGATTCTAACTCAGTCTTCACCTAATCTTTCATTTATGCCACCAGGGGCCTCCACGATCATAGCCAGACAACCTTGAATTCAATCACCAAGCACCTGGACCAAGGGAATTTGAATGAGAAACATAGATCATAAAACATAGGCAATATTTGTCACTTTGTTTTTTTCATTTACATAAATTGCATTTTGCTTCAAGATAGAATACCATGAAGTAGAAGTTACCATCTTATCAACTGGCGTATTGCCTCCCATTTACATCATTGACCTCTTCATAATCAAGCCTTCGTACAAAAATAGACATGGCAAGTACTTGAGATTGGAAAGCGTGGGCTGCAGGTGTTGTCACTGCCTTTTCACCAATGTCTTCTTAGACCTTTCAAGATCTTCCAGAATCACATCATGTTCATCATAGCCAAGACGGAAGAAACAACAAAAACTAGGATGTAAGTCAGAGTCTATTTCCTTTCAAGTCTCCAACAACTCTAGGAAGAAGCAAGGAAATGGAGATAGAGAGAGGAATATGGGTGCAATTACCTGTGTGCATTCCAGCAAAGGCCTTGGTTGAGCAGCTGTTCGACGATGAAATTTTGTGTTCATCAACATCAGAGAATGATGAAGAAGAGAGAGAATAGGGTAAAGTTGCCTACTGAGCACCACCTCATTGTCCAGCTTCGTCGTGTCGACGGCATCTAAAATGTTAATAGCATTTTAAAGAGATAAAGAGGTTTATTCAAACTTTGGTTAGTGATTTTATCAAACAGTTAACGTCTCTGATAGAATTAGAAATTAGAAGTTGATTAAACTAAATCAGACATGACCGAACTATTGATGAAGATATATAATCTCAGCTGGCTGAAAACTTTTGAATATACTTCGCCCTTTGAGAAAGATCCTAGTGAATCAGAGATAAAAGTTAGATGATGGGGAGTTTATCTCTTGTTTTCTCGTGAGAACAATTAATAATAGAAGTGAGTGACTAGCGGGCAACAAATACAACAGAAACAAATTATAATCTTCAAGAGCATTGTGTTTTAAAAATGTTTGATAGGCCTCTGTCTGAAATATGTATTGAAAGAGAAATTGAGTAAAAGATATTAAAAATAAAATATAAATTTTGATTGCAAAATTGACTAGCTCATACCACACTACAATCATAAATGAGATATAAAACACAGCAACCAAGCTATGCTCAGTAGAATATTAGACGTTTTTTTTATTCGTAGTGCAGTAATATTCTGCACTGGGGGAACCGCCCACAATGGGACGGATGCCGGGATCAAACACGGGATCACATCAGACGCCCCATAGGGCAGAGATGTCCCACTTCGCCACGAGACGGGGAATGAATATTTGACATTCTATCTGGCCAATATGAACTAAAAAGATTAATAGATATTCATAATTTGGTGTAAAATAAGAATGTATAACTTTTGTTTGGAACTTAAGAGTAGAGAAGCTGATGATCCAATATCCACTCAAAAAATGCCAATCTAGTGAAAAAAGGCATGCCCATTAAACAATAACTTAAAACATTTGCCAGTTAGAATATAAGTAAAAGAACTATTTCATAAAAAACTCATCAGAAAATCTTTAGTAAAAGAAATGATACTCGCTTGATGTATATATAGATGGAAATGATAATTGTAGAACTAAAAAATACATGATATTGAATTTCACCTGAAAATATACATATTCATGCAACTATTTTTGAGCAACAAGACGAGACAACGAGGAATGAAGAAAGTATTGTTGTACCTCTTCGTCAATTGCTCTAGCATAAAAAACAAGAACGTATGCCTACTCTGTTACAAATGTTAGCATTTATTATTTTTTATACCAACAATGGTATCATAGGAAAATTTAGTACGCATAGATAATATATTCCTAACATAAAGAATGTATAGGTAAATTCGGAAAAAGTCAGATTTCTAGTAGTACTGACACAAAGAAGCTGTCTCACAAAAAAATGTAAGGATTAATGCGGTCCAATAAATGTGTCCCCACATCCATGACTGATCAAGTTATACACACCAATATATGGTAAAGTAATGTTGAGTCAATAACATATAGAAGAGAACAACATGAGGTACACATTATTATCTATTTTAGAGCATCAAATTACACAGGCTTTACAGTGATGATGGACTTGATAATATGAACAAATGCAGTGTGGTACCCTAGCTTATTTATGAATAAGAAGCTCTGCTTACCTCTAAGAAAATGATCTCCATGAAACTAGCTAGTGTTGACCACATTTTTAACTTACAAGCTCTCTAGTTCAAGAATCAAAGGGCATCTTCCATTAGTGTGAAAGAAATTAAATTGATAAATGCATTTCATTAGGGATTACCAGAATCGTTTTGATGACAAATTAATTAAGACAAAAGTAAATTAATTCATTCAATAGCGAAAACCTTGCAATCAGAAGTGGGATCTAGACCCTGGATTAATTGGAGGTTATTTTGACTTTAATTGCTTACACATATAAACCAAATGAGATATATAATTAAAGAAGAAAATGGAATCTGATATCAACAATATATATATTCTTGTACAATTAATTGACACACACTTCAATATGTAGTCGAAGATGAGAAGGGGTTGAAATTCACGTCCAGAGGAGCATTCAAAAATAATATTAGATCACATATATATATACACACACACCTGCTAAGAAAGTGGAGTTCTTTGTATTGGCCCCAACATTTCAAAGAAAATTATATGCAAATTTGTCACTTTAGTGCAACTGAAAATATAAATTCACGAGAATATCATCTTTATCATGTCATATGACTTTAGTTGTACGTATAACACATGATAAGAAAATGTTTGATCCATTGGAAGGCATTCAGATAAAATAAAACAAAATAAAAGTGACATATTAGATGCGGTATAGTTTTCAAAAAGAAGATACTCTAAAACTTCAATTTAAAATAAGAAGCTTCTTTTGTAAAATCATATATCCTAATGTTATAAAGATTGGTTTCATAAAAAATAGTTATTTTTATCATTTTTATGCCAAAACCAATCGTGTATGTCATAATATTATTTTTAAAGTAATTAAAAGTCAAATAAAAGAGAAGTAAAGACCAAACACAACAAAATAAAAATAACATGGAAAATGACATGCACCAAAATTTTTGGATGCCAAAATCCAAGTTTCAAATTGGTCAATCGAAATGTATTAGGTAAGTTTTACATGTAATCAAATGATGATTTGAATCCATTTTCCAGAAAATATGATAGAGATGCAACTATTTTTATAGGAAACCAATTAATACACCTTATTTATGTACATATAAAAAGAAGAATGATAAAATAGGGACCCTAAAAAAAAGTATGGACAAGCAGAAAGTTGTGTACCTTAATCGAAAGGTCTCAATTGCTCTTCAATTTCATCTCTCCTGTTGGTTCTTGAGCCACTAACATTTCCCTGAAATAGCACTGGCCCAAAAAAAAGTCAAAAAACCCTCCTAGTTCCCAGAGTGCTCTTGGTATTATTTGTTCCCTTCCATATTGATATCTTATAACAAAAATAATGCATGATTATATCAAATATTAATTAATAAATAAATAAATAATATATAAATTTTCAATAGGGGGATAGCTTATGCATCGGGAAACAAGAAATAAACATGCATTAGATACCAAAGAGGACAACATAATAATATTGTACATGTATTCCAATTTAATTTTGGGTTAAGTGATATCATGCTCAAATGTTGATCCTCATGGATCCAACTAAACCTAGATACAATTATATTACCAATGATAATATAGCTTGAACCTGAATAGAAATGTATAGGCTATCATTAGGAAACAACATATGACATTACCTGTCATAGTGATTCTTCTTTCTAGAAAAGAAACAATACTTGTATTTTGACACACTGTGAGAGGGAAAATAAGTTGTTGTGGAAGACCTCAACTTTGAATTCCATCAACCTCTCATAGATCCAACACATCCTATTTAAAGGAAGACGGTATCAAACCAAACATAGTGAAAATAATAAAGATGATTGTGTAATAAAAAATCTATAATCAGTAGGACGATCTAGCAACCAGCAACTATTATTAATATGCTAAAACCAAGGACAATGAAATGACCATGCGTGTGGGAAATCTCAAGTTCTCAAACCAAAATTGAACAACAACAGTCCAAAAGAGCTGATCACAGTAGCCAAAGTACATATTAAATAAAAAATTGAAGGCAAATCATGGGTCCAAAATATTCACATTCTGACTTCACCTAATTGTTTATTTATTCCATCAGTCGCCACTATCTAGGTTCATAGCCGGACAACCCACCGAGCACTTGGAACAGGGGAATTTGAATGAGAATCGGGGATTAGGAAAACTAGGTAATGTCACTTTGTTTTCTTCGTTCACATAAATTGCATTTTTCTTCGAGGGAGAATACCAAGAAGCAGAAGCTACCATCTTATCGACTCGAGTACTGCCTCCCATTTACATCATTGATATGTGTATAATCAAGCCTTTATATACAAAAATAGACACGGACGATATATAAGTACTTGAGATGGGAAAGTGTAGGGAGCAGGTGATGTCACTAGCTACCTTTTCGCTGGTGTTATCCTTGACCTTTCAAGATCTCTCAGAAACCTCACATCATGTTCATCGTAGCCGAGACGGGAGAAATAACAGAAACTAGGATGAAAGCCAGACTCTATATAATTTCTGTAAGATCATATTCATGATTCCTAATTTCCTAGGAGTGTTTGGCAGGGTCCAAGAACGTGGGTATGAGAGACGTCTACCTAAGCAAAGATTGGAGGTGCGCACCACCAGTGTCTCCAACGTTGCCAGGAAGAAGCACGGAGATGGAGATAGAGGGAGAGAGGGCATTCCCGCAAAGGCACTCATTGCGCAGCTGTTCGACGACGAAATCTTACTTGTGTGCATCAACGTCGGAGAATGATGAAAAACAGAGAGGAATCTGGGCACAGAGCACCACCACATCTTCCGGCACGTCGGGACGGCAGCTCTGAATAGAAAAAAAAGTTAGCTTTGACATCTAAGAGATTCAGAGCGTTTTAAAGAGGTAATAGGTCAATTCAAACCTTGGCTAAAGTGTTTTTATGAAACAGTAAAAAACTTATTATTGATGAGGGCTGTACATTATTCAATTAAACTTAAAAATCAAATTAAATTAGTAATTTGGTTTGATTTGGTTTTATTTGAATTATCGATGGCTTTGATTTGATTTTCAAGACACTTCAAAATCAAAACAAATAGATAAATTGAGTAATCTGAATTAGATTAAATATTTAATTTAAGTTATATATGATTTAATATTTATGTATATTTTCTTATAAAAATATATTTGCTTTCAGAATTTTTAAGATAAAATTAATATAATGTATAAACACATACCCTAAAGTTTAATAGAACATGATTTAAAACAAATAAAATAAAATTATATATTGACACATCTACTGCACTTTAATAATATATCGATTAAATTGAATCAGATCAAATTAAATCGAATTAATTTGATTCAGTTCAATCCGATACGAGAGATAATTTGGTTTTGGTTTGATTCGAGAAAAAATACTCAAAAATCAAACTAAATTAAATCATGAACACTCTTAACCTCAAAGGATTTATCTCGTCTTCTCGTGAGAACAATCAAAAAAACAAGTGAGTGACTAGCGGAAGATAATTTATAATCTTCAAGAGTACCACAGGATTTGAAAATCTTTAACATATAGCCGCCTCTCGTCCGAACGAAGATGAGTCAAACAGAAATGAAGAAAATATGGTTGTACTTCTTCATCAATTGCTCTAGCAAATAAAATGAGAACAATCATACAAAATATAAGTATACCTTCTCTTTTAGAAATGGATTTTATCATTTATTATTTTTTACACCAGCTATGATGATATCTTAAGGAAATCTAGTACGTATAGATAATCTAATTCCTACTATAGAATATGTATAGGTAAATTTTTGAAAAATTCGTATTTCCAGTAGTACTGAAATAAAGAAGCCGTCTCACAAAAAATGTAAGAATGAATTACTGTGGTAAAGTAATATTTCTATATTAATGTGTCCCCACATCCACGATTGATCAAGTTATACACAACAATATGACAAAGTAATGTTGAGTCAATAACCATGAGAGAGCAACATGAAATTAATTCACATGATTATCTATTTTAGAGAATCGGCAGTATATATATATATATATACTTATAAATTAAAGTGACAAACACTCACCTATATATGTAGTGGAAGATGAGGAGGAGTTGAAATTTATATCCGGGGGAGCATTGTGAATGCTAAAGAGATCAATTTAAAATAAGTAGATTTTTTTTATAAAATCAAATATCCTAATGTTATAAGTATCGGTTTCATTAAAAATAGTTATTTTCAACAATTTTTATGCCAAAATCATTCTTGTACGTGCATACGTACGTACGTACGTAATATTATTTTAAAAGTGATTAAAAGTCGGACAAAAAAGGAGTAAAGACCAAACACAACAAAATATAACGAACATGAAAAATTAAATGGCGTCCACTAAAATTTTTTGGATGCCAAAATCATGGTTGCAAAGTGGTCAATGCAAATGTACGTCTTAGGTTGACTCGAGTTTTACATCTAATCAAATGAAATGATCTGAATTCATTTTCCAAAAAAAATAATCATGGAGATGAAACTATTTTTATAGGGAACCAATTAATACACGGGCCTTATTTACGTACATATGAATTAAAATAAGTAGAAGAAGAAGAAGAAAATGGAGACTTTAAAAAAATAATATAGAGACAAGCAGATATTTGTGTACGTACCTTATTAACCAGCAACAGTCGATCCCAATAGGCCTTCCTTTTCAGACATATATATATTTATTCGACGTATATAGAATATTCCTTGCAAATATTTGTGGTACCTTCACCAATCAAAGTCCCCATTTGTCCTCCAACCCGAGATATTTGGCGTAGGATCCTTGCAAGAACCCACGTTCAACCTGAACGACAGGGATACGACGGATGAAGGGGTCTTCCTGGTGTATGTAGCACCACTCCGCCAAGTCTGCATGGCACCTTTCAATATATAGAGCCTCAAGTGACGTAGGGAATCCTCCATCCGGCAAGCGTTGGATGCATGGACAGCCCACAATGGACAACACTTTGAGGTTGGGAACGAGATCTCCCAAGTTCGCAGGCAACTCCTCCAGATCTTCACAATTCCAAAATGACAATAACTGCACGGATGTGGCGACGGCCGTCAACCCTTCCTTCTCCGCCGTGGACAGCCTTGATACTCCAGAAAGACGTAAGTACAGTTTACGCAAGGAGCCGATGATGTGGCCACGAAAGAGGGCCTGATCAACGTTGTTGTTCTTCTTGTCAACATCATCATGAGTTGGAAGCCATGTCAGCAGCTTGGTGTTGTCCGTAATGATTTCCTTGAGCTTCGGGAGGCACGATGGTACTGTGTCAACATCATTCTTATGCCAACAAACAATCTCATTCGACGACACCTGCTCCAGTTTGGGATCACATCCATAAATCTCCAACCTCACAAGGGACGGGATGGATCGGATGCTGTCCACTATTGATGACAAGGTCAGCTCGGGACAGTAAACAAGAGCCAACGTCTGGAGTGCCGGTGAACCCGAGAGCAACATCTTTGACGGCAGCGTCCGCATGTCCGTACAATCCCACATGGCAAGTGACTCCAAAGAGGGCAGGTGAATGGGAGGCCCATGATGTTGGTGGTCCCCACTGAATGCATTAATGCCGGGGATGCCGTGCAAAGTTAGTTGACGGAGAGAGGAGGGCCAAGCATATTTATGTCTTCCATCAAGGCATACATGCAACAGTTGATGCGATAACTTTTTCGTTGTTAATCGCAATGTACGTGCCTGGTAATTGGCTCTTTGTTTTGGACTATAGATTTCCTCAAGTGAATAGTCCAATGAAATAATATATGGTGAAACCACTATTGCCTCATCGGAACATTCGATGGCTAGCCAGTCCACAACAAGTGGTTGTTGTAATGCCTCCTCAATACAACTCTGCCAGTTCTCGTACTCTGCACCAAGGGATACATCAGTTGAGGCAAGATTTTGCATTTGTGAGAAGAGTGACTTGTTTGATATCTTTGGGCAACCTCTCACCCTAAGTTTCTTGAGGGATGGATGTAGCTCAATGCCTTCTGGCAATGCCTCCAACTTGGCACAATTTTTTAGGGTAAGCTCCCCTTTTAGAGAGTGCATAGTAGCTCGAAAAGCATCCCTTTTCGGCCAGTGCATGAGTTCTCTACAATTCACAATGCTCAATTCTTGTAGATGCTTCATGTGATGTTTTAAGATTCCATCATGCAAGGTTGTCAACTTTTGGCAATTATTGATTCTCAATACTAAGAGCTCAGGTGGTTCACAACTACTAATTTGATCATCATCGGTCAATGCTATTATTTGCTCGTGACGATACTCACTGCCCAAGTAAAATTTTGGAAGGAACTTCAAGGGTAGCTGAGATAACGTCAACTCTTTCAATGTTACCGGAAGCAATAAATTAGATTGTTCCACCAACTTGGAAATCCTACGTAGAGTTAATTTCTCCAAAGGTAGAACATGCAAGTTGTTGGGAAAAGCTGTCAACCCTACATCTTGTAAACACAAGTTTGTTATTGTTTGGGGAAGCTGAGGCAATTCCTTCAACTGGTTACAACTTTCAATGCTTAGTAGTTTAATGCACTTCATCCCTTCAAGTCTCGAAAGTTCATCTAAATTCGGACAATCTGTCAGGTGAAGAGATTGGAGCCTTGAAATTGAACCATTAATCATCCAGTTTGGGACTTTGACACCGATGTATCCATTTATAACCAGCTCTTTTAATTGTGCAGGTGGTTCTAAACATTCAATTATAGACTCTTCAAAAGAGGGGTCCACTTTATGAAAATCTCGATCATTTTCCCATACCATTTCTAAGACATTAAGATGTTTCTTGTTCTTCAATGCAGCTTCAAGAGACTCTTCCTTTGTGTCAACATTTTGGAGGTTTATAATGCGGAGCTTACCCCGTAGCTCGTTCATCATTTTCAATGCACTTATTTTATTCCCAACTTCTTTTGATACAGAGAGAACCTCCAAACTTTGGAGATGCATCAAGTTTCCAATCCTTGGCATATTGCAAACTAGTTCAGATCTAACCTCAAGATAGTGAAGGTTTACCAAACTGCCAATGTATTTTGGTAGTGTGCTCAATTCATCACATTCTGTCAACTTTAGGGTTTGAAGCTTGTAAAGAGTGCACAATGAGTCTGGCAATATCTTGATTTTTGTATCTCTGAGGTCGAGATAGCGAAGAGAAATCAAGCAACCTATAGACTCAGGTAGACTGACAAGGGTGGACCCGCTTAGATCCAACACCCTCAGGTATTTTATTTCACCGAAGAGAGTTTGAGAAAATTTGACATATCTAAATTCTGAAAACCAGAAGGAAAGTGTATGAAGGTGCTTAAATTCGCATATCACTTGCAAGCTCTGATAAAACAATCTGTGATAATCCACACTCAAGTGCCTTGTGGAATAAGCCTCAGCTGGAATTTTCGTAATTTCATTTGGATCAATTTCATAAGAATCATTTTGTAAGATATGCCTCCCCAAATCATGCAATAAGTCATGGACAACATAACAACCATCCACATATTGGATTAAAGACCTCTTAATCAGATCATCAAGATATCTTATTCCTACATCTTCTATGCCCATCTTTTGTTTAGGACTAAGATAACCTTGAGCCATCCAAAGTTGAACTATATCAATTCTTTCAAACATACACCCTTTGTGGAACACACAAAGATAAGTAAAACATGGTTTCAATTCTGGAAGTAGATATTCATAGCTAATCCTGAGTGCCGGAAGAATACGATCATTTTCTCGTTCCAGCTCCCACAGTTTGCTTTCCATTATGTTTCTCCAATAAGACTCGTCTGATTCAGATCTCAACAAACCACCCATAGTTGATGCTGCTAGAGGATGCCCTTTCAACCTCTTAACAATTTCCTTGCCGATAGATTGTAATTCCGAATACCTTACATCAGATTCTCCATCGGGGAATGCATGCCTCTTGAAAATTAACCAAGAGTCATCAAATGTCAAGGGCTCCAATGAAATATTCTTCACTGATCTAACTGCATCAGCAACACCCCTACTGCGAGCTGTCACCAAAATCTTACTACCTCTTCCTACTACGGAAATCAGAGGAGCAACAAATGTTGACCATTTTTCATGGCTCTCTTCCCACATGTCGTCCAGAACCAAGAGAATACGCTTGCCCTTCAACCTCTCTGACATGCATGTCTGGAGTACACCTAGACTCTTCACATTTTTAGGACCATCAACATGTTCAAGAACCTTCTTGGTTAGTGCTGTCACATCAAAACTAGGGGACACGTGAACCCACATCCTCCCGCTGGGAAAGTGACTCTGAACTGCTCCATCGCCGTAAACGTACTGAGCAAGAGTAGTTTTCCCGATGCCCCCCATCCCAGTCACACATATTACAGGTAGGCCTCCGCTCTCAACCGAGGATGACGACTCTCCACCCCGGGTGTTTTCCTCAGTAAGCATCCTTATCAGCTCACTCTTTATCTCATCTCTGCCATACATCTCAGGATCTGTCGGGAAAGGGCCCATCTCCTTCACTTCAGCGCCGAGCTTGGATGATTGGTCGGCCATTTGATGCTTTAGATAAAAGTTGGTCTGATTATTCTTCTCTACCTCCTCAAATCTCCCCCAGATCTCGTCCAGTCTCCGAGCTAACATTTTAGGATCAAAGGGAACATCTGCATTGACACAAAGAGAGGAGCGCTCACCTATCTCCAGCAATGATTGATGCTCCACCCTGCGACAAAGATCCTCATACTCGAATTCATCGAGCAGATCTTCGGCGTCGTAGATGACATCTTTCAACTGTTGCAGCCACAATTTGAAGACCTCAATCTTCACCTTCACTTGTTCTGCATCCTGGAGCATCGCCTTGAAGCGTTTGAGCTCCTTCTGCAGCCTCTCGACCTCCTCTGTAGCTGACATATCCATCCCTCCACTGTGTGCAGTCGTCGCTGTAAAGGAATCAGGGACCAGAGAATTAATCAGCGGATGTGGCAGATGCTAAGCAAACTTCCTAATTGTTGTTATGAGATACACATTAATTAATGAGATCGATGTCAAGGCAAGCGTATATATACCATCGAGCTCCTCCTCCATGGAGAGCATATGCTTCCCTCCTCCTCCATCGGGCAGAGCTTCGGCGTCGGAGATGACACCTTTCAGCTGTCGTTGCAGCCACATTTTGACGCTCTCCCCTTCCATCTCCCCTTCTTCTGCATTCTGGAGCATCACCTTGAAGCGTTCGAGCTCCTTCTGCAGCCTCTCGACCTCCTCCATCGTCACGACCGACTTCCCCTTTCCTCCGCTATTTTCCATCGCTGATCAGAGAGGGCAAGTAGGAGATGTGGCAGAAACCGATCGAGCAGATGCGAAGCGAGCTTATGATGCCTCCACCTGGTCAAGTCGTGTCCAGACGGCAAGCGACATAAGACCAGGCACCTACCCACCTTCCTGGACTCTCCCCCACCACGCCGGATCAATAATTAATTAATTATGTCGGCAGCGCCTGATTGGGCGATCAAAGTTGGTGGGTGGGATCCAGCACATGGTAGCCATGTTGCATGCATAGTTACGTCCGCCAATTAAAATATATCATCTGACCCGTCTAAGACAACTTAATTAGTTGTTTTTCTTTTTTCTTGTCATGACACGGTGGTGGTCACTGAGACCCTACGGCACGGTTTCGGTGGTCGCTGACCCAACTGTTGCAAGTCGTCAGCCACCAGCCAGCCATGCACTGCTGGATGCGCCAGGGGACTCTCCTCTTTTTCGAAAGAACCAAGCGACACTCAACAACCAATCTAGAAGAAAAAAAAAATCAACAGCTCCGTTACTTTATTTTTCTGCCCTTCATTTTATATTCAAAAAAAAAAAAGTTGTGATGAAGATACAACCTTAGTTCTAGTTTAACCTCATAACTATCTTTTGTGAGTGTTTTGCAGTAAGCATTTTCTTTTGTGCTTTAATCTTGGTCACTTAAATTATTTTTACATTCCGTTTTAATATATTAGATCATTGCATGTGTTATGCCTTTTATACATCGGATGATTATCTACCGTTAGACGTTATTCGTACATCCCGGGGCATCACCGGCAGAAGCAAAGCAAATGCGAAACAAGCTTCTAATAGCTGTTACGAGAGCGATCTCTATACATGGTGTTGATATATAAAGGTAAGGGTACACCGATATCTATCTATCTATCTATCTATAATAATAATAATCAAAGCACGCTGCACGTGGTGTTCACACAAGACGCAGGGGACGATAAAGGCAGCAGTCCATCTCGGATGAAGACAGGGGAGCACGTGACGGCGCCGAAGACGACCCATAAATCAAGGCAAGTTGACCACCGACTAGTATAATAAATTGCCTTCACCCCGATCAAGACGTGTCCAGTCGGCGAGCGACACGTGGCATGTAAGACCAGTCACCAACCCACCCACACCAACCCGACGAAATTAATTCCTAATTTTCTCCACCACCACGCCTAAGAGTGTCAAATAGATGGGTCATAATAAAAAGCCCGTTGGCAGACCCGCTATCAGGTGGACATGGGCTGCCTATGCAAGCCCGTTGGGCTGATGTTAAGCCCATGAAAAAGTCAAAGTTATTAAGTAGGCTGGATGGGCTTGGACCGGGCTTGGGCTGGGCAGGCCCACTTAGCCCGTTAAATGTAAGTTTCGGGGTACAGTGCACAAAGGAACGCTGACCAAATCAAAGATCAAAAAATCAGGTTTAGATATATTATAAATAAAAATATATTTGTTTATTAGATTAGTTACAAACATATCTATAAATATTTAGTATCGTCAGTTGAAATATAATTGATAATGAATTAATAAATGATTGATGAACATATAAATATTTTATTTATTATAATTTAATATGTTTAAAATAAATATTGAAATTAATTTAAATAATAAAAACAAAAGTATAAAATAAAATACATAGTAAAAATATTAAAAAAATATTCAAGATACAAAAGAGTTTTCATCATAAATTATTTTAACAAAATATAAAAACAAAGTTTATAAAATAATATTATTTTTAATAAAATAAAATAAAATTGTCAATTATTTTTTTTGAACAAAATTTGTTGATGTTAACATTTTATCGTCACATCACATAGTTCAAAAAGTTAACTAAAAATATTTTATTAATTTTTTTGTTATAAAAGAAATTTTTGTGGTCTAAAATAATTTAGGAGATATTTGGTTGGATTGTAAAAGAGATTTCGTTTACGAAAATGTGTTATTCTGATACAAAACGTGTTTTTTTTTGTCACATGGCGCAACAGCCAGAGGGCGCGCAGCACAGCGGGCTAGCGAGGATCCCCATAGTATCCACCCCCCCCAGGGGGTGGCCCGGCTCCTCCAGGAGTCGAACCCCGCCCCTACTCCCCCAGGAGCAGGGGTCGCGCCGATTGAGCCACGCTTGATCGACTAATACAAACCGTGTTGGAAACCATAGTTAATTTTCATGGTCAATTATGTTTTACGTAAAATCCTTTTTTACATACATGACCTACACTTATCATTATTTTCTCGCACAACAGGTTATTTATATCTTCAACTACTCTAGATATCATCTTCATATATTATTTTACATAAAAGTATCTAAAAATGTATTTAAATCAAGCACCTCATTGAAAGAATCTTTATGATATTTAGATTTAGGACCGTTAAAATTAGGGTTAAAAAAGTTTTAAGGTAAAATGCAGTGCTCGGTCACATGATATAGAATTTTTGTTACAAAAATATAATTTTATAAAAATATTTTTAAAAATGATATTTGATAATCATTATTAATATATATTTTTTAAAAATATACTTTTAAATAAAAATATGAGAGATTATTTTTTATGATCCCCACCATTTATAGTAATACATGATTTTTACTTAATTTATTAATATTTCTCATATAATGTTTTATTTAAATTAACTAAAAAGTATTTAATATGACTTTTACAATAAAAATATAACACTTATTATTCAACTCCCATAAATAGTAAAATACATCTGCTACCAATCTCACGAATTAAATAATATATTTTTACTTGCATATAAATTTAATTACTGACGTCATAATGCCAAACTTGTATTTTGACTATGGATGGGCCTCATGCCGGCAAGAGCATCATGGGCAGTAACGGGCCAACGGGCTCCAACGGCCTGGTGGGTTTTGGAGGGCTTAAAACCCGTTTGTAAAACTTTGGCCTGTTGACTTTTTTACCTTGTCATGGACTTGAATTTTACGTAGGTGGGCTGAAGCGGGCCTGGGCCGGGCCAGCTCAAGCCCGGCCCGTTGAATAAAATATCTTTGTACTTCTTTGTTAATTACTCTAGCATAAAAAATAAGAACATTCATACAAAATATAAGAATACCCGCTCTTTTACTAATTTTATCATGTATTATTTTTTATCCCAACTATGATAGGTAAATCAGGTAAAACTCGATCTGATTTCTAGCTAGTGACATATATAAAGAAGCTGCCTCACAAAAAATGTAGGAATTAATGTGGTCAAATTAATGTGTCCCCACCCACAACCACGACTGATCAAGTTATGCACACCATCGTAAAGTAATGTTGAGTGGATGACATAAGAGAGAGAATAACATGAAATACACGTTATTATCTATTTTAGAGCGTCGACAGTACATATATTTTTATAAATTAAATGACAAACACTTACCTAGCTATATATGTAGTCGAAGAAGATCAGAATGAGTTGAAATTTATATCTGGGGGAGCATTGTGACATGCACAAGAGATATTCTGATCACATATATATTTACACCTGCTAAGAAAGTGAAGTTGTTTTTAGTGGCACCAACTTTTCAAAGACAATCATATATATACAAAATTCTCAATTTAGTGCAACCGAAAATATATAATCACAAAAGAACTCCTCTTTATTTTGTCATATGAATGTTTTTGTCCGTATAACACATGATAAGAAGATGTTAGATCCATTTGAAGGCATTCAAGTAAAATGAAATAAAAGTAGCATATTACATGTGATATATTTAAGAAAAAATGAAACATTCCATAAGCTTCAATTTTTTTTATAAAATCATATATCCTAATGTTATAAGTATTAGTTTCATTCG
Organism: Cryptocoryne crispatula var. balansae; assembly: GCA_036172225.1. NCBI lineage: Eukaryota > Viridiplantae > Streptophyta > Magnoliopsida > Alismatales > Araceae > Cryptocoryne > Cryptocoryne crispatula. The sequence continues at coordinate 16,086,813 of CM069921.1, forward strand.
AAATAGTTGTTTTTAACATTTTTATGCCAAAAACCATTCTTGCATGCATACGTACGTAATATGATTTTAAAAGTCAAAGGGAAGTACAGACCAGACACAGCAAAATATAAAGAATACGGAAAATGACATCCGCCAAAATTGATTGGATGCCAAAATCCAAGTTACAAAATCGAAATGTATTAAAGCTGACTTGACGTTTACATATAATCAAATGAAATGATCTGAATCCATTTTCCAGAAAAAATATATATAGACAACCAATGAAGGAGATGCAACTATATATTTTTGTAGGGAGCAATTAATGCACCTTATTTACGTACATATAAAAGGAAGAACAGGAAAAATCGAGACCTTAAAAAATAGTATCGACGAGCAGATATTTGTATTATTTACCTTGATCAGCGAAAATCCCGACTGGCCTTCAATTTCATACAGTCCGACGTATATAGAATATAAAAGGAAGAATAGGAAAAATCAAGACCTTAAAAAATAGTATAGACGAGCAGAAACTTGTATTTACCTTAATCAAGCGAAAGTCCCGACTGGCCTTCAATTTCATACAGTCGACGTATATAGCATATTCCTTGCAAATATTTGTGGTAGCCGTTAAATATCGAAGTCCCATTTGGCCTTCATCCCCAGATATTGCACGTAGGATCCTTGCAAGAAACTACCTTCAACCTCCACGACAGGGATACGACGGATGATGGTGTCTTCCTGCTGTCTGTAGCACCACTGCGCCAAGTCAGGGCACTCTTTGATGACTAGAAAGTCGAGAGACTGCGGGAATCCTCCGTCTGGCAAGCGTTGGATGCACGGACAGCCCTCAATAATCAACAGTTTGAGGTTGGGAACGAGATCTCTCAAGTTCGCAGGCAACTCCTTCAGATCTTTACAATTCCAAAATGACAAGAACTGTAGGGATGTGGCGACGGCCGTCAACCCTTCCTCCTCCGCCGTGGAAAGCGGTGATACTCCAGAATCACATATCCTCAGTGCACGCAAGGAGCCGATCGATGATGTGGCAACGAAGGAGGGCCTCACTGTTGTTGTTCTTCTTGTCAACATCATCATGAGTTGGAAGCCATGTCAGAAGCTTGGTGTTGACCGTAAGGATTTCCTTGAGCTTCGGGAGGCACGATGGTACTGTGTCAATATCATTCTTATGCCAACAAACAATATCAATCGACGACACCTGCTCCAGTTTGGGATCACATCTATAAATCTCCAACCTCACAAGGGACGATGGATCGGACGATGCCCTCCACTATTGATGACAAGGTCAGCTCGGGACAGTTTTGAAGAGCCAACGTGTGGAGTGCCGGTGAACCCGAGAGCAACTTCTTTGAAGGCAGCGTCCGCATGTCCATACAGTTCCACATAACAAGTGTCTCCAAAGAGGGAAGGTGAATCATAGTTAGTTAAATACGAGTCGGGTATAATACGGAAAAAATACGTTCACGTATAATTCGTTTATAAATTTTAAATATACGGTCAAATATTCGGTCAAACATTCGGTGATTTCAAAAATTCGGTACATTATATATACGGAGTACTATACGGTCATATTTTGACAATACGTACTAAAAATACGAAGTAGATAATTTTTCAAACAAAATTAAAAATTATATATTACAACATTAACGTCGGCCATAATACATAATACATAAAAAAATTTATGAACACATTGTAAAAGATATAAGATTCAAAATACACAAAAAGTGACACCATCATCTAAAGTCTTCAAATATATTAATCATAACAATGATTCTAAAAAAGAGAAGACATTAACTAAGTTAATTTTATCCAAAATAAGAAACACACTTGTTTTGTATCTAAACAAATGAATCAAGAAAATAATGCCCATCTTGAGTTTCCTCTGGGTCTTGAGTTGAGTCTTCATCTTGACTATTATTGTTCAAGAAATCTTCTCCATCATGTGTTTCAATGATATAATCTTTTTTTTTGATCAACAGCTCCGAAAATATCACTAAGTCGGGAAAAAGGAGGGGCGTACACTTGGCGCATCAGCATAGATCTGATCCATCAGACCATCGGGAAGGGGGGTAAAAGGAGCCGCCCACGGCAAAAAAGCCCCATTACAAAGAGACCATCTCGCTAACCGGTGAGCAGCCTGGTTCGTCTCCTTGGGGCTGAAGACGATGGAGGCTCCAGCACGCAAAGCACGTTGACGGACTTGGAGGAAGAACGAGCTAGCCCTCCAGAGTAGAGGGCCCTCCCCGTTGATGGCCTTGACAACGGCCAGAGCGTCGCTTTCCAGAACGCAAGAGCTCAGCTCGAAGAACTCCCAGGAGCAAGCCGTAGCTAGAGCCTCCGCTTCCAAAATCTGGGCGTCCGAGAAGGAAGAGGTTTGAGCCAACAAGGTAATGAGATTTCCATGATAGTCCCTGATCACAATACCAATAGCACCCTTGTTATCTCCCGAGGCAGCATCAACGTTAATTTTCAGTTGAGAGATTTGGGGCGGAGACCATTTCAGCCCTTCATTGTAATTAAAACTTTTAGCATGAGAAAAAATGTAATCAGTGTCTGCCATAGCCAACGAAATGATACGAAGAGGATGCATCCGAGAACCCTCCAGGCAGATCTTGCATCTGCTTTTCCAAATATTCCAAAGAAGAATCATACCCATCAGACCTAAGTAGGCTTTGGGAGGATCTCCCCGAAGAGACCAGTTAAGGAATAAATTGAGTAAATGCTTCAAACCTAAGGTGGACCAGATTGGGTCGAAACCCAAGGGAGAACCAAACCAGATCGCCCTGGATCTGGGACAATTTAAGAATAAGTGATCCAAGTTCTCATTCTGAGATGAACAGATTCCACAGGTGGGATCGATCTTAGGGCATCTGAGAGCTATAGCCTCATTGGTGGGAAGAGCACCCTTAGCACATTTCCAAAGAAATACATTGACATTGTGAGGAAGGATTGAACTTAACTTCGGGTGCCAGATGTCTTTCCAGAAGGAGAAGTTGGAGGTTCCTAGAGGAATATTTCTATCATTGAAGAATCTGTAAGCAGACTTGACGTTTAGCTCCCCAGTCTGAGTGAAAGTCCAAATTAGCTTGTCATGATTCTCTTCATAAAAAATGGGCGTCTGAAGAATTCTGACCACAGAATCCTCTTTAAACAGAGAAGAAATCAGGCTGATGTTCCAATTCCCATTTAAGATGAGGTCACTAACAAGGTGAGGGTAATAAGCTAGGCCATCTTTGAGAGCAGGAGGGCCCAACCTGTCGATTATCCAATGATGCTTCCAGATATTAACTGAGAAACCATTCTTTATCTTCCAAATGCAGCCATTATGCAAATGTTGCCTTGCATTGAGGATGTTCTTCCAGATATCAGAACTGTTTGCCCTAGCTTTAATTTCCCAGAAGTCTTCAGCTTTTAAATATTTATCAGAAATAAGTTGTACCCACAGCTTGCTTGGGTCTTTCAAAAAATTCCAGGCTAATTTTAGAAGGAGGGCACTGTTGATAGAGGCTAGGTCTCTGATTCCCAGCCCTCCATTCTTTTTAGCGGTCTTAATAGAGTCCCAATTTTGAAAATGAATTTTCTTTTTGCCACTGTCCTTGTGCGCCCACCAAAAAGCATTCTGGTAACTATCCAGTTGTTTGATGATGCTTTTGGGAAGTTTCTTGATTGACATGATATGTATAGGAAGCTGATTAAGGGTAGATTTAATGAGTGTTGTGCGGCCTGCAGTAGAAAGCAGGTTTAATTTCCAGCCCGCAAGTCTCTTCTGAAATCTGTCTAATAGCCATTGATAGTGCTTAATCCTGTGGTCAGAGATGCCAATAGGAATACCCAAATAATTCTCAAAAGGATTTGCCCTGTGAAACCCCGTGAGAGAGCAGATCTGGGATTGCATATCAGCAGGCACATTTCTGCTGAAAGTGATGCTTGATTTGGACATATTTATTGATTGGCCCGAAAGAGATTGATAGCAATTTAAAATATCCATCAAGACCGATACCTCTTTGAGAGAAGCAGTTCCACAAAGCACTATATCATCCGCAAACATTAGGTGGGTAATAATAGGGCCATTTTTACTGAGTTGAATACCTCTGAATTCACCTTGATTCACGGATTTATTAATGAGAGCAGATAAAGCTTCAGCACAAAGAATATAAATATAAGGAGAGAGAGGGCATCCTTGTCTAATACCTCTCATTGGTTTGAAGCTTCTGGATTTCTGACCGTTGATGTTGATACTGTAGGACACATTCCGAATGCAGGCCATGATAATGCTTATGAATTGGATGGGGAAACCATAATTGTTCAACATGAGTTCAATGAAATCCCATTGAATTCTATCAAACGCTTTGCTAATATCCAGCTTAATCATGAAAAAACCCTGCTTGCCACGCTTGAATTTGAAAGAGTGAAAAATTTCTTGAACAACAATAATATTATCAAGACCAACTCTACCCTTAATAAAGGCCGCTTGATTGATAGAAATGAGCTCAGGTAAGAGCACCTTGATTCTTGCTGCCAAAATCTTGGTGAAAATCTTAAGAATCACATTGCATAGACTGATCGGTCTGTAATGCTCAGGGGCTGTAGGGTTCTCTCTTTTGGGAATGAGGGATATGATTGTGTCATTTAGCCCAAAAGGAATAGAGTGGGAAGAGAACATGTGAAGAATAAGCTCAATGATGTCCCTAGCATAATCAGACCACATAAATTGAAGAAAACCTGGGGAGAGGCCATCCGGACCAGGGGATTTATCCGGCTTCATGGAGAAAAGGGTACTTTTGATCTCACTCTTGGAAGGGTTGGACAGTAATGACAGGAAATGATGCTCCTCAACCCTCTTGAGTGGGAGATGGCAATCCGAAAGAGTACAGGTATAGGGTTCACTATTGAACATATTATAGAAGTAATTTAAAAAAATATGCTGAATATCATTCCAATTTGCAGACCAGTTGCCATTAGTCAGAAAAACACCTGAGATTTTGTTCCATCTCCTTCTATTGAGAGCTTTCATGTGAAAGTACTTAGTGCATCTGTCATCCATATTTAGCCAGTAAGATTTAGCCCTCTGTCTCCAATAAATGTTTTCCATGTTTTCCATTTTTATAAGAGATTCCCTGAGCTCCCGTTCCTGGTCAATCTGCTGCTGGTTTGCAGGAATGTTTTGAAGGGTAGTCAGATTATCCTTAATAACCTTTATGTGCTGATTCAAGTTACCAAAAAAGTTTTTCTTCCAAAACAGCATGTGTTTCCTGAGTAAAATCATTTTTTCCGAGTAGTTTGTAGCAAGATTTGGAGACTTGCCCCAAGCATCCTTGGCAAACCCTTTGAAACTCCAATGATCAAACCAGGCATTTTCAATTCTGAACCAAGTTCTGAATTTTTTAAATATCGGATTTGTGTTTAGCAGGAGTGGAGCATGATCACTATGATAAGCAGGGAGTATACTGACCTTAGCATGAGGGAATAATTGGAGCCAATTCAGAGATGCCAAGCTTCTATCCAACTTTTCTCTGATATTAAAATCAAAACTTCTTTGGTTAGACCAGGTGAAGGCTGGTCCTTCAATTCTGACCTCCATAAGCCTATTGTCCTGAATAAAATTTTCAAAGTGAGTCATATGAGAAATGATTGGAACCGCACCGCCCCACTTTTCAGATATGCTTCTGATAGAGTTCCAATCACCAATCAAACAAGTAGGCATATTTAACTGATTCATGGAAGAGGTCATGCTAGACCACATAACTAATCTGTCTTTAATTCTAGTTGAAGCATAAGTTGTAATGAGAAGAAATTCCTGCCCACTGCTAAGGTCATGAACAATGCTAGAAATCCAGGAGTTACAAACACTGATTACCTCAAGCTGAACATTAGTATTCCACCAGAGCCACATACCGCCAGCATTCCCCACAGAAGGAGAGATGACATAGTTTGTAATACCTTTGCTACTGAAGAACAACTCTGAAGATTGCTTGTTACGCTTAGTCTCAGCTATGAAAATGATGTCTGGATTGACTGAATGGGTTAGCTTTCCAATGAAATGAACTGTCGGGGCCCCATTCCCACCTCGACAGTTCCAAGCAAGCATTTTCATTTGTCCCCTTGCAGCTTATATGGGCCAGCTGCCAGAGCCCTGAAAGAATCATTAGCTATGGAATCTCCTTGGATAGGAGAGGTGGATTGATCGAAATCATCAATTAATTCATGGAGCTTTAATTTCCTCTTAGTCTTTCTTTTTGATTTGTCAAAAGTGCTAGGCTTCTTGATTGCTAACTGCGAAGGGGTTTTGTTTGACATGCAGGTACCGGTTTGATTCCCTTTCGGTGTTGCTGTTGACCAGAGCAGTGGAGATATATTTGTGTTTATACTTTTCCAATTGAGTGGAGGGATCAGGGGGATGAAGGGAGTAAACCCAATGGGCCTGGCTTCCTCCAAAAACTTTTTGAGAGAATTCTTCTTTTATCCCTGGCAGAAAAAGACAATGCTGATTTTCCAATCCAGTCGATTGGCCAAGCTGTACGAATGTGAACTTTTGGTGTACATCAGCTACAGTATTAGTCAAAGTGCTCATGCTTATGGAGCTCTGAAATCCCGGGTTATCAATTATAATAGAAGAGGGAGTAGTAGTCAAAGAGAGGCCATGCTTTTTGGTACACTGTATGGTGGTTATGGGCTGCTGTACTTCGCACTGTTCCAAGGCGACCATACCAGATGCTTGATTACGTGACAGACTAAGATCATCAGTCATTTGTCTTTTCCCTCCATTAGCAGCTCTGCCATTGACAGTTAACCAATCTCCGAACTTAAAGGTTAGCTTGGATTGTAATTCATTTTGCAGATGGACATTAAGCGAAGGCTTGATCAGAGCTTTCAGAGTGATTAATTCAGAACATTCATCCTGCTTGTGACCCAGAAGACCACAGAAATGGCAGAAGTTTGTAATCCTTTCGAAGGCAATCTCAAAATAACTAATACTACCATCATCCATCTTGACCGATATCTCAGTGGGTAGGGGTTCCTTAACATTCAAAGATATCTTAATTCTAGCGTAAAGACTCCAAGAAGCAGCTATCTCCTTTTTTGAAAGAATTGGATTTCCCACTTGTGAGGCAAGATGCATAACTGTATCAATACCGAGAAGCTCTTGAGGAAGATCAAAGATCCTCATCCAGAGATCCACTGAAGACAGACTATAAGCTGAGGGAGGAGTGTTTGGCCGAGCTTTTTCCACTAAAACCAGGTCATTGTTATAGAACCAAGGTGCTCTTCTCAGATACTAATAACTTCTTCTTCATTTTGTAGGGAGAGCAAGAATGTATCATTTGGGTAATCCAGCAGGGACCACGGGGGAGCCGGCCGCCACATTTTGTTGATCCATTCAACTAGACCCGCAGGCCTAGCTCTTTCCTTCGAGAGTAGAGTGACTATGATAGATCTCTTCCATCTCAGCTTATCTACTAGAGCGGCTTCGAAGGCCGTATTGGTTGCGGGACCCTCGGCGGTTTAAGGAGTTGTTGAAATTTGCCGATTATTTCTTCCTCTTCGGTATTGCAGGCAGGAACACAAGTTTCCATGCGGGGAGAGGAGAAATCAGTAGGAAGAGACTCAAGGAAAGTAGCAGCGCACCTGATAAAACCTCCCCGGAAAGACCTCAGGGAGTGAAACCAGAGACTGAAGTAGCACACTTGCTGTAGGAGCCGGACAGAGTAACAGCACACAGGTGCAGAAGCAAGATAGTAGAATTCCGAAGCTTCCAAAGGAGCACTTCGAGCTTATCCTCCGGATGCCGCAGCGACGCACCGAGAGGAACACAAGTTTCCAAAGTTTCAATGATATAATCGTCAACAAGTATATCAATCTTGTCAAAATCAATTGGCTTCAAATCTTCTTCCTCACGATCTTTAAATTTTGACATCATCAAAGAATTCATTCTCACATAAACCAAATCTTCAAGCATTTCTGGAGCTAGCCTATTTCTTTTCTTGGTTTGAGCAGCTTCCCATGCACTCAAATTCTCTCACAAGCCGATGAGCTACAAGGTTGGCTAAGAATTCGTATAGCAATTCTCTTGATTATGGAAAAGTGTTCATCACTTCCCATGTAATCCCACCAAACACCTACAAAACATCACATGAAATGACAAATATGACTCATGATAAAGAAGAATAAAAAGTAGCATTAGAATAAAAACTTACGTGGATGATTAGTTTCCATCAATGTCAACCCAGTGCAAGTAAATAATTTCTGAGATTTACTACGATAGGCCACAAATTGTTTGACAAAATCTGCTCGCTCATTTTCTTTAACCATCTTTTTCAAAATATACTCAATCCCATTTTTTATGTCACTGTTATCAACAAATGAAGGTCTACAAAAATAAGCTGGGTTAAAAATTGCTGCAGCTGCATGTATTGGATGAAGTATGTTTCTATCTTTTCTTTGATCAAATAAATCAAGTATCGCCTTGTACTTTGATTCATTAGTTTCCATGCGTCGCCTCAATGTCTCTCTAGCTCGTTGCATAGCATCATACAAATATCCCGCTTGAGCCATCACTTGTCAACCAAACGAAGACCGCGAATAATAGGATCAAGAACCTCAATGACTTCTTTAGCCTCTGACCAAAATGATTCATTTTGAATAATATGAGTTGCTTGCATTCCAAGTGACGATCTAGTGTAATTTACACCTCTCCATTCAGAAGATGCTACAAGTATTCTCAAATGATTTTCCACATCAAGTATCGACTGTAACATCAAAAAATTTGTAGCAAATCTTGTCTTGCAAGGACTCTTTAATTCTTTATTCTCTATGTACTTTCTCATCATCTGTAAAACAAGAGTATGCTTATACATGAAGTCAACAACTTTCTTTCCATCATCAATAACATTCTTAACCCAAAAAATTACTCGATAGATGTCCTTCAAAAATAAGTTAATGCCATGTGCTGCGCAACGAATCTTATACAAATGAGGATACTTTCCCATCAATATATCACTAGCAGACTCATAGTTTGAAGCATTATCTGTAACAAGTTGCACAATGTGTTGTGGACCAATTTCATCAATAACACCTGATAAGATATTTGAAAGATATTCACCTGTCAATCTTTCTTCAGAACATTCAAATGATTTTATAAACACCGCACCAAATGGAGAATATGCAATGACATTAACCCATGATCTTCTTCTTATATCAGTCCATGAATCAGACATTATTGTACATCCCGTTGATGCCCAAGACTTTTTAACATTTACAACATATTCTTCAACATCCTTTCTGGATTCTGGAATCAGTCTGGTACGTAAAGTTGAATAACTTGGCATTATAAAGCCAGTTCCATAATCACCTTGAGCTTTCATCATTTCAATAAATGATTTTGATTGAATCACATTAAATGCAATATTATTCATAATAAAGAAATTTGCAACTTTTTTCTCTAAATTCACCTTATCTTTCTTATGAGTCAACTGTGGAATTGTAGATTGATTTGTGCTATTGTTTGTAACTCTGAACAAAGAAGCTGACTCCGCTCGACTTTCATAGTTACTGGATGAAGATATTGAACTCTTACTCTTCTTATTACTCCCATCAATAGCAAGAAAAACTTCAGCTTGAACTTCTTCTGGCACCTTTGAACATAATTGAATATCACGACCCATTATACCGGCTAAATGAGATTTTACGCGAGCAATTCCTCCGGAAAACTCTTTTTCACAAAATTTACATTTGAAACGGCCGCCAAGATCTTCAGCGTAATCCCAAAATTTTTGTTTTGGTCTCACCATCTTATTATGATAAATAGAAGAAAACATAACATAGAAGAATTAACTGCAGGTCAACAATAAAGAGAATACGAACAAAAGCTACTAAAATAATATACCTTTAGGAGTACAGAGTAAACAAAGAATATGGGTGTTGCTGCTGTTGTATGGCAAAAGAACAAACACCCTATCATCCAGGAGAAATAGAGGGAGCCGGTTGGGGACAACTTTACGCTCCTCTTCCCAGGCACTCCGCACTCCGCAGTCCGCAGTCCTTACCGTCTCTCTCTTCCCAAGCGTGCCGCACGCTACCTTCACCTGGAACGGGAGTCACACGATTTGGTTCGACGGTGGTGCATTGGCAGTCGGCGGTCAGCCAGCAGGGTTGAGGGACACGACGCACCAGGGGGACGGCGAAGTTCGCGCGTGGGCGCACTCTCAGGTGGACGATGGCGGCGGACAAAGGCGTTGCAGCCGCAGGTGGTGCTGGTGACAGGAGCAGCACGGCCGGCCCTCGGATGGGTATGCGGCTGTGCGCAGACTCTGCCGCTGTGCGCAGACTCTGCGGCCGGCGCCGGCCCTCGGATGTGTACGCGGCTGTGCGCCGCATAAAGTTTTTATCTACCCGAATAAAACGCAACGCGTATAATACGCGATTACAACGGTTCATTCTCGAAATCGCGTTCAACAGCGGACATTCGCATTTGAGATGGAAACGGCGCGGATTTTTGATAAATACGTACGTACGCGACTTAACTAACCATGAGGTGAATAGGAGGTGTATGGTGTCGCCGGATCCCACTAAATGCATTAATGTTGTAATATCTGATTTTTTATATATATTATATATCGCTCTCTCTTTTACCTTCCCCTTTTGCCCCCTCCTTTTCCCAATTTTTACCTTCGTCGAAACCCCCATTTTGTGCCCTAGCTGCTCCATTTTCCCCCCCTCACCCTCGGTTCTACCTCAGCCGCACAGTGCCAGCCCGCCCTGCGCGCAGCGGCCCTGCCCCCGCCCCCCTCCGCCCTCGACCCCCCCCCCCCCCCCTCGGATCTGCCTCAACCGCGCAATGGCCAGCGGCCAGCCGCCCCCTCCGCCCCCTTGGCATGCGCCACCTCGCGCAGAGCTGCAGTCCGTCGCTCCCTCCCTCCGGCAGCTTTCTCTCTCTCTCCCTATTTTTTCTCTCTCGCGCAGCTACGCCAGCGCCCAACCCCCGCTCCGCGGCGCCTATCCCCTGCGTGCGTGGCCTCGCGCCCAGCTGCCCGCTGCAGCCGTCTCTGCCCCCCCCCTCTAGCGCACTCAGCCGCCCAGCTGCGGCTACTCCCTCCTCCAGCCCGCGCGCCCCCTGTTGCAGCTCGAACCCCCCCCTCTGTTGCGTGTCGTCTGGCACTGTTCACCCGCGCAAGTGTGCGCAGCCGCAGCCTCCATCTAGGGGTGTCAATGGGCCCGGCCCGGCCCGGCCCGCAGCCGGCCCAACAAAGCCCGCTCCAATATATAATGGGCCGGCCCGGCCCGGCCCGTATTACATTTCGGCCCGACCCGGCCCGGCCCAAAAAAAATATAAGTTTGGCCCGGCCCGTTCTTTTTAACATATTATAAGATATATTTTAAAATTTAAATTATTTAATATATTTAAGTGATAACATATAATTATTAATAATTATAATTTAATTTTTAAAAATAAATATATAATATAGTATTTAATTCAATTATTCGCGAGTTTATCGAGCCAAGTAAAAGTATGTTCAAATTTGACTCGTTTAATGAGTCGAATTTTATTTTTTGTTCAAATTTATTCATTTAATGTAATGAAGGAGTTAAATCGAATTTTTATCGAGTTAAATTTTAAATTATTTATCAAGTGTATTGGTTAGTTTGCACTTCCGCTTACACGTAGGGGTGTCAATGGGCCGGGTTGGGCCGGGCCCGAAGCTGACCCAATAAAAGCCCAAATCAAATTATAACGGGCCGGCCCGGCCCGCATTATATTTTTGCCCGGCCCGGCTTGACCCGCATAAAAATTAAATTTGGCCCGGCCCGACCCGATCTTTCTAATATAAAATTATATATAAAGTTAAAAATAAAAAATAATATAAATATGATAAAAAAATTTATAAAAACATCCCAGCGACATCCCAGCGAGTTTTGGTTCGATAAATTTAGCATTAATTTAACGCTCAGTTGTGGAGCTTTTCATCGCAAAAAATACTAAATGTGGAGCTAATTATTAAAAGAATAGTTTATTTATGCATATGTTGTTGCATATTTCTCCCTGGATGATGCCTTCTTATTTCTTGAACATTTGTATATTACACAAATTAGAAAGAAATGGAAGGGCGTTAACGTTAGCTCCGTAGTGGAAAAGGGGTAAAAAGTCTTTTCCTGGGAGAGGGTAATAGACACCCAACGTTATCGTTATCCTTCCAAACTGGAGCGGGCATGGTAAAATTTTGTAAAAATGAACCTACCGTAAAAGCGCTTGAGGTGCAAGGGACCTTCTATTCATTTTCTCTTAAAAAAAAAGTCTTCGAAAGCAAGAGGTAAAAAAGGCCGCATGGCTTTTAAGGACCTCGGTTACGTATTGGGGGAGTGTCGGCAGCGGCCGACAGCCCCAATACGTAAATATATTATAATTTTTATATTTTAAAATTTATTCTTACATATTTTTATAATATTAAATATATTAATCAAATATTATCTAATTTATTATCTCATCCGTATCAAATTAGGATAATACATAAAATGTCTTGAATAATTCACGATTGAACAGTAAAACGTGAACAGATAAGTGTGAACAGCAGTTGGCCAGGTGAATTCAACGGGCTTCCTTCGGCCCGAACAGTAGCCCATGCGAAGCCCGCGGGCCCGCTCCATTGACCCGAAATTTGATTCACCGTTGGCCCGGCCCGATGGCCCGCGGGCCCGCCCGCCCCAGTGACAGCCTTACCTCCATCCCCCTCGGACCCCATTGTGCCCCGTCCCCTTCCTCCTGCCTGTGACAGCGTCGGCGTGCCCCTGTGCGCCGCCACTTCCTCCACCCCGTCCAGATTGCTACGGTAAGCAAGATTTGCCATTGTTCTATTTTATTTTTCACTTCCTCATGTCCTCCTTATTTTTCTACTCTTGTATGCTTGCAGCTAGCATCGATTGAGGGCGAAAATCCTTGTTTAGCCGGTCCAAGCTGTGTGTTAACTCCAAATCGATTTATCGACGCCATTCCGGTAGGCATCTCGGACATGTCTAATATCCTTAAATTTAATATTTAATATTCACCAATGACTTGTAGATGTCGACTTATATGTATCGGGTTGATATTGGACATGGTGATTGTTGGTAGTTGTATGTTTTCGATTTGGTAGATATATACAATTTAATAATGATCTTAGTAGTTGATTAATCTCGTTGTGTCCAAATTATGTGCATGGCCTTTGGTATAAATTTTAGAGGTTAGTTGTAAACTTATTTGATTATGCTCAACTCGATTGGGTCTATTCTATATGTTATTACAAGTTAATTAGATTAGACAAGTTCTAATAATTTATTGGACTCTTCTATGACTAGTTATGCAAATCTTGTTGTATACGCTTTCGATTGTAGGTTAACAAGATTAAAGTGAGTAGCTTTTTGTTATTAAATCTGAATTTTGTTATATATATTCTTTTGTTCTTAAATCAAGTTAAGAGGCCTTAATTGTGCATAGTCTTATCATGGCATATGGTGTGTATATGCATATCATGTTGGTATTTGTCTAAGTATGTTAATTGGAGTTCAACGTCATGAGCATAGTATTTAGGTGGTGTTTAATAGATGGTAACAATTGCATTGTTAATGTATGTCATTTTAGTTGTCATATTAGTATGATGTTCATCTTCTAGTGGTTAGTATGTCATTGCATGGTGTATTTGCATAGTATTTGAGGTTGAGCATGGCATGATATGAGATACTTGTGAGAAACTCATGGCAAGGCATGAGATGTTGTGATGCATGTGTGCATTAAAGACATTTAATGAGACCGAGCTATACTAGACTAGTAGTTGTGTCCGTGGGCAGCGGAGCTTAGAACCGTCTGGTGCATCCTTCGATCCCAGATCCCGGGGGTTATCCTAAGTGCCACCCCTGCCTAGGTGCACTACGGGATTTAGCTTAGCTATACAATTACTCTATATATGGTAGATCTAGTCATAGCTCGTCGAGATCGCAAGACGACGCTTTCCTTGCGAAAAATGAAAATGTTAATATTTCATGTAGTGGATAGATGCATTGTAGAGTGGTATTGGTGTTAGCATTTATGTTGTGTTCATTAGTTCATTTAAGCATGTATGTTTTGTATGTTTTTGTATGGTAAGTCCTTTAGTCGGTGTTGCATTGCATAACCTCTTCCTCATACTTTATATATTTGTGAGAAGCCCTCATTGGTCTTAGTTGTGGGTAGGTTATGGTTGTATGTCTAAAAAATTTGTGGAATGCCAAATTTCATATATATATATATTGTTTAGTTTTATATGGTATGTATCAAGTGCAGGTTGGGTAATGTATATGTATCATGTTAGGGCTTTTGGCTATCCAATTTGGTGGATGATGGGATGTCTACTGAGTCGTTATGACTCACTCCAATTCTCTATTATATTTTTTCAGGATATCAGGTTTAGCGCAGTAGAAGCTTGGTGGTATAGACTCCAAGGAACAATTTGAGCGGTTATTGTGCAATTTAGACCGGTATATGATTGTTTGGATTGAAACTTTTATTATGTGATTTGAGATGAGTGAATAGGGTTAGAATTGTGAACTGGGACCTCTGTCTTCGAGTTTTTCCAAACCGATGTGTTTTTGGGGTTGTTTCCCCGGTTACGTCGTCAGATTGTTTTCTGTTGTGCAGGTTGAAATCCGGGTCGTGACAATGACTAAATGTTATCTGCCACGTGTCTCTTGCCGACTGGACACAGCTTGATCAGGTGGAAGGGTGAGGCAATTTATATACTCGGTCATCTTGTCTGCATATATGTAAGTAGGGGTCGTTTTCGCCGCCACGTTCCTCCTCTATCTTCAGTCGAAACAGGCGACTGACCCGTTCTTCTCTCTCTCTGTGTGTATATATATATATATATGTAGATGAAATATTGGATGGCCTGGTGCATTTTTCCGGAGGCATATTAATCACCATGAAATCTTTGCTTGGAGTGAGCACTGGAGCAATTTCTGAATTCTCGCATTCTGAGATGGAATCCTTACTTTCTACTATTTGATATAGAAGCTGAGCAGTGCAACGTGTTTGTTTTGCTTTTGTTCCTATTTTTCCTCTGTATTGTCATCTTTCATCTGAGACGGTGGATTGAGCACTTTCTCTCTCAGATGTGCTCGACTTATTCAATTTTCGTAGCATAGTTGTTTTTTAAGTATCGTTCAATAAATGTCCTGTACCGTATCAGACAGACATTTAGCCTCTGTATTATTATAGTATGACTGTGAGCAGCTCTCTGTCTTTTGCTCTGTTGCGGATCACAATGAGGAGGAACTACTTCTTGGCAAATAAGCAGGGTCACCGTTTCATCCCAGACTCACAGTCTAAACAAGATAGCTTGAGATCGGTAGAAAATATCAATTTTGACCCAGCTGCATGTGAAAAGTCAAAATGAGATTGGCCATCATGTTAAAGGCATCAGACTGTATTCTATCGAAATATAATTTATATGATCTCAGATTGTTTTTTTTAGAGTTCAATCCATACCAATATTTTCCCTTTCTTCTCCGGCAACCATTTCTTTTTATCTAGACTTTGGACAAGTACAACTAAGCTTAATATATTCTTAGTGCAGTTGTCAACCTGACCAATAGAAAGATACAAAGGTTTCTAGCCAAAGATACGTTTCCAAAGAAGGACGCCTTAAGCGTTAAAATTTCTAGCCATATTTGTCTCCTTTTCTCAGCAGATCAGTTCTCCCCAAAGGTTTCTTTTTCTGGTTTTGAGGGGTAATTTAATAATTC
Organism: Cryptocoryne crispatula var. balansae; assembly: GCA_036172225.1. Lineage (NCBI taxonomy): Eukaryota > Viridiplantae > Streptophyta > Magnoliopsida > Alismatales > Araceae > Cryptocoryne > Cryptocoryne crispatula. Next base: position 16,102,557 of record CM069921.1, read on the forward strand.
GAATATTTGACATTTTTTTCTATAACTTAATGGCAGAATCTTTCATTAAGATATTACATGTCTAATAATAGTTAGTTATAATAATGAAGGTATAAATGATAAACTGTTTGTGTATTTTGTCCGATTAACTGTGTTTACTATTTTGTCTAGTTTACTATGTTTATTTTCAAATATGCCCTCGTGTCAACAACCAAAAGAAAAAGGCATCTTAAAGTCATATTGCTTTTTTTTTAAAGTAAAAACTTTTAGTTTTGAGGAAAAATCAAGTTAACCCCCATCCAACATAGGACAGAGATAATCAACATAAGGGCTTAATAAGTCAAGGATACAGAAATATCTTGTTGCGTTAGAAGAAAGGGATGAGCGCCCTTCTTGTCCGGTGGTGTGATTGCCGCCGCAAAGGTGTTTGTCATATCCTCCACGAGATGTATATTGAGCAAAGTTTGTCCCATCCTCCGCGAGATGTATATTGAGCAAATATGTTAATTATAAAAAATAATAATTGAAAATGTCAATTTAGGAATGAAGAAGATAATAACAAATCTAATTTGACAATTCTAAGAACTCCTATCTAAATTGTCTGTCATAATAAATTTACAATTTAAGTAAGCAAGAACTAATTCAATATTTTACAATCCAAGAAAACCCCGAAGCTAAATATCAATAGAGTTCTCGGCTTCCTCAATTGGCTCTTCAAATTGTAACACCGTTATATCTATGTTGTGTTAAACTTGATTACTTAAAAAATATTAAACAAATAGGATGAGTCGTATACACTTACTGAACTCCCCACGAGAATTCTTACTTACAAACATAAATAACATAATATTTCTCACAACACATGATGATATAGAAAAATAATCATAGATCATCAATTTTGAGAACAATCCGAATGATTCTAGATCGGGTTGGCCAGTCAAGATGCCGGGTTGGTCAACACATAGACATGGTGTACTAGGCCAAGATAGGTGGCATAAGATTATCGGAGCGGTATTTTGGCAACAGAGGGTGTTGGGGGTGACAAGGGCACTGGTGGGGGTGAGTCTGGGTGGGACTACATTTGGTAGGAGGGAGAAAGAGTGCAAGCAGGGAGGAGCAATAGTGGTTTTGACAAGAGAGAGTCGGGGGAATACAGATGTGCTGGGTGCCATGAATGCAGGGGACGGGTGGTATTGTTGAGAGAGAGAGAGAGAGAGTAGTATAATGTTCAAGTTTGAGTTATTTATTTTACATAATTTTGAGTTTGAGCTCAAATTCCCATGAGTGGGTTCAACCTTGTAAAAGTTGACTTGTTATTTAATCGAGCCAAGTTTGAACTTGAACTCGAATAGAAACTCAACTTAATTTCGGACGAAATTCGAGTTCAAGTTTGATACGAACTTATTTATAAAACATGGACTTGATCTAAACAAATTTGTTAAACTCTAATGTTAGCTCATTAGAAACTAGGAACACACTGCAAGAAAATCAATCTCTAGCTATAAGAAAATCATATCTAAGACTAAAAGGTCGTGGGTACACCTTTATCTGCTAGGAAAAGATTACCCCCGACAACATAGATCATAGATAAAAATTGATAATTATCTATGAAATTCTTAATTTTTGGTGAATAAAATCATTTAATCTTTTATACTTTTCTTGTAGGCAAAGTTTTACAAATGAAAAGATAATTGGTGAACACTATGAAGTGGGTTCTCGTACAACCATTTCTACCTACAAAAATTTTCATACAGCTACATTTTGAAATACACCTGTTTCAACGTTCATAAAAATTTTCACACATTACTTTACTCATACAACATGTAAGAAAAATAAGAGCGCTTTATATTCACAAAACATACACATTCATTATTCATCAAGTGTTTGTAGTATTTGAATTTATCCATGTAATCCAAAACATACACACCCATGCATAGGTGTTCGTAGTGTTCCATTCATTATAGACAATCACAAGTGTATGTCTTTTCCATTCATCTAAATTATAGCAAGTGCTTATTTTACTCCATTCATCAAGACAACATAAGTGTTTATTTCTTCTATTCATCAAGACATTCATTGAGCAATGAGCATATAGACCACCAATTATGAATTAAAGTATCATTTTGTTTCACCCAACAATGCTTATAAATAATAAAACACAGTGACATACTCTTTTTAATAACATCAACTAAAACAAATTCATTATTGTACAAACCACTCTCCTTTTTACCTCCAATAATCGTGTAGATCTATTATAATCGACATATTTTATCTAAACTCTTAAATTTGCTTCTAACCTATAGTGAGTGATAAAAAGTACAAAATTTTATTAAAACTTATGTAATTTGTTTTGTTTGATAAAAAAATCTGAATTATTTAGATGCTAAATGTTAGAGACTCATTCAGACGAATAGAGCAAATCAATTACCATGAGGATATTCAATACAATAATGATACTTTCGGTGATAAAAAATAAGCCATGTAAACACGTGCCAAAACCATAATTTTGGGTGAAAAAATTCAAGAACCGTGAGAAATATATATATTACAAGAGAGAGAGAGAGATCATTCCTCTATTTATCCACAAAATTTTATCCAACATAAACTATAACTCAAAAAGAATTAAACAACATGATTTTCAGTACCTTATGTTTATACGTCACATTCTAAAATAAAAATGCATAAAAAATTGTTTGTACTTCACATTCTAAAATAAAAATGCTGAAAAATTGGCACCAACTGCTGCTCATCAAATCTAGGTAGACATGTAAAGCAATATCTGTCTTTTTGTACATGACATGATCCATACTCGAATTCTTTACAAGTAAAAGTTGTTCTCTTACCAAAACTTGGAGTCCTGCATAAAACAAGGAAATAATTCAATTCCAATAATCAATTCAATGTGGTGTACCGACAGCAAATTAAGACAAATAACAAATTAGGAAGTACAAGCCAAACAAATGCCACCATAATAGTGATTGTTGGAGAGTAGAAATACATAACCTCCATTATTTCAACATTGCTTCTATAGGATAGACATGTTAAACTCGAAAATTTTACTAAATTTGAAGGGCATTCTTTGACAGTGGTGATCAAGAAAACCCATATCGGTAGTTCAAACCAAACCGAACCGAACTAAATTACTAGTTTGGTTTGGTTTCTCGGGTTGAACCAAACAGTGAACAGCCCTACTCGTAAGAAATCGAGTGTCATAGAATTAGAAAGAAGAGAACTAGTTTCTTAAACAAATAAATGATGCACAAATAGTAAATAGCATATATATCAATATATATGAGGCTAATAACATATATACCTCATACCTGTATATACGAGTCTAACCAAATTAACCATTCCTCTCTAATACCCGATTGTTTGCAAAAGCTCCTAAAATCAAGCACAAAACACAAACACACGTGACACAAAATTCAGACACAAGTATCTCAAAGTCGAATACTTGTGTCATCTCACATGGCTCTCAAATTCTAATAGGCTTGATAAGCCTCATCTTTGTATGCACAACGCCATGTAAAGTAATCGGAAGAGTGAAACCTCACAAAACCATACAACCTAATTGAAGGATTCTTGTAAAAAGAATAGAAATAGTAAATTCCAAACTCAAGCGTAACTAGAGAGCCGTATAGGTTGGAAGCCTACCTCTCCAAGCAAAAGCAATAGACCAATAGATGTGCCAAATCAAAGTTGGAGAAAGTACCGAAATCAACAAACCGGTACTCCACAAGCCAAATGTTTCTCCTACTCGCACACAATTAATATTCCCCATCTCAAGCGAACACTCGCAACCTCTTTTAATTTGGAGTCATGTCCTACACCAACCCAATGTACCAACAAGGCAAAGGGCCCTGTGTAATTCCCTTGTCTCTCTTGTTGGTTCTTGCACCACAACCATTTCCCTGCAATATCACCAGCCCAAAAAGAAAGTTTGAAAACCCTGCTAATTCTCATAATAGTATTGGTATTACTTCTTCCTTCCATATTGATATCCTATAAGAAAAATGATACATGCTTACATTAAATATTAATTAATAAGTGAATCATATATTTTTTTGCAATAGGGGAATAGCATATGCATTCGGCGACATAAAATAAACATGCAATAGATACAAAAGAAGACAACATAATAATATTATGCGTGTATTCCAATTTGAGTTTGGGTTTAGTGATATCATGCTCAAATTCTGATCCCCATGGATCTGACTAAACCTAGATACGATAATATTATCAATGATAATATAGCTTAAGCCTAAACAGAAATGTATTGACTATCTTTAAGAAACACCATGACAGACCTCTCATTGATTCTTCTTCCCGGAAAAGAAACTACACTTGTATTCCAACAACCTCTCATAGGTCCAGCACATCCTATTTAAAGAAAGATGGTATCATCACCAAACTTAGTGCAAATAATAAAAATGAATATTTAAAAAAATATATAATCGGTGGGATCTAGCAACCAACAACTATTATTAATATGTTAAAACCAAGGACAATGAAATGACTGTGTCGGAAATCTCAGTAGCTAAAATACATATTAACTGAAAGTTTGAAGGTGGATCATGTATCAACAAGATTCAAACTCAGTCTTCACCTAATCTTTCATTTATGCCACCAGGCGCCTCCATGATCATAGCCAGACAACCTTGAATTCCATCACCAAGCACCTGGACCAAGGGAATTTGAATGAGAAACAGAGATCATAAAGCATAGGCAATATTTGTCACTTTGTTTTTTTCGTTTACATAAATTGCATTTTGCTTCAAGAGAGAATACCATGAAGTAGAAGTTACCATCTTATCAATCGGCGTATTGCCTCCCATTTACATCATTGACCTCTTCATAATCAAGCCTTCATACAAAAATAGACATGGCAAGTACTTGAGATTGGAAAGCGTGGGCTGCAGGTGTTGTCACTGCCGTTTCGCCAGTGTCTTCTTAGACCTTTCAAGATCTTCCGTAATCACATCATGTTCATCATAGCCAAGACGGAAGAAACAACAAAAACTAGGATGTAAGTCAGAGTCTATTTCCTTTCAAGTCTCCAACAACTCTAGGAAGAAGCAAGGAAATGGAGATAGAGAGAGAGGAATATGGGTGCAATTACCTGTGTGCATTCCAGGAAAGGCCTTGGTTGAGTAGCTGTTCGACGATGAAATTTTGTGTTCATCAACATCAGAGAATGATGAAGAAGAGAGAGAATAGGGTAAAGTTGCCTACTGAGCACCACCTCATTGTCCAGCTTCGTCGTGTCGACGGCATCTAAAATGTTAATAGCATTTTAAAGAGATAAAGAGGTTTATTCAAACTTTGGTTGGTGATTTTATCAAACAGTTAACGTCTACGATAGAATTAGAAATTAGAAGATGATTAAACTAAATCGTACATGACCGAACTATTGATGAAGATATATAATCTCACCGTGGCTGAAAACTTTTGAATATATTTGGCCCTTTGAGAAAGATCCTAGTGAATCAGAGATAAAAGTTAGATGATGGGGAGTTTATCTCTTGTTTTCTCGTGAGAACAATTAATAATAGAAGCGAGTGACTAGCGAGCAACAAATACAACAGAAACAAATTATAATCTTCAAGAGCAGTGTTTTGAAAATGTTTGATAGTCCTCTGTCTGAAATATGTATTGAAAGAGAAATTGGGTAAAAGATATTAAAAAAATATATAAATTTTGATTGCAAAATTGACTAGCTCATACCACACTACAACCATAAATGAGATATAAAACACAGCAACCAAGCTATGCTCAGTAGAATATTAGACTTTTTTTTTATTCGTAGTGCAGTAATATTCTACACTGGGAGAACTGCCCACAATGGGACGGACGCCGAGATCAAACACGGGATCACATCAGACGCCCCATAGGGCAGAGATGTCCCACTTCGCCACGAGACGGGGAATGAATATTTGACATTCTATCAGGCCAATATGAACTAAAAAGATTAATAGATATTCATAATTTGGTGTAAAATAAGAATGTATAACTTTGTTTGAAACTTAAGAGTAGAGAAGCTGATGATCCAATATCCACTCAAAAAATGCCAATCTAGTAAAAAAAGACATGACCACTAAACAATAACTTAAAACATTTGCAAGTTAGAATATAAGTAAAAGAACTATTTCATAAAAAATCATCAGAAAATCTTTAGTAGCAGAAAAGATACTCGCTTGACGTATATATAGATGGAAATGATAATTGTAGAACTAAAAAATACATGATATTGAATTTCACCTGAAAATATACATCTTCATGCAACTATTTTTGAGCAGCAAGACGAGACAACAAGGAATGAAGAAAGTATTGTTGTACCTCTTCGTCAATTGCTCTAGCATAAAAAACAAGAACGTATGCCTACTCTGTTACAAATTTTAGCATTTATTGTTTTTTTACCAACAATGATATCATAGGAAAATTTAGTACGCATAGATAATATATTCCTAACATAAAGAATGTATAGGTAAATTCGGTCAGATTTCTAGTAGTACTGACACAAAGAAGCAGTCTCACAAAAAAATGTAAGGATTAATGCGGTCCAATAAATGTGTCCCCACATCCACGACTGATCAAGTTATACTACATACCAATATATGGTAAAGTAATGTTGAGTCAATAACATACTTAAGAGAACAACATGAAATACACATTATTATCTATTTTAGAGCATCAAATTACACAGGCTTTACGGTGATGATGGACTCGATAATATGAACAAATGCAGAGTGGTACCCAAGCTTATTTATGAAGAAGAAGCTCGCTTCCCTCTAAGAAAATGATGTCCATGAAACTAGTGTTGATCACATTTTTAACTTACAAGCTCTCTAGTTCAAGAATCAAAAGGCATCTTCCATTAGTGTGAAAGAAATTAAATTGATAATTGCATTTCATTAGGGATTACCAGAATTGTTTTGATGACAAATTAATTAAGCCAAAAGTAAATTAGTTCATTCATTAGCGAAAACCTTGCAATCAGAAGTGGGATCTAGACCCTGGATTAATTGGAGGTTATTTTGACTTTAATTGCTTACACATATAAATAATATATTCTGCCCTTCCTCTGTATGATCTCCTTTAATTTCGATAGATTCGTCAGAGAACTAAGGTACTGCAAAACCAAATGAGATATATAATTAAAGAAGAAAATGGAATCAGATATCAACAATACATATATTCTTATACAATTAATTGACAGACACTTCAATATGTAGTCGAAGATGAGAAGGGGTTGAAATTCACATCCGGATGAGCATTGGAAAATAATATCAGATCACATATATATATATACACAGACACCTGCTAAGAAAGTGGAGTTCTTTGTATTGGCCCCAACATTTCAAAGAAAATTATATACGAATTTGTCACTTTAGTGCAACTGAAAATATAAATTCACGAGAATATCATCTTTATCATGTCATATGACTTTAGTTGTACGTATAACACATGATAAGAAAATGTTTGATCCATTGGAAGGCATTCCGATAAAATAAAACAAAATAAAAGTGACATATTAGATGCGGTATAGTTTTCAAAAAGAAGATACTCTAAAGCTTCAATTTAAAATAAGAAGCTTCTTTTGTAAAATCATATATCCTAATGTTATAAAAATTGGTTTCATAAAAAATAGTTATTTTTAACATTTTTATGCCAAAACATTCTTGTATGTCATAGTATTATTTTTAAAGTAATTAAAAGTCAAATAAAAGAGAAGTAAAGACCAAACACAACAAAATAAAAATAACATGGAAAATGACATGCACCAAAATTTTTAGATGCCAAAATCCAAGTTTCAAATTGGTCAATCGAAATGTATTAGGTAAGTTTTACATGTAATCAAATGATGATCTGAATCCATTTTCCGTAAAATATGATAGAGATGCAACTATTTTTATAGGAAACCAATTAGTACACCTTATTTATGTGCATATAAAAAGAAGAATGATAAAATAGGGACCCTAAAAAAATAGTATGGACGAGCAGAAATTTGTGTACCTTAATCAGCAAAGGTCTCAATCTCTCCTGTTGGTTCTTGAACCACTAACATTTCCCTGAAATAGCACTGGCCCAAAAAGAAAGCCAGAAAACCCTCCTAGTTCTCAGAGTGCTCTTGGTATTATTTGTTCTCTTCCATATTGATATCCTATAAGAAAAATGATGCATGATTATATCAAATATTAATTAATAAATAAATGATATATAATTTTTCAATAGGGGGGTAGCTTATGCATTGGGCAACAAGAAATAAACATGCATTAGATACCAAAGAGGACAACATAATAATATTGTACATGTATTCCAATTTAATTTTGGGTTAAGTGATATCATGCTCAAATGTTGATTCTCATGGATCCAACTAAACATAGATACAATTATATTACCAATGATAATATAGCTTGAACCTGAATAGAAATGTATAGGCTATCATTAGGAAACAACATATGACATTACCTCTCATAGTGATCCTTCTTCTTAGAAAAGAAACAATGCTTGTATTTTGACACACTGTGAGAGGAAAAATAAGTTGTTGTGGAAGACCTCAACTTTGAATTCCATCAACCTCTCATAGATCCAACACATCCTATTTAAAGAAAGATGGTATCAAACCAAACATAGTGCAAATAATAAAGATGATTATGTAATAAAAGATCTATAATCAGTAGGACGATCTAGAAACCAGCAACTATTATTAATATGTTAAAACTAAGGACAATGAAATGACCGTGTGGGAAATCTCAAGTTCTCAAACCAAAATTGAACAACAACAGTCCAAAAAAGCTGATCGCAGTAGCCAAAGTACATAATAAATAAAAAATTGAAGGCAGATCATGGGTCCAAAATATTCAAATTCTGAGTTCACCTAATTGTTTATTTATTCCATCAGTCGCCACTATCTATGTTCATAGCCAGACAACCCACCCAGCACTTGGAACAGGGGAATTTGAATGAGAACCGGGGATTAGGAAAACTAGGTAATGTCACTTGGTTTTCTTCGTTCACATAAATTGCATTTTTCTTCGAGGGAGAATACCAAGAAGCAGAAGCTACCATCTTATCGACTCGAGTACTGCATCCCATTTACATCATTGATCCGTGTATAATCAAGCCTTTATATACAAAAATAGACACGGATGATATATAAATACTTGAGATGGGAAATTGTAGGGTGCAGGTGATGTCACTAGCTACCGTTTCACTAGTGTTTTCTTTGACCTTTCAAGATCTCTCAGAAACCACACATCATGTTCATCGTAGCCGAGACGGGAGAAATAACAGAAACTAGGATAAAAGCCAGACTCTATAATTTCTGTAAGATCATATTCATGATTCCTAATTTCCTAGGAGTGTTTGGCAAGGTCCAAGAACGTGGGTATGAGAGACGTCTACCTAAGCAAAGATTGGAGGTGCGCACCACCAGTGTCTCCAACGTTGCCAGGAAGAAGCACAGAAATGGAGATAGAGGGAGAGAGGGCATTCCCGCAAAGGCACTCATTGCGCATCTGTTCGACGACGAAATCTTACTTGTGTGCATCAACGTTGGAGACTGATCAAGAACAGAGAGGAATCTGGGCGCAGAGCACCAACACATCTTCCGGCACGCCGGGACGGCAGCTCTGAATGGAAAAAAAAGTTAGCTTTGACATCTAATGGGGTGTTTGGTTGCATGATAATTTTTTGTACACTTTCATGATAAAAAATTGTATTAAAATAAAAAGTGAACCAACTCATGACATAAAATTATCATGTTTGGAGGGATGTGATTACAAAAAAGAGTAACTACCACACATGACCAAACAAAGTGGGGGACCACAAGAAAAAAGAAAGAGGTGAGACCCTCTTTTTTGTTTAAGAAGAAAATCACTTTTAAAATATAAAATTGTCATGGTTACCAAACACCTCTTTTAACAAGTTTTCTTACAATTTTTAAAAATTAAAACAAAAACCTTCATTATCATGCAACCAAACACCCCATAAGAGATTCAGAGCATTTTAGAAAGGTAATAGGTCAATTCAAACCTTGGCTAACGTGATTTTATCAACAGTTAAAAACTTATTATTGATGAGGGCTGTTCATTATTCAATTAAACTTAAAAATCAAATTAAATTAGTAATTTGGTTTGATTTGATTTTATTTGAATTATCGATGGTTTTGATTTGATTTTCAATACACTTCAAATCAAAACAAATAGATAAATCGAGTAATCCGAATTAAATTAAATATTTAATTTAAATTATATATGATATAATATTTATGTATATTTTCTTATAAAAATATATTTACTTTCAGAGTTTTTAAGATAAAATTAATATAATATATAAACACATACCCTAAAGTTTAATAGAACATGATTTAAAACAAACAAAATGAAATTATACGTTGACACATCTACTTTACTTCAATAAAATAAAGATTAAATTGAATCAGATCAAATCAAATTGAATTAATTTGATTCAATTCAATCTGGTATGGGAGATATTTTAGTTTTGATTTGATTCGAGAAAAAATACTCAAAAATCAAACCAAATCATGAACACCCTTAATCTCAAAGGATTTATGTCGTCTTCTTGTGAGAACAATCAATAATACAAGTGAGTGACTAACGGAAAACAATTAAGAGAGATAATTTATAATCCTCAAGAGTACCACAGGATTTGAAAATGTTTTAACATATGGCTCCCTCTGGTCTGAATGAACGAAGATGAGTCAAACAGAAATGAAGAAAATATGGTTGTACTTCTTCATCAATTACTCTAGCATATAAAATGAGAACAATCATACAAAATATAAGTATACCTTCTCTTTTAGAAATGGATTTTGTCATTTATTATTTTTTACACCAGCTATGATGATATCTTAGGGAAATTTAGTACGTATAGATAATCTAATTCCTACTATAGAATATGTAAAGATAAATTTTGAAAATTTCATATTTATAGTAGTACTGAAATAAAGAAGCCGTCTCACAAAAAATTGTAAGAATGAATTACTGTGGTAAAGTAATATTTCTATATTAACTTGATCATCCACGATTGATCAAGTTATACACACCGATATGGTAAAGTAATGTTGAGTCAATAACCATGAGAGAGCAACATGAACTTAATTCACATGATTATCTATTTTAGAGAATCGGCAGTATATATATATACTTATAAATTAAAGTGACAAACACTCACCTATATATGTAGCGGAAGATGAGGAGGAGTTGAAATTTATATCTGGGGGAGCATTGTGAATGCTAAAGAGATCAATTTAAAATAAGTAGATTTTTTTTATAAAATCAAGTATCCTAATGTTATAAGTATCGGTTTCATTAAAAATAGTTATTTTTAACAATTTTTATGTCAAAATCATTCTTGTACGTGCATACGTACGTACGTACGTAATATTATTTTAAAAGTGATTAAAAGTCGGACAAAAAAGGAGTAAAGACCAAACACAACAAAATATTAAAGAACATGAAAATTAAATGGCGTCCACTGAAATTTTTTGGATGCCAAAATCATGGTTGCAAAGTGGTCAATCCAAATGTACGTCTTAGGTTGACTCGAGTTTTACATCTAATCAAATGAAATGATCTGAATTCATTTTCCAAAGAAAATAATCATGGAGATGAAACTATTTTTACCGGGAACCAATTAATACACGGACCTTATTTACGTACATATGAATTAAAAGAAATAGAAGAAGAAGAAGAAAATGGAGACCTTAAAAAAATAATATAGAGACAAGCAGATATTTGTGTACGTACCTTATTAACCAGCAACAGTCGATCCCAATAGGCCTTCCTTTTCAGACATATATATATATATATATTCGACGTATATAGAATATTCCTTGCAAATATTTGTGGTACCTTCAAAAATCAAAGTCCCATTTGGCCTTCAACCCGAGAAATTTGGCGTAGGATCCTTGCAATTGCCTACGTTCAACCACCACGACAGGGATACGACGGATGATGGGGTCTTCCTGGTGTATGTAGCACCACTCCGCCAAGTCTGCATGGCACCTTTCAATACATAGAACCTCAAGTGACGTAGGGAATCCTCCATCCGGCAAGCGTTGGATGCATGGACAGCCCTCAATGTACAACACTTTGAGGTTGGGAACGAGATCTCCCAAGTTCGCAGGCAACTCCTTCAGATCTTTACACTTACAAAATGACAAGAACTGCAGGGATGTGGCGACGGCCGTCAACCCTTCCTCCTCCGCCGTGGACAGCCTTGATACTCCAGCATTCCATATACACAGTGTACGCAAGGAGCCGATGATGTGGCCACGAAAGAGGGCCTGATCAATGTTGTTCTTCTTCTTGTCAACATCATCATGAGTTGGAAGCCATGTCAGCAGCTTGGTGTCGTCCGTATGGATTTCCTTGAGCTTCGGGAGGCACGATGGTACTGTGTCAATATCATTCTTATGCCAACAAACAATATCATTCGACGACACCTGCTCCAGTTTGGGATCACATCTATAAATCTCCAACTGCACAAGGGACGGGATGGATCGGATGCCCTCCACTATTGATGACAAGGTCAGCTCGGGACAGTTACCAAGAGCCAACGTGTGGAGTGCCGGTGAACCCGAGAGCAACATCTTTGAAGGCAGCGTCCGCATGTCCGTACAATCCCACATGACAAGCGTCTCCAAAGAGGGCAGGTGAATGGGGGGCCCACGATGTTGGTGGTCCCCACTGAATGCATTAATGTCGGGGATGCCTTCCAAATTTAGTTGACGGAGAGAGGAGGGCCAAGCATATTTATGTCTTCCATCGAGGCATACGTGCAGCAGTTGATGCGATAACTTTTTCATTGTTAATCGCAATCTACGTGCCCGATAATTGGCCCTTTGTTTTGGACTATAATTTTTCTCAAGAGAATAGTCCAATGAAATAATATATGGTGAAACCACTACTGCATCATCGGAACATACGATGGCCAGCCAGTCCACAACAAGTGGTTGTTGTAATGCCTCCTCAATACAACTCTGCCAGTTCTCGTACTCTGCGCCAAGGGATACATCAGTTGAGGCAAGATTTTGCATTTGTGAGAAGAGTGACTTGTTTGATATCTTTGGGCAACCTATCACCGTAAGTTCCTCGAGGGATGGATGCAGCTCAATGCCTTCCGGCAACGCCTCCAACTTGGCACAATTTTCTAGGGTAAGCTCCTCTTTTAGAGAGTGCATAGTAGCTTGAAAAGCATCCCCTTTCGGCCAGTGCATGAGTTCTCTACAATTCACAGTGCTCAATTCTTGTAGATGCTTCATGTGATGCATTAAGATTCCATCATGCAAGGTTGTCAACTCATGGCAATCGCTGATTCTCAAAACTAAGAGCTCAGGTGGTTCACAACTACTAATTTGATCATCATCTGTCAATGCTATTATTTGCTCGTGATGATACCCACTGCCCAAGTAAAATTTTGGAAGGAACTTCAAGGGTAGCTCGGACAACGTCAACTCTTTCAATGTTACCGGAAGCAATAAATTAGGTTGTTCCACCAACTTGGAAATCCTATGTAGAGTTAATTTCTCCAAAGGTAGAACATGCAAGTTGTTGGGAAAAGCTGTCAACCCTACATCTTGTAAACACAAGTTTGTTATTGTTTGGGGAAGCTGAGGCAATTCCTTCAACTGGTTACAACTTTCAATGTTTAGTAGTTTAATGCACTTCATCCCTTCAAGTCTCGGAAGTTCATCTAAATTCGGACAATCTGTCAGGTGAAGAGATTGGAGCCTTGAAATTGAACCATTAATCATCCAGTTTGGGACTTTGACACCGATGTATCCATCTATAACCAGCTCTTTTAATTGTGCAGGTGGTTCTAAACATTCAATTATAGACTCTTCAAAAGAGGGGTCCACTTTATGAAAATCTCGATCATTTTCCCATACCATTTCTAAGACATTAAGATGTTTCTTGTTCTTCAATGCAGCTTCAAGAGACTCCTCCTTTGTGTCAACATTTTGGAGGTTTATAATGCGGAGCTTACCCCGTAGCTCGTTCATCATTTTCAGTGCATTTATTTTATTCCCAACTTATTTTGATACAGAGAGAACCTCCAAACTTTGGAGATGCATCAGGTTTCCAATCCTTGATATATTGCAAACTAGTTCAGATCTAACCTCAAGATAGTGAAGGTTTACCAAACTGCCAATGTATTTTGGTAGTGTGCTCAATTCATCACATCCTGTCAACTTTAGGGTTTGAAGCTTGTAAAGAGTGCACAATGAGTCAGGTAATATCTTGATTTTCGTTCTTCTAAGGTCAAGATAGCGAAGAGAAATCAAGCAACCTATAGAATCAGGTAGACTGACAAGAGTGGACCCGCTTAGTTCCAACACCCTCAGGTATTTTATTTCACCGAAGAGAGTTTGAGAAAATTTGACATATTTAAATTCTGAAAACCAGAAGGAAAGTGTATGAAGGTTCTTAAATTTGCATATCACTTGCAACTTCTCATAAAACGATTTGTGATAATCCACACTCAAGTGCCTTGTAGAATAAGCCTCAGCTGCAATTTTCGTAATTTCATTTGGATCAATTTCATAAGAATCATTTTGTAAGATATGCCTCCCCAAATCATGCAATAAGTCATGGACAACATAACAACCATCCACATATTGGATTAAAGACCTCTTAATCAGATCATCAAGATATCTTATTCCTACATCTTCTATGCCCATCTTTTGTTTAGGACTAAGATAACCTTGAGCCATCCAAAGTTGAACTAATTCAATTTTTTCAAACTTAATCCCTTTGTGGAACACACAAAGATAAGTAAAACACTGTTTCAATTCTGAAGGTAGATACTCATAACTGATCTTGAGTGCCGGAAGAATACGGTCATTTTCTCGTTCCAACTCCCATAGTTTGCTTTCCATGATGTTACTCCAATAAGTCTCATTTGATTCAAATCTCAACAGCCCACCCATAGTTGATGCTCCTAGAGGATTCCCTTTCAGCTTCTGAACAATTCTCTTGCCGACAAAATGTAATTCCGAATACCTAACATCAGATTCTCCATCGGGGAATGCATGTCTCTTGAATATCAACCAAGAGTCATCAAATGTCAAGGGCTCCAATGAAATATTCTTCACTGATCTAACTGCATCAGCAACACCCATGTTGCGAGCTGTCACCAAAATCCTACAACCTGTTCTTACAACCGAAATCAGAGGAGCAATGAATGTTGACCATTTGTCATGACTCTCTTCCCACATGTCATCCAAAACCAAGAGAAAATGTTTGTCCTTCAACCTCTCAGACATGCATCTCTGGAGTACATCTAGACTCTCCACATTTTGAGGACCGTCAACATGCTCAAGAACCTTCTTGGTTAGTGTTATCACATCAAAACTAGGGGACACATGAACCCACATCCTCAAGGCAAAGTGACTCTGAACTGCTACAGCGTTGAAAACATACTGAGCAAGAGTAGTTTTCCCGATGCCCCCCATCCCAGTCACACATATTACAGGTTGGCCTCTGCTCTCAACCGAGGAAGATGACTCTCCACCCTCGGTATTCTTCTTAGTAAGCATCCTTATCAACTCACTCTTTGTCTCATCTCTGCCATGCACCTCAGGATCTGTCAGGAAAGAACTGCTCTCCTTCACTTCAACGTCAAGCCTGGGTGGTTGGTCACCCATGTGACGCTTTAGATAGGAGTTCGTCTGAATATTCTTCTCTACCTCCTCAAATCTCCTCCAGATCTCGTCCAGTCTCCGGGCTAAAATTTTAGCACCAAAGGGAACAACAACACTGATACAAGGAGAGGAACGCTCACCTGTCTGCAGGAATGATTGATGCTTCACCCGGCGACGGAGATCCCCATACTCGAATTCATCGAGCAGATCTTCGGCGTCGTAGATAACGTCTTTCAGCTGTTGCAGCCACAATTTGAAGGCCTCAACGTCCACCTTCACTTGTTCAGCATCCTGGAGCATCGCCTTGAAGCGTTTGAGCTCCTTCTTCAGCGTCTCGACCTCCTCCATCTTCACGATGGACTTCCCCTTTCCTCCGCTATTTCCCATCGTTGATCAGAGAGAGCAAGTAGGAGATGTGGCAGAAACCGAGCAGATGGGAAGCGAGCTTCTAAGTGCTGCGTGCAGTTACGGGAGTGATGTATTTATACATGGACATATGTTGACATATATACACACACTACAGGAAACTGGGTCATTGGCGACGGGTTATTTGCGACGGCTTTTATAAGCCGTCGCCAATAATGATAAAAGCGACGGCTAAACTAACGCCGTCGCTAATATTTGGTAAATAGCGACGGCTCAATTAAGCCGTCGAAAATAATGGTTTTTGCGACGGTCGAAGCCGTCGCAATACCAGAAAAACGACCGTGCGGTGTTTTTTTCTCGGAAAGCGGCGACGGCTTGATACGCCGTCGCTACTAATATTAGTGGCGACGGCTTGCCGTCGCAATACCCGTAAAACGCCCGTGCGGATTTTTCCCTCGGAAAATTGGCGACGGCTTCATACGCCGTCGCTAATAATATTAGTGGCGGCCGGCGTGGCCGTCGCCACTAATCCATGGTGAGCGTTGAACGGTCGCCTTTTGTTGGCGACGGCGAAACCCCTCGCCAATGTAACTTATCCTGTTATTGGCGACGGCTTCAAAAGCCGTCGCCAATAAGTTTGGGTTAAAAAACCCTCGACGCCCTCCTTTCTTCCCCCCGCCGCGCTCTCTCTCTCTCTCTCTCTCTCACCGTCTGGTGCTGCCGCCGCCGCCGGTCGCCGCCGCTTCAGCCATCGCCGCCGCCGCCGGTCGCCGTCGCCGCCGCCGCCGGTCGCCGCCGTCGCCGCCGCCGTGGCCGGCGCTGTCGCCGCCGTCGTCGCCGCCGCCGCCGGCTTGCCCCCTTCCTGCGTAGGGCACGGAGAGCTACCTCCGTCACCGCCGTGGGTGTCGCCGGCTCCGCCGCCGCCGCCGCCGCCACCTCCTTTGTGCTAGATTTAAACCCTACTTAGGGTTAATCGAACCTCCTTTGAGGTATACATCTTCAACAAACGAATTTTTTTTTAATTTTTTTTATATACATCACAAAGCATATATGTGCCAAATAGCCCTAACAAATTAATAGGTTAGGACCTCCTCAAACCAATTATGTAGCACCTTGATCACTTTAATTATTTAGGAGATAGAACAAAGGTAGATAGGTGCATAATTTATTTAATCATGGAATGAGCCTTAGAATAATATTTCATAATGCATTTGAGAGAAATACACAAGGGTAATGCCCCTTTGCATATAAATTCCCTTTAATTTTACTGACATTTTTAGAGCTTGGTAGCATTAAATCATATTTAACCCTAAAATTTCGTAATAATAATTATTTTACATAACTAATATGTTTAGAATATTATTAGAAGACTATAATGTATTATTTGAATTTATTGGCATGATTGAACATGGATAACTCATCATAAATAGTAGTTTGGAGTTGGTCAGCATAGGGTGCGGCCTTGAAGGCTAGACCCTTCTAACTATTGATTTTGTATAATTTTTTGTTTCGTTTTAACTTAATATAACAAATCTGAATTCTTAGTTTTCATGTCTAACTATTCGTTTGTGATAAAAATATTTAATTGGTATGTATAAACATTTATTGTTCAACAACAAGTCTAATTTTGATCATTTTATCTCTTTTTCAGGAAACTTCAATCGAGATATATACTTGAGAGTTTCTTCTTTCGGTGGAGGTTCGGTTATATATTGATTTATTTATTAAATTAACATTTCTTCATTGTATTTCAATCTTTTGACAAATTAAGATGAGTAACTTAGACAAATCATGGATGCATATTCCTAATAGATTAGATTCTAGATATATTGAAGGAATCGAAGAATTTTTAAACTATTCTTTTCATGATTCTAGAATACAATTTAGACATGGACAACATAACGATCTAATACAGTGTCCTTGTAAAAAATGTTGTAATACATTTATTTTTAAAAGAAATGTTGTCAAAGAACACCTAATATGCAATGGTATATGGTTAAATTATCAAAAATGGATATGCCATGGTGAAATTGAAGTCAATATGATAAATGAGGACATTTCAATTTTAAATGAACCACAAGATAATTATGTAGATGATGAGGTAATGGAAATGTTACAAGATATTCAAAATAACGAATCTTCTATTCGACATAATGAGGAAGAACACAATGAAGATAATTTTCAATATTCTAAATTATTAAAAGATTCTAAAACACCTCTATATGAAGGTGTTAAAAATGTATCTAAATTAAAATTTATATTAAAGTTGATTCAACTTAAGTCCATTAATGGTCTCACTAGAAAATGTATGGATATGATATTATCTTTATTTAAGGAAGTCTTACCTAATGGGGCATGTGTTCCCGATAATTGGTATGAGCTTAAGAAATTAGTTAAGGAATTGGGACTTACTTATGAGAAAATTCATGCATGTAAAAATGATTGTATTCTATTTTGGAAAGAGAATAAAGATAAAAATGTTTGTCCATATTGTTACACCTCCAGATATAAAAATGATCCTAAAAATCAAAATAAAAAAATAGCACAAAAAGTTTTACATTATTTTCCATTAGGAGTTAGGTTGCAGCGTTTATTCATATCATCCAATACGGCTAAGTGGATGACATGGCACAGTCAATCACGATCATATCAATTGAGAGGTGAAATGCGTCATCCTGCCGATTCTCCCGCTTGGAAAAGGGTGGATGAACTTTATCCAAAATTTGCGTTAGAGAAACGCAACATTCGGATTGGATTGGCTTCAGATGGCTTTAATCCATTTGGTCAAATGTCTTCAAAATATAGTGTGTGGCCTGTTGTTACAATGGTGTACAACTTACCACCGTGGATGTGTATGAAAGCCACATACACAATGATATCATTATTAATACCCGGTCCGAAAGCTCCCGGAAATGATATTGATGTATTCTTACAACCATTGGTGGAAGAGCTAAAAGATTTGTGGGAGATTGGATTGAAGACTTATGACGCCGAAAAGAAAGAGATTTTCATAATGAAAGTCCTACTTTTTAGTACGATAAATGATTTCCCGGGATATGCAAATTTATCTGGATGGAGTACTAAAGGAAAATTGGCGTGTCCTATATGTAACGAAGAAACACATACCATTCGACTTACCCATAGTCGAAAACAATGCTACCTTGGTCATCGTCGGTTCTTACCAGTAGCACATCGGTGGAGAAAGAACCAGTATAAGCATCTTTTTGATGGTCGACGATGTGTGAAGGGAGCACCAAAGATACTTACGGGATATGACCTATGGAGGCAACAAAAGGAGATGGACACAAAAGGAGATCGGAACCCGCAACGGGTCTCGGATTGGGCAATCCGGCCTCGGATTGGCCAAAAAATCCAAGTTTTTCAATCCGAAGCCGGATTGCCCGATCGGAACCCGCAACGGGTCTCGGATTGGGCAATCCGGCCTCGGATTGGCCAAAAAATCCAAGTTTCTCAATCCGAAGCCGGATTGCCCGATCGGAACCCGGAACGGGTCTCGGATTGGGCAATCCGGCCTCGGATTGGGCAATCCGGCCTCGGATTCGCTAAATTTTTTTTATTGCACAATTATAAGCCGGGATTGCTGCCTAATATTTTTATGTGACAGATGAAGAGAATTTTCAGCAAAAGTCGTAGGACATCTCAGACTTCTACACCATCTGAGGGCGGTGGACCTCGGGGTCAATCTCAAGCATCTAGGGATCGACCTTCCACCTCCAGGGGTGTTGCTTCCGAGCCAATTAGGGAGGCACCCCATGAGCCTAGTCCATCTCGGACTCCTTCTCACCGGGTTCCGACGACGCCTCCTACGGATGGTAGTAGTCCATCTTCCCATGCTTCGAGTAAATATTTGAATAAATGCTAGTAAAAAGTTTTTTTAAAAAATCGTCGTTGTCTAATTGTAATTTTTAATTTATACTTAACTAGCTACATCGGTTAGACGTGGGAGAGGTCCGGAAAGGCCATCAGTGTGCGAACACTTGGCCCTGATGAGTCCTACAACGTCGTTCTAGTAGGAGGATCCGGCGTTGGATCACATGGACATGAGTTTACCTCGTACTTAGGAGTTATGAACAGAGTTTATTGCGATTTGTGGGAGCATAATTACATGGCTCTACCGCAGGAGAAAAAGGATGCCATATTCCGTGATTTAGAGGTAACATTCAAGTAGTTTCATCTTATCTAAATTTTGGTGAACTTTTTAAACATTTTTATATTAATGCAGCAACATTTTACCTTTGAGCGGAATCCTCAATCGGATGCACAGATATTAAGGCATATGGGAGAGATGCAAAGAAAACAAAGAAATCATTTGAAAAGAAAGGTAAAATATAATTTAGAATGTAAATTCGAGATAACTATTTTTTTGTTAACAATATTTGTGTACAGTATTTTACAGGACGATCAAATGAGGAAGCTCGTGCCAACATTCCTCCACACAAGGCAACGAGGAACAATGGCATCATATGTGCCATTTATGGAGTCAAGATGATGCTAGAGTAACTCCAAATTTTATTTCCTCTTATAATTAGATCCTATTCTTTTCATTTGCATTTTTTTAATGTTGTTTCATTTTTATATATATATGTAGGCATTGAGTGAAAAGAATGCCGGTAATAGGCGGCAATTAACAATGCCGTACAGAAGAGGAAGAACAAAAATACACCACTTAGAAAGAGACTTTGTAAGTAGTTAAAACTTAAAATTTCATATTAGTTGATTCTTATTCTGTAATCATCTCTTATCTTTATTTTTAATTTTTTGGTAAGGTACGAAAAGAAGGTCGACCTCCAACTCGTCCGGAGGTATTCCAGATGAGTCAAACGCATGAAGAACTCGATGGAGCAGTCATTTGGGATAATGACCAAAGTCGTCTTATGATGGTAATTATTGATTATCATAACCTATTTTTCTTTATAATCCACAATTCATCACGGTGGGATTTTAATTTTTATTCATATTATTTATAGGAAAATATGCAAGGATTGATGAATCCCCCAGCATCTGAATCCTCGGATGCTGGGGGATCGCAGCCTCCACTCACCGCGGAGGAAGCTTTCGGATCCGTCATTGGTAGAGATCGACCGGGACGGATCCGATGGGGGGGGCGAGGTGAAACGCGCCACACTTGGTATGGTGAGTCAAGCGGAGGTGCTTCTAGCTCGACTCAAGAAGTTCGAGAGCTTAGAGATCGAGGTGGCGAGGCAAGGAGAAATCAATGAACGTTATGAAGAACAAATAACTTCATTGAAACATCAATTGGACAACCAACGAAATCATTTCAAGATAATTTCGATCGCCTCAATCTGATCATTGAAGGCTTGACTCAAAGGTTCCCGACTCCTGATGTGCCATCCACATCGGGGCATCCTCCGCCTCAACAAACAGAGGACAGAAATGGCGATGACGACGAGGACTACGAGGATGCCGAGGAGAGTGAAGATGATGATGAAGATGAAGATGAAGAAGATGAATAGAAGATGTATTTTTTACTCTCTATGAATGTTATTCATATGTATCAAAACATTTTGTGTATGAATGTGATTTTGAATATGGTATGTGAATATGAATTTAAATTTGATGAATTTCAATTTTGGTATGTTAATGTGTGTTGTTTCATCCTAATTCGGTGTCCGTTCCGAGTTTGAAACGAGCAATCCGGCACCGAAATTATTAATATAATTCAATTTTTGGATTGGTAGATCCGATTTTAGATCTTTACGAAAGTTTCAAGAATGATTGATTTTCCGGATTGGATCGTATAATTGATCCAATCCGGCCAATCAAATTATTTTTTTTTTTCAGAAATTGATTATTGGCGACGGCTGTGTATAGCCGTCGCCAATAAAGTTATTTGGGACGGCTGTAGCCGTCGCCAATAAAGTTATTGGCGACGGGTATACAGCCGTCGCAATACCAGAGTAAAAATTCCCGCGACGGTGGTGTGGGGTTTCTGCTTGCCATTTGCGACGGCCTATGCCGCCGTCGCAAATAAATTTATTGGCGACGGCTCATTAGCCGTCGCCACTAAGATTATTTGCGACGGCTTAACCCGTCCCAAATAACTTCGTCGGCCGTCTAATCTTCTTATCATTTGCGACGGCTTATGCCGTCGCTAGTAAACTTATTGGCGACGGCTGCCTAAGCCGTCTCCAATAAATGGTCGTTTTGCTAATAACTTATGCGACGGCTCATAAGCCGTCGCCAATAAATGCACTAGGGACGGCTTAACAAAAGCCGTCGCTAATATTATTGGCGACGGCGTTATTTGCGACGCGTTTGCGACGGCTAAGAAGCCGTCGCTAATATTTATTAGCGACGGCTTTTTGGTTTTTGGGACGGCTTACAGCCGTCCCTAGTAACCTATTTTCTTGTAGTGACACTACGATCGAGATGCGAGTAGTGTATATGCCCATATCTATTTATAATAATCAAAGGAAGCTGGATGTGCATATTTATGCTCACAAAAAGCAGGGGTACGATAAAGGATCCGCTCCTGACAAAACTGGTTGTAAAGGATAGCCGTGATCAAAATATTGTTTTACGTCATTTTTCCTTTGAAAAAGAGTCGCTTAACTCTCTTTTTTTTGTTATATACTTCATTTTTTATAAAATATGCAAGAGAGTCGCACGCATGTGCATGGCATCTATATATGTGGGAATCTTCTTCGACAAAATATAAAAAAAAAATAGAAACGGCCGCCCAATAATAAACGGTACGGAAGACCGAGTAGTATTCCTTCACCCTTCCACTTGATCAAGTTGTGTCCAGTAGGCAAGCGACACGTGGCAGATAAGACCGGGCACCTACCCACACCAACCGGGCGAAATTAATTGCTTTTCTTGACTCTTCCGCCTGATCAAATTATGTCGGCAGCGTCTGATTAATAAATGCATACATATATAAATATACTTTTACAAGAATTTAATATACGGAAGGAGATAAGGTAACCCATCTCTCTCTTTGATGTGTAGGCTAATCAACACAATGGACTTAACCATAGAAGGGGTATGTTGGAGTTGGGGAAGGAAGTACTCAATGACGTAAAGCTGCCATGTTTGGGGAGACGAGACGATAAAAAAGAAAAGTGAGAGTTGTAAAAGACCAAAAGAGGGGGGGGGCATGATTGGTAAACACCTCTTTTAACTAGTTTTGTTACAAAAACATAAAATTGTAACAAAGAAAAAAAACAATTTATCATGCAACGCTCTCTTAGTTCTCTTAAAATTGATATTCATTACTAACTCCACTAGTTTAATGTCTAAACTTTGTATTGATGTGGTGAGTTCGATCAAATCTTCGAGAGTTGACACAAACCTGCCCCACCCACGTGTTATCATGTGACATGTGAGGTGAGCACGTGAGCACATGGCAAGTTGCCACAGTTTATAGATTAGGAAGACATCAAAACACAAGTTGTTCGAAAATTAGTCGCATCAAAATCAATATGTGCAAATTTGGTGTAATTTTCTATTGTAAAAAGTCACCGATAGAGCAAAAGTACACACAACAAGAAAAAAAAAAGTTAGTTCCAATTATTTCAAAAAGTTATCTCTGGTAAATTTATTAATGGTAATTAAAATAAAGCTGTTTCTAACTATACGGAAACTAGTGATGACTTCTTTAAGGTGTGTCAAATAAGATATTCACGGCGGTCATCACGAACTTAGAAAGAAATGTTTAACTTATTAGTGACGGTTTTGATTAATCATCACCAATAATCAATTTTTGACAATTCAACGATCAGATGTCACTAGTGACAGCTCGAGCCCTTGCCAATGACCTCACAGATTTAACACCCACATAGCTCATTTTTTCCCTTCTCTTTCTCTTTTTTCTTCTTCTTCTTCTTCTTCTTCTTCTTCTTCTTCAAAACCATAGATGCACTACTACGGTACCGCCTATCACCGATACCTATTGTGTGACAGCATAGGTGCATCATGGGTAATATATTTGTGACGGCTTGGAGTTGTTGCCTATATTTTTATGACATTGACTTTGATCTAGTCATCCTAAAAAGTCATTGACGGCAAACATATTTGCGATGGCATTGTAGTCGGTCTATGGTTTCATTTTTCTAGCTTTTTAACTGTCACCGTTTTTTTCTGCAGTGACATATGCCTATGGGTATAAACGGAATCCGATAATCCGAAATTTCGATTCGATTCCGATAAAAATTAACGGGTTTAAAAACTGTTTTTTTATCCTATAAATTATCGGAATCGGATATTCCGATAGCTTATTAGAATTGGAATCGGAATCAGGTGATTCTGTTTCTGTTTATTCGATTTTGATAATAAATAAATAAATAAAAGTAAAAATAATCAAAATAAAGTCAAATAAATCATAAAATATAATATATAAATTGATAAAATGATAAAAATAAAATTTTAAAATATTATATAAAAATTTATTAATTATATGTGAATTATTAATGATTTTTTGAATAAAAATTAATATTTAATATCGGAATCGGAAATTATCGTATTCGATTCCGATTTCGATAACGGAATCGGAATAGGATCGAAATCGGAACATGGTGATTCCGAAATTATCGGAATCGGAATCGGAACACCTTATCCCTTATCAGAATCGGAATCGAATTCTGTAATTCTGCTACCGAATCCGACCTGTTTACACCCCCACATATGCCCATTCTCTACTGGTACAACTAGATCATGGCATGAAACTCAAATTTTAAACTCATTTATGTTAAAATTTGAATTTTAGTACAAAATAAATTTGATATCAGTTTATTTAATATATTTATTAATACTATATTTTGTACTTTTATTTTTATTTTTAAATATAAATTTAATTAAACAGTTAATCATTTATTTAAATGATATGCACAAGTTTTAACAAGTCTGCAAAATTCTAATCAAAGTCGACTAGCAAGTTAATTCCATTTGTCTTATTCAAAACTTACTCAACATATGTTGAAAGATTCAGTGAGTTTATCTAATAAGTATACCAGTTAATCAAAATATATCAAAGTAAAAAGTCAACAATTTTGTTATTTTATTTTTTTACTCTATTTATATTCAAGAATGTTATGAACACGACAATACAACTTAAAATTATCTTGTAATTTTACAAATATCTTTTGTGAATGTTTGTAATAAGTTTTTTTTAGTTTTTATTTTTTTCTTAAGTTATTTCTATTTTTTAATATATGGGATCATTGCATAGATTGTATCTTTTTGTATACATCTAATAATTATATATTTAATTATTTCTTAACGGATTCTTTTTTTTTGGTCACGATGGCCCAGTGGCCAAACTACCGCGTAGCTCTGCACGAGACGAGGGATCGAGCGCGCTCGATCCACACAAGAAATCACCTCCCAAGGGGTGGCCGAGCTCTCCGACCCTTGGAACCCACCCCCCTACTCCTCGTGATCACGCACGGTCGATTGGCAATTTCTTAACATATTCGTTTTCAACAAGTAACAAATAAAAAACCAATATTTTACTTATAGAATAGGATACGAAGAATGTCACCATTCTACCGGTTGACGTCCCAACTCAGATGCAATATTATTGAGCTATACGATAGCAACAAATTTTAATATATGATGATATTAAAATTATATTGGTAAAATCTGTAAGATTACTGGTAGGACATACGAAAGAGGCATTCACAAGGGGGACGTAGTGGTGCAAACGAGGCAATAAAGTCAATCTAAGTATTTTAGCTGGATAAAAATTTGACTTGACTCATTGGTTATGTTAAATGAGTAAGTTTTAACAAAAAATAAAACTAAATTTATTAAATGAGTTGAGTTTGAATAGACTATTGAAGTTTCTAGAAATACCTGACGACGATTCAAACTCCACAGCGCTGCGGAAGACAAGAACGAGGAAGATTCGCCGGATCGGAATCACCCGTCTCCTTCAGACGATCCTCTGATTTCCTCTCGCTACTGAGCATGTATCGTGTAACCGTATGGGGAGTCACAACCCTGATTGTGCTTATATAAAGAGGAGGGACTAGTCCGAGTTTGACTATGATTAGGATCCTGTCCATAATCAGATCCTGGGCCTAATAGGAGATACGGCCCAATAAACCATGTTCCATCTTATAGAGCTAATAGTGTGCATATCAAGCCCAATAACAAGTGGATCACTTAAATAAATATCGGGTAAACCCAACACAGACTCCTACTCTACTTGGATAAACTCGCGAATAGCTCGATTAAATAATCCGATGAATATTTATTTAAAAATATATATAACATGATTTATATATTACAACTTAAATATATGAAATAAGTAGAAATAAAAATTAATTTGAATTTAAATTTAGACCAAATTTTATAAATAAATTAAAGTTAGAATTTTACAAATAATCTTGATTGATTTTGAGCTATATAGACAATTTGTATTGAATTTGAATAATTTTGAGTTTTATAAATAACTTAGTATTGAGTTTGAATTTGAGCGCGTACTAAGTTCAAGCTCCACTAGAACACATGTAATCAATGTGTCCAACTTGTACGTCGTATTCAACTAGAGGTTCAAATGAGCCACTTCGAGTCGAGTAGTACGGTGTTTAAACTTGACTCATTTATTTTACGCATGGTTCGTCGGGTCGTGACCCGGTCGGTTTTGGGGCCGACCAACCCGGTTGCGACCCCAAGACCCCGGCTCCATTTTTTATTTTTTATTATTATTTTTTGCGACCCGGGCCGACCCCGCCCCGACCCGGGTCGCGACCCAGGTTGGTTTGGGGCCAAACCGACCCGGTCCCGACTTCCGACCCCACCTTCCTTGATTTTACAAGAGTTTGAGTTCAAGCTCGAATTTTAACAAGTATGTTAAACCCTTGTTCAAATTTAGTTCGTTTATTAATCGAGCCAAGTCAAGCTCGAGCTTGTGTAGTAGCTGGATTAAAGTTCAATCCACATTCAAACTTAAGCTATACAAAAATTCATTTATACAACTCAAATCAATGAAAAGTCATACGTGAAACTCTAGATTTAACTCATTTATGAAACCCGATTTATGTTTAAACTTAAAATTTGAATTATTTAATATATTTAAGTGACAATATATAATTATTAATACTCATAATTTAATTTTTAATAATAAATATTTAATCGAGTCACTCGCAAGTTTATCAAGTCGAGTAAGAGTACGTTCAAACTGAGTCAAACTTTATTTTTGTTCAAGTTTATTTATTTAACATACATTACAAGGTAGGATAATATTCGGGACAAATTAATGGCGACAACTTGTCAAAGCCATCTCCAATGTTGGTATCAGCAACGACTTAAGCCATCGACGATTTTTATCGACGCCGCCTACATCGTTATATGCGATGGCTGATAGAAGCCGTCGCTATTAACTTTGCTGACGAAAACTAAAACCGTTGTCGAACCATAAATATTTTTCTGATCTCGCCCCCCCCCCCCCGCGACAGTAATTAGCGACAACCTCACTAAACCATCGCTAATTACTGTTAATAGCAATGGTTAAAGCCATCACTAATTTTCCCTGTCGACTGTTGAACGGTCAGGTATATTTAGCGACGACTTTTGCCATCGCCATTGTACTTAAATGTAGTTAGCCATCTTCAATTTTTTGAGAGTCTTCTAAAATCCACGATCCCCTTCTCCTCCTACCCTCTCTCTCTCTCTCTCTCTCTCTCGATCTCTCGATCTCTCGATCTCTCTCGATCTCTCTCTCTCTCGACCTCGCCACCACCGCCGTGCCTTGTCTGCCACCGCCGCCGTGCAGCCACCGGCCTCCGCCGCCTCCTACGGCACCGTCTCCGGCTTCCTACGCCGCTGCTGGTCTCATTCTCCATCACTGCTGATTTCCTCCTCCTCAAAATAATTTTTACTCCTAACAACTCCTATAAACAAATTTAGAAGTTATTCTTTTGGTTACACAAAGTTAAGATTGTTAATTTTTGGATTTAGAGTCATCGTTTCTCGTGACGACTTCAACTTAACCATCGTCGTTAATATTGACAACGAACTTATTAGTGACGACTTTTAAGTCGTCGCCAATATACAATGACAACGGCTTTATGATAATTTGCGACAGTTCTCGGTCGTTGTTAATAACCTAATTTTATGTAGTGATAATAAAAAAGTTAAATCGAATTTTTATCAAGTTTCAATTTACGTGTCAAGTGTATTTAGTTCATTTGCACCCTATACTTAACTCGCCTCTTTTCATTCGCAGCCACAAGGTAACCTAGGCAAATTACTTGTATACATGACGTCAATATTTTGTTTTATTAGTTTCTTTGTGGTGAGCACATGACAAGTTGCATGTGTAATTATATCATCTGACTATTCTTAGGCAGCCTAGGTGGTTTTTTGTCAGAGTGGTCATAGATTCTACTGTTGTAAGTCGCCACTAGCAACAGGTCCCGGGCTGCCCGAGACATCCTCCTTTCACACTCAAAACTAAATAAACCCTAAATTGAAATGTTTTCCGTTAGCATTTCAATCACCTTTTCATTAAACTGCGCGGATAATTTTACAGGAAAACAAGCGCACCTTTTCCTGCAGAGAGAAAAAATGAATGGTAGGGGAATCCAATCCAACAATTAGAACACTGGGATCTTCTGGAATTTCAAAGCCGCGATGCAGCTGGAAACCACGCATTCACCCAGAACCCAAGATCATCAATTAGTGTAGTGACCCTGCTTTTTCACAGAAATAGCCAAGTGCACTCGGAAACTACAGCAAATTTCTTCGAGACAAAAAAGAAAAAACCTTAACCCTCAGATTTTGAGCCCGGTTCCTAAATACCCTAGAAGATGTTCATGGTGTACAGCAAATGACTTTTTTTTGGGGGGGGGTCAGAAAGTACAGCAAATGACTGGATGAGTTCATACAGACTGCCTAGTATATCTCATCATCAGGAATATCAGGTATCAAGAATTTCCTTGGATCCTTGCCTATCTCTTCATAATTTAACTTGGGCTTCACCCTTTCTGGCACGGGAGCAAGTGCAATAATAGAATCCTTGTCGATGACACCGTCAATTATGCCGTATTCCACGGCTTCCATGGGCGACATGTACCGATCTCTGTCAATATCTTTCTGGACTTGCTCGTAAGTACGGCCGGTGAAATTGGCTATGATCTTTGTCACATTTTCTTTGTTATGCATGATCTCCCTTGCCTGAATCTCTACATCTATGGCTTGACCGCTTGCACCTCCGAGGGGTTGATGGATCATTATTCTTGTGTTGGGCATGGCGAGACGCTTGCCTTTAGTGCCACCGCCGAGGATGACTGAAGATGTTGATGCTGCGATACCAAGTGCAACAGTGGAAACGTCTGCTCTAACAAGCTGGACTACATCATAGATGGCCATAGTTGCACTGCAAAAAGAAAAATAAAAAATAAATGCATTAATTCATCATAAGGTGACGTCATGTTGCACAAAAATATGAAAGACTACGACGAATAATATTACCCTTTTCAGCTCAAAACTAGAGACGAGATCTTTATATAGATGAAGCTCAAGTTAAGACAACTTTTCAGAGCTCAGTCCAAATTTGAACTCACCAAGAAAGATGGCTTTGTGCCACCATGAGTAGACAGAGTTCATAATAGACGGAAGGTGTATTATTCATCTCCAGATACATTGTCTCGGGTCGCTAACAAGGTAATTTGAGAAGCCTGCAGCTTGGGACAGAACAGCTTCCTGTTTATCTCAAACAATCAAGAGAAGCAGGAACCTACATTGCTGTCCTCTTCATTTTATCTTCCGCTTGGTTCCACAAGAACGGCACTTCGTACAGTCATGCTAAGCCTTAGAAGAAAAAAACTATATTGCGTACAATCCCAAATAAGACTAGCATTTATTGAGATATCCGAAGATGCAGATATACCAACACAACCACCCACCTTCCTTTGAAATTAACTCGAGCCATTGAAATTATCAAAGACCTAAGCTGGTGACCCGGTATCAGAAGACAGAATTTGTGAAGTTTTCAATAGCAAAAAAGTAAATGTGTTTTACTGATTAGAGCTGTAAACATCTGGATCCGCTCCGCAAGACATGGAATGTGATTTCACAAGAATTTATCAAGATTTCCTACGAATCTCCTTCCATGCATCTGAAAAAATATATATAATATCTCTGGTCTCTTAATTTCCTCTGCCTATTACTACTTCTAACTTATTAACTCTAGAATAGACAAACTACCTATATCATATATCTTTTCTCATTTTATTTTCTAGTATTATTTTAGGTAAGTGGCCTTGTTAAGTTTATTTCATATGTTGCCAACTTTATTATGGAATCCATACAAAGATTCATCTAGACATTATTGTCTAATAAAATTTTACAACTTAATATTTTTATGACTATATGTACAATTAACCTAAAAAGTCATCAATCTCCTATACATACTGTTTAAGATGAAGGTTAGGTTTGACATGAGATCTCTTGTATGTCTCCTATTAACAATGGTTCCTTGTCTATTTTGAATAGATTACATGACATTTTACACTTAAATATACATTTTTATTAGTATTTCGGAGATCCAATCTCTAAAAGATTTTCCAAGATCTCTCCGAGATCATGTCTCTTCTATCTCCTAGAGATAAAATTGAGATACAAGATGTCA
Source organism: Cryptocoryne crispatula var. balansae (assembly GCA_036172225.1). Lineage (NCBI taxonomy): Eukaryota > Viridiplantae > Streptophyta > Magnoliopsida > Alismatales > Araceae > Cryptocoryne > Cryptocoryne crispatula. The sequence continues at coordinate 16,133,192 of CM069921.1, forward strand.
ATCATTGCCGCTAAGCATTTCGGATAATCGAGATATCCACTCTGGTTAAGTTTCGGATGTGAAGCGTATAATAAATAATGAATATCTAATAGAGCAAAGCAGATGCAGATAATATCCGGTTCACGGGAGTGCCTTAAAAATTTATTAACTCTGTAAAAATAATAAAAAATAGTCAAAACCTTTGCCTTCTTGAACCACAAGAAGTAAAGAGTCAACGTGAAAACAAGATATACAAATATTTTCTACTGTTTTCTTCCCATTTTCATATCTCCTCGAGAAAAAATCGAGATACAAGATGCCAATCCTTGCCGCTAAGCATTTCGTATAATCGTATATCCGCTTTGGTTAAGCTTTGGATGTGAAGCAGATAATAAATAATGAATATCTAACAGAGCAGAGCAAATGCTGGTAATATTCCGCTCACCGGAGTGCTTTAAAATTTTATAAACTCTATAAAAATAGTAAAATATAGTCAAAACCTTTGCCTTCTTGGACCACAAGAAGTAAAGAGTCAACCTAAAAGCAAGATATACAAAAATTTTCTACTGTTTTCTTCCCATTTTCAGACAGTTTTAAAAATGAACTTGGGCGTAACATTGCCATCAAATTTGGATACAAAAATGCAAAGACATACAAGTGCAAAGATGAGAGGTGTACTTGTCCAAGAAAGAATTTCTTTCAATAGGACTGCTCAAATGATTAATCTCCGTACCTGCTCATTCCCGTTATTTGGGCTAAGCATCACCAACATGGACTCGTCAATGGTGACAACAAGACGAGGGTGAACATCTGTGAACTAGGGTTGTCACCGAGCATTGCCATTGCTGACTTTCAAGCAAAGAGCATCACCGTCGTTGCCAATGCTGTCACGGCCTGTTGAAGACTCGAAGGGGAAAGGGCTAAGGCAAGGAGAAGAGTGGCCACTGTTTCTTGGCTTGCCCCCAAAAAGGCCCGAAGCCCAAATAAAAGTAGTATTCCAGTGGCGGCTCTTTTCCCAAGGCACCCAGGTTAAGTGTCCCCAAACATTCATGCATGATAAAAAAATTCTTTCAGAGAGCTTTGCCCCCTAATACCCTCCACAAGGAACGCTGCCCTTTGACCCTTGCGACATGACTGCGCAGGTCAATCCATAAATCTCAAACGTTCATTTGTAATAGTGTAAATATATTGACATATTTTACTATCACTTATGCTGTCACATATATATAAGATTTATAATTATACATATATGTTATATACTTAAAATTTATTAAAATCTATTTTAACTCACTCCTCTGTCTCTCACAGATCAAGTTTTTCAAAATTAATTATTTCTCAAAATAAATATATACATATGTATACATAATTACATAAATAAAATCACATTTAAATATATGAACACAAAAAATATACAAATTCAATTATAACCTCCAAATATAATTATATTTATGAATATATATATTTGCATGTATGTATTAATATATATAATACTAACGTCGAATTATACATATGATTGTGTATAAATATGCATATGTACATATATGAATATATATACATCCAATGTTACCACCTTGACCACTTTGGCAACGCCTAAACGGCCACCTTGTTGTCTAAACGGAATTGACATCTTTCAACGTTTTGAATGTCTTGTCGCCTTAGACAACTATGTTGGTCATTCTTCAGCTGTCTGTAGAAGCAACCCAACCAACAGGAACAACAGCAAAGGCTACAACTACGGCAGATGTTCATCCTAATCTACATGGCCCTACCACCCACCAGGAGATCAACGGCTACTCAATAAAAAAGTTGAGTAGGATGGCAGTTCATTCACCCATAAGCGCCCAAGAGAGCTAAAATGGCAGCCCAAATTACCAGCTCCACATACTTTAATGACTGCTAATCTTTTTGATGCTTTGCAGGACGTTTCTATTGAAGGGAATGACCCCACATACTTTAATGACTGCTAATCTTTAAGTCAAGGATACAGAAATATCTTGTTGCGTTAGAAGAAAGGGATGAGCGCCCTTCTTGTCCGGTGGTGTGATTGCCGCCGCAAAGGTGTTTGTCATATCCTCCACGAGATGTATATTGAGCAAAGTTCGTCACATCCTCCACGAAATGTATATTGAGCAAATATGTTAATTATAAAAAATAATAATTAAAAATGTCAATTTAGAAATGAAGAAGATAATAACAAATCTAATTTGACAATTCTAAGAACTCCTATCTAAATTGTCTGTCATAATAAATTTACAATTTAAGTAAGCAAGAACTAATTCAATATTTTACAATCCAAGAAAACCTCGAAGCTAAATAGCAATAGATTTCTCGACTTCCTCAATTGGCTCTTCAAATTGTAACACCGTTACATCTATGTTACGTTAAACTTGATTACTTGAAAAATATTAAAAAAAAATAGGATGAGTCATATAAGCTCACTGAACTCCCCCACAACAATTCTTACTTGCAAACATAAATAACATAATATTTCTCACAACACATGATGATATAGAAAAATAATCATAGATCATCAATTTTGAGAACAATCCGAATGATTCTAGATCGGGTTGGCCTGTCTAGATGCCGGGTTGGTCAACACATAGACATGGACGCTAGGTGTACTAGGCCAAGATAGGTGGCATAAGATTATCAGAGCGGTATTTTGGCAACAGAGGGTGTTGGGGGTGACAAGGGCACTGGTGGGGGTGAGTCTGGGTGGGACTACATTTGGTAGGAGGGAGAAAGAGTGCAAGCAGGGAGGAGCAATAGTGGTTTTGACAAGAGAGAGTCGGGGGAATACAGATGTGCTGGGTGCCATGAATGTAGGGGACATGGGTGGTATTGTTGAGAGAGAGAGGGGGGGGGGTTAGTAGTATAATGTTCAAGTTTGAGTTATTTATTTTACATAAGTTTGAGTTTGAGCTCAAATTCCCATGAGTGGGTTCAACCTTGTAAAAGTTGACTTGTTATTTAATCGAGCCAAGTTTGAACTTGAACTCGAATAGAAACTCAACTTAATTTCAGACGAAATTCGAGTTCAAGTTTGATACAAACTTATTTATAAAACATAGACTTGATCTAAACAAATTTGTTAAACTCTAGTGTTAGTGTTAGCTCATTTATAAAACTCAGTCTAAGTTTAAATTTAAATTTAACATTATTTAAAATTATTTTAAGTTTTGAAAGTGATCAACTTTCTTGATGTCGTAAAGAGAAAAAAGAAACTAGGAGCACACTACAAGAAAATCAATCTCTAGCTATAAGAAAATCATATCCAAGACTAAAAGGTCATGGGTACACCTTTATCTGCTAGGAAAAGATTACCCCCGACAACATAGATCATAGATAAAAATTGATAATTATCTATGAAATTCTTAATTTTTGGTGAATAAAATCATTTAATCTTTTATACTTTTCTTGTAGGCAAAGTTTTACAAATGAAAAGATAATTGTTGAACACTATGAAGTGGGTTCTCATACGACCATTTCTACCTACAAAAATTTTCATACAACTACATTTTGAAATACACCCGTTTCAACGTTCATAAAAATTTTCACACATTACTTTACTCATCATACAACATGTAAGAAAAATAAGAGCATTTTTGTAATACCCCGATTTGTGAATATGTTAAAAGATTAAATCAGTGGACTACCAACAACACCGGTTAACCATTTTTCGGAGGTTGAGTTGAAAGAACTCCGAAGTTAAACGTGCTCACTTGGAAGTAAGCCAAGGATGGGTGACCTCCTGGGAAGGCTTTTAATTAGCAACGATTGTTGGACTAGTCAGCTAATTTAATCGGTCGTTACAGTTTTATATTCACAAAACATACACATTCATTATTCATCAAGTGTTTGTAGTATTTGAATTCATCCATGTAAACCAAAACATGCATAGGTGTTTGTAGTGTTCCATTCATCAAGACAATCACAAGTGTATGTCTTTTCCATTCATCTAAATTATAGCAAGTACTTATTTTACTCCATTCATCAAGACAACGTAAATGTTTATTTCTTCTATTCATCAAGACATTCATTGAGCAATGAGCATATAGACCACCAATTATGAATTAAAGTATCATTTTGTTTCACCCAACAATGCTTATAAATAATAAAACATAATCATTACAGTGACATACTCTTTTTAATAACATCAACTAAAACCAATTCATTATTGTACAAACCACTCTCCTTTTTACCTCCAATAATCGTGTAGATCTATTATAATCGACATATTTTATCTAAACTCTTAAATTTGCTTCTAACCTTTTAGTGAGTGATAAAAAGTACTTAATTTTATTAAAACTTATGTGATTTGTTTTGTTTGATAAAAAAAATCTGAATTATTTAGATGCTAGATGTTAGAGCCTCATTCAGACGAATTATTCAATACAATAATGATACTTTTGGTGATAAAAAATAAGCCATGTAAACACGTGCCAAAACCATAATTTTGGGTGAAAAAAATTCAAGAACCCTGAGAAATATATAAATATATTACATGAGAGAGAGAGAGAGACAGAGAGTCCACAAGAGATCATTCCTCTATTTATTCACAAAATTTTATCCAACATAAACTATAACTCAAAAAGAATTAAACATGATTTTCAGGTACCTTATGTTTATACGTCACATTCTAAAATAAAAAGGCATAAAAAATTGTTTGTACTTCACATTCTAAAATAAAAATGCGGAAAAATTGGCACCAACTGTTGCTCATCAAATCTAGGTAGACATGTAAAACAATATCTGTCTTTTTGTACATGACATGATCCATACTCTGAATTCTTTACGGTAAAAGTTGTTCTCTTACCAAAACTTGGAGTCCTGCATAAAACAAGGAAACAATTCAATTCCAATAATCAATTCAATGTGGTGTACTGACAGCAAATTAAGACAAATAGCAGAAATTAGGAAGTACAAGCCAAACAAATGCCACCATAATAGTGATTGTTGGAGAGTAGAAATACATAACCTCCATTATTTCAACATTGCTTTTATAGGATAGACAAATGTTAAACTCGAAAAATTTACTGAATGTGAAGGGCATACTTTGACCGTGGTGATCAAGGAAACCCATATCTGGCAATCAGAACATGTAAGTAGGGGTGTTCATGGTTTAGTTTGGTTTAATTTTTGAATATTTTTTTTTCAAATCAAATCAAACCAAACTATCTCTCAAATCAAATCAAACCGAACCAAATTAATTCGATTTAATTCAGTTGAGTTCGGTTCAAACCATTTTTTATTAAGGTAGAATAACTATGTCAATATATAATTTTATTTTATTTGTTTTAAATCACATTCTATTAAAATTTAGTGTATTTGTTTATATATTTCATTAATTTATTTTAAAAATCTTGAAACAAATTTATTTTTACTAGAAAAGACACATAAATATTGTATTTTATGTAATAAAAAATCAAATATTTAATCTACTTTCGTTATTCGGTTTAGCGGTTTAGTTTGGGTTGAATGACCTTATAAATCAAACCAAACCAATCGGTAGTTCAAACCAAACCGAACCAAACCAAATTACTGGTTTGGTTTGATATTTAGGGTTGAACCAAATAGTGAACAGCCCTACTTGTAAGAAACTGAGTGTCATAGAATTAGAAAGAAGAGAACTACTTTCTTAAACAAATAAATGATGCACAAATAGTAAATAACATATATACCAATATATATATGAGGCTAATAACATATATACCTCATACCTGTATATATGAGTCTAACCAAATTCACCATTCCTCTCTAATACCTGATTGTTTGCAAAAGCTCCTAAAATCAAGCACAAAACACAAACACACGTGACACAAAATTCAGACACAAGTATCTCACATGGCTCTCAAATTCTATTAGGCTTGATAAGCCTCATCTTTGTATGCACAACGCCATTTAAAGTAATCGGAAGAGTGAAACCTCACAAAACCATACAAGCTGATTGAAGGATTCTTGTAAAAAGAATAGAAATAGTAAATTCCAAACTGGCAGAACTAGAGAGCCGTATAGGTTGGAAGCCTACCTCTCCAAGCAAAAGCAATAGACCAATAGATGTGCCAAATCAAAATTGGAGAAAGTACTGAAATCAACAAACTGGTACTCCACAACCCAAATGTTTCTCCTACTCGCACACAATTAATATTCCCCATCTCAAGCAGAACACTCTGCAACCTCTTTTAATTTGGAGTCATGTCCTACACCAACCCAATGAAGCAACAATGCAAAAGGCCCTGTGTAATTCCCTCGTCTCTCTTGTTGGTTCTTGCACCACAACCATTTCCCTGCAATATCACTAGCCCAAAAAGAAAGTTTGAAAACCCTGCTAATTCTTATAATAGTATTGGTATTGCTTCTTCCTTCCATATTGATATCCTATAAGAAAAATGATACATGCTTACATTAAATATTAATTAAAAAGTGAATCAAATATTTTTTTTGCAATAGGGGAATAGCGTATGCATTCGGCGACATAAAATAAACATGCAATAGATACAAAAGAAGACAACATCATAATATTATACGTGTATTCCAATTTGAGTTTGGGTTTAGTGATATCATGCTCAAATTCTGATCCCCAGGGATCTGACTAAACCTAGATACAATAATATTATCAATGATAATATAGCTTAAGCCTAAACGGAAATGTATCGACTATCTTTAAGAAACACCATGACAGACCTCTCATTGATTCTTCTTCCCGGAAAAGAAACTACACTTGAATTCCAACAACCTCTCATAGGTCCAGCACATCCTATTTAAAGAAAGACGGTATCAACACCAAACTTAGTGCAAATAATAAAAATGAATATTTAAAAAAAATCTATAATCGGTAGGATCTAGCAACCAACAACTATTATTAATATGTTAAAATCAAGGACAATGAAATGACTGTGTGGGAAGTCTTAGTAGCTAAAATACATATTAACTGAAAGTTTGAAGGTGGATCATGTATCAACAAGATTCAAACTCAGTCTTCACCTAATCTTTCATTTATGCCACCAGGCGCCTCCACGATCATAGCCAAACAACCTTGAATTCAATCACCAAGCACCTGGACCAAGGGAATTTGAATGAGAAACAGAGATCATAAAACATAGGCAATATTTGTCACTTTGTTTTTTTCGTTTACATAAATTGCATTTTGCTTCAAGAGAGAATACCATGAAGTAGAAGTTACCATCTTATCAACTCGCGTATTGCCTCCCATTTACATCATTGACCTCTTCATAATCAAGCCTTCGTACAAAAATAGACATGGCAAGTACTTGAGATTGGAAAGCGTGGGCTGCAGGTGTTGTCACTGCCTTTTCACCAGTGTCTTCTTAGACCTTTCAAGATCTTCCAGAATCACATCATGTTCATCATAGCCAAGACGGAAGAAACAACACAAACTAGGATGTAAGTCAGAGTCTATTTCCTTTCAAGTCTCCAACAACTCTAGGAAGAAGCAAGGAAATGGAGATAGAGAGAGGAATATGGGTGCAATTACCTATGTGCATTCCAAAGAAAGGCCTTGGTTGAGCGGTACATTCGACGATGAAAATTTGTGTTCATCAACATCAGAGAATGATGAAGAAGAGAGAGAATAGGGTAAAGTTGCCTACTGAGCACCACCTCATTGTCCTGCTTCGTCGTGCCGACGGCATCTAAAATGTTAATAGCATTTTAAAGAGATAAAGAGGTTTATTCAAACTTTGGTTAGTGATTTTATCAAACAGTTAACGTCTCTGATAGAATTAGAAATTGGAAGTTGATTAAACTAAATCAGACATGACCGAACTATTGATGAAGATATATAATCTCAGCTGGCTGAAAACTTTTGAATATACTTCGCCCTTTGAGAAAGATCCCAGTGAATCAGAGATAAAAGTTAGATGATGGGGAGTTTATCTCTTGTTTTCTCGTGAGAACAATTAATAATAGAAGTGAGTGACTAGCGGGCAACAAATACAACAGAAACAAATTATAATCTTCAAGAGCACTGTGTTTTGAAAATGTTTGATAGGCCTCTGTCTGAAATATGTATTGAAAGAGAAATTGAGTAAAAGATATTAAAAATAAAATATAAATTTTGATTGCAAAATTGACTAGCTCATACCACACTACAATCATAAATGAGATATAAAATGCAGCAACCAAGCTATGCTCAGTAGAATATTAGACTTTTTTTTTATTCGTAGTGCAGTAATATTCTGCACTGGGGGAACCGCCCACAATGGGACGGATGCCGGGATCAAACACGGGATCACATCAGACGCCCCATAGGGCAGAGATGTCCCACTTCGCCACGAGACGGGGAATGAATATTTGACATTCTATCTGGCCAATATGAACTAAAAACATTAATAGATATTCATAATTTGGTGTAAAATAAGAATGTATAACTTTTGTTTGGAACTTAAGAGTAGAGAAGCTGATGATCCAATATCCACTCAAAAAATGCCAATCTAGTGAAAAAAGGCATGCCTATTAAACAATAACTTAAAACATTTGCCAGTTAGAATATAAGTAAAAGAACTATTTCATAAAAAATCATCAGAAAATCTTTAGTAAAAGAAATGATACTCGCTTGACGTATATATAGATGGAAATGATAATTGTAGAACTAAAAAATACATGATATTGAATTTCACCTGAAAATATACATATTCATGCAACTATTTTTGAGCAGCAAGACGAGACAACGAGGAATGAAGAAAGTATTGTTGTACCTCTTCGTCAATTGCTCTAGCATAAAAAACAAGAACGTATGCCTACTCTGTTACAAATTTTAGCATTTATTATTTTTTATACCAACAATGATATCATAGGAAAATTTAGTACACATAGATAATATATTCCTAACATAAAGAATATATAGGTAAATTCGGAAAAAGTCAGATTTCTAGTAATACTGACACAAAGAAGCTGTCTCACAAAAAAAATGTAAGGATTAATGCGGTCCAATAAATGTGTCCCCACATCCACGACTGATCAAGTTATACACACCAATATATGGTAAAGTAATGTTGAGTCAATAACATATAGAAGAGAACAACATGAGGTACACATTATTATCTATTTTAGAGCATCAAATTACATAGGCTTTACAGTGATGATGGACTTGATAATATGAACAAATGCAGTGTGGTACCCTAGCTTATTTATGAATAAGAAGCTCTGCTTACCTCTAAGAAAATGATCTCCATGAAACTAGCTAGTGTTGATCACATTTTTAACTTACAAGCTCTCTAGTTCAAGAATCAAAGGGCATCTTCCATTAGTGTGAAAGAAATTAAATTGATAAATGCATTTCATTAGGGATTACCAGAATCGTTTTGATGACAAATTAATTAAGACAAAAGTAAATTAATTCATTCAATAGCGAAAACCTTGCAATCAGAAGTGGGATCTAGACCCTAGATTAATTGGAGGTTATCTTGACTTTAATTGCTTACACATATAAACCAAATGAGATATATAATTAAAGAATAAAATGGAATCTGATATCAACAATATATATATTCTTATACAATTAATTGACAGACACTTCAATATGTAGTCGAAGATGAGAAGGGGTTGAAATTCACGTCCGGAGGATCATTCGAAAATAATATCAGATCACATATATATATACACACACACCTGCTAAGAAAGTGGAGTTCTTTGTATTGGCCCCAACATTTCAAAGAAAATTATATGCAAATTTGTCACTTTAGTGCAACTGAAAATATAAATTCACGAGAATATCATCTTTATCATGTCAGGACTTTAGTTGTACGTATAACACAAGATAAGAAAATGTTTGATCCATTGGAAGGCATTCAGATAAAATAAAACAAAATAAAAGTGACATATTAGATGCGGTATAGTTTTCAAAAAGAAGATACTCTAAAACATCAATTTAAAATAAGAAGCTTCTTTTGTAAAATCATATATCCTAATGTTATAAAGATTGGTTTCATAAAAAATAGTTATTTTTTTCATTTTTATGCCCAAACCAATCGTGTATGTCATAATATTATTTTTAAAGTAATTAAAAGTCAAATAAAAGAGAAGTAAAGACCAAACACAACAAAATAAAAATAACATGGAAAATGACATGCACCAAAATTTTTGGATGCCAAAATCCAAGTTTCAAATTGGTCGATCGAAATGTATTAGGTAAGTTTTACATGTAATCAAATGATGATCTGAATCCATTTTCCAGAAAATATGATAGAGATGCAACTATTTTATAGGAAACCAATTAATACACCTTATTTATGTACATATAAAAAGAAGAATGATAAAATAGGGACCCTAAAAAAAAGTATGGACAAGCAGAAAGTTGTGTACCTTAATCAGCAAAGGTCTCAATTGCTCTTCAATTTCATCTCTCCTGTTGGTTCTTGAGCCACTAACATTTCCCTGAAATAGCACTGGCCCAAAAAAAAGTCAGAAAACCCTCCTAGTTCCCAGAGTGCTCTTGGTATTATTTGTTCCCTTCCATATTGATATCCTATAAGAAAATTGATGCATGATTATATCAAATATTAATTAATAAATAAATAATATATAAATTTTCAATAGGGGGATAGCTTATGCATCGGGCAACAAGAAATAAACATGCATTAGATACCAAAGAGGACAACATAATAATATTGTACATGTATTCCAATTTAATTTTGGGTTAAGTGATATCATATGCTCAAATGTTGATCCTCATGGATCCAACTAAACCTAGATACAATTATATTACCAATGATAATATAGCTTGAACCTGAATAGAAATGTATAGGCTATCATTAGGAAACAACATATGACATTACCTGTCATAGTGATTCTTCTTTCTAGAAAAGAAACAAAACTTATATTTTGACACACTGTGAGAGGGAAAATAAGTTGTTGTGGAAGACCTCAACTTTGAATTCCATCAACCTCTCATAGATCCAACACATCCTATTTAAAGGAAGACGGTATCAAACCAAACTCAGTGCAAATAATAAAGATGATTGTGTAATAAAAAATCTATAATCAGTAGGACGATCTAGCAACCAGCAACTATTATTAATATGTTAAAACCAAGGACAATGAAATGACCATGCGTGTGGGAAATCTCAAGTTCTCAAACCAAAATTGAACAACAATAGTCCAAAAGAGCTGATCGCAATAGCCAAAGTACATATTAAATAAAAAATTGAAGGCAGATCATGGGTCCAAAATATTCAAATTCTGATTTCACCTAATTGTTTATTTATTCCATCAGTCGCCACTATCTATGTTCATAGCCAGACAACCCACCCAGCACTTGGAACAGGGGAATTTGAATAAGAACTGGGGATTAGGAAAACTAGGTAATGTCACTTTGTTTTCTTCGTTCACATAAATTGCATTTTTCTTCGAGGGAGAATACCAAGAAGCAGAAGCTACCATCTTATCGACTCGAGTACTGCCTCCCATTTACATCATTGATCCGTGTATAATCAAGCCTTTATATACAAAAATAGACACGGACGATATATAAATACTTGAGATGGGAAAGTGTAGGGTGCAGGTGATGTCACTAGCTACCTTTTCGCTGGTGTTTTCTTTGACCTTTCAAGATCTCTCAGAAACCTCACATCATGTTCGTCGTAGCCGAGACGGGAGAAATAACAGAAACTAGGATGAAAGCCAGACTCTATATAATTTCTGTAAGATCATATTCATGATTCCTAATTTCCTAGGAGTGTTTGGCAGGGTCCAAGAACGTGGGTATGAGAGACGTCTACCTAAGCAAAGATTGGAGGTGCGCACCACCAGTGTCTCCAACGTTGCCAGGAAGAAGCACGGAAATGGAGATAGAGGGAGAGAGGGCATTCCCGCAAAGGCACTCATTGCGCATTTGTTCGACGACGAAATCTTACTTGTGTGCATCAACGTCGGAGAATGATGAAGAACAGAGAGGAATCTGGGCGCAGAGCACCAACACATCTTCCGGCACGCCAGGACGGCAGCTCTGAATGGAAAAAAAAAAGTTAGCTTTGACATCTAAGAGATTCAAAGCGTTTTAAAAAGGTAACAGGTCAATTCAAACCTTGGCTAACGTGATTTTATCAACAGTTAAAAACTTATTATTGATGAGGGCTGTTCATTATTCAATTAAACTTAAAAATCAAATTAAATTAGTAATTTGGTTTGATTTGATTTTATTTGAATTATCGATGGTTTTGATTTGATTTTCAAGAGACTTCAAATCAAAACAAATAGATAAATCAAGTAATCCGAATTAGATTAAATATTTAATTTAAATTATATATGATATAATATTTATGTATATTTTCTTATAAAAATATATTTACTTTCAGAGTTTTTAAGATAAAATTAAACACATACCCTAAAGTTTAATAGAACATGATTTAAAACAAATAAAATGAAATTATATGTTGACACATCTACTGTACTTCAATAAAATAAAGATTAAATTGAATCGGATCAAATCAAATTGAATTAATTTGATTCAATTCAATCTGGTATGGGAGATAATTTAGTTTTGATTTGATTTGAGAAAAAATACTCAAAAATCAAACCAAATCATGAACACCGTTAATCTCAAAGGATTTATATCGTCTTCTTGTGAGAACAATCAATAATACAAGTGAGTGACTAGCGGAAAACAATTAAGAGAGATAATTTATAATCTTCAAGAGTACCACAGGATTTGAAAATGTTTAACTTATGGCTGTCTCTGGTCCGAATGAATGAAGATGAGTCAAACAGAAATGAAGAAAATATGGTTGTACTTCTTCATCAATTACTCTAGCATATAAAATGAGAACAATCATACAAAATATAAGTATACCTTCTCTTTTAGAAATGGATTTTGTCATTTATTATTTTTTACACCAGCTATGATGATATCTTAGGGAAATTTAGTACGTATAGATAATCTAATTCCTACTATAGAATATGTATAGGTAAATTTTTGAAAAATTCATATTTCCAGTAGTACTGAAATAAAGAAGCCGTCTCACAAAAAATGTAAGAATGAATTACTGTGGTAAAGTAATAATATTTCTATATTAATGTGTCCCCACATCCACGATTGATCAAGTTATACACAACAATATGAGAAAGTAATGTTGAGTCAATAACCATGAGAGAGCAACATGAAATTAATTCACATGATTATCTATTTTAGAGAACCGACAGTATATATATATATATATATATATATATATACTTATAAATTAAAGTGACAAACACTGACCTATATATGTAGTGGAAGATGAGGAGGAGTTGAAATTTATATCTGGGGGAGCATTGAGAATGCTAATGCGGTGTTTGGTTGCATGATAATTAAGGTTTTTATTTTAATTTTTAAAAATTATAAGAAAACTTGTTAAAAGAGGTGTTTGACAATCATGATAATTTTATGTTTTGAAAGTAATTTTCTTCTTAAACAAAAAAAGAGGGTCTCACCTCTTTCTTTTTTCTTGTGGTCCCCCACTTTGTTTGGTCATGTGTGGTAGTTACTCTTTTTTGTAATCACATCCCTCCAAACATGATAATTTTATGTCATGAGTTGGTTCACTTTTTATTTTAATACAATTTTTTATCATGAAAATGTACAAAAAATTATCATGCAACCAAACACCCCATAAAGAGATCAATTTAAAATAAGTAGATTTTTTTATAAAATCAAATATCCTAATGTTATAAGTATCGGTTTCATTAAAAATAGTTATTTTTCACAATTTTTATGCCAAAATCATTCTTGTGCGTACCTACGTACGTACGTACGTAATATTATTTTAAAAGTGATTAAAAGTCAGACAAAAAAGGAGTAAAGACCAAACACAACAAAATATAAGGAACATGAAAATTAAATGGCGTCCACTAAAATTAAATGACTCGAGTTTTACGTCTAATCAAATGAAATGATCTGAATTCATTTTCCAAAAAAAAATTCATGGAGATGAAACTATTTTTATAGGGAACCAATTAATACACGGACCTTATTTACGTACATATGAATTAAAAGAAGTAGAAGAAGAAGAAGAAAATGGAGACTTTAAAAAAATAATATAGAGACAAGCAGATATTTGTGTACGTACCTTATTAACCAGCGACAGTCGATCCCAATAGGCCTTCCTTTTCAGACATATATATATTTATTCGACGTATATAGAATATTCCTTGCAAATATTTGTGGTACCTTCAACAATCAAAGTCCCATTTGGCCTTCAACCCGAGAAATTTGGCGTAGGATCCTTGCAAGAAACTATCTTCAACCTCCACGACAGGGATACGACGGATGATGGGGTCTTCCTGGTGTATGTAGCACCACTCCGCCAAGTCTGCATGGCACCCTCCAATACGTAGAAACTCAAGTGACGTAGGGAATCCTCCATCCGGCAAGCGTTGGATGCATGGACAGCCCTCAATAAACAACACTTTGAGGTTGGGAACGAGATCTCCCAAGTTGGCAGGCAACTCCTTCAGATCTTTACAATTCCAAAATGACAATAACTGCAGGGATGTGGCGACGGCCGTCAACCCTTCCTCCTCCGCCGTGGACAGCCTTGATACTCCAGAAAGACGTAAGTACAGTTTACGCAAGGAGCCGATGATGTGGCCACGAAAGAGGGCCTGATCAATGTTGTTGTTCTTCTTGTCAACATCATCATGAGTTGGAAGCCATGTCAGCAGCTTGGTGTCGTCCGTACGGATTTCCTTGAGCTTCGGGAGGCACGATGGTACTGTGTCAATATCATTCTCATGCCAACAAACAATCTCATTCGACGACACCTGCTCCAGTTTGGGATCACATCTATAAATCTCCAACTGCACAAGGGACGGGATGGATCGGATGCCCTCCACTATTGATGACAAGGTCAGCTCGGGACAGTTACCAAGAGCCAACGTGTGGAGTGCCGGTGAACCCGAGAGCAACATCTTTGAAGGCAGCGTCCGCATGTCCGTACAATGCCACATAACAAGCGTCTCCAAATAGGGCAGGTGCCCATGATGTTGGTGGTCCCCACTGAATGCATTAATGTCGGGGATGCCGCCCAAACTTAGTTGACGGAGAGAGGAGGGCCAAGCATATTTATGTCGTCCATCAAGGCATACGTGCAGCAGTTGATGCGATAACTTTTTCATTGTTAATCGCAATCTACGTGCCTGATAATTGGCCCTTTGTTTTGGACTATAATTTTTCTCAAGAGAATAGTCCAATGAAATAATATATGGTGAAACCATTACTACATCATCGGAACATCCGATGACCAGCCAGTCCACAACAAGTGGTTGTTGTAATGCCTCCTCAATACAACTCTGCCAGTTCTCGTACTCTGCGCCAAGGGATACATCAGTTGAGGCAAGATTTTGCATTTGTGAGAAGAGTGACTTGTTTGATATCTTTGGGCAACCTCTCACCGTAAGTTCCTCGAGGGATGGATGTAGCTCAATGCCTTCCGGCAACGCCTCCAACTTGGCACAATTTTCTAGGGTAAGCTCCCCTTTTAGAGATTGCATAGTAGCTTGAAAAGCATCCCCTTTCGGCCAGTGCATGAGTTCTCTACAATTCACAATGCTCAATTCTTGTAGATGCTTCATGTGATGCTTTAAGATTCCATCGTGCAAGGTTGTCAACTCTTGGCAATTGTTGATTCTCAATACTAAGAGCTCAGGTGGTTCATAATTACTAATTTGATCTTCATCGGTCAATGCTATTATTTGCTCGTGATGATATCCACTGCCCAAGTAAAATTTTGGAAGGAACTTCAAGGGTAGCTCAGATAACGTCAACTCTTTCAATGTTACCGGAAGCAATAAATTAGGTTGTTCCACCAACTTGGAAATCCTACGTAGAGTTAATTTCTCCAAATGTAGAACATGCAAGTTGTTGGGAAGAGCTATCAATCCTACATCTTGCAAACACAAGTCTGTTATTGTTTGTGGAAGCGGAGGCAACTCCTTCAAGTGGTCACAACTTTTAATGCTCGCAATTTAATACACTTCATCCCTTTTAGTGTTGGAAGTTTATCTAAATTCGGACAATTTGTCAGGTGAAGAGATTGGAGCCTTGAAATTGAACCATTAATCATCCAGTTTGGGACTTTGACACCGATGTATCCATCTATAACCAGCTCTTTTAATTGTGCAGGTGGTTCTAAACATTCAATTATAGACTCTTCAAAAGAGGGGTCCACTTTATGAAAATCTCGATCCTTTTCCCATGCCATTTCTAATACATCAAGATGTTGCTTCTTCTTCAATGCAGCCTCAAGAGACTCTTCCTTTGTCTCAACATTTTGGAGGTTTAGAATGCGGAGCTTACCCCGTAGCTCGTTCATCATTTTCAGTGCACTTATTTTATTCCCAACTTCTTTTGATACAGAGAGAACCTCCAAACTTTGGAGATGCATCAAGTTTCCAATGCTTGATATATTGCAAACTAGTTCAGATCTAACCTCAAGATAGTGAAGGTTTACCAAACTGCTAATGTATTTTGGTAGTGTGCTCAATTCATCACATCCTGTCAACTTTAGGGTTTGAAGCTTGTAAAGAGTGCACAATGAGTCAGGTAATATCTTGATTTTCGTTGTTCTAAGGTCAAGATAGCGAAGAGAAATCAAGCAACCTATAGACTCAGGTAGACTGACAAGAGTGGACTCGCTTAGTTCCAACACCCTCATGTATTTTATTTCACCGAAGAGAGTTTGAGAAAATTTGACATATCTAAATTCTGAAAACCAGAAGGAAAGTGTATGAAGGTGCTTAAATTCGCATATCACTTGCAAGCTCTGATAAAACAATGTGTGATAATCCACACTCAAGTGCCTTGTGGAATAAGCCTCAGCTGGAATTTTCGTAATTTCATTTGGATCAATTTCATAACAATCATTTTGTAAGATATGCCTCCCCAAATCATGCAATAAGTCATGGACAACATAACTATCATTCATATATTGGATTAAAGACCTCTTAATCAGATCCTCAAGATATCTTATTCCCACATCTTCTATGCCCATCTTTTGTTTAGGATTAAGATAACCTTGAGCCATCCAAAGTTGAACTAATTCAATTCTTTCAAACATACACCCTTTGTGGAACACAGAAAGATAAGTAAAACATGGTTTCAATTCTGGAAGTAGATATTCATAGCTAATCTTGAGTGCCGGAAGAATACGATCATGTTCTTGTTCCAGCTCCCACAGTTTGCTTTCCATTATGTTTCTCCAATAAGACTCGTCTGATTCAGATCTCAACAAACCACCCATAGTTGATGCTGCTAGAGGATGCCCTTTCAACCTCTTAACAATTTTCTTGCCGATAGATTGTAATTCCGAATACCTTACATCAGATTCTCCATCGGGGAATGCATGCCTCTTGAAAATTAACCAAGAGTCATCAAATGTCAAGGGCTCCAATGAAATATTCTTCACTGATCTAACTGCACCAGCAACACCCCTACTGCGAGCTGTCACCAAAATCCTACTACCTCTTCCTACTACGGAAATCAGAGGAGTAACAAATGTTGACCATTTTTCATGGCTCTCTTCCCACATGTCGTCCAGAACCAAGAGAATACGCTTGCCCTTCAACCTCTCTGACATGCATGTCTGGAGTACACCTAGACTCTTCACATCTTTAGGACCATCAACATGTTCAAGAACCTTCTTGGTTAGTGCTGCCACATCAAAACTAGGGGACACGTGAACCCACATCCTCCCGCTGGGAAAGTGACTCTGAACTGCTCCATCGCTGTAAACATACTGAGCAAGAGTAGTTTTCCCGATGCCCCCCATCCCAGTCACACATATTACAGGTAGGCCTCCACTCTCAACAGAGGATGACGACTCTCCACCCTGGGTGTTTTCCTCAGTAAGCATCCTTATCAGCTCACTCTTTATCTCATCTCTGCCATACATCTCAGGATCTGTCGGGAAAGGGCCCATCTCCTTCACTTCAGTGCCGAGCTTGGATAATTGGTCACCCATTTGATGTTTTAGATAAAAGTTTGTCTGATTATTCTTCTCTACCTCCTCAAATCTCCTCCAGATCTCATCCAGTCTCTGGGCTAAAATATTAGGATCAAAGGGAACATCTGCATTGACACAAAGAGAGGAGCGCTCACCTGTCTCCAGCAATGATTGATGCTCCACCCTGCGACAGAGATCCTCGTACTCGAATTCATCGAGCAGATCTTCGGCGTCGTAGATGACATCTTTCAGCTGTTGCAGCCACAATTTGAAGACCTCAATCTTCACCTTCACTTGTTCTGCATCCTGGAGCATCGCCTTGAAGCGTTTGAGCTCCTTCTGCAGCCTCTCGACCTCCTCTGTAGCTGACATATCCATCCCTCCACTGTGTGCAGTCGTCGCTGTAAAAAGAATCAGGGACCAGAGAATTAATCAGCGGATGTGGCAGATGCTAAGCAAACTTCCTAATTGTTGTTATGAGATACACATTAATTAATGAGATCGATGTCAAGGCAAGCGTATATATACCATCGAGCTCCTCCTCCATGGAGAGCATATGCTTTCCTCCTCCTCCATCGGGCAGAGCTTCGGCGTCGGAGATGACACCTTTCAGCTGTCGTTGCAGCCACATTTTGACGCTCTCCCCTTCCATCTCCCCTTCTTCTGCATCCTGGAGCATCACCTTGAAGCGTTCGAGCTCCTTCTGCAGCCTCTCGACCTCCTCCATCATCACGACCGACTTCCCCTTTCCTCCGCTATTTTCCATCGCTGATCAGAGAGAGCAGGTAGGAGATGTGGCAGAAACCGAGCAGATGCGAAGCGAGCTTATGATGCCTCCACCTGGTCAAGTTGTGTCCGGACGGCAAGCGACACGTGCAAGATAAGACCAGGCACCTACCCACCCACGCACCAACCTGGCGAATCTATTCCTGGACTCTCCCCCACCACGCCGGATCAATAATTAATTATGTCGGCAGCGCCTGATTGGGCGATCAAAGTTGGTGGGTGGGATCCAGCACATGGTAGCCATGTTGCGTGCATAGTTACATCCGCCAATTAAAATATATCACCTCGATAAAGGCAGCAGTCCATCTCGGATGAAGACAGGGCAGCACGTGAAAGGTGCCACCGGCTAGCCATGCACTGCTGGAAGCGCTTAGGGGACTCTGCTGTTTTTCGAAAGAACCAAGCGACACTCAACAACCAATTTAGAGGGGGAAAATATCAATAATTCCGTTATTTTATTTTTATGCCCTTCATTTTATATTAAAAGAAAAGTTGTGATGAAGATACAACCTTAGTTCTAGTTTAACCTTATAAATATCTTTTGTGAGTGCTTTGCAGTAAGCATTTTCTTTTGTGCTTTAATCTTGGTCACCTAAATTATTTTTACATTCCGTTTTAATATATTAGATCATTGCATGCGTTATGCCTTTTATACATCGGATGATTATCTACTGTTAGACGTTATTTGTACATCCCGGAGCATCACCGGCAAAAGCAAATGCGAAACAAGCTTTTAATAGCTGTTACGAGAGCGATATCTATACATGGTATTGATATATAAAGGTAAGGGTACACCGATATCTATCTATAATAATAATAATAATAATCAAAGCACGCTGCACGTGGTGCATTATCTAACCTAGTATATAGAAGTGGCGATGGCATTTTTTCGTCCTCTGATTTTCGACCGTCCGATTTTTCGTCCTTTATTTTCGACTGTTCGATGGTCCGATTGATCCAATGTTTCGCGATCTTTTTCTCCTCCACCGTGATGACGTTCGCGAATGTTCTCTCCGCTTCCTCCGCCACATTCGTCCCAACGGCATGCCAATGATGTCTCGGTCTGTCGCTGCTCACCCGACGCTCCGTCGGCTCCTCCTACTCCAGGCCTTCCTCTTCCTGAAGGCCACCGCCGCCAACACAAAGGGGCTCAAGGACGCCGCCGTCAGCGCACTCCCAGCTGAGAGCTGCGTCCGGGTGTCTTACCTCATCTTTTTTTCGTCCTCTGATTTTTGACCGTCCGAACATTCACAATCCCGCTCCGTCCGTAATCCAGCTCCAGGCATGCCTCTTCTTGAAGGCCGCCGCCGCCGCCGCCAAGGGACTCAAGGACGCCGCCGTCAGCACGCTCCTGGCTGAGCGCCACGTCCGGCTGCCCTACCCCATCTCCAAGAACATGGACTGCAACCGGTGAGTTTCTTGGTGTCGATTCTCTGTAACTTTCCGATCTTCCGGCTGCTTTACCATTTATGATATCGGCGCTATTCCGTGTAGTCGATCGTTCATTTACGTAATCATTCTATTCCTTCTTCATCCCGAATCTGTTTTAGGTAACCATCCGATTCCTCTTCCATCCCGACTCTGTTTTAGGTAACCAGATACGCATCCGATTCTTCCTCCATCCCGACTCTCTTGTATGCACCCTGATACGTCGATGGATATATTAATGATGTGCACCATCCAACTTTTCTCGTCATAAATAACCCTGTAGACTGCCTCTACGTGTCAACAGCGTTAGAAGTCTTGGCCGCCTCCATTGTTGTGCACAGACCGTCTCCCTACAAACCTGTCTGAAGAACGTCCGTCCTAGAAGGTGTCCTGGTTTATTAATTGTTATTATTATATTGTAAATAAACAGTATAGAAGATATCTTTAGCAATATCTAATCACGTCTTCTTGGTATTTAAATTTTCTGCACAGCCACTTGCATCTTGGAGAAGGTACAGCCGGTTGGTACCACATCGTCAGGTGATTAAAAACTTTTGTTTATACATCTTCAAAATTGGTTTCCACCTACAATGTATTGACATGGGCTTATGAAGTCAACATTAATTTTAATTGTTCACTTAAATTAACTTCATCTGTTTTATTATGTATACACCTTGAATGAATCATATGCCCGTATTTGGTGCTGTTGCATACCTTAAACTTGAGTTGTTTAAGAGAATAATTTTACTAGCATGCTGTGTAGATAAACCTAACTACATCCACGGATGCTTAATTTTACGTGCGCTGGAGTTTCTCGATGACATCTTTAATGCTCTTGAACTCCTCAGTGACACTCTTCAAATTTGTAGGTTTCAGATTTTCAAAATTGAGAATTTTCATATTTCTTTTTCTTGTATTTCTTCAAATTTCAAGATTTTCTAAGTTATCATATTTTTATCTTTATCAGTTTCTGAATTTCTTAGATTTCATAGGTTTTATAATTTATAGTCTCCAAACTTTGAAAAAAATTCAGTTTCTGAGCAATCAGATTTTTACAGATTCTTGTCATATTTGGATTTACCCTATAAAAATTCTTCGAAATTCCAGATTTGATGAATATTGAAATTTCATATTTTTGGTGATTTTAAGACATTTTTCGATTTTATAGAAGTTTCGGATATCTAACCTCTAAAATGCCTAATTTCTTGGAGTTTCAGATATTTTTTTAGGAATTTAAGATACTTTTTTGAGTTTTTAGATTCCAAGGTTCTCTAAATTTTGGTATTTCTAGATTTTTATAGAATTTAAAATTTCTGTGAGTATTTTTCAATTCTGGTCATTTTGAATTCCCAAGTTTTACAAATTCTGGAGTTTTGCATAATTTTAGATTTTTAATCACTGGGCTTTCAGATTTCTTTAAACTTTTCAAGTTTTTTAGATTTTAAACTTTTATATTTTGAAGAATTCTTGGATTTTAATATTTTCTGTATTTTTTGTAATTTTTTGATTTTCCTGATTTGCAAAATTCTCTTATTTTTTATTTCAGGGAATCACCCTATCTTTGCATATCTGCGCTCCAGATTTTCAAACCTTTAGGATTTTTTAGATTTCTAGCTTTTGGGTTTCTCTTATTTGAGATTTATTATTATTTTTTGGATTTACATATTTAGCAGAGTTTTGGATTTTAAAATTCAGAGTGATACTGAGCCTTACCCACCATCAGCCATTTCGCTATGGATTTACAATGGATGAGGGGGGTGCCTTGCTTATATTAATGTTGTTTGATCCATTCTCTTTTGCAATTGAATATAGAGAGCTGGGAAGGGGGATATGTTTCTTTTGGGAAAAATAATAATATTCGTGTGTTTGACACAACATAAAAAATTGAAGCTTTTTGATCTTTTTCATGAAGATGAAGATCAACTGTAGGTTTTTATGGTATACTTTATTTTAGATTGAAAGAATTTTTAAGATAAAATTATTTTTAATTATTCGTTTAAAATCAAAGATACCTTGCCAAACATGTTGGTTGAATGATGTTCATCTTCTAACTTCTAGGTTTGTGACAAGGTACCATCTTCCAATTTCTAGGTTTGTGACAAGGTACGTACTTCTCATTCTTATGTTGATATACTTTATTCTAGGTTTGTGACAAGGTACGTACTTCTCATTCTTAGCATCCACATTTCATTTCCCTTTTATACTAGATAGAGGAGGTATGTAATAACGTAAAAATTATTTTTTACTTGACAACAGGATTACTTTGAACCACATCCAAGTCTCATTCAACCCATATTCTTATCTTGAACGTGAGGCAAGTTTTTTTTTTCATTGTGAACCTTTTGCTGTAAGCAACATATGCGTCAGTTCTATTTGTCTCCATGGTTAAGTACAAAAAAACTGTATATAGAGTTCAACCTATGTTTTTGCTTCATTATACACTTTCTTATGTAAGCACTTTAGAACTTATGCTATAGTTCTAATTTTTCAATCTTGATATTTTATGAAGTAAAAGGTGTTTGAGGATATTCATACAGGGTATCTGTGATATTGTAGAATTTAAATTAAAAAATGAATAGAACTATACTTATTTTCCTGGGTAAGATGCAAGATGATTTTTCTTGTTGGGATAAGATGCATGTGTCATAACTTCTCAAGAGCACCATAATCCAAAAGATTGACCATTAGTTGCTTTGTTTTGTCTTTGTTCTTGATTTGAGTGAAAAAAATGTATTTTACCTCTTCACGAACAAACATGAACAAAATAAGATACATGTTAGACTAATTATGATATTTCAACGGCAACCTTGTAATTAGGAATAATCAAGGTTATATTAGTATGCTACCTTACGTATGTAAATCTAGACCACTTGAATAATTAGATCTACATGGTTGCATGGTAGATGTAAGGTGTGTAAAGAAGAAGATGAATTGGTATGTGATCATTTTCAGCTTTACCAAGTTAGGTATTTACTCTCAAGTGATTTCTTATACCTCACATGTTTTTGTCTATATTTTGAGTTTTGTGATGCTAAAGCATTCGTACCTTCGCATGAGATTTTAGGAATTCATACCTTTGTCATCTTAAAGTATGAAGAAAGTTCCGAATGACGAGTGAGGATGAGAAACAAATAACTTGCAACATGAATCACATGATGAATTTGTTTGTTTATCATTACCATAGTGGAATTGGTTTGGGAAGCTTTGGATTTGAAATTTAATTTTAGAATTTCAGATTTAGAAACTTGGAATTTTTGAATGTTTGCTTAAAGATTTCAGAGTTGAACTTTAGATTTGAAACATTTTTTAGGCTGTTAGATTTTTAAACTTTCTGAATCCTTAGATGTTTTGGACTTTCGAAATCTAGATTTGCAGACATTCGTTAGATTTTATTGATGTTTTTAATCTTTAGAATTTTTATTTCGGTATATTTGAAAATTTTTTAGATCCAACTAATTCTACCCATTTTTAGATCTCTTAAAATCTAAGAAATTTCAGATTCTAACTTTCAGGTTTTTACTGATTTGGCTATTAACTGATTTGCTGGTCTCTTCAAGTTCAAAGATTTTTTGTACTTCTGGATTTCAGACTAGCATAGCCCGCTTTCCTTAGGTGTTATTTTCTTTTTATTTAAATCAAGTTTTCCTTGTTTTTTTAGAGAATTATCAGGTCTATGGTATTGAAAGCCTTCAAATTGATTTAGTAGATTCTTTTGGAACAATTAAGCTATTATGTCCTATCATACAAACATGTTCTATTTTGGGCACATGTTGTTTTTAAATGTATGATAAAAATACACAGGATTGATATATAAAGAGGTATATGAATAATAAATGTCAAAAAACACAGTTGGTTGGGTTAAGGTACCAACCGTCCAACATGCATTATCCAATTGTTTCTAGCTAAATTTTAGGATACCCCGTTATCTTGTTATGAATATTGCTGATGATACAGAACATCGATTATGCTGATGCAGAACAACGCCTTTCAATGTCAGCGACAATATAGGACTTTGTTCATATTGCTAATGGCTTTGAAATGGCAAAAGCACGTATATTCCTTATTGATTCCGAAATCTTCCTTCAGACATCAAAAATGCATATTGAGTTATTGATTATGATTTATGTATGAGCATATGGCAGCATTCTACATTTGTGTGCCACTTATCTGCTGACATATCCCAAGAATCCAAGATAAAAATTTACATCTTGATGTTGGCTGTTATGCATTTGCGTTAATGGAAGCTCTGGCAAAAATCTAAAGTAACTAAACCAAGATTTAATTATGTTTTTGAGATTTGAGGTGTAAATTTCCAGGACGTCAGTTTTTTTAATGATCGGACTCTCATACTTCATCCATCTTCCGGTTTGCTGAACTTTTTGTTTTCAATATTTATTAATCTTTTCAGTTTTTTATCCTGTTGTTTTCTGAATCCTCCGATTCTATGAGATTTCCTAAACTGTTCATTATTTTCCATGTTCTGGATTGTCAGAATTTTCTGATTTGCTTATTTTTTTGGGATCCTAATATTTTGTCCCATATTCTTTAGACTGTCCGATTTCTTGAACTTTCTGGAATTCCAAATTTTCTGAATCTATGATCTTAAAATTTCTCAGATTATGGCTATTTCTATAAGCCCCAATATTGGAAGAATTATGAGACTTAGGCCAATTTTTATTTTTTTTATCTTTTTGGATTTGGGAGTTTTGTTAATGTTTAAGATATAAAGATTTTCTTTTGCTTAGGTTTTTTGTTAGCTTATGATTGAATTGGTGACCAGTTCGATCTTTGACTAATTTGAGCATTGGTTTCATGATTGTTTTCAGACTTTAAACCCTTGAGAGTTTCATATTTCAAGTTCATTGAGTAATGTTCGATTTTCGGCTCCTCCCGAACTTTCACATTTTAAACTTTCATATTCTGAAATTTTCAGATTTAGAGATAAGTAGATTATTGAATTTTGATTATTGGTAGCATTTTTTATTTCAATATGATTAAGATATTTTTGTTCGAAGCAGTTGTCAATGGGTTGTAAATAGAGATCAAGAAGATGAATAGATGATGGTCTTTTCTCATGGAGAGATGTTCTTCAATTGGAGGGATGTTCTTCAATTGTTAACAAAAAATGTATCATATTTGCATTCTACATGTAACAAAAGGGCATATTTATGACCACAAATAAGTGTGACAACACATTTTACTAACCACATCCATATTTAACAATCCTCTCTTCATGATTTACTGATATTGCCCATATTTTACTAACACCATTGGCATTTGTCAGTGGTTACAAAAATGGAACACTGGGTTGGGGTTGGATCAGCTGACCTGGCCCGACCCAAATGGATTTGGGTCTGATCAACCTGATCGGGACCCAAATCTGCTTAAGACCATCCACTACCTGCCTGTTTCTAGGGTCTTGCCAGATGTAAGAATTTGAGATTGGTGTCCAAATGGTTGCCTTATTACTACATCTCTCGCAAAAGCCTTGAAGTTCGGGATAGATGTAGGTTCAGCTTGGGAAACAAGCTTGTGTGAAAAATGAAAGTATTGCTAAAATATCAAGAAATTCCTTTGGAGAATTGCAAAAGAGAGATTGGCTACGCATGATATATTGGTCTTACTTATGAAATGATTGAAAGGACAACTTCAGTACTGCATCTTCTGTGATTCATGCCCAGAGTATCAAATCCACTTGTTTCTGAAATGAATCAGTTCTTTTGGCAAATTTACTTGAGACTTTTGCATAGAACCTTAGGTTGGGAACATGTCTTATTGGAATTATTAGTTAATTGGCCTAGAGAAATCCTAAAAGGGACAAACTCTCTGATCTGGGAAAGCTCTCTACCGGTCATATTATGGAGCATGTGGATAGTTAGAAACAAGAGGCATTTTTAAGAACATTTTCAACACCCTTGGCAAATATTGTTTAGAGCCTTCAATTTGCTGTAGGACTGAGTGGTGGCCACTATATTGAACGATCAGCATCTCAGCAGTTTTATTAAACATTTCTCTTGACTTTTAAGGTCATTTACTTAGCTAGGCTTTGCCCTCTCCTGTATTTATGCCTGCAGAGGGATAGTTCGAGGGGCGTTATTCTTTTCCACATTTTTATGTATGTTATTTTGGTGTTTTTGGGGATGGTTTCTGTTTACTCTGTGTTATCTTTTTCCTGGTTAGATACTTGGATCCCTTTTATCTGTCATTTGTAAATATATTATTTTTGTTTAATTGAATTACTTGCGTTTGTTCTGTAGGTTGCCCTAAAAAAATTAACCCACTTTTTTTTTTCGTTTGTTTACAAATTCTAATACGCAAACGTACCTCCTGCGAACATATCACATGCTTAAACTAAAAATAGGAAAATAAAATAAAATGTGCAAAGAGCACCATGGTGGCCATCAAAGCAACGTCCCGGAGCTACAGTTTTATGCAAGATAAATTGCTTTCTAGCGACCTGTTTGCGTTGTATGTTTGGAAAGTAACACTTGTGGGGATGTCAAACTCCATGTTTTTGAAGACTGAACGGTAAAAAAATTCCTGCTGATTTAAATCTTAATTATATGCAACAAAATAAAAGTAAGAATGGAGTTTTTAGAAAACTAGACACAGTAATCGGTTACAATTTTGTTCTATGATGAAATGGACTTGTAATATTTAAATTTATTCATGACCAATGCAACTATTGCAATTTTGTATATTTTTTCTATGAATGTTATATAGTTCGTTGATGGTAAACAAATTGATAATTTATGTTAATTAGAATAAGATAATATTTTAAATTTATTATTATAAATTTTATGAAGATTACATATATTTTAAAAATTTTAAGTTATGATAGAACCTTTATTCTTTTGACTTTTGAAAATTTTAATCTTTCTAAATATTTTTTTTCAAATTTATTTATTTTAAAAAAATCTTTAATTCAACGGTACACGTGCGAAGCACATTATTTTAACTAGTGTTCACAAGACGCAGGGGTCGATAAAGGCAGCAGTCCATCTCGGACGAAGACAGAGGAGCACGTGACGGCGCCGAAGACGACCCATAAATTCAGGCAAGTTGACCACTGACTAGTATAATAAATTGCCTTCACCCTTCAGCCTCCGATCAAGACGTGTCCAGTCGGCGAGCGACACGTGGCATGTAAGACCGGCCAATCGTCAACCCACCCACACCAACCCGACGAAATTAATTCCTAATTTTCTCCACCACCACGCCGGATCTAGCTAGAACTGTCACGACCCGGAATTTAAATAACATAACCTCAAATACGCAGCGGAAATACACAATGTCGTGACAGTGGGATGAAACCCAACACTTGGATTCCACAACCCAAACTTAAACAATTAATTTCCTAAGATCCATCAAAACAAGATAATAGAATCATACTTCTAAGTCTATTCACACTCTTGTTCAAAAACAAGCAAGATCATCTACCTAAGTAGAGAATACCAAGAATTTCCATGTGCAAATGACTCTGATTACTTTGGTTCCACCTGATCCTCATCTTCAAGCTCTTAAATCTTCAAAACCTGCTGAAAAATTTAACCCACAACGGGGTGAGTCCGGGGACTCCGTAGGATTTACACCCTTCACCCATCAATCGGGTAAAAACATATAATCAAGCAATGGTATGTAACATATCTAAGTTGAGATGTAATACAAAAGTATAGAATGTCTTCTATATTAATCTCACAACCCATATCTGAACATAATTATCTTCAAAGAAAAGATTATGCCAAAGCCAATTAATTCTAGACCAATGCACACAAGACCATACAAGCTAGACAAATATCATCTAAATGACCTCAAGACTTAACATGACCAAGTTAAAACAGACAAATCTGATTTTTTTTCTAACATGACATGGTTTAACATCCATACATGACACACAAGTAACATATTTCATATCCTTTCCAGAACACATAGCCAAAGAGCAAGGAATTGGTCGTCTTGCTTCACATGTACAAAATGCATTCATCAGCTCTAATATATATAGCAGTAACATATAATAAGCTAGCCCAAAGTGCACCTAGGCAGTGGTGACACTAAGGGAAAACCGCGGTAATCCGGGATCTGTGGGAGGGCCGGATTCATCTAAGTTACCCGCTGCCCACGGGGCAATTTACTAACATAGGCTGGTGAAGCCTTCATAGCACATCATATCAAGAGTTCATAACATAATTTCAAATCATGACATACTTGACCATACCATGCATACATGACATAACCATCCAATTTCATAGCCCTTCATGCAAGACATAACATCCATAACGAACTTGACAAGACATATGATAACCCGACATAATTGAACTTGTTCTCAATGACAACTCGTATTAATCATGACCAAATTGACATGACTAACTATGCATAGCATAGCTCATGATCTGAAACTAAATTAAACATATTTTTCCATAACTAGACAAGACATGTACTAACCGACTTGATTGACATGTTCTAAATCAAACATATACCAAACTTGACCATATGAACATAATCATATCATGCATGACATAATACATAATCTGAAACTAGACTAATCAAAATTTACATGATCCTCACACATGCAATGATAAACCGAACTAGACATACTTAATTACATATACAAGACAATTAATCAAAATCAAGTTTGGCATAACCAAAAAAAGCTAAGTTCTGATGTCAACACCCATAATCTGACCTAAACAGGTTTCAATAAGTGTAATTTGATGACTTGTGACTTTTCCAAGTCTCCACTTAACTATATTTCAATTCTAGGTCCATTCTAGCACATAATCATATACATAAATAACATATGGTCAAGTCTCATGAAAAATAGTTCAACCCATCCAGAATCATGCCAAACATGTCCCATAATATTCAAAATATCATTTTCAAAGTTCTAGATTCAAGGATTTTTGAGAAAATTCACTAATCATGAGTCAAAAGTCTAAACTAGTCAAATCAAGGTCCATAAGTTAAATCATGCATATTTTCTAATCAAAATGGGATCAAATACATATAAGAGCTTGAGAAACCTACCTGGAAGCTCCTGTGATTTTTCCGGATTTTTATGGATTTTTATACTATTTTTCTTGGCCTTAAATCTAATATCCGGATTTAATAAATCCGAAAATCAGAAAATTTCTGAACCGGCGCCGAACCGGGCGGTTCGACCGGCTGAACCGGGGCGGTTCGAAGGCGCTGGACCGGGCGCTAGGCCGGCTCGACCGGCGGCTGGACCGGGCGGCTCGGGGGGGGCTGAGCCGGGCTCGCGCAGCGGCGACGTTCGCGGCGGCACTCGTCGGCGACGGCGACCGGGGCTGCAGGGCACGGCGGAGGCGGCGTTCGAAACAACCCCGGGGGGGGGACTGCAGGCACTCTTGGCGGCGGCGAGATAAGGTGGAGGCCGGCAACGGCGGTGGCGATGGGCGGAGGCAGCTGGGCTGGCGGCGACATGCACAAGTGCGTGGGGAGACGGCGGGGCCGCGGGCGCGGCGAGGTCAACTGGGGGGAGAAAGGAGGAGCATCGCGGGCAGCGACGGCGGTGGCATTCGCGGGCAGCCGCGGCGCGCGGAAGGAGACGGCCAAGTGACGTGGGAAGGTGGCTGCGACATCGTGCGGCGGCAGCAGCGTGTTGGCCGGCGACCAGGTGGCAGCGGCGGCGATCGGCGGTGACGATCGACGGTGACGCAGCGGCAAGGGAGGAGAAGAGGAGGGCGGCGGCTCTCCACACAGGCAGCTGGGTGGAGGGTGGCGCCGGCGACCGCGCGCTCGCGTGGGCATGCAGGTCATCGGAGAAGCGGGGCGGCGGCTTTGCGCGGGACAGAAGCCGCGGGTGGCGGCGGAGGCGGGGGAGAGCGGCCGCGGAAGGCGCGGCGACGGTGGCCGAGGACGGCGTGGAAGAGGGAGGCGGGTAGGCGTACGCAGCGCCGGGGGGGGTGGCTGGCGGACGCGCTGGAGGATGCGCAGGGTGGCGTCGCGTGGGACGGAAACCGCGAGCGCGGGTGTAGGCGGGCGGCGTGGCCGCGGATGACAGCAACCGGCGGACGAAGAGGGAGAGAGAGAGGGATGGGAGAGAGCTCGACGGCGGAAGGGGGTGTGGAGAGGAGACGGCTGGCGGTCGATGACGGCGGTAGAGGGGCAACGGCTGAGGGCGGTTTTGCCGGCGACGATGGTGGCTGCCGGACGGACGTGTGGGAGGGTGGCCGGCGGCGCCAGCGCGTGCACGCGTGGGAGGGTGGCGTTCACGCACACGGGGTGTTCTTAGCAGAACAGGGGGGCTCACGGCTATGGCGACGGCGCTCACGGCGGCAACGAGAGGGGGGGGGGGAGATCGGCATAGGGGGAACGGCGAGAGAGACAGAAAGAGAGAGAGATTGGGGCGGAGGCGAAACCGGCGAGAGTGGTGGAGCAAGTCCGCATAACCGGCGGGGGCATTGCGCTGATTCGGGGGGTGGGCGGCGTTACGGCGGGGAACCCGGGGGGGGGAGGGGGGGGGGGCTGCGTAACCGCGAGAGAGAGAGAGAGGGCAAGGCGGGGAGAGAGAGAGAGCAGCGCGCGGCTGGTAACCGGCGAGAGAGAGGGCAGGGCGGTTACATATTAATTTTCAGTGAGACCATGCAGCGAGACCACCGCGCGCCTAATTAGCACTTTTCCCCTCCTGTGACTTCGGCGGCTGGGGGGAACTGTCCTCCTGAAGGGCTAGCGCCTTCTCGGAGAGACGATTCTCAGCCTCGGTGCTGGATTCTCAGCCTAGCGGCTGGAAGCTTGTCCTCGCGACTGGATCTTCGTAGTCTGCCTTGGCACTCCCAGTGTGGTTGAAATTTCTCGCGCTCCTGCTATCTTGGGGCCCAGCCTTCCTGTTCACCGATGCTGTCAAAGTCGCGGTGCGGAAGTTGCTTCCTGGTGGATTTCTTGAAGGGCTTTCCCCTGCATTATAGTGGACTGTAGCTGGTTACGGGGCCGGGCACTCCCCATCACCAGGTCGGTCCCATTCGCTTTTGTCTCCTTCCTCTGCTCTGTTCAGGTGCTTCTACTCCATCAGGTATGTCGGATAACACTCATTCCTCCCCCTCCGACGAATCTATTCTCTTTCACTTTGAACGTCTCTTGTCACCGCCACATCCCCGTGAACCCATCCACATTCACCAACTCCCCCTGGGTAATGCTGATAAATGGAAGAAGTCTGTGGTCATTTCTGTCCTCACTCTCTCCAAAGTCAGACCAGCGGGGCTCAAGGAATGGATCCGGAAAATGTGGAATCCAACCTCCCCTTGGTCACTCCTTGATTATCCCAGCAATGCCTTTATCCTCAACTTACAGTCAGAGGATGAGGTGGATAGAATATGCAGACGAGCTCCTTGGTTCTTCAACAATGATTTGTTACTAGTGGAACGGGGCAAACCGAATACAGCACCCTCAGAGTATCGGTTAAACAAGGCGGATCTCTGGATCAGGATATACGACCTTCCCCAAGAGTTTTTGGAAAAATCTATTGTAATGCAGGTAGCGTCCCAAATTGGGGAGTCGTATGATCCAGTTCAGGATATCATCGACACATGGGGCTTCTTTGCTCGGATTAAGGTGAAAGTCAATGTTCTTGAACCACTCATAACACACATTACAGTTGTCATGCAGCACGGGAGCTTGAGAAAATTTGATGTCGCTTACGAGCGTATCACGAAATTCTGTCAATTAAGTGGGAGATTGGGGCATGAGAAACCAGATTGTGAAATATATCTACACCTGAACGGGTTGATCACACCAACTTTGCCAGTTGAACTTCAAGAGGAGCTCAAAGCAAAATTGTCTCTACGGTATGGAAGTTGGCTTACAGCCGCGGGTCGAGCTGCTATGGGAGACCAGAAACCAGCGGGAACCTCACTGCCTCCGGTGAGTGAGTCTTCCTATTACCCTTCTGGTCGCACAAGTGCTCCTCAAGGGGGGGACCGCTCTATGGATAATCTTCAGGACAAACACCTAACACTCTCGTCGGCCCACCTCTGTCTTGCTTCAGGCACGCCGATATCTTGTCATTCCCAGTTTTGGCAATCACCCGTCAATACGGCCCCTGATCCACCTTCACTCCCCCTTGTTCCGGCGCTGAATGTCTGGCCACCTCACTTTACTGAGCTTTGCAACAGGTTGTCTGAGAGAAACCCAGAGTTGACTTCGCCTCCCCAACAAGCTGCTACCCACCTACTGCCACCCTCGAGCCCCACCAAACCCTGCCCACCGCAGCCTTGGCCAGGGGAGACAAGTTCCATGACCGCCACTCCTCTGCTACTTGGTCCTGCTGAATCACCTACCAGAAATTTCCATATAGACCTATGTCCCACTTCACGTATCACCTCCCCTAAAACTGACAAACCTATGTTCAAAAGGCCAGGCAGGAAGGCTAGAGGAAAAGCGCTTGTTTCCCATTTGTTGAAAATATCTGATCTGGAACTAGAGGACCTTAAACCTGTTCAAGCTAATCCTCGATCCCCCCCATTTACACACCAATCTCCCTACTCTCCGGTTTCTGTAGCTTTTCCAAAAAAGCTACCAAGTTCCAAATGAAAATCATGGCTTGGAATTGTCGGGGCGGGAATGGGCAACCGACAATTCGACACCATGATAGGTTATTGATAGAAATGTATGCCCTGCAAGCCAATCATATATGATATGATTCGACATTTCTAGAAATATCTTATTCAATTAATTAGGCAAATCTTCATTATAAGCTCTTATTAGAAGCGAATATCATAATGAAGTCCTTGATCAAATACAATGATGATTAAATCATGATGAGATCATGATAATGAGATTGATCATCTAGAGGTATTTGATCTAAATGTTCCTAGTCATAGGATACTTGAGACAGGACATCAAGGATCCGGATAGACTAGTGTATGTGATGTCTTCTCATGTGATGAGGATGACCGATCTCATTGGTCATTAGTGTGGAGACACTGAGATACACATGCAGGTGCTCATTAGTTGAATGAGTTCACCGAATTGACCGAATTAGAAACTCGAATGGTATCTTACCGAACTCGTCTATCGTGGTTTTCTATCATAACGGTTGCATGGTTGGACCTTTGACCTGAGTCGCCAAAGATGCCTTGTTGGGTGGAACTTGTGCTTTGACCATTGACTTATGGATCACAATTTAAATGGTCCTATATAGCGATGGATCGGGTACAAGGAAAATACGATGGAGGCAATTGAGCGGACAACAAGGGATCGTCCACTCTCGGTAAGTGAGAGTGAATGTCCTATGGAATAGTAATCTAAATCCTTGGCCAGGGTAGATAGGATAATTGGAAAAGGGGTTTTCCAATTGATCCAATTCCGAGTACAGGATCCTATAGAGTCGGTACACTAAGGAGTTGACAGTCGATGCCGTACTCCTTTCCGACCGGGACATTGGATGGATGAGGGTTTATATCCATGTGGTAACTGATGATGGAAAGGCTCAATGGAGATGAAATTATCCCCATAGCCATTTGGGATCATGGGATGTGGCTTGTACCCTTCATGATCGGTAGGCCGATTAATCTGTTATCGGATAACGGATTTAATTAAAATTAAATAGAATTGTTCTATTTTACTTAGGCCTCAACCAAATAGGTTATTGGGCCTAGTGGGTCACACACATAAGGACTTATCCACAAGTACAGGGGCATGGGCGTAATTTATAGAGATTTTGGGTTTTTATGAAAAATTCCATAATTCTCTATAAATACTAATGGTTTCAGCCAAACCCCATCAAGCCAAGGGTGAAAACTACGTCCCTAGTCTCCTCCCTACCTCCTCCTCTCTCTAGAAGGTGTCCATGGTCGATGGAGCTCCGTTCGGGAAGAGTTCTCGAGGCCGGCGCGAAGGGAGAACCTGCTGTGGATGAAGTTCGTGTGGATACTGCTGGAGACCGGACACTTGAACGGTTTGTAGAGCTTGAGAAGCTCATCTCCTTCCTCTCCATGGGATTATATGAATCCCTATCAGGTATATTCGAACCCGATTTGATCGGTTTTCGGTTTTCGTCGTTCGGTTCTAATTGAGACGGATTCTAAAGGAACCCATAGGAATCGTCGCTTCCGCTGCACCTAATTTTAATGTACGATTCCTTACAGTGGTATCAGAGCCCGGTTCAAGTCTCGGTCGAAACCGACGTCGAATCGACATTATTTCATGTTATTTATGTGTTCCCGAATCTGTGCAAACGTCTATTTTGACGAGGCTACCATATTCTGTGTATGACTCAGATAAAAGATTGGTTGGCCTTGGTAGAATCTCGTGATATATGTATTTCCAACGCCGCAAACCGTTTGAAGTTTGGATATCTGTAGTGTTCGGGAGAAGCCTCAAAATTGGTGTTTCTGTCATGCCCGAACCGACACCCGGATTTGGGGATTTTGTGAATTCTCCGTCCACAGAAGAAATTGAGGCTTTGAAAAGGTTTATGAGATGGGTAATATGATTACCTAACCTTTCCCTTTGATATCCAGCTTTTAACGACGGCGGAGGATGAGAATTTTTGAGTTTTCCGACGAACTAGGGTTCTCATGGAATTCGGCGGCGCCGACTTGTTTCTTCCTGATTTCCCGTTGATAGAGAATTTTTCTATGAAGGGACATATACATATTTGGAAACTTCATATGATGAGGATTCTAAATTGTATTTTTGGAGAATATTTGGCTTCCTGGATAAGGAGTTATCCTCGTTGCAAAAAAGAGATTTCTGCTACGGAATTTGGGTGACCGCCGCCTCTTCTTCCTCATTTTACGGACGATTGGGATTTTTCCTAGATATGAGGCCGACTTTCTTTGCATTCCTTATTTGATAAGGATTCCAACGCATATTTTTCCAGATTTTTCGGAGTCCGGTATAGGGAGATAAGGACCTGATATATTTGGACGATCTCCTCCGGATGAACAGTGCACAGGCGCTTCTTATCGGGTGGAGGAGAAGGGTCCGAATCGGACCCGGAACCGGATCCGGATCTGGGTCAAACCATGTTTGACAGGGCCCGCGCGCGCACCGCGGCGGCGCACAGGCGGCGCAGACGCCGCGGCGGCGGCGGCAGCGCAATGCGCCGCGCCGGCGGCGCAGTGTGGCGCACGCCGGACGGGCGCAGTGCGCCGCCGCACGCGGCGCAATGCGCCACATTATTTATTAAATGATTTTAAATTGTTTAAAATCATAGAAAAATCCGAAAAAATGCCATAAAAATCCTGAAAAATTTTATAATATTATTTAACATGTTTTAAAGTGTTTAGTGACATGTTAGATGATGTTTAGCCCTATTTACATAGATTCACTCATGGTTAAACTTTAAAATTGTTTTAAAGGTTTAACTTAAATTATTAGTGTCTTAATTAATTCTGTAAAATGATATTTTACAGAATATAAATTGAGACATTAATTTCTGACCTTGCACAGTATTGGGAATGCATGAATGTTCTAAATAGTTTAGTTTTATATGTTCATTTTATATAAATTGTTTATATGTTGTTGTCATGTTATTTTCATGTTATTTATTCCATGAAAAATTCGACATGCATGAAATTGAGAATTTCAAAATAAATTATATATAATTTTATGCTGATATATATGATATATCTCATATAATTATCACGTATGCGCTCTATGTTCATGTGATGAATGTTAGTGTGTGTATGGAGGTGATCATGGACTTAATTGTGCTTGGCTTGTGATTGCTTTTAATTATGTTGGTTATGTTATTAAATGGGGCCTGCGTGTGCCTCCTCTCTCTCTATACAATCTGATTGTACATTCTACCTCCCTCCATTAATGTACTCCCCTTGGTTAAAACCAAGGTTTCTTATTGAGTTATGTACATTTGTGGGGTCTGCATACCCTTAAGCCGCTTGTAAGAGTTAGAAGCTGGTTCGTGGAAGGTTGGAGAGCGGGACCACTTGGAGAAGCACCCTTCTGAAGTGGGAGCATACCAACTCAAGCATCTGAAGCAAGGATTTGCACCTATAGGGGTGCCTTAGGTGCATGCTTAGGGTTAAGTCCATGATCACCTGATTTTGTGCATATTTGATATGTGGATGTGTGCTACTGGTTATACCTTAGATATATGATATTCCAAAGGTATTATATATACTTAGCACATATTATTGATGAGACTAAAATAAAATCCCTCCTTGTCCGAATTAGGTTGATAAACGTGTGACATTAAGAATGACTCACGTAGCCTTCCGTTGTTATGGTCTTGATGAGCCAATCTTAGATTGGATGGGTTTGTTATGCTACCACAAGACTCATTCAGCAAGGGATTGGTGATCATGGCTAAGGCATTTGCCGAACTTTGGGGTGGACCATTTGCATGGCTTTGTTGTGCTACCACAAGGGCTATGTGAAGAATCCATTCTCATAACGTAACAAGCGGGTTTGACCTAACTAGAGTATATGGCTTGTTGTGCTACCACAAGGTCATAACTCTAGAGGCTAAATGAGTAAGAGTTGCAAGAGTTGCAACTGGCAATAGTTGCCTACCTTTTAAGTATGGGGTGATTTGTTGTGCTACCACAAGGTCATCACCATAAAGTTAATAGGGTCTTAGTCCCCACTAGGATTTCATCGTGATATCCCGTCTTTGCATAATGAGGGTTATGCAAATTCGTCGAAAATTAGTGGGAGCATATATTAGGATCAAAGACCATATCTTAATTTTAATGAATGTTTATAATGTTATATTGATAAAATTATATCTCAGTTGTAGAATACGATAATAAACCACCATTAGTATGGCATATTAGATGCCATATAGCTTAATGGCTCACACTTCTTAGACTGGTTTAGAACTAAGAGAATTGTTCTCATAGTTTACCAATTAACTACTCTACTTGAGAAGTAGGTGTCTTCTAAATTATCTAGTGATATGAAAGAAAGATAAGATCTTATCTCATAGACAAGATGCATTGTTTGCCTTAAACTAGATGTTAGTCTCTATGAGACATAATTATAGAGACAACATGGATAGATGGATATGAGATCCATCATGGCTCATAGAGATGAGCTAACTAAAGGGCAACTTAGGTCAACAATACATCTTAATTACTTCTTGTTGGTGAGACCAATAGTAAGAAGTAAAATCATTAGATAGAAATAGGAGAGAGTTAATAGTAAAAGAAGGTGGTCAAGATAATAAAGCCAGAATAAGACATGATTCTTACACTGTCATGATGATGATATGTGAAAGAGGAAGTACAAAGTGTTTTTGTATATAATGCAAAGGTGGAGCTTGAGAAGCTTCATGTATCCAAGTCATTGGCACTTACTTGTTTTAAATATACACTTAATAGTATTAGATACTATATGTGTATATCATAATATTAGATACTATGGATGCATCTAATGGTATGAGATACCAGATATGCATCTTATATCTACAAGGAGTTGTAGATGATGACAAGTAAATGAAGGCTTAATAAAGAAGATATTGACCTACATACGAAATGGTGCAAAAGTTGCATCATTATTAGTGGGAGGTGCAATTCTTTAATAGCTTTATGGAGATGTCTTAATAATTAATATTGCTATTATATCCTTCTACAAGGACTTTATATGATTTCCTACTTGAATAAATGTTGATTTATTCTAAGCTATGGAAATGATAGATGTTCTAATAGATTGAATGGCAAAGTGTTTGCCAATGGGAGCTTAATGAATTGTTTAATCATATTTGATATGTTAGCTCTCATGTTATGTGTGAATATTCCTTTTAAGAGGAAATGGGTTGATTTAGATCAATCTACACTTTAGCTTTATATAGACATGGAGAATGGGTTAATGAGTTATTAGAACTCATACATTTAGATGTATGTTAGCCCATATCTAGTAAGGCTAAAGAAGAATATTTCTACTTCATTATTTCAAAGATGATGTCTCTAAGTATGGATACATGTACTTTATGAAGTACAAAACTAAGACCTTTGAGAAATTATTTGAGATTAAGAATGAAGTAGAGATACTAATGGGAAGAGTATTAGAACTCTTTGATGAGATCAAGGAGGGGAATACTTAAGTACATAATTCACATATAATTGAAGGATAATAGAATCTAATGGACACCTCTTTACACATTTTAGCTTAATTGAGTAGCTAAAATGAGAAGTCATATTATGTAAGACATAATATGAACAATGACAAGCTTTGCAAAATTCTTCTTGTCTAATTTGGTTAAATACTCGTTATAACCACTTGTTCTTAATAGGTACCTTCTAAGTCTGTTCTGATTATTCCATATAAGATATGGAAAAGGGGTTAAAACTTGACCTTAAGCAAGTTAAGGTTTCGGAATGTCCGACCTGGTGAAGAAGTATAACTCTAACAAGTTGGAATATAAGACTATGAAGTGTTGGCTTGTGGAATATCCTAAGGAAACTTTTGGATATTAAATATACGACCCTTATGTATAAGGGTATGTGTTACTTAGCTCACTATATTTCTAAAGGAAAAGTTCCTTCTTAAGAAAGATAGTGGGAGCAAGGTATATATGGAAGTTGTTCCAGTCCCACAACCCAATAACACTTCTATTAAGGTGCTAGTTAATAATTACACAAGGACTAATGATAGGTCTTTACTTGTGTCCATTCTACCTAAGAGATATGTGAGACATATCTCTGATAGATGAAATGAGGCATAAGATAATAAGGATATTGATCCTAGGATCTATATAGAACCAATATGAGATATTGATTTATTAATGGGAAGAGACAATAAAATCCGATATAAACTTTATCTATTCTAATCAAGTTTAGAACTTGATAGATCCACCTAAGGATATAGTATCCATAAGGAATAAATGGATCACTAAAGAATAGATTGGAGTGGATTAGAAGGTAGATACCTTCAAAGGTGAGAATAGTTGAAAAGGATATCATTGAAGTCAAATGGTTGACAATGATGAGATCTTTTACCTATTCCATGGATTAATCCATTCGGATTTTGATTGTTACACTCTATGATTATGAGATAAGCTAATTGGATGTTAAGATAGTGTTACTCTAAAGTATTTTGAGGAATAGGTGTATATGATACAACTATAGGGAATCAAGTCCCAATAACATTCAAGAAGAGTGTGTATTAA
The DNA here is from genome assembly GCA_036172225.1 of Cryptocoryne crispatula var. balansae. Lineage (NCBI taxonomy): Eukaryota > Viridiplantae > Streptophyta > Magnoliopsida > Alismatales > Araceae > Cryptocoryne > Cryptocoryne crispatula. The sequence continues at coordinate 16,172,411 of CM069921.1, forward strand.
GTTCATTTATGGACTGAAATAAAACTTCCTATAGATCATATATAGGGTTTAATGAGATTAAATCTTATGACTTCGTTAAGAACGAAGAGGAACCTTGTGTATTCAACAAGATAAGTGGGAGTGCTGTTACTTTCTTGACATTTTATGTTGATGACATACTACTCATTGAGAATGAAGTAGGTGTGTTATCATAAGTTACCCTAGCTATCAAATTGATCCTTCAAACACAATTTGGGTTTTGAGATCTATGGAGATAGATCTAAAATCAATGCCCAGTTAATGTACGTAGTCATCGTAGTCAAAGGGTTTGACATGATAAACTCCAAGATTGGTTTCTTACCTATGAGGTGTGGAGTTGATCTCTCTAAAAAGTGTTGTCTTTGTAGACTTCTTGAAAGATAAAGAGATCACATAAATAGAGCCCTTATGCCTTTGTCATAGGGTCTATTATTTATATGATGCTACGTACATGATGTGATTAATGCTCTAAGTGTTATGAGTATTCATCAGGAAAATCCAAGTGAGAGTCACTGGATAGTTTAGAGATATATCATTTGGTACTTGAGAAGCACTGAGAATGTATCTCTATACAGTGGAGGATAAGACTTGAAGTCTTGTAGTTTTACAAACACAAGCTTCTAATCAAATAAGTTTGATATTAAGTCAGAATAATTGTGGTGCAGTGAGTTGAAAGAGTTCTATGTGATAGAACACTGTAAATTCTACAACATATGTAAACAAGTTTACATGGTGGTTGCACACTACTTGAGAAGTAGTCTAGATGAAGTTTTTCATCTACATATTTGATATGAGATTGCCTCAATTTTCTCTGAAAGTGTGTCACTGTTTTGAGAAAACAATGGAGTAGAGCCGATGTCTCATCAGAAGTTTAGAACTTCTGTGGTGATACCATACAATCAGAGAGATTGCAACTTATAGAGATATAATTAAAGATAAAGTATCTACCGTTAATAACATTGCAGATCCACTAATCGAAGTAGTTACTCAAAGAGTGTCTGAGCTTCAACTTGAGCAGATATAGATCAGCCAGATGGGTGATTGGCTTTAGTGCAAGTGGGAGATTGATAGAAATGTATGCCCTGCAAGCCAATCATATATGATATGATTCGACATTTCTAGAAATATCTTATTCAATTAATTAGGCAAATCTTCATTATAAGCTCTTATTAGAAGCGAATATCATAATGAAGTCCTTGATCAAATACAATGATGATTAAATCATGATGAGATCATGATAATGAGATTGATCATCTAGAGGTATTTGATCTAAATGTTCCTAGTCATAGGATACTTGAGACAGGACATCAAGGATCCGGATAGACTAGTGTATATGATGTCTTCTCATGTGATGAGGATGACCGATCTCATTGGTCATTAGTGTGGAGACACTGAGATACACATGCAGGTGCTCATTAGTTGAATGAGTTCACTGAATTGACCGAATTAGAAACTCTGAATGGTATCTTACCGAACTGTCTATCAGGGTTTTCTATCATCACGGTTGCATGGTTGGACCTTTGACCTGAGTCGCCAAAGATGCCTTGTTGGGTGGAACTTGTGCTTTGACCATTGACTTATGGATCACAATTTAGATGGTCCTATATAGCGATGGATCGGGTACAAGGAAAATACGATGGAGGCAATTGAGCGGACAACAAGGGATCGTCCACTCTCGGTAAGTGAGAGTGAATGTCCTATGGGATAGTACTCTAAATCCCTGGCCAGGGTAGATAGGATAATTGGAAAAGGAGTTTTCCAATTGATCCAATTCTGAGTACAGGATCCTATAGAGTCGGTACACTAAGGAGTTGACAGTCGATGCCGTACTCCTTTCCGACCGGGACATTGGATGGATGAGGGTTTATATCCATGTGGTAACTGATGATGGAAAGGCTCAATGGAGATGAAATTATCCCCATAGCCATTTGGGATCATGGGATGTGGCTTGTACCCTTCATGATCGGTAGGCCGATTAATCTGTTATCGGATAACGGATTTAATTAAAATTAAATAGAATTGTTCTATTTTACTTAGGCCTCAACCAAATAGGTTATTGGGCCTAGTGGGTCACACACATAAGGACTTATCCACAAGTACAGGGGCATGGGCGTAATTTATAGAGATTTTAGGTTTTTATGAAAAATTCCATAATTCTCTATAAATACTAATGGTTTCAGCCAAACCCCATCAAGCCAAGGGTGAAAACCACGTCCCTAGTCTCCTCCCTACCTCCTCCTCTCTCTAGAAGGTGTCCAAGGTCGATGGAGCTCCGTTCGGGAAGAGTTCTCGAGGCCGGCGCGAAGGGAGAACCTGCTGTGGATGAAGTTCGTGTGGATACTGCTGGAGACCGGACACTTGAACGGTTTGTAGAGCTTGAGAAGCTCATCTCCTTCCTCTCTATGGGATTATATGAATCCCTATCAGGTATATTCGAACCCGATTTGATCGGTTTTCGGTTTTCGTCGTTCGGTTCTAATTGAGACGGATTCTAAAGGAACCCATAGGAATCGTCGCTTCCGCTGCACCTAATTTTAATGGACGATTCCTTACAGTTATCCCATTCCATTGGTTCGGAGATCTCTTTTGTGTGTGAAACCAAATGTCAGCATCATGCTAGCAGGGACTTCTTCACGTTCAGAAATATAAAAAATTTCCATATTGTGGATCCTGAGGGACGTGCGGGCGGTCTCTGGCTTTGGTGGTCGGAGAATTTGGACCTCGAGGTGATTGCTTCCTACAACAACTGGATTGGGAGTCTCATCAGATGTCATATTACTGGCTCCTCTTGGCTTCTCATCACGATCTATGCTCCCACTATTAATTTGGGCAGAATCAAGATGTGGGAACACATTACTCAGTTGATAGATAGTAAGAACCTGCCGACCTGCCTAGTGGGCGACTGGAATTGTGTTAAGAGTAAAGCTGGAAAGTGGGGGGGACGTGTCCCCAACAGATCTAACATGAACCACTTCAACTCCTTTATTCAATCCAATGGGCTGATGGACATCAAGAATCTGGGGGCAGCCTACACTTGGTCTAACAGGAGGAGCTTCAAATTTAATGTCCGGGAGCGATTGGATAGAGGGATGGCGAACTACAGCTGGTTCAACATTTTTCCTAATAGCTATCTCCGTACTCTTCCCACTCATGCTAGTGATCACTGCCCCATATATATTAATACTGACCCTCCGATGAGCCGTAGTAGATTCAATGCAAAAGTGGAGGCTGCCTGGTTTGCACATCCTGAATTTTCTAAGTTTATTATTCCTGCTTGGGGTCAGTTCCCATCTCTGTTAGATAATTACAAAGCTAAAATCAAGAACCTTCATCACCATATGCGCATCTGGAAGAAAGACAAGGTGGGCAATATTTCCAATAATATGAAAGAGATCTGCCGGAAGTTGGCTGCTTTGCCGGCTATACCAAAGGGACCAACTTCGGTTGAATCAGAAGCGGTTTTGGAAAATGAACTTCGGAAGCCGGAAGACATGGAGGAGGTATTCTGGAGACAAAGGTCCAAGGTTCACTGGCACAATTACGGGGATAGATGCACTAAATTCTTCCATGTGAAAGTGGTCTCTAGAAGAAGGTGGAATCAAATTCATGGTATCATCAACCCACAAGGGGTTTGGACAACTAACAAATAGGAAATTGAAGGCACTCTCCTCCTCTTCTTCAGGTCCCTTTTCAACGAGGACAATCCGGGGAGGACCTGGCCATTATTGACAATCTCCCCTCCCGTTTTTACAAAGAATCTTCGCCTGAGTCTCTTGTTGTTATTCCCACTATCGAGGAATCTAAACGGGCCCTCTTCTCCATGAAGCCTGAAAAGTCGCCGGGTCATGATGGACTTCCCCCCTTATTTTTTCAGAAGCTGTGGCCACATATTTGCAAGGACATCCATGGTTTCTTGTGCTCTATATTTACTACCAGAACTATCCCTCGGGGTCTCAACCACACAATCATCACATTGATCCCTAAGAAAGAACACCCTTCAACTCCCGAACACTTTAGGCCAATTAGCCTATGTAATGTAATTCTGAAGGTTTTCACCAAGATCCTTGCCCTTAGGCTCAAGCCTATTCTTCATGACCTCATATCCCCCAACCAAGCGGCCTTTATCCCGGGCAGAGTTAGCATGGATAATATTACTATAGTCCAAGAGATTTTTCATTCATTCAGGCAGAAAAGGGGGAAAACGGTTTCTTCATGGTCAAGCTTGACATAAGGAAAGCTTATGACAGAATTAAGTGGGACTTCATTAACAAAATGCTGGTCAAATTCAGATTCCCTAATGAGCTGATCGAGTTGATTATGGCATGTACCAAGTCTGTGTCGTACTCCTTAAATCTGAACGGTCAACATGTGGGCTACTTCAGGCCTTCCAGAGGCATCCGCCAGGGATGCCCCCTCTCCCCTTATATGTATATCCTCTGTGCGGAGGCCCTTGCTGGGCTGATTACTCAAGCTACCTGTCTGGGAGAGCTCTCCGGAATTACTATGGGCAGGTCGGGGCCCAAGGTAACTCACTTACTATTTGCTGACGACATAATTATATGCGGGAAAGCTGATACCCGGGAAATTCAGAATCTGAATGGCATTCTTCATACTTACGAAAAACTGTCGGGTCAAGCTGTCAATAAAGCCAAATCTTCAATTTTCTTCAGCAAGAATGTCTCTATGCAGGACAGAACCGCTTTGTGCTGTCACCTTGGCATTAAGCAGGGTACCCCTGACTACCTATATTTGGGTATCCCTATGGACCACAGGGGAAATAGGTCCGCTCAATTTGAGAAGATTATCGACAATTGCCACAGCAAATTGGCCAGCTGGAAGACCAATCTCCTCTCTACTGCCGGCAGAACCACACTTATTAAGTCGACACTAAGTCAGTTGCCCATTCACTGGATGTCCATTACTAAGCTTCCTGTGGGAGTCATCAACAAATTGGAGGGTATTCAAAATGCTTTCTGGTGGGCGGAACATAGTCACAACAAGAGACGCATCCACTTTTCTAAGTGGTCTTCAATTAAACAGCCAAAAAGGGCAGGCGGGCTTGGCATTCGGGACCTTGATATTATGAACCAAGCTCTTATCATGAAATTGACCTGGAATTTCATCCATGACAAATACAAATTTTGGGTTAAAGTTCGAGTGCCAAATATATGCATGGTAGGAGCTTTTGGGACATAAAAGCTACCGGCACATCCTCTCATCTTTGGAAGAACATGCCGATGGCCAGAAACTCATCTTGCAGGTGCCTTGTGGAAAATTAAAGATGGCGGTAAAATTCACATTTGGGATGACCTCTCGGATTTTCGATAGCGTAAGTATTTTGGAGAACTATGATGGTGATCCGAACTCCCCCCAATTGGTAAGTGATCTTATTGAAAATGGCGGCCGGAAGGGGGATCTCATTAATGTCCTCTTTGATGAGGAGACGGGTCGCAGAATCAGAAGCACCCCTATCTACCCCCAGTTGGCGGAAGATACTTTGATTTGGCCATTTTACACCCGATGGGATCCTTACCACCAAAGCTGCTTACAGATTCCTTTATGACAAGATCAGACCCCCGGGTCCCTCTGATGGTAGTGTTTGGCACATCCTCTGGCATCCTATCACCGGCCGCTTGTGCTCTCATAAAGTGCAGGTTTTCCTTTGGAAGGTTCTATCATCCAACATCCCCACAAGTGCATCGATTTCTAGAAGATGTCCGTATTTTGAAGATACTTGCAGAATTTGTTCTCAGGCCCCTGAATCTGTGCACCATCTTTTCTTTGACTGCCCTCGAAGTAGAGCTACTTGGGGTGCTTCCCCATTGGGTATCCCGGATTCCTGGAGCAGAGCCCCTATAAACCAGATTATTACAATTTGGCTTCGTTGGCTTCAGAATTTAGACGACAGTTTTAGATTTCTTGGCACTTTAGCTATTCATATTCTCTGGAATTTATGGAAGAGCAGATGTCGCACTATCTTTCATAGAAATTCTGATTGTCCCCTGAAGATTCTATCACAAGCTCAACAGGATGCGCGCTTCTGCATCATGAATTATCAAGCCCCTGCTGACGTCCAAGACTTCAAATGGATCGCCCCAGAACACCCTTTCATCAAGACCAATGTGGATGGTGGCAACGATGGGAAGATGAGGTGTACCAGATTTATTGCCAGAGATTCTGCGGGCCAGATAATGGATTGGTCAGTTGGGAAAGACTTCTTTATTGATCCCCAAATTTTGGAGGCTTCCGCTATCAAATCCGCTTGCACCTGGGCAGCAAGGTCAAATATTCCTGTTATCATTGAAAGCGACGCTAAGTCTATAGTGGATGCTATTCTGGGAAATGGTCCAATTCTGTGGAAGGCGCATGAACTTATTTTTGCTTGCCGTAATATCATCAATTCCATTCACATACGGCTTTCCTTTATTCCTAGACTTTGTAACCAAGCGGCCCATCTCCTCGCGAAATGGGCGCTAGGGATCCCTGATATTTCTTCTTCGGGCTTAGAGTTCCCGAGTAGTATTGCTGCTTCTCTTTGTAATGAACCGCTATTTATTTAAGTAATCTACTATCTCCATTTCAATAAAAAACATATTAATTTTTTTAAGCCAGATATTACAAGAACGATGTCGGCAACGCCTGATCGGGCGACCAGGGTTGGTGGGATGGGCCTCCACAATATATACATAAATATGCTTTTACGGGGATTTAAGATACGGAGGGAGATGAGGGGCGACCCATCTCTCCCTTTGATGCGTAGACTAATTACCACAATCAGAGACTTAACTATGGAAGGGGTAAGTAGCTTGGAGTTGGGGGAAGGAAGTACGTAGCTGAAGTTGTTTCCAAAAAAAAAAGTACTTGGCTGAAGCGCGATGGCCCAGCCACCGTCAGATGGGCAGCTCGGCCATACTAATTAATGCGGGTGGACAGTACCGTCATGGTAGGTAAGAGATAGGGGTGCAAACTAATTAATACACTTGGTTTAATTTGAAATTTAGTTAGATAAAAATTTTAACTCGAATCGTTTATTATGTTTGATAAATAAACTTGAACAAAAAAAATAAAATTTGACTTACTTAACAAGTCGAGTTTGAACCGACTCCTACTTGGCTCGATAAACTCGTGAGTAACTCGACTAAATAGTCGGTTGAATATTTATTTTTAAAACTTAAATTATAAATATTAATAATTATATATTATCATTTAAACATATTAAATAATTTAAAATTTGAGTTTAAATTTGGATCGAGATTTATAAATGAGCTGAATCTTGGCTTTTCATTGATTTTGGGTTTTGTAAACGACTTTATATATAGCTTACGCTTGAACGTGGAATGAACTTTAGTTTATCTATTATTCGAGTAATACCAAGTAGTTAATTATTTATTTTTCGTTATGTATGATCTTCATGTAGGAGAGCATAACGTAATACCAAGTTTTTTCGTAACGTTCGACGCGCCAGTTAGAAATAATAATTAAACAGATATTTCTAATACATTAGATATTAGATATCTTCGAATAATTAAAATTTTATTAAATTATATTTTTTTCAAAAAAATATGACTCAACATAGATACAGACAACATAATGAGTTAATCAAATGGCCTCGTAAAATTTGTTGTAACACTTTCATTTTAAAAAGAGATTTTGTGAACAACTGTTTAATATGTGATGACATATGTTTAAATTATTGAATTTGGATATGTTGTGGTAAAACTAAACTTAATTTTTGTTAACGAGAATGATATATAATTAAATAAACTACAAGATAAAAATGTACAAGATGAATTGATGGAAATACTCCAAAATTTACAAAACAATCAATTTTTGGCTTGATATAACAAGGAAGAACCAAACGAAAAAAATATTTGAAATTACGAAAAGACGAAGAAACATCTTTATATAAAGGTTGCAATGATATATCTAAATTATATTTTATTTTATAGTTGATTCAACTAAAGTCGATAAATAGCATCACTAGAAAATATATAGATGCAATAGTATCTTTATTTAAAGAAGTGACACCTAAAGATGCATATAAAAATGAGCCTATTCTCTTTTGTAAAGAGAATGAAGATAAAACTATTTATCCAAAATGTGACACTTCAAGAAATAAAAATGATCTTAAAAATAAGAGAAAAATGGTGACACAAAATATTTTTCATTATTTTCACTAATAGGTCGATCCATTATGGATTGGTTGGTCCCGATTCCATCCAGATCAAGATGCAATTGGTGTGAAATGAGTCTATATGGTAAAGTTAAATGCTAATGGAATTGTTCAAAAATATAAGACTTGTTGTAAAGGGGTATGCCGAACAATAAGGTGTAGAGTTTTTTGAAACATTTGCACCTGTAACTTGGCTTGAAACAATCAAACTTATTTTAGCACTAGTAGCACACATATAATGACAAGTTTTCCAATTTGACATAAAATATGCATGTTTAAATGGATGTTTAGAAGAGGATATGTATAATAACCAACCACAATGTTTTGTTGTGGATGGTAAGGAGGAGAAAGTGTGTAAGTTAAGAACACTCTCTATGGGCTTATGCAAGCACCAAGAGTAGGGGTGTCAAGTGGGCGGGCCGGGCCTGCCAGCCCGCCAGAAAGCCCTCCACGGGCTGGGCTTAAGCCCGCTAGAGAAAGTCACGGTGTTAATTGAAAAAATTAATACTCTTGGCGGATCTGACGGGCCAAGCCCGTTGAGCCCACGAGTGTGAGTCTGGATGTCCGGACAAATGAGGCTCTTATCTCTCTCCCTCGCTCCTTCTAACATCGCAGGCTCGCAGCCCCCAGCCGATTTCTCTCTCTCTCTCCTTCCAGCGCAGCACCCCCACTAGTCACGTATTGTATGGAAATTATATTCGTATAAAATTTGATTAAAATTTTTTAAAAAACGACTGTCAAATATTTGGAAATTTTTTGAGTCCCATATAGGGGTGGTGTCAATGGGCCCGGCCTGGGGTCAGCCCGTTTACGGTTCGATCTAAAATATTTTGGCCCGGTCCGATCTGGCCTATACTACATTGTTGGCCCGACCCGATCCGACTCACAAAAATTATTAACTTAGTCCGACCCGATCCAACTTTAAATTTTACAAATAAATATTTATTAAAGATGATAAATTTAATTATTTAAGATAACATTCTTAAATTGATAGTAATTTAATTAAAATGATCTTAAATAAAAGTTTTATATTTAAGTCCACTGAAAATCACATCAAAGATAATCACTCTTCTTATATATTTTTTTATTTTATGTTGATCTAAATAGACCTTTCGATAAATACAATGAATAAATATATACATATGTTATGTTTATTTTAATATTTGTTTTTAATCATATTTTAACTGATATATTAATTATAAATAGTTAAACTACTTTAATAGTTACGTATTATTATTATAAAATTAATCTAGAATGATAAATATATAATTAATAACCATAAATAAAATAACTAATTTCTGACATATTAGCTATACTATTTAGCCAATTGCACAAAAATAGCTACGATCGATTTCGGATGATATTTATATTTTCAATTTTTTTGGAAATTTGTGAAATTTATTGGCTTTTACATGTAAAACAAGATAGATATGAATTTGTGAAAAATTTATCTTTTGTTAGATTTGTCATATTTTAATGTCCTGATCTCTTTTAAATCACTTGACAATTTTTAGATATTTTAGGATAAAAGATATATTTTGACTCATGCTGCCAAGCTGGATACTCATTTCACCAAAACTATTAATTTATAGTATGCATATTTTAGATTTCATGTTGTAATATTATTTTGTCAAATGTACGCATAAATTATGTTACAAGTAAATACCAAATATGTTCATAATGTTTTTTTAAATGATAAGGCTATGTTGAATGAGTAAGCGCACATATCAGGTGTTGTCTCAAAATTTATTTATTTAAAATTTAATAAATATTTGAAACAGACTATCTGGCCCATTGGGCTATAAATGGGCTTTTGTGGCCCGTTGGGCTTTGAGTCCATTTACATAACTCAAAAAGACCTTGGGCTGGGCTTGGGCTTCCTACATGTGGGTTAAGTTGGGTTTGGGCTGGGCCAGCCCAAGCCCGCCCACTTGACACCCCTGACCAAGAGCATGGTATGGAAGATTGGATTTTCATCTTTGCAAGGATGACTTCTAAAGAAGTGAATGAGAACCCAGCTTGTATGTAAAGGTAAAAGGTTTTGATATCAATTTTGTTTGTGTTTATATAGATGACATATTATACACTCGATCATCTGAATATCTTATTGCAACTTATAAGAGATGTATGATGCATGAATTTGAGATGAATGATTTGGGCATGTTGCATTATTTCCTTGGTCTGCAAGTTATCAAGTTGATGATGGTATTTTTATTTCTCAAGAGTAATATGCAATTGATTTGCTTGAGAAATTTAATATGTTGAATTGTGAAGGGTTTACTACTCACGTCAATACATGTGATAAGATAACAATGAATGATAATACTGTAAAGGTAGATGTGAAGCTATATAAAAGCATTGTTGGAGGACTTATATCTTTGCCTCACTAAGGCCAAATATTATGTATTTAGTCAGTTTGAATTCTTTGTTACATCTGAGCCACAAGCAATTATGGAATATGGTATAACCCGGTATCTACTTTTTAGTTGCTTGGTTTTACTAACAGTGATTAGACAGGTTCAACAAATGACAGGAAGAGCACTTCTAGATTTGTTTTTTGTTGTGGTTTTGGAGCTATGTCATGGATGTCAACAAAAGTGTAATTGTCATGAGACATTGCTACACAAGTGAACAAGCGATTGATGGACTTACTAAAACTTTTTATCATTTCAAATTTATAAACTTTAGATTTTCATTCTCTGTTTGTAAATTTGCATCAAGGGGGATGATAAATTGTGATGCACATACACCCACTTTCATGTTCGATTATAGTTCATTGTTTTTTGGGATGACACCACACCACCACATTTTTGCCATTATCTAAAGTTTTGTTCAAATTTTCTTTTAACTTCTAGTTATGTAAAAAACCATAATATGTTGTTACTATCCTTTTATTGCACATATGAATGAACTAGACAATGTGTTCTCTGTTATTTTTTGGGCAACTATGTTCCTTCTTATTGCTTGTTGTCTTCTTTCTCTGCTGATTACTGTTTATTTCCAACAACAAGGTTATGCCTGGCAGCTTTCGTGAAGGTGGCCTTTGTTGGTTTCATGTACCTTATCACTCAATATCTAGAGTGGATGGTATACCATCATAGAGAAGTGGCATGCCAAACAAAATTGTAAGTACAGTAGAAAATTAGCTGGCCTTATATTCTCATTTTCGTGGCAAACACTATTGTTTTCTTGTAACATGGATGGTATATCAGGTCATAAGATAGAAAGGGTGGACTTGCATATGTATCACAATGCAGTGACTATTTTTACTTATACCATTTGTGGTAGTTTAATTTTTTAACCTTGGTAGACTTCCTATTTTTGCTTGCTGCTATTTGATCATGTAACATTGCGCATATCGTTGCTCTCTTTTGTTGCAAATTCATAATGTCACAGTGCAATGTTTGCTTTTGCTTATACTATTTGTGATATTTTTTAAATCTTAACTTTGGTAGACTCTTCCTACTTATGCTTCCTGCTATTTGATTATGTAACATTGCGCATATGTTTGCCTCCTTTTGCTGCAAATCCAAAATTTCCATATGGCTGTCATGGGTTTCATCATGTTTTCCCCATTGTCATTATATGTAAGTACATTTCTAAGTTCAATCCACATAACATGCTACTTCCAATCAAGTTCCCACGTCTAATTGAGGAGTGGAATTAACTATTGTTGCATTTACATGTCTTGTAACCATATTTCTTGTAACACCGAGTGAAAAAAAGGAGAAGCAAACAAAAAAAAAAGATTTGAAAACTTTTTCCTTTCGCCACGTACCCCCCCTCCTTCGTCGCCTCCGCCTACCACCCTTCCCCCCCTTTGGAACCTTCTCCTCCGCTGCTTCCATCTGCCGTTTTTCTTCCGCCAGTCACCACCTTGCCACCGTCTCATCGCGTGGAGCCCTTTCGAATTTACCTCCTCCTTCTCGTGGTCGTCTTCCCGAGCCAGTGCCTCCTTTGTCTACGCCATTGCCTCCCTCTCTCTTCTTCTTGGTCGGCCTCACTGTTGCCGTTGCCGCCCATCGCAAGGTCGCCGCCACTAGCTCCTTTCTCCTCCCTCTTCTTCTTCTTTTTATTCTTTCCTTGGCCACCATCGCTGTCGCGGTCCCCATCACGAGCCGTCTCCGCGTCCGCGTCGCCGCTCTCTCCCTCTCTGTTTCTTCCCCTCTCGGGGTGAGGTCACCGCCGCGACCATCCCTTTTCCCTCCTTCCTCTTCTTCTTCCACTTCGCCGTCTCCATGGGCCACTGTTGACGTCGCTGTGGGCCACCATCACCGCGGGCTGCCGTCGCCATCGCCCCCTCCCTCTTTCTCCAGCTCCCTTTTCCCTCTCAGCCGGTGCGCCACCGGGCGCTTTGTGCCACCCTCCTGCCTCTCTTTCTCCCCCCTCTCCCCCGGCCGTGCTCTCTCTCTCTCCCTATCGCTCTCTCACTATCACGCTCTCACTCTCTCTCTCTCTTCTCTCTCTCCACGCTCTCTCTTGCTCTCTCTCTCCCCCCTACGGATCTCTCTCTTAATTATTTGGTTAACTAAAAAATTTCATTAATCTAATTAATCTTTTATCCTTTTAATGCCAACAGGGCTACAGGATAACCCGATTTGCCATTGTCCTCATCACCTCACGTCTAAATTGGTTGGGGCTTCTCGAACTTTGCAAATTATCGACCTTATCAAGGTAGGTATCCCAACTTATCCTTAGCATACCGATATGTTAATTAACATGTTAAAATATGTTTATTAGATAAATAGTTAGAAATTAGTGATTAATGGTAGTTTAATTTTTTAATTACCTATATGATATTATTTGATTGTCAATCATGCCATTCATGTGAAGTTACATTCATTTTCATGAACTAGATTAGTTAGTCATAAATGTGATTAATCATAGTCTAGTAATCATATAAATTAGTTAAATATTGTGAAGGTTAATTGCATCGTTTGTATTAAGTTTTGAAAATTGAGTTGTGACATGTTAAGATTTTAATTATATCCGATTCATGTTATGTATGATCTTAAAGATTAATAATTGACAAATTGAATTGGAATTTAAATTGACCTGGTAATTTCTTAACATAATTAGTTGCATAAAGTGGTAAAGTGCATTATTTGATGAAGTGATATTGATTTGTGATCAATTGAAGTTAACATGCCTAATTATGTTGCATAATTTTGTGAATTGGTTTTAAATCACAATTAATTGGTGTTAAGATGTCTGATTATGGTGTATATTGTTCCTGATTGGGTCTATTATATGAAATTGTGAATTAAGGCAAATTGTTCTGCATGACTTGATACACTTGCATATTGTTCCTGATTGGGTCTATTGCATGAATTCTTGCATTAATTGAATGGTATGCATGATTTGGTATTGTGTAAATCTGGTTTGGTAAATTTGCATATTGGATTCAGTAATTGTGTATATTGGCATATTGGATTGAATTGGTATTGTCTGAGTAATTATATGCCTTGCTTGTGAAATGTTATTGATGCTATGATGCATGTGATGTAATATTTGCTCCTCCAACCTATGATAGAATCATCCGTGGGCAGCGGTGGAAATAGATTGATCCAGTGCATCTTTCGATCCCGGATACCGCGGTTTATCCTAAGTATACTTTTGCCTAGACGTACTTTGGGATTTAACTTACTATATGGTACTTCTTATATATATTTAGAGCTGGAGTGAGGATCGCCAAGTATAACATATGATTTGCTCAGACATATGGAATTGAAATGGTATTAAAGCATGCACAGTAGGCTCATGTAAGTCTAGGTGGTATGGAAATACAAAATAGTTCAGTTGGTTAAGTGGTAATTAGTTTGGTTCATGTAGAGTCAGGCTCAATTGGTTAATCAATTTTGGAAAATGATTCAATTAAATAATAGAATTGTGATAATTAGTATAGCAATTATGTTATAATGTGATTTGTGAGTTTTAATGTATATTAATATTATTTAGGTTGATTAATATAATAGGAAAGTTGGGTATAAGTCCTATTGAGTCACGTTTGACTCACCCCTTCCTTTAAATGTTGTTTTCAGTTGATTTTGAGCACCCATCACCCGAGGAAGAGTTTGTGAAAGATCCTGCTCCTACCTAGGGATCCAAGGAGGTGTGACCTTCTTAATCCAAGTTAGTAATAGTCTTTTGTACCCAACAAAGTTGAATCAGGATAAGCTGTATGAAAGCTGATTTTTGGTTGCTGTGTTAGCCATTTTTGTGGATATGTCTGTGCCGGTTTTTGTGTTATGTAATCGGATATGTGATCTGATTCTCTGGATACAAGTTGTAGAATTTGTGATTATATGAATGCCAGGTTGTTTTCCTACCACGAGTTTATTAATTTAAATCCAACTGCCGCGTTTCCGGATTATCGTGTTTTTTGCCGCGCATACTTATTATGGTGTTTAGTCCGGGGCGTGACATTTTTTTCCTTCTAACTGAAATTCTGTATTATTAATCCATGCTTTGTCATGCCTTATAAGCACAATTTCGTCCGACTGTTGCTGTCACGCCCCGGATTTCCTAACTTGCGCAGCGGAATAAATCCGGAGACGAGACCGGGGAATTAACCCCTAAACTACGCCGGTTTGGGAAAAATAATGAATCACAGGTCCCATTTCATAAAAAAAATGATTCAATCCAAAAATATATCATACCTTGATTCCATATAAATAATTCATAAACCAAATTCTCTGAACCTCTTCTGCACTAATCCTGATCCACTACGCTTCTGCTGCACTACCCGATTACCTGAAAAATGTTAGAAGATTTGGGGTGAGTCACACGGACTCAGTAGGACTTATACCCAACTTTCCTATTATACTAATCAATCTAAATGGTAACAATAAATGATAAAATCAACACAAATCAGATTATATCATAATTACTAAACTAATTATCAAGATTCGATTATTTGTTTGGGTCCTTTCCAAATAATCGATTAACTGAATGAGCCTGACTCTACATGAACCAAACTGACAGTAACTTAACCAACTAAACTATTCTATATGCAATGCCACCTGGACTTACATGAGTCTACTGTGCATGCATTAATACCATTTCCATTCCATTTGTCTGAGTAGATCATATGCTATAATTGGCGATCGTCACTCCAGCTCTAAATATATATAAGAAGTACCATATAGTAAGCTAAATCCCAAAGTACGTCTAGGCAGGGGCGTACTTAGGATAAACCGCGGTATCCGGGATCGAAGGATGCACCGGATCAATCTATTTCCACCGCTGCCCACGGACGATTCTATCATAGGCTGGAGGAGCAAACATTACATCACATGCATCACAGCATCAATAACATTTCACAAGCAAGCCATACAATTACTCAGACAATTCCATTTCAATTCAATATGCCAATATACACAATTATTGAATTCAATAAGCAAATTTATCAAACCAGATTTACACAGTACCAAGTCATGCAAACCATCCAATTCATGCATATATTCATGCAAAAGACCCAATCAGGAACAATAATTCAATTATATTACAATTCATGCAATTGACCCAATCAGAAATATGCAGCATATTCAAACAGGTTAATCTCAATTAATCACAATTCAATATCAATTCATAAAATGATACATATTACATGATCATGCAGTTATTAATTAGTATTAATCAATCATATTCCTTTGTAATCAAGCAATTCCAAAGTTATCACAATTAACTTTAAATAAATCAAGATCATTCATAACATAGATTGGATATAAATATGATCATAAAAGAATTATAATTTCATTTACATAATTTAATACAATCAATACATTTAATCATGATCTTATCTAACTAACTTCTGATAATTACTAACACAAGATCAAATATAATTACCACTGTCTAATGCATGCCATGAACACAGCTAAAACTATACATGGATGACATGAATGACATTTAATGGAATCCATCCAGATAATCAAATAATTAAACTACCATTTAATCAGTAATTTCTAACTATTTATCTAATAGTCACATTTTAACATTTTAATTAAAATATCGGGATGCTATGAAAAGTTGGGATGCCTACCTCAAGACGATTGGTAAATTCCCAAGTCCGGGAAATCCAAACCGGCTCAATTACGAGGTGACCGAGACAATTGTGACACCGGGTTAACTTCCAATTCCTAAAAATATTAAAAATAATAACTAGATTAATTAAGATACTCAATTTAATTAAATAAATCAACTTAGAGGAAGAGGACTAAATAGGGGAGAAAGAAAAATAGGAGGGAGAGAGAGAGAATAGGAGAGGGAGAGAGTAGGGCTGTAAACGGATCCGGATATTATCCGGATTCGGTTCGACTTCGTATTCGGATAGCCGGATATTATCCGTTTAGGTTGCTCCGGCGGATATTTATTTCGGATTCGGATATTATCCGAAATATAAACGGAGCGGACTCGGATTCAGTGGATCTGCTTCGGCTAAGATCCGGTTCGATATGAACCATTAGATGTAAGAAGCAACGGCCAGGATCATTCACCCCCGAATCCCTAATCTCTCCGGTCTCCAGCCGGCCAGCCCCCGACTCCCCCCGCAATCCGCATCCTCACTGTGCCTCCCGTGCGGTGAGCGCCGCGTCTCCGTCTCCCGACTCTCCGAGCTCCCGAGCGTGACGGAGCGTCCCTCTGCGGCAGACGGCGACGCTCTCGGCTCTCCCTCCCTCCGGACCCTCCCAGCGGCGGCGGCCGAGCCTCCTCGTCCCTCCCTCCGGACCAGCGGCGGCTCCCAGTCCCAGCGGCAGCGGCGGTGGAGCCTCCCTGCCTCCCTCCCGAGCCTCCCGGCGGCGGCGGCGGAGCCTCCCAGCGGCGGCGGCGGAGCCTCCAAGCCTCCTCCCTAGCGCCGGCGGCCGAACTCCCCTCCTCCCGGATTTCCAGCGCCGGATCACCTCCCCGTTCGGCCTCCCTCTCGGTCCCTCTCGGTCCCTCGGCCCCCCGTTCGGCCTCCCTCGGTTCCTCCCGGATTGCCGGCGGCACTCGGCAGGCGCCCAATCTCCCCCCGTTCGGCCTCCCTCTCGGCCGACCGAGGCAGCGCCAGCGCCCAATCTCCCCCCGTTCGCCTCCCTCTCGGCCGATCGAGGCGGCGCCCAATCTCCCCCCCCCCCCCTCCCCCTGTTCGGCCTCCCTCTCGGTCCCTCCCGGATTGCCGTGCGGAAGGCGCCCGTTCCTCCCCCCTTCCCCCGTTCGGCCTCCCTCCCGGATCACCCCCCGCGAGCGCAGGGCTCCCTCACTCCCGCGATCATCCCTCACTCCCGAGCATACCTCTCCTCACTCCCGAACCCCCCCTCCGTCCTGATTGCCAGGATTGACACTTGACAGGCTCCCTCCACTTCCAGGATTGCCAGGCCCGTGCGCCCTCTGGAGTCTGGAGGTCTGGACAGTCAGTTTTGCTGTGCCCTTAGGTGACCCGTGCGGTTGGAGTTGGGTTGTCTTGCTCCGTGCAGGGCGGTTGGACCAGAAATTATATACTCTGCGGTTGGAGTTTTGCTGTGCCCTCCGGAGTTTTGCTCTGCCCTTGGAGTTGGAGCAGACTGCAGAGTGCAGATTGCGGTTGGAGTTGGGGCAACCTTGCCTATTTCTGGTCCGCACCGCAGGTATATAATTTGATCCGCAAACTCTTAACACAGTGTTAGTAATTTTGCTAGTATATCTTTGTGGTAGTCAATGTAATAATTGTGATCGGCCTTAACTTGTTTGCCTTGTTTAACGTATGTTTGTAGATGGCAATGGAAGCAAATTTATTGCCTCTTTCAGTAGATAGTAATGTTGGATCGTCTAGTTTAAATGCAGTCATCCCTAGTGCTAGTGGTAACAATATCAACGAGAGTAGTGATGGTACACAAAGCACACAACCCACAGCACTAGGTGATGAAATTCAAGTTGTTGAAGGAGACGTTACAAAACCTCCAATACCCAAAAAAAGAAAATTATGTTCAGCTGTTTGGAAAGACTTTGAGAAGAGTAGAACCGAAGATGGTAGGGATATTGCAAAGTGTCTTCATTGCAAAAGGGCATTTGATGGTTCTAGCTCAAAAGGCACCACCCACTTGAGTAATCATGCTAAGAGATGTCCACAAAAAGTTCATGGTGACATTAAACAACACATGTTGACAATGTCCAAATCTACGGATGAATCAAATATGAAAATTGTCAATTTTAAATTTGATCAACAACGTAGCCGTAGAGATCTTGCAAATATGATCATAAAGCATGAGTTGTCTTTTAGTTTTGTTGAGTATGAGTACTTTGGTACTTTTGTTTCAAATCTCCAGCCTCAATTCAAGCATTGTAGTAGAACAACTATTAGAAATGAGGTCATGAAGATTTATGAAGAAGAAAAGGAAAAGATGTACAAACTTTTTGATAGCTTAGGTTCCCGAATTGCTCTCACCACAGATTTGTGGACTTCAGGACAAACTATGGGTTATGCATGTTTGACAGCCCATTTTATAGATGAGCAATGGTTGTTGCAAAAAAAGATTATTGTATTTGAGTATGTTCCAACTCCACACACTGCTGATGTTCTTTTTAAAGTTGTGAAAAATCAACTGTTGACATGGAATATTGATAAGAAGTTGTGTGCCATAACCTTGGATAATGCTTCAACAAACAATGCAATGGTTAAAGATCTTAAAAGTTGGCTTGGTGACAAGAATTTATTGATATGTCAAGGTCGGTTCTTTCACATTAGGTGTTCTGCTCATATTCTTAATCTGATTGTTCAAGAAGGGTTAGGTGTGATATCTAAATTCATTGAAAAGATTCGGAAAAGTGTGGCTTATGTGAGGAAGACACCTAAGAAAAAGGAGATGTTCAAAACAAAGATTGTTGCATGAGCATTTATCAACCTCAAAGGGTCTATGTTTAGATGTACCTACAAGATGGAATTCTACATATTTGATGTTATTAATCGCCCTTGATTTGAAAGATGCTTTTATTCGGCTTGCCGAAATTGATCATGATTATCGTGATTGTCCTTCTCCACTTGATTGGCAAATAGCTTCAAATGTTCTTCAATGTTTAAAAGTTTTTTATCAAGCAACATTGACACTTTCTGGGACAAAATATGTTACTGCCAATCTATATTTTGGTGATATTTGTGCTGTGCATATCAAGTTGCGAACATGGATTAAAAGTGATGTTGACTACATACGCAACATGGCTATTGTGATGTTAGCAAAATTTTCAAAATATTGGGATGAATGTAGTCTATTGTTGACCGTGGCTTGCATCCTTGATCCTCGTTGGAAGTTTGATTTTGTGATTATTCTTTATGAACAAATCTATGGTGATAGTGCACATATTTATATTGAAAAGGTGAAATTGTTTCTTCACGAACTTTATAATGAATATGCAATGAAAATTTGTGATGATAATGTGACATCTTCCAATGCTATTAGCAAGTCTTGTATGTTGGAGGAGAAATGCGATGACACAATAGATGAGTTGAAAAATATTTTTAAGAAGCGTTTGAGTGAGAGAACTTCTATGACTTGTCAGAAAACTGAGTTGGATGTGTATTTGGAAGAGTCTCATTCTCCCGATGAAGGACAATTTGATGTGTTAACATGGTGGAAATGTTATGGCAAGAAATTTTTCATTCTCTCAAAAATAGCGAAGGATATATTTGCAATTCCAGTCACGAGTGTTGCTTCTGAGGCAGCTTTTAGCACAGGCTCACGAGTTGTAGATGATAGTAGATCATCTTTGCTTCCAGAAACCATTCAAGCATTAATCTGTACCCAGGATTGGTTGCCTTCAACGAAAAAGAAAGGTGAGTCATCACATTCTTTACACATCAATTTGGACATTACTTTGTACTCAAGACTTGACATTACTTATTATTGTTATTATTTTCATATGACAATTCTCCAATTATCATTTGAGAAAGTAAGAATGAGGAAGAAAGTTTTGGTAAGTAAATTTCAAGATATTATCATGTTAATTGTATTCATTTTCCTTACATAATTTGTTCATTTGTTTGTAGATTGATGACATATATGTGAAGCTTTGGTTGGAGTATGTCAACGGTGGCGGCATATCTTATTATATTTGACGTTTGCAATGTTGAGGACACTTAAAATATTTAATTTCATGACACTTGTTTTGTTCTTTGTATTTGTTGGCACTTGGTATTGTATTTGATAACACTTATTTTCTTTTTTGTGGTTGATTGCGGTTGATTGCACTTAGAATTTTATGGTTGATTTGAATATTCTATGCTTCGGAAAGTCTTTATGGTTGAAATTTGTGGTTGAAATTTGTGGTTGAATTTTTTGGATGAATATTGTATGCTTCATAAAGACTTTATGGTTGAATTTTGTGGTTGAATATTTTTTTCTTCTTGGTGGTTAATTGCATTTGACGAATAATTGGTTGAGATAAGGTGGCTGTGCCCCTTTTGTACATAACAGGTTGCCCTTGTTTTGTTGTGAATTTACAGGTTTTTTGAGATTTTTTTCACATTTTTATAAGTTGTGCAGGTTCTGGAGCGAAGCGGATATTATCCGTATCCGCTCCGTATCCGAGAGATATCCGATTGTGTAGATCCGCTCCGTATTCGAATTCTAACCGGAGCGGATATCCGATATCCGAATTGGCTACCGGAGCGGATTCGGAAATGGCATATCCGCTCCGTATCCGCTCCGTTTACAGCCCTAGGAGAGAGAGAGTGCGCTGGGGGAGGAGAGAGAGAGTGTGAGAGTGCTGTGAGAGAGAGAGAGAGAGAGAGAGCTGAGAGAGAGAGGGTGCGTGAGAGGGAGACGTCGACGGAAGAGAGAGAGAGCAGACAGGAGAGATGGAGGGCATCCGGGGGGAAAAGAAAAGGAGAGAGAGGGAGCAGGGCAGGAGAGAGAGAGAGAGAGAGAGAGAGAGAGGGAATGGGGGGGAAGCAGGGGCGGCGCAGCCCGCGGCGTAGCCGCATGCGCCCGGTGGCGCATCGGCCGCCTCGCGCGGGCGCGCGCAAAGGCCGCGCGCGTGCGCGGCTGAAACGGGGCGGAGAGAGAGAGGAACAGGGAGAGGGGGCGAGGGGGGGGGGGGGCTCGCGGCTTCACCGCGGTTGCACGGGCACGGCGACGGGAGAGAGAGAGAGCAGAAGGGGGGAGCGTGGCCGGAGAGCGTAAGAGAGGGGAGCGGCAGGGGCACGACGCCGGCGACGGCAGCGAGGCGCGACGACGGCGACGACGTCCACCGGAAAGAGAGAGGGAGACGGCGTCTCGACGGCGACGATGCTGGAGGGGGGGGGAACGGCGACGTCGGCCCGCGTGGACCGCGGGAAGGAGAGAGGGAGACGAAGAAGAAGGAGAAGAGGAGGAGGGAGGGGCGGACGGACGGCGCAAGGCGGGCAGCATAGCCGCGCGGGAGGCGCGGCGTCACCTGCGCGCAGACTCGTGCGGGCAAACCCGCTGGGCGGGGAGAACAGCAGAGAGGGAGAGAAAGATGGGGAGTGGGAGAAAGAAGCAGAGCGCGGGAGAAAGAAGGAGGGGGAGGCGGTAGGAAGATTCGGGAGGCAGGGGTGGCGCGCGACGGAGGCGGTGGAGAGAAGAAGATTCGAGAGTTTTTTTTTTAATTTTTTTTTAAAAGACCGGATATTACAGTTGCGTTTGGAGCTTTTGTTTCTCATGCCACTCGGGAGAGAGAGCGGATCACCTCAGTCCCAGGGTGGAGGGAGAAGCCTCAGTCCTCAATCAGAGGCGGCCACATACCCCCGTCACTTAAATGGCGGTTCAAGTTATGTTACTGAACCGATTCGGTGAACCGCTACCGAAAAGGGGTGAATCGCTACCGAGCCCTTTGTAAATCACTACCGACGGGTAGTGATTTACAAAGGGCTCGGTAGCGGTTCAGCCCTTTTCGGTAGCGGTTCAAGGGTTTTAAGTTATGTTACTGAACCGGTTCGGTAACATAACTTGAACCGCCACTTAAGTGACGGGGGTACGTGGCCGCCTCTAATTGGAGACTGAGGCTTCTCCCTCCATCCCGGGACTGAGGTGATCCGCTCTCCTTGGGAGAAAGGGATGCACCTTCTTGTCCTACTGTGTGATCGTTCTCCAATGGGTGTTTGTCACATTCTCTACGAGAGCTGAGGGTATATATCGAGCAATTATGTTAATCATAAAAAATAATTTATAAAAACATCAATTTAAAAATGAAGAAGATAATAACAAAGCTAATTTGACAATTTCAATAACTCCTATCTAAATTGTAGTGAAAAGTAACTCAATTTTTTAAAAACCAAGAAAACCTCAAAGTTAAATATCAACAGATTTATCGGCTTCCTCAATTGGCTGTGAAATGTAGCCTTCAAACAACCTTATTGGGCGCCAATAGAGGTGCCAGCTCTTCCCTACTACTGTGGGGGTGGACCAGAGCAGCCGCAGGAAATGAATACCATACTAATATTTTGCTGCAAAACCATTTTCCTTTATCTAGAATTGGGACAAGTACATGAAAGCTTATACTTGGTGCGGTCATCAACTTGATCAATAGAAAGATACAGTTCAAGATGGATCACTTTATTCTACTTGTTAGTCACATTTAGAAAGAAGGAAGCCCCAAGCGTTAAAATTTTTAGTCTTCTTTATCTCTCTTTTCTCAGTAGATCAGTTCCACCCGAACGTTTTTTTTTCTAGTTTTGGGGAGTAATTTGATAATCTGAGAAGAATATGTTTAGGCTCAATTAATTTATGAGTCGAAATTTATTTTTTATTCTTCATTTAACGTAACAAACGTGTCGAGTCTAATTTTTATCGACTCAAGATTCAAATTACTTGTGAGTGTACTAGTTCGTTTGCACCGCTGGGTGCACACGCGATGGATGTCGACGGCATCGGAGTGAAGTCCAGCAACGACGGCGATGGACTCTCACGGTGGCTATGTCCACGAAGACAGTACAGAGAGATAGAGAGAGGGAGATGGACGCGAGGGTGGTGCCTTGCAACGTTCTCGCGAGTCGAACAGGAGCTGAATGCAAACCCAGATAAGAAGAACAATGGTCGCTGGAGAAGAAACAGGGACGAGACAGACGAGAGGAACGAGATCTGGAAATGACTGAGAGTTCTTCTCCCATGCTTCATGACATTTTTCGTATATATAGTGCACGGTTACATCATTTACGTGAAATAATAGAGAACACGTGTACACCTACAACTGTCATATCATCCATTATCGTACTTCCAAATCCCTCTCTACAACATCGCGGAGGCAGGAGGGCGACAGGGGGGGAGGTGAATAAAATCATTTAATCTACTATATATACTTTTCTTGTAGGTAATTAACGTATTACATATAGAAAGGTACTTGTTGAACATGATGACGTGGGTTCTCATACAACTATTTCTACCTACAAAAAATTTCATAGAGGTACATTTTGAAATATATCTGTTTTAACGTTCATATATATAAATATCACCTCAACGATCACATATTTTTATACTCATACAACACATAAGAAAAATAAAAGTGCTTTATATTCACAAAACATACATATTCATAATTCATCAAGTGTTTCTAGTATTTGAATTCGTCCGTGCAGTCCAAAACATACACGCTCATACAAAGTGTGTAGTGTTCCAATCATCAAGACAACAACAAGTGTATGACTTTTCCATTCATCTAAATATTAAAG
Source organism: Cryptocoryne crispatula var. balansae (assembly GCA_036172225.1). Lineage (NCBI taxonomy): Eukaryota > Viridiplantae > Streptophyta > Magnoliopsida > Alismatales > Araceae > Cryptocoryne > Cryptocoryne crispatula. Next base: position 16,196,239 of record CM069921.1, read on the forward strand.
AGTGTTTATTATTTTACTCCATTCATCAAGACACATCAGGAGTGTTTGTTTCCTCTATCCATCAAGACACATTCATTGAGCGTATAGACAACCAATTATGAATTAAACTATCATTTTATTTCATCCAACAATGCTTAAAAAGAATAATGACATACTTTTTTAATAACGTCAACTAAAACTAGCTCATTATTATATTTGCCACTCTCTAGTTTTATCTCCAACAATCGTGTGGATAATTATAATCAACATGTTTTTATCTGAACTCTTAATTTTGTGTCTTCTAACCTTTTAAAACGCACGTGATTTGTTTTGTTCGGTAAAAATTCTGATTTATTTAGATGCTGGATGTTAGAGCTTCATTCAGATGAATAGACCAAATTAATTACCTTGAGGATATTCAATACAGTAATGAGACTCTTGGTGATAAAAAATCAGCCATGTAAACATGTCCCAAAGCCATAATTTTGGGTGAGAAAATTCTAGAACCGTGGAGTTGAAATAAATATAAAGAGAATATATATATATATATATATATATATATATATATATATATATAAAGAGAGAGGGAGTCCACACGAGATCATTTTTCTATTTATCTAAAATTTAAACAACCTGATTTTCAAGTACTTTATGTTTATACTTTACATTCAAAAACAAAAATGCCCAAACAGATCCGTAGCAAGCGATGCTATTCAAAACTGGGTAAACATTGAAAAGCAATATCTCATCTTTATGTGCATGACAAGGTCCATACTCTGTTTTTAGGAACAACAACACCACTTAATTCATGCATAACATAAAAGAGTACAGATACGATAATATAACAGTAGACTCAAATCACAAGAACACACGACCAGAGTAGAGATAACTAAAGTTTCAATAGAACTAATCTTTTTTCAAGTGTCATGATATCAGAAGATCACATCAGAAATGTGTAGATATCCTTCAAATTATCTGAGATAAGTGACTATGAAGATAATCCGAAAAGATAACGTGAAGGAACTCGACCACACATCGAACAACAACATGGAAACTAATTAATAAAACAAACCAACTGAAGTAAGTCGGACTTCACATCTCCAATGCAACAAAAAGAGACAAAGAATCTAAACTCATGTTTAGGCGGAACGCCAGAGATGGAGCATGGAAGGGACGAACATCCTCTCTCCCGAAACAGAAACAACTTCAAAATAGCAAACGGGACCTTCGTAGGGAATCTAAGGTGATGGGCGAGGCTGACGCGATGACCGGAGATCAACTGTGTAGTGGGCCACTGGGTGAAGGTTTCTGTCTCAAGATTTTGCCCGAGGAGAGCCGTGGTGACGGTACAGCCGAGCGACGGGACCACCAGCGAAGCCGCCGAGCGAGGGTGATCCGCTGTGAGCAAAAATACTGCCATGAGCGAGGGGGGGGTATGACGAGCGAGATTTTCGTTTCGCCACCGAGCAAGGGTTCAGAATTCCTAGCAGTAAAAATTGTTCTCTTCCCAAAACTTCGAGAGCCCTCGATAAAACAAGCGAACATTTTATTTCCGATAATCAATTCGATGTGGTGTGCAGATAGAACATGAAGAGAAATAGTAAAAATTTAAAACTGCATGAGCCACAACAAATGCCATCATATATAATGGAACAACTAAGGGTCTGTCTGTTTGTTTGCACGGATAACATGATGCGTGGGCTCAGTCCCCCCCCCCCAACCATCAACCAAATTATTTCGTTGCACGTAAAAGGTTAATCTGGTAAAATGAAATAGGCGATGCGTCGTAACAATCTGGATTTTGGCATCCGGGCGAACGCGACGGATGCTATTTTCGGTGAATCACCGGTGAGATTTTTTTAAATATATTTTATTAAATAAAAATACTATTAAATAGATATTATTAATTTTAATTAGTAAACTATTTTAAATTAATTTTTCAAAGGCATATCACTAGATATAAAAATTATTTTATTCTTATGTGTTTTAAAAATAAAGTAACTTTATTGAAAAGCTATTTTATCATACAAATCACTAATTTAATAAATATATTAGTAAAATTTTAATCCAAATTGAGTTTGCAAGTGTCTGAACTATTTTTTTAATTAAATTATTTTATATATACATTACAAGAACACTATTATGTTGTACTATTATGTAGTATATATTTTATTTAATTGTCAGTGTATTTCTTTCTAGGTTTCCAAAATATAAATTTTAGTAAATAATTTTTTATAAAAAATTTAGTTTACAAACATTTTATCATATACGTAATTTGAAAATATAAGCATACTATTCAGTAACTTGTTTAAGTAAATAAATGTGGGTACTATAGTAAACAATCACATGAAATTTATACAAATTATTTTAAAATAAAAATAATAGGTCTTGTTTTTATAAAAATATTTGACTAATATCTAAATAATAAACTATTTTGTTATAAATAATTATACAAATATTGATAAAATTTTCTATGGTTGTTATATTCTCATTAAAATATTTGATAAAATTTTCTAGAAAAATAACTACAAGTAACCAAATGACCAGTGTTGTTTTCATTTTCCCTGGAAATAGTATTCTATGAAAAACTTTTTCTTGGTTTTTGTTTTACATGAAACCAAATGGACCCTAAATGATGCACAAATTTGGCTCTCAAAGTCCACAGCTGTGGATGGCAGCCATGGCTTAAGCCACAATATTCATTACCTATAAGAAAAATTATGCATGCTTGTATCAAATATTAATTAATAAGTAAATAATATATAATTTCGAAATAAGAGGATAACATATCTATTTGGCAACAAGGAATAAACATGTGCATTAAGTGCAAAACAAGACAGCATAATAATATTATACATGTATTCTAATTTTATTTTGGGTTTAGTGATATCTTCCTCAAATTTCGATTGTCATGGATCCAACTAAACCTAGATACAATAATATCATCAATAATAATATAGCTTAAACCAGAACAAAAATGCATCCACTATCTTTAAAAGACAACATGTCGACATTACCTCTCATGGTGATTTTCTTCCTAGAAAAGAAACTACAGTTGTATTTGGACACTGTGAGAGGTAAAATAAGTTGTTGTGGAAGGCATCAACTTTGAATTCCAACAATCACTTTTAGATCCAGCACATCCTATTTATAGAAAGACAGTATCAACACAAAACTTTGTGCAAATAATAAAGCTGATTATGTAGTAAAATGTCACGCCCCGGATTTAACACCATAATAAGCACGCATGGCGGAAAACACGGTAATTCTGGAAACGCGACAGTTGGGTTTAGATTAATAAACCCATAATCGGAAAACAACCTGATTTCCATTTAACCACAAACTTTACAACTGGTAACCGGAAACCGGTTCACAAATCCGAGTACATAGCACAACAGAAAAACCGGTATATTATATCCACAAAATTGGCTAACACAACCATCCAAAAATCTGCTTCATACGGATTAACCTGATTCAACTATATCGGGTACAAAAGATTGTACTAGCCTGGATAAGAAAATTTACACCTCGCCCAAACCCGGAGTAGAAACCAGATCTCCAACAAACACCTCTTCAGATGATGGGTGCTCAAAATCAGCTGTAAAACAACATATAAAGGAAGGGTGAGTCAAACATAACTCAGTAGGATTTATACCCAACTATCCTATTATAATAATTAGATCCTAAATGGTAATTAATTACAGATATACGAAGATCAACATTTTGTCATTAATATATATACACTAATTATAGGGGTTCAAATTATCTAATTCAGAATCTTTTAAAACTCATTACCCATTAAGCCTGACTCTACATGCTCCTGTCTAGCTTTTCTACCTTACCACACATCTAAACTACATGCCATGCCACCTGGACTTCTATATGCCTATTGTTTTTCCATTTGTCCGAGTAGATCATAAACTCTACTTGGCAGAACTCACTCCGGCTCTAATATATATATAGAAGAGCCATATAGTAAGCTAAATCCCATAGTACGTCTAGGCAGGGACGTACTTAGGATAAACCGCGGTATCTAGGATCGAAGGATGCACCGGATTGATCTAATCTCCGCTGCCCACGGGCCACTAACGTAGGCCGGAGGAGTAAATGTTCCATCACATGCACCATTGCATCAACAACATTTCGCAAGTAAAGCTATATAATTACTCAGACAATGCACATTAAATTAAACAGATAAACAGAACCAGTGAAACAGAAACACATCAATTCATGCAGAGCAAGTTCTATAATTCACAATTCCATGCAACAGACCCAATTAGAAATAATTCACATCACATTGAACATGCTAATCACAATTGATCTCTATTTAATATTAATTCAACAATTTATGCACATTATATGATCAAGAAGCTATTAATAGTAATTAACCATATTCCTTAATTATCATGCCATCAATTTTCCTTCCAATTTAACTATTAATTATTTAAAATCATTCTAAACATGAATCGGATATATTTACAATCATACAGGTCACAATTCATTTTTTTAATACATCAATACATGATGTTTCTTTTAATCAGACACAAGATATCTAATTAATGATTACTAAACATTAATTAACAAAATTGAGATCTATCTAATACAATTCATGAAAATAACTAGAACTATGCATGAATGTTATGAATGACATTCAAATAATCCCATGCAGGCAATTAAATAATTAAATTACTATTTATCACTAATTTCTAACTATTTATCTAATAAACATGTTATTAACACATTAATTATAATATTGAGTGCTAAGGATAAGTTGGGATGCCTACCTCGAAGAGAACGATATATCCCCGAGTCCAGGAAGCCCACACCGATTTAATCACAGGACGACCGAGACGAGGGTGAAACTGGACTATCCTCCAATCCTACGATAAAAAAAATGATAACAAGATCAATCAAACCACTTAATTTAAATAATTATATAACTAAGAGGAGAGGGGAGGGGGTTTAAACAGGAGAGAGAGAATGAGAGAAAGAGCGTGTTAGAGAGAGAGAGAGCGCGTGAGAGAGTGAGAGAGCGCGTGGGGGGGGAGAGGAGAGAGAAGCAGGAGGGCGGTGCAGCCGCATGCGCCAAAGGCGCATCCCCCCCCCCCACCCCCCCACGCGGGCACGCACGTGAAGCCACGCGTGTGCGGCATAAACTCGGGGAAGGAGGGGGGGAAGAGAGAGAAGGGAGAGAGGGAGAGCGGGAGGGCGCGGCCGCGACGGGGAAAGAAGAAGGAGAAGAAGAAGAGGGAGAAGGGCATCGGCAATGGCGACGGCGACGGCGACGGAGGCGTCGGCGTCGGCGACGGCGTCGACGACGGTGGAAGGAGGGAGAGAGAATGGTAGCGACGGCTGCACCCGCTGCGGCAATGACGGCGGAAGAAGAAGAAGAAGAAGAAGAAGAAGAAGAAGAAGAAGAAGAAGAAGAAGAGGAGGAGGAGGAGGAAGAAGAAAAGGAGGGGAGACAGTCACGGCGGCGACCTCGCCCGGTGGGGGAAAACAGAGAGAAAGAGAGCGGCGAGGCGGACACGGCGATGGCTTAGGAAGGGTTGGAACGGCAATGGCAGCGAAGGTAGAAGAGAGGGGAGAAAGGGGCTAGTGGCGGTGACCTTGAGGTGGAGAGGAGACGACGACGGCGGCGATTCGGGCGACAGTGGGAAGGTTCAAGACCGAACGGGGAGAAGATAAACGGAACGGGAAAGGCGGTTCGCGGCGACGGTAAGGGGGGGGGTTGTGGCAGCATGTGGGATTTTTTTATTTTTTTTCAATTTCCACTTTTTGTCATTTTTTACAGTATTACATAAAGAATCTATAATTAGTAGGATCTAGCAACCACAACAACTAATATTAATATGTTAAAACCAAGGACAATAAAATGATCGTGTGGGAAATCTCAAGTTCTCAAACCAAAAATGAACAACAACAATAAAATAGGCTGATTGCAGTAGCCAAAAATATGCATATTAAATAAAAATTGAAGGCCGATCATGTATCTAAGATATTCAAAATTGAACTTCACCTAGTCACTTATTTATGCAACAATCATCACTATGATCATAGCAAGCCAAATAGCCTAGAAGAACCTGCGAAGAATATATAGAAAAAATAGGCAATATTCTCACTTTGTTTTTTCTTTTACATAAATTGCATTTTGCTTCGAGAGAGGATACCACAAAGTAGAAGCTACCACCTTTTCAACTGGTGTATTGTTGCCTCCCCTTTGCATCATTGACCCATTTATGGTCAAGCATTTATACAAAAATAGACATGATAATGGATAAGTACTTGATATTGGAAAGCGTGGGTTGCAGGTGATGTCATTGCCTTTTCGCCAATGTTTTATTAGACCTTTCAAGATCTTCCAAAATTCGTCACAGCCAAGATGAAAGAAACAACAAATGTCAATTCTCGGACCAGAACATACATATAGCTGATTAAGTTGGACGACATAATCGGTGAAATAACTCCTCAGAAGATATCAATTTGAGAACAAAATTTATTACATTAAATTAATAATAATAATAATAATAATAATAATAATAATAAAGTTACATTGAAACCCTGATCAACTCTAAAACTTGTCAATCTTTCATAGACTTCATGAATTTTAATCCACTACATTGGGCAAGGGAGGTGGTTGCAGATGGGGAAGGGGGGATTTATGGAGAGAGGGGCTAGGGTGACATTTTTGTATTGTTTTTTTCTTTGTATTCTTAGGATATTACAACAAAAATTATGTAAGCTATAGTCTATTTTGTGTAAGATCATGTTCATGATCCCAAGATGAGGGCAATCCCGCAAAGACTCTTGTTGAGTAGCTGTTCAGCAACAAAAATCTTGCTTGTGAATGTCAACGTTGGAGAGAGGAATCTGGACACGATTTACCTACTGAGCACCACCACATTTTTCCAACATCATCGAGTTAACAGCCCTGAATAGAAAAAAATGTTAGGCTTGGCATCTAAAAGATTCAGATGCTTGGCATCTAAAAGGTTAAGAGCATTTTAGAGATATAATTAAGAGGTTTATTCAAACCTTGGTTAGTGATTTTATGCAACTATAAAAAATGTCTCTGATGGATGAATTAGAAATTAGAATATGAATAAACCCAATCAGATATGGCCGAAATATTTATGAAAAAATATATAATCTCAGCAGGATAGACACTTTGGAATATACTTCGTCTTTTGAGATAGATCCTAATGAGTCGGATAGAAAAGTTAGATGATGAGGGTTTATCTTTTGCTTTCTCATGAGAACAATCAATAATAAAAGGAGTGACTAGCGTGCAACAATTACAGGAGAAAATAAATTATAATTTTCAAGTGCTAGCACTACCAGATTTGAAAATGTTTAATATATAGCTCTCTGGTCTGAACTAGCTTTTAATGATTAATTGGTAAAAAGATATCACTACATGACTTTTACCTACTCGAAAATTCATAGGCATAAGCCATTTTCTCGTCATTAAATTGATTTACCTATCGACCCTCCCTACATGGGTCCATAAGCCTAGTACAAGTGGGTAGAAGTTTTACCTAAGGACAGATCCCGTAAGCATAATACCAATCTATACCTAAAAACTAACATGTGTACGTAAAACTTATCTACTTGTACTATCCTTATGATTGTTCCGTAGATAGATCTGTAGGTAAAGTTGTTTACCTATGCATCTACCCGAGTCTATACCAATGGACACTCCCGTAGGTAAATCATGATTTAGTAAAAAAAATATTTTCTAATAATTCATTAGTATTGCATTTACCTACAGGAGGAATATCTGTAGGTAAATATATACAATTATACAATCCACACTTGCTCAATATATTCACAACCTAAATATAGTTCACCCGTACTCAATACTTGCGCAACCTAAATCCTCATACTTGTACAGGAAACTCTCCATACATACAAACACAACTTGTTTAAACATTCAGATTGACTCTCACACCATTCACAACCTATTTAATTTCACAAACATTTAGTCATACAACATTCTCAACCTACTTGTTTTCACAAACATACACCATTCAAAACTTGTTTAATGTCACAAACATACAACTTTCAAAATTTGTTTGTTTAGCACAAACATGCAACTTTCAAAACCTACTCTATTTCACAAACCTACAACATTTAAAACTTGTTTTATTTCCCAAACTTACATCACATTGACTACAAAAATTCAAGGATTTAACATAACATAAAATATCTGTTACTTTTTGCCATATTTCACATTCTAATGTAATCATCATTATAGAATGTAGCTTCATCATTGGAAGTGGATTTCATGTGAAAGATAAATCCATCCTCAAGTTGGTCATGTTGTTTGGAGTGGGCTTAATAAGGTCATGCTATTGCATTTTGGAAAAAGGAAAATATTTTTTGTAGTTTGACTATTGTGAGAAATGAAATATCAATTCCAATTGCAAGATATTGTGTGATATACTATGTTTGAATGTTGAAACATGTTGTGTGAATATTGTATAGTTGTGACTTGTGAGAGTATTATGTGACATTTTTTATTCTTTTTATATTTTTTCTTCTACCTCTGATCTTCCCAGATATTGCCAATCTCTGAAGTCTTCTTACCAGACAAAACTAAAGGGACTGGTTCTCCTTCCATCTCATCCTGTCTCTGGTTACTTCAGGCATTAATAGGTACAACTCTAATTGTTTCTAAGTTCTTTTTTCCCAAGCCTTTTTGTTTAAGCTTAAACTCATAGCATCCCATGTATCCTTGAAACCTGAAGGTCAATTCTAATCTCTAACAAAACCCCGTAAGTGTTGATACTTTAATGTTGAGGGCATCAAGTCTATAATCAAAACCAAGACCCCTAGTGTATTATGGTCCAAGCTTCATGATTTAACGAAAAAACTTGAAACCAAATTTTTTATAGAATCTATCATGTTATAAGTTATTGTTAGATACATATTTATAGTACACAAATATAAGATTGCATAATTTTATTTTTTAAATTTTGTTATCATTACAAGTTAGTTTCAAGATACATTGATGAGCATTCCTATGTATGTGGAGAAGTATTCAAAAATGTAATTTATGAGTACTTTGGTTGTGGTGGAAGTTTAAAACTCTTAAAATTTTTGTATATTTCATGTGTAATACAAGTATAAATGTATGTGGTGAATGTTTACATTTTTAGATAATATAGGTTGTTAAACCTTTTTTGTATTATTTTAGCAAATGGATCATTGTGCAAAACCAATAGTTTTTTTTTAAAACTAGATGACTTGTGTTCATGACATGTTTTAAATGTGTAGTTTTGTGAAACCAAACAGTTTGTGATTCACAGATGTTACATGTGCATAGGAGGTTGTAATATATTTATTTTTGTGAAACCAAACATGTTGTGAATGTTTGAGTCATTTTTTGTGAAATTCGAGTGGATAATTGTGAGTTGGTTGTATTGATTGTGAGTTTGGTTGTATTTATTGTTCAGAGATGAATGTTGTTTGTAGTGTAAATGGAAAAGGTGTTGATTGTGTAAATGAAACAGGTGTGAGTTATATGAATGTGTCTTTACCTACGGTTCAATAAGATCTATAGTTAAATATAATACACAGTAGAAAATAATGGACGGTTCTATTTTTATACCACTGCTTTTACCTATGGGAATATCTTTAGGTACATATAGGATTGTTTGTATGTGTAAGTTTTCTTTACATATGCATCTCAAACATGTGAATAATATTTACCTATGGGTGTATGAAGCATAAGTATACATCAGTACTATATCTGCGGGTGTTTGTTTGTTCGTAGGTGTACATGTGCTATACCTATGGATTCTACCATAAGTAAAACTTTTACCTACATATACTAACCCTATGGAGCTTCCTACGGGAGAGTTCGTAGGTAAATCTCGTTACCTACTAGAAAGTGACCTTTACCTACATTTTTATTGCATAGGTAAAGGTTGAATTTGGCGTAGTGATGCATTCAACAACAAGAAATAAACATGTCTTAGTTACAAAAGAGGACAATATAATAATATTATACACGCATTCCAATTTAATTTTGGGTTTATTGATAGCATGCTCAAATTCTAATCCCCATGGATAGAATTAAACCTAAATACATTAATATTATCATTGATAATATATCTTAAACCTAAATAGAAATGTATCAACTATCTTTAAGAAACAACGTGACATTACCTCTCATAGTGATTCTTCTCCCCGCAATATAAACTACACAAGTATTTTGACACTGTGAGAGGGAAAATAAGTTGTTGTGAAAGACCTCAACTTTGAATTACAAACAACCTCCCATAGATCTAACACATCATGGTTAAAGAAAGACAGATATCAACACCAAACTTAGTACAAATAATAAAGATGATTATGTAATAAAAATCTATAATCAGTGGGATCTAGCAACCTTCAACTATTATTAATATTATAAAACTAAGGACAATGCAATCATCGTGTGGAAAACCACAAGCTCTTGAATAAAAAATGAACAACAATAGTCCAAAAAAGTCGATCGCAATAGCCAAAGTACATATTAACTAAAAATTGATTTTACATAACGTATCTGAAAGATTCAAATTCTGATTTCACCTAATCATTTATTTATGCCACCAAATACCACCATGATCATAGCTAAACAACCCACCAAGCACCTAGAACAGGGAAATTTGAATGAGAAGCTAGGATTAGGAAAAATAGGCAATGCCGCTTTGTTTTTTCGTTTAAAAAGATTACATTTTGCTTTAAGAGCGAATACCATGAAGTAGAAGCTACCATTTCAATTGGTGTTTTGCCTCCCGATTACATCATTGACTCCGTGTATAATCAAGCCTTTATACAAAAATAGACATGATAAATACTTGGGATTGGAAAGTTTGGGTTGCAAGTGATGCCACTGCCTTTTTACCAGTGTTTTCTTAGACCTTTCAAGTTGTTCCAGAACCACATCATGTTCTTCCTAGCCAAGATAGAAGAATCAACAAAAACTAGCCACGTAAGCCACAATCTATTTCTTGTAAGATGATGTTCATGATCCCTAGGATCATGAACCTAGGGATCTCTCATGCCCACGTGCAACTGAACCTGCCAAACATGTCCCATCCTGAGCCAATGTAATCTAGAAAAATAATCCCTCGTAAAAGAACAATTTGAGAATAGATAATATACTTGACCAACAAATACTCAATAAAATAAATTTATGATCATTACGTTTTAATTTATAAAATTAATGCAATAATAATAACTATTAATAATTAACCTTTGAATCTACGAATGCTCTTTGATTCCAACATCAATCAACACTTTCAAAATTTTCCCCACTTTATTCTGATCCATAACTTTGGTTCCCCTAAAAAGAAATATTCAACTAAAAGGAATGAGTCACTATGAAGGTCCACTTAATAGGCCTCATATTACTTACCACCAAATAAACGCATAATATAACATGCATAATTCATATGTGCATAACCAAACATGATAAGTACGTACTAATCAAACAAAATAAGATTTTACTTGCTCAAAAAATACCAAAAAAACTAAATTGGTTACAACAAAACAAAATAAGTTAGACAACTAAAGCTAGCAAATAACAAAACTAATGCATCCTAATGCAACTTGATTTATCCTAGTTTTCACTTGCTTATTAACTTTAATTACTAATTAATTTAGTTACCATGAACTAATTCTAATGGTCACATGTAATGAAAATATTCTTATCACTTTCAAAAAGTTTCTTGTCCAACTCTAACATGTATTAGTCGATAATCAACTAGTTAAGCTAACTCCTGTCCATCTAGACAATGATGCACAAGGGCAAAATCGCGGTATCCGAGACCATCGGGTACTTCGGACAAACTAAGATACTCATTGCGCTCCGGCAAACCAAGCCTAAGTTGGAGAAGCTCAAATTAACATATTTTCAATGATACACATGCAAATGTGACATATACATGTCCAAGTACCCATCAAAGTTCAAATATCCACATACAAATTGCCATGGGCACAAATGTCATAACCAATTTCAAATTCAAATGATGCATGGCATCATAAAACAAATGAGATTTCTAATTAGATGCATACACAACGTTTAAAAAATTTCTAAACTATATGAGGTAAAACATACAAATACATATTCAAAATTAAAATATCTCAAACTATCTAAAAATGCATTTATATAAAATGATATGACAATGAATGATTACTCAAAATGAGTAAACCAACAAACGTGTTTCCTTTTTTTGACCGGAACGACAGTGATTGCGGTAGAATTTCATGTTCATGTACCAAATGTCAGAATAAATTAAAATCTAAACATCTAAAACAATATATAGCATATTCAAACTGCAATATTTTGAAAAATAGATTGTTTTTTAATCTCGGAGATAAGATTTGCGAAAATCTACTTTGATCGAACAAAATTCTCGAACCATTTTCGAACAAGTGTCAAACCCTATGATGCGACTTTGTTAGTCTCCAAGTATTCATCTTTCCCGACATGATCAGCTCTATTCTTGTCAAGATCAAACATGAAATCGCCCACTTTAAGTTCGAAAAGATGAAGGCAACGAGGCTGACTTTCTTTCGCATACAATATGAACGTTTCATCTTCTGCTCCAGAGAGAGAGAGAGAGAGAGAGAGAGAGAGAGAGAGAGAGAGAGAGAGAGAGAGAGAGAGAGATGGCGGCTCATGGGAAAGAAATACATGAGAGGGAAAGTTACCAGAAAAGTGGAGAGGTTACGCGAGAGAGAACGTGGCAAATAAAGAGATTTATGGGACAGAGAGGCCAAATAAAAAAGGTAAATTAATAACTAATTATTATATTATTTAACATACATAAACTATATTTAGGAGGTATTGCAGCAGAACATGCCTACATGTGAGCTACCAAGTCTCCAACGACTCCGGGAAGAATCAAAAAAATGGAGATATATACATATATATATATATATAGAGAGAGAGAGAGAGAGAGAGCGGGGGGCATTCCAGCCAAGGCTCTTGTTGGACAATTGTTCGACGATGAATTCTCACTTGAGTAAATCAACGTTTGGAGAATTACGAAGAAGAGAGAGGAGTCTAGCCATAGTTACGTAATATTGTTAAGAAATTAAATTAATAAACTGTGAATAATATCTAACTATTTTTCAAAAATTAAGTTGAAAAAATTCTGAAATTAAATATACTCTGTTAGAAGTATACTGAGGATAAATGATCTCTTAAGAAGATTGCTAATTAGTATAATTGTTAAGTTAGTCAATTGATTTACTCGGTCATTACAAATTATCTACTGCACTGTTAGATCGACAGCTCTGAATATGGAAAAATGTTAGACTTGGCATCTAAAAGATTCAGACATATTAAGAAGGTAAGAGGCTTATTTAAACATAGGTTGACAGCTCTGAATACGAAAAAATGTTAGTCTTGGCATTTAAAACATTCAGACATTTTAATAAGGTAAGAGGCTTATTCAAACCTTGCTTAAGTGATTTTATAGAACAGTCAACAGAACCGAATCAAAATTGAAGTTAGAGGATGATTAGGCCGAACTACTGTTGAAGATAATCTCAGCAGGCAAAACACTACGGAATGTACTCTTGTTTTCTAGTGAGAACAATTAATCAATAATAGAAACGAGTCACCAGCCAGCAACAATTACAAGGGAAATAAAATTATAATATATGGCTCTCTGGTCCGAACTTTGTTTTGAAAGAGTAACAGAAAAACAAAGACATTAAAAATAAAAAATAAATTTTGATTGAAAAACTAACTAGCTCATACCACACACACAAAACCATAAATCAAAAATAAAATATGGCAGACCAAGCTGTGTTGAATAGAATATTAGACATTCTATATCTAGCTAACATGACGCAAAAGGATAGAAGATATTTGTAATTTGGTGTAAAATAAGAATGTATAACTTTTATTTCAAACTTAGCCCTGTTTGTTTTGACTTAATTGAAATCTAACATATCAATCAATCAAAAATTAGATATTGAGATCTTTACTAAAGTATGTAAATACAACAGTAAGTTCTTAATAAACTATTAATTTTAAGTAGTTCACTATAATTTTTTATTTTAAAAGATGAACAATTAAGATTTGTGTTCTACGGGAGAAATTACAGATGAAATTAAGATTTTAGACATTTTCAAATCAAACGTCACCTTAACATGTTGAGAAGGTGATGCTCGAATATCCACTCTAAAAGTGCCAACCTAGGAAAAAAATACATGCCCATTGAACACAACAACTTAAAACATTTATTAGTTAGAATATAAATAAAAAAATTTATTTCATAAAAGATCATGAGAAAATCCTACTCGCTTGACATGTATAGATGGAAATGATACTTGTAGAACTAAAAAAAAATACATGATATTGAATTTCCCCTGAACATATCAATATCAATATTCATGCAACTATATATGACCATCAAAGATGATACAACGAAAAATGAATAAAATATCTTTGTACTTCTTTGTTAATTACTGTAGCATAAAAAATAAGAACATTCATATATACAAAATATAAGAATACCCGCTCTTTTACTAATTTCATCATGTATTATTTTTTATCCCAACTATGATAGGTAAATCAGGTAAAACTCGATCTGATTTCTAGCTAGTGACATATATAAAGAAGCTGCCTCACAAAAAATGTAGGAATTAATGTGGTCAAATTAATGTGTCCCCACCCACAACCACGACTGATCAAGTTATGCACACCATCGTAAAGTAATGTTGAGTGGATGACATAAGAGAGAGAATAACATGAAATACACGTTATTATCTATTTTAGAGCGTCGACAGTACATATATTTTTATAAATTAAATGACAAACACTTACCTAGCTATATGTAGTCGAAGAAGAGAATGAGTTGAAATTTATATCTGGGGGAGCATTGTGACATGCACAAGAGATATTCTGATCACATATATATTTACACCTGCTAAGAAAGTGAAGTTGTTTTTAGTGGCACCAACTTTTCAAAGACAATCATATACAAAATTCTCAATTTAGTGCAACCGAAAATATATAATCACAAAAGAACTCCTCTTTATTTTGTCATATGAATGTTTTTGTCCGTATAACACATGATAAGAAGATGTTAGATCCATTTGAAGGCATTCAAGTAAAATGAAATAAAAGTAGCATATTACATGTGATATATTTTAAAAAAAAATGAAACATTCCATAAGCTTCGATTTTTTTTATAAAATCATATATCCTAATGTTATAAGTATCAGTTTCATTCGAAATAGTTGTTTTTAACATTTTTATGCCAAAAACGATTCTTGCATGCATACGTACGTAATATTATTTTAAAAGTATATTAAAAGTCAAAGGGAAGTAAAGACCAGACACAGCAAAATATAAAGAATACGGAAAATGACATCCGCCAAAATTGATTGGATGCCAAAATCCAAGTTACAAAATCGAAATGTATTAAAGCTGACTTGACGTTTACATATAATCAAATGAAATGATCTGAATCCATTTTCCAGAAAAAATATATATAGACAACCAATGAAGGAGATGCAACTATATATTTTTGTAGGGAGCAATTAATGCACCTTATTTACGTACATATAAAAGGAAGAACAGGAAAAATCGAGACCTTAAAAAATAGTATCGACGAGCAGATATTTGTATTATTTACCTTAATCAGCGAAAGTCCCGACTGGCCTTCAATTTCATACAGTCCGACGTATATAGAATATAAAAGGAAGAATAGGAAAAATCAAGACCTTAAAAAATAGTATAGACGAGCAGAAACTTGTATTTACCCTTAATCAAGCGAAAGTCCCGACTGGCCTTCAATAATTCATACAGTCGACGTATATAGAATATTCCTTGCAAATATTTGTGGTAGCCGTTAAATATCAAAGTCCCATTTGGCCTTCATCCCCAGATATTGCACGTAGGATCCTTGCAAGAAACTACCTTCAACCTCCACGACAGGGATACGACGGATGATGGTGTCTTCCCGCTGTCTGTAGCACCACTGCGCAGGGCACTCCTTGATGACTAGAAAGTCGAGATACTGCGGGAATCCTCCGTCTGGCAAGCGTTGGATGCACGGACAGCCCTCAATAATCAACAGTTTGAGGTTGGGAACGAGATCTCTCAAGTTGGCAGGCAACTCCTTCAGATCTTTACAATTCCAAAATGACAAGAACTGCAGGGATGTGGCGACGGCCGTCAACCCTTCCTCCTCCGCCGTGGAAAGCGGTGATACTCCAGAATCACAAATCCTCAGTGCACACGCAAGGAGCCGATGATGTGGCCACGAAAGAGGGCCTGATCAATGTTGTTCTTCTTCTTGTCAACATCATCATGAGTTGGAAGCCATGCCAGCAGCTTGGTGTTGTCCGTAACGATTTCCTTGAGTTTCGGGAGGCACGACGATGGTACTGTGTCAATATCATTCTCATGCCAACAAACAATCTCATTCGACGACACCTGCTCCAGTTTGGGATCACATCTATAAATCTCCAACCTCACAAGGGACGGGATGGATCGGACGATGCCCTCCACTATTGATGACAAGGTGTGAGAACCTCGTTTTTTCATGGCGATTTTAATTTACAAAAATCATTTTTGCATCTCCTTTGGACTACTTAGGAAAATAGGTATTAACCTATAAATGTATTAAATAGTCCGACGATACATTTAAAATTATTAGAATCGAGGTTCGGGTTCTTTGAAAAATTTGATTTTGACCTCTCTCCGCCGGATGGTGCGAATACCCGGCGTTAACTTACATCGAGCAAGTACTCGAACGCCCTTGATTAACCGCCATAGCAATCCGTTTGGTAGAGAGTACACATCCATACAAAACAATAGACTAGAGGGCCGTAAGCCTTGCGGGCCCGATGAGATGCGAGCAAGTTGCGTTACGTTTGGTTGACGTTGATTTTATTTGATTAAGATGTGATTTTTACTAATTGATTTATATTTGATTTTTCAAGTTGTTTATTTTTTAATTTTGATATTTCCATTAACGTTTTGAATTAATGGGTTGAGTTTGATTTATTTGTTTTGTTGAATTTCAATTTGATTATGATTTTGTTTTGAGTTTAAAGTTTGATTAAATGAATTAGGTGTGCTATGATTTGAGATTTATTGATTAACGCATTGGTTAAGATTATTTAATTTCATTTTGTTGCTTTTGTTGCGACATTGATTTAAGTACGTTCAAAGTATTTTAATTGACTTAAGACTTTGATTAAGTTGTTTAAGGATTTTTTGATTTAGTTCTTTCAATTTTATTTAATTTTTACAATCTAATATTTGGTGTTGGAGGATTGTTTTAGTGAATTTTGATGAAGTTTAATGCATTGGAGATTGTTTACTTTAATTTTCTTTGATGTTATTTAATTGTCACTTATTTAAGGAATTTAGTTCCATGCATTACGTATTTTTTTAGGTTGTTTAAAAATCTGATTTTTATTCTTTCAAATTTGATGAGTGTTTTTTATTATTTTTATCTTATTTATTTAATTTGAGTTCGCATCCCATCCGATCTGTCGAGCTAACGATCGGTGCTCAATTGAACATCACAGCTTCATTTCATTGAAAGATGGGGTGAAGTACATCGGTGTACAATGTGATTGATACTTCCCCCAATATAGGTTTATCTTCACTACTTTGGGAAAACTTTGGCATTACGACGGCATGCCGGCTATTTTTCCAACTTAGTGAAAATTTACCCATCCAAGATAGCCGGCCTTAGCTTAGCCATATTGGGGGAAGGATCGACGGCTACGGGATTCATGCCCGCGCCTCCGTCCGAGTCGCCAGCTACGGGATGCATGCCCGCGCCTCCGCCCAAGGTGGAGTTCCCCGCTAGGGGTGAATCTCCTTAATTTAATGTTGCTTTCGCGTTCTGAATTTTTATTTAAATTTTTTGTTTGTCAAAGTCTTTTAGGCTTGCTGCGAGTTGAGTTGGCCGAGTCGAGACAGCCCTCCGGCGATCCGGCAGCTCCGGTCGCAGCAGTGAATCTGCGTGTGGCAGATGGAGACCAAGCCCGATGGGCCCGGCAGCAACCTCCAGGTGCGGCTGCGCACGCAATCGCGCTTCTTCTTCTTTTTACGCCGGTCTTCTGTGGACTTCCGTCAGCTGCGCTCGATGATCCATGAACCACTCTTCACGGTGGCTGACGTCGGTGGTCTGGCCCCTCGCAATCGTAGCTCGACGCCAAGCGTGCAGCCGTGCTTTTCTTTTCCTTGACGAGTTTTTGGATGGGTTCCGCCAGGGGCACAATGACCCTGACCCGCCTCGATCGAAGACTCGGCACCGTGCACGTGACGAAGGGGCTCCCCCTCCGCAGCCATAGTCCTCGCTGCGGAGTTCCCTCCGGCAGCTGCGCTGTCACCAAGCGGCGGTGATGGCACTGTCGCGGTCAGCCGCGGGGTTGTAGCCGCCGGCGGCAGCAGGACCTCCCGTCGGGGCTCCGACTGCAGCCACGTCCGCCACGGAAAGGGGTTGTAGTCACCCGGGACTGCCATCGCCATGGCCAGCAGCTGAAGGTGTTGGGTTCGTCAAGGACAGTTGTTGCCGCCATTTTTTTTGACTGGGAGATCTCGTCGCCGACGGGGGATGCTTCATCACCTGCCACCGCCGAAACCAGCAAGGGGGCCCTGGTCGCAACTCCACTGCTGGCTGCTGAGGATGCCATTGGAGGAGCTGCGAGAACCAAGTTCTCCTTCTTTGCGGGAGCCTCCGCCGTTGTAGAGGGAGGGCAAGTCGACACCGCAAGTGCTGCGGTTGAGAGGGGCCGCAACTGTTGAAGGATCGAGGGACTGCCGAAGCCGCGAGGAGCCCATACGGGCACTGTTGAACCGGCTAAGGCGGATCGGCATTACCCGGAGCCGCCCGATGAGGTGAGGGTTGGTGCGATTGTTCTTGCTGCCGCCGAGAGCTCCCTCTGGAGCTGCCACTGTTGCCGGAGGATAAGAAGGTCGCAGCTGCCGGTGAGGATTTCGGAGGGACCATTTTTGCCATCATAGGGGGACCAAGGAGGTGCTGCCGACGCTAATGCCATCACACCATTGCGCCAGAAACGGTGTCGCAGCTTTGGGCTGCCATCGACGCTCACCATAGGAGGGGCCTGGTCTCCTGAATGTCACCCGGAAGGACATGGACCGGCGTAACTCGCCGCCGATCCCATCGTGGTGACCGCGGTCACCAAGGAACAGGGAGAACCAGAAGAGAACGGGTGGGCATTGGAGGTTAAACCCCTCCAGATTTCTTACCTTGGGACGTTCCTCTGTCTTCTTTCTTCTTCGTGCGCTCCTCTGCTTGGGCGAACCAGAAGATGCCTTCTTCTTCTCTCCACCCGGATCTTCTTTTTTTTTTTTCTCTTTCTTTTCCTCCCGCACGACCTGCCGTGCTAGCCCCGGTTCTCCGCGGACGACGTCCTGTCCTCCTCTTATTGTCCGACTCCTCCTCTTTCAAAACAGGCCGCCGCGGCTGGCTTTCCACCGGAGCCCTTGCCGCAATTCCCTTCCTCCCATTTTTTGTGCTCCAACGATGGCAGGTGATGCCCGGACCCAGCCCACCTTGCTCCGTGGCTTCCTCCTAAATCGTCCGGGTACGATCTGGGTTGATTTTGGGAGAGGACGTCGCAACGGAAGTGGGGGGCTGTCGCGCGGGGATCCTGGGCGTGACTGCCCAGTTTCCTTCTTTCCTCCATTGGATATTTAAATACTTAAAAAATAATCAATGACTCCTAAATGCTAAGAGCTAACCAAGGGAATGGAACCGCCTATTTTGCTAGGGGGAGAGGGAAGTTTCGGAGAGAGATTTTTTTTGATCTTGGAAGAGTCTTGAACCGTGATGAACTTTCTCCTATTTCTCATGAAGTAATAATAACAATAATAATAATAATAATAAAACGAAGGTAAATAAAAACCTTCGGGTAATGGGCTCGAACAAGCTATTATGCTCCTAATCGGGCCTCGTCAATATAGATGCTGTGCCCTGCCAAGGGAATGGTGAGGATTTAAATAAAAAAGACAATCAGAATATTGAACTGGGATAATGACTCTCTCGTCTTTTTTTTTAAACGAAAATGAGCGTCCACAAATGCCCCCCACGGGCGGTACTTTGGAGATGTGAGTTGCCGTGGGCGACGAGTGTCGACATGGGATCGCCCGTGCAGATTCGTGCTCTACTTCTCACCCACTACCGAAAGGCTGGTTGGCTCAACGTTGCTTCGATGTCTTAGGAATCGGGAAGGGCTTGGGCCCTCAGATGCGACCGACTTTCTCCATTTTCCATTCATCATTCATTTTTTATCCCTTCATTTTTTCTCTTTTTCTTTCATTTTTTTTTCTCTATTTTTTTGTTTTCCCTCTCTTTCTTTTTTTTTGAACTTCCGACTCAAGTTTATTTTTCTCCCTCTTCCATTATTTCATCATTTTTTTTCTTTTTCTCTTTTTTTCGCAGGGAATTGAGGCTTCCCTCAAGCCGTATATAGATGATAATGTCGAATCAGATTAGGTATGGATTTCATCCTAATCTGTGGACTGTGATGTGTGTCTGGGTCTTGAGAGGTATTGGAGTCCTAAGGATGAGTTCTCTCTCTTTTTTCTTAGGTCCCGAAGGAGCTATATGGCCTTAGGGAACGGTTGGATGCCCTGAAGAAGCTGTAATGACCCTAAGGGCGAATCCAAAGGAGCTGTGATGGCTCTAAGGATAAGTTTTTGGGTTCCAAAGGTGCTGTTATGGCCCTGGGGAAAGGTTTGATACCCTGAAGAGTCTGTAATGGCCTTAAGGGTGGATCCAAAAGAGCTGTGACGGCTCTAAGGATAGGTTTTTTGGATTCCAAAGGTGCTGTTATGGCCCTGGGGAAAGGTTTGATGCCTTGAAGAAGCTGTAATGGCCCTAAGGGTGAATCCAAAAGAGCTGTGACGGCTCTAAGGATAGGTTTTTTTTTTTTTTGGGTTCAAAGGTGCTGTTATGGCCCTGGGGAAAGGTTTGATACCCTGAAGAGGCTGTAATGGCCTTAAGGGTGGATCCAAAGAAGCTGTGATGGCTCTGAGGATAGGCTTTGGGTCTGAAGGAACTGTAGTGGTCCTAAGGATAGGTTTTGAGTCCGAAGGAGCTGTAGTGGCCCTAAGGATAGATCCGAAGGAGCTGTGATGGCCCAAAGGATGTGTTTGAATTCCAAAGGTGCTATTGTGGCCCTAAGGAAAGGTATGATGCCCGAAGAAGCTGTAATGGCCCTAAGGGTGAATCCAAAAGAGCTGTGAAAGCTCTAAGGATAGGTTTTTTTTGCTAGACCATCAAGATCGGATTGATCGGGATGGTGAGAATTTCAAGTGTGATTGGGTCTGAATAGACACAAGTTATAGAGCTTTGTAGCACCCAACTGAAATGATTGAAATGGTGCGGATTGTTTGAAATTGCTATGGTCGAGAGGACCCAAAATGGCGGAAGTGTGTCGAGGAGTCGAAATAGGATTTTGCCCAATGTCCCTTCCAAGATGGGTTGTGTGAACTTCCCCCGAATTTTAGAGGCGAGAGGTGGTCTTCCTCGTTGCCTCAGGTATGGTCTCCCCAGCATATTTCTACTACCAGGTAGATGTGCCTATGGGAGCCGTTTCGTCATCGGCAACTCGAACCTCCTCCCTAATAAAATTAGGGGGGAAGAACCAACCCAACTCGTCAAGTTGAGGGCTCATCCTCGTTGATTGATTGATTTTTTTTATCAACCTGACTGCTCTTTGCATAGTTTTCACCCAGGCTGACCCCCTTTATGTTTTGCCTGTGTGCCTCTTTACGAGGTTTTCACACAGCGGGGTTCATCCAATTTTGCTCGAGGTGCCCTCTCGGGTTTTCACCTTGACTGGATTTTATTGACACTTTTACCCTCAGCCGACTGTTGTGTTTAGTCAACCAAGTCCGTTGGGCCTCTCCATTTTTAGCCCAATTTCTTCTTCTCTCTTTTTTTTTTCAGAGTGTGGCATTCAACCCCCCATCTTTGAGATAATTCACCTGGAATTCATGATCTGGGGCATAATATCTCTTGATGTGCTTGCCGTTGAGTGGTGGGAATGGCGCCTTCCCTTTGCTATCTATCACTGCATAGGCACCCCCTTCAAAGACCTGGTCGACGACATAGGGACCAAGCCAATTTGGGAGGAATTTGTTCTTGGGACGCCCCGCCATGCTATCCTTCTGTTTGACCATGACAAGATCCCCTTTCTGAAAAATCCTATCATTAACCATCTTGTCGTAAGCACGAGACATCCTCGCTTGGTAGACTTTGAGATGTTGATAAGATTTAAGTCTTTTGCCTTCAAGTTTCTCCAATTCCATGTACCGCCTGTATACTTCGTCGGGTTCATCAGATGGAAGACCATGGTGAACCGCAACCCGATACGACGCCAACTCTACTTCCACTGGTACCACTGCTTCGCTCCCATAGACCAAAGAGAAAGGGGAGCAACCTGTAGGTGTTTTATACACTGTGCGGTACGCCCAGAGAGCTTCCTGCATGGTCTCCCACATGCCAGCCTCTGGATGAGCCCCTCTATTTTGCTATTTTTTCCTTTTTTTTGTAGATTCGACTGTCTCTTGCGAGATTTTCACCCGAACCAGCCCCTTCTATCTTTTGCCTACATGCCCCCGGAGAGATTTTCATGTAGCAGGGTTACCTAATTTTGCCTAGAGTGCCTTTTCAAGTTTTCACTCTAGTCAGGCTTCCTTTTGACATTTTTGCTCTTGTCCGATTGCCTTTTGAGCGATCAGCCAAGCCTGTCGGGCATCTCTCTTTTTAGCCCCCTATTTTTCTTTTCTTTTCTTTCTTTCTTTCTCTTTTTTTTTTAGGGAATAGAGATCTCCCTTCAGCTGCATGCATTGTTAGGTTTGGACTAAGCATGTATTTCAACCTGGTCGGTGTGGAGTGTGGAGTTCTTGTAGGGTATGAATTTCAACCTAGAGATGGAAAGTTTTATGGTGAATTTGACCAAGTGTGATTTCTCAACTCGATGTTAAAAGAACTTGCCGAGTATGGATTTCAACTCGAACACAAGGGTTGTTATGTATGGATTTTTGTGTGGGTATGGATTTCAACCCAAAAGTAGGAAAACTTTGTTGTGGGTTTGACCAAGTATGGGTTTCAACCTGGTCGGTGGGATGGGAGCTTTGGGCATGACAAGTGGCTCGAATGATTGTTTGTAGGCCGCGGCAAGTCGGAGTGGCTATCACAGTTAGGGTTTGACAACTGTGGAAACCGAAAAGGTCAGGATGGTGTGAAGTTTGAAGACCATCATGACCCAAAAAGTCAAGGTGGTATGATTTTTTTTTAATTCATCAGGATCGAAGGGATCCGGACGACAAATTGTTTGTTTTTTTTTTGTAGATCGTCAAGACTGGAGAAATCAAGACGATATCAAGTTTTGGTGGCCCATTCAGGCTGAGATAGTCAAGATGGTGCAAAGTGTATGCTCCATCATTACCAGAATGGTTAAGATGGTGTAAATTTTTTTTCTTTTGTTCCTTTCTCTTTTTTTGTTTTTTTTGTTTTTTTTTCTCTATATTTTTTTTCTTTTCCCTCTTTTTTTACTTCTAGTATCTTCTTTCTTTCTTTTTTTCTCTTCTTTTTTTTTCTCTTCTCTCTTTTTTTTCTTTTTTTCACTCTCTTTTTTTGCAAGGAATTGAGGCTTCCCTCAAGCCGTATGCTTGTGATGGAGATAGATCAAGTTAGGTACGGATTTTAACCTAACAGGTGGATCATGTTGTAGGTATCCTGAGGAGTGTTGGGACTCTGAGGATGAGTTTTGGTTCCAAAGGTGCTATTATGGCCCTAAAGAAAGGTTTTCTGATTCCGAAGGTGCTGTTATGGCTCTAAGAAAAAGTTTTGGTTCCAAAGGTGGTGTTGTGACCTTAAAGAAAGGTTTTTTTTTTCTTCGATTTCAAAGGTGTTGTTATGGTCCTAAAGAAAGGTTTAATGCCTGAAGGAGCTGTTGTGGCCTGAGGGACGGATCCAAAGAAGCTGTGATGGCTCTAAGGATAGGCTTTGGGTCCGAAGGAACTGTAGTGGTCCTAAGGATGGGTTTTGAGTCCGAAGGAGCTGTAGTGGCCCTAAGGATAGATCCGAAGGAGCTGTGATGGCCCAAAGGATGTGTTTGAATTCCAAAGGTGATATTGTGGCCCTAAGGAAAGGTATGATGCCCAAAGAAGCTGTAGCAACCCTAGGGGCAGATCCAAAGAAGCTGTGATGGCTCTAAGGATAGATCCGAAGGAGGCCGTGATGGCCCAAAGGATGTGTTTGAATTCCAAAGGTGCTATTGTGGCCCTAAGGAAAGGTATGATGCCCGAAGAAGCTGTAGCAACCCTAGGGGCAGATCCAAAGAAGCTGTGATGGCTCTAAGGATAGGCTTTGGGTCCGAAGGAACTGTAGTGGTCCTAAGGATGGGTTTTGAGTCCGAAGGAGCTGTAGTGGCCCTAAGGATAGATCCGAAGGAGCTGTGATGGCCCAAAGGATGTGTTTGAATTCCAAAGGTGCTATTGTGGCCCTAAGGAAAGGTATGATGCCCGAAGAAGCTGTAGCAACCCTAGGGGCAGATCCAAAGAAGCTGTGATGGCTCTAAGGATAGATCTGAAGGAGCTGTGATGGCCCAAAGGATGTGTTTGAATTCCAAAGGTGCTATTGTGGCCCTAAGGAAAGGTATGATGCCCGAAGAAGCTGTAGCAACCCTAGGGGTAGATCCAAAGAAGCTGTGATGGCTCTAAGGATAGGCTTTGGGTCCGAAGGAACTGTAGTGGTCCTAAGGATGGGTTTTGAGTCCGAAGGAGCTGTAGTGGCCCTAAGGATAGATCCGAAAGAGCTGTGATGGCCCAAAGGATGTGTTTGAATTCCAAAGGTTCTATTGTGGCCCTAAGGAAAGGTATGATGCCTGAAGAAGCTGTAGCAACCCTAGGGGCAGATCCAAAGAAGCTGTGATGGCTCTAAGGATAGATCCGAAGGAGCTGTGATGGCCCAAAGGATGTGTTTGAATTCCAAAGGTGCTATTGTGGCCCTAAGGAAAGGTATGATGCCCGAAGAAGCTGTAGCAACCCTAGGGGCAGATCCAAAGAAGCTGTGATGGCTCTAAGGATAGGCTTTGGGTCCGAAGGAACTGTAGTGGTCCTAAGGATGGGTTTTGAGTCCGAAGGAGCTGTAGTGGCCCTAAGGATAGATCCGAAGGAGCTGTGATGGCCCAAAGGATGTGTTTGAATTCCAAAGGTGCTATTGTGGCCCTAAGGAAAGGTATGATGCCCGAAGAAGCTGTAGCAACCCTAGGGGCAGATCCAAAGAAGCTGTGATGGCTCTGAGGATAGGTTTTGAATACAAAGGAGCTGTTATGGCCCTGGGAAAATGTTTGATGCCCGAAGAAGCTGTAGTGGCCCTAGGGACGAATCCAAAGGAGCTATGATGGCTCTAAGGATAGGTTTTCGGTTCCAAAGGTGCTGTTATGGCCCTGAAGAAAGGTTTGATGCCCGAAGAAGCTGTAGCAACCCTAGGGGCATATCCAAAGAAGCTGTGATGGCTCTAAGGATAGATTTTGGGTCCGAAGGAACTGTAGTGGTCCTAAGGATGGGTTTTGAGTCCGAAGGAGCTGTAGTGGCCCTAAGGACAGATCCGAAGGAGCTGTGATGGCCCAAAGGATGGGTTTGAATTCCAAAGGTGCTATTGTGGCCCTAAGGAAAGGTATGGATCCTGGGAAGCTTTTAGGTTCACTGGATGGATCCCAAGGAGCTTTGAGGTCTTAGGAATAGATTTTGGGGTCATCGCTCAGACTAGAAGGGCAAAGGTGGCATAGATTTTTTTTGGTAGGCCATCAAGATTGGGATAGCCAAGATGGTGAGAGTCTTTTCATAAGCTGCCAAGTCCGAAAAAGGTTGAGGCAGCAAAGGTGCTCTTTTTTTTTGAACCATCAAGATTGAAATGATCAAGATGGTAAGAAATTTTTTTTTGGTTTGAAATCACTATGGTCCAAAAGGCCAATGTAGGAAGGATTTCTGGTGGGGCACAAGATCGATGAAAATTTGTAAAACACCAAGTCTGAAGAGATTGAGGTGGTAAAGTTTTTTTTTTAACCATGAAGACCAAGGTCAAGATGGTGTGAAAATTTTGGCAAATCATCAAGATCGAAGTGATTGAGATGACAAGAAGAAGTTTTTCTTTTTGTGGACCATCGAGATGAGAGTGATCGAGATGGTGGGAGTTCTGTAAACCACCAAGTCTGGAAAGATCGAGGTGGTAGAAGTTTTTGTTTTAGACCATCAAGACCAGGGTCAAGATGGTGCAAATGCTTTTGACAAACCATCAAGATCGAAGTGATCGAGATGACAAGAAGTTCTTTTACTGGACCATCAAGATCGGAGTGATCGAGATGGTAGAAGCTTTGTAGACCACCAAGTTTGGAAAGATCGAGGTGGTAGAAGTTTTTGTTTAGACCATCAAGATTGGAACAATCAAGATGGTAGGCCTTTTATGGAGACCACCAGAACTGGAATGGTCAAGGTGTTAGTTTTCTTTTGATACCATCAAAATTGAGGTGAGAAGGATGGTGAAGGTGTTTTGTGTGAACCACCAAGATCAAAGTGATTGGGATGGTGGAATATGTTTTGTGGACCATTAAGACCGAAATGGTCAGAATGGTAGAGTTTTTTTTTTGTAGGTTGTCAGGACTGATGTAGTCAGGACAACATAGAACTTTGTGAGCCATCGAGACCAGAGTGGTCACGATGGTATGAGTTTGAAAATTATACAGACCAAACATGCCATGTGATGATATGAGTTACAAAACTGTGTAGACTAGGAAGGTCGTGGCGGTATGAATTTTTTGTTGGTATGTGGATTGAATAGCCAAGATAAGGAAAAGTTTTTTGTAGACCATCAGGATCAGATTGATCAGGATGGTGGGAATTCAGAGTATCACTAGGTCTGAATAGACACAAGCGATGGAGGCTTGTAGCACCATAATCAAAATGGTTGAAAAGGTGCAGATTGTTTGAAAATGCCACGGTTGGGAGGACCGAAATGGCAGGAATGTGCCGGGAGGCTGCAAATAGGATCTTGCCCATTCTCTTTTTTTTTCTTTTATCAACCTGACTGCCCCTTTTTGGAGTTTTCACCCAAGCTGACCCCTTTTAGATTTTGCCTATGCGTCCCGTGGTGGGATTTTCACATAGCAGGGATATCCAATTTTGCTCAAGGTGCCTTTTCAGGTTTTCACCTTGACTGGATATTGTGACATTTTTGCCCTTGGCCGTCTATTGTGTTCGGTCGACCAAGTCCGTCGGGCATCTGCATTTTTAGCCCTTTCTTTTTCTTATCTGGCTAACGGCATGTAGAACCTTTGAAACTGCCCCGGCCTGGTGCCCCCTGTGTACTCCATCTTGCAGGGTGGCATGAATGACCCAACATGTATTGGCCAGCCTCATGTTTCCGCGAGGGTGTGGTGGCTGATGGTGCGTCATGTTGATGATCGACGAACTGTGGTGAATTTGCCACAGGCAACTAGACTTGAATGGTGTAGGGCTCATTCGGGGCCTCAACGGTGCCAAATTTTTGGACAGGCGGAGACTGGAGTAGGCCGGCGTTGGCAATGAGAGCCCTAAGCTGTCAGTTCTCCTGCTAGAGGTCCTTCTGTGTCAAAGTAAGAGGAGCAACCTCCTACTTGTTGTTATTTGTCCGCCCGACTTCATTCGCATCATCGTGAAGCATGGAGTTGGAGACGGCAGTAGGTTGGTGGCTGGGACAAACTCTGGAAGCCTCTGAGACGTCATTTGGATGACCTATTCTGAGGTAGCATAATAGGTGGAGACCTGTATCCTGCCATTTGCCCTTTGTGTTACTTGTCCTCATCATCGGGAGAATTAACCTGTTGAAAACTAACCCCATTTTGGCAGGGCAGCTCCCGCGGAACTGTAGCTTCATTATCACTATCGGGATGGTAAGATTGCCATCGGTGTGGCAGAGCAAAACGAGCCTTAGGTGGATTTGGAGTGGCCTTAGGCAACGGTTCAAAGATGATCTCGGGCTTGAGCCAAGGTCGGAGTTTCAACCTAGAAAGGCCTATGTCAGAGTGTCGTGGATGACCCGGCTTGGAAGGAAGAGGCTCCATTAGGGAACGTTTGTCTTCAGCAGCCATCATTCTTTAATGACAGGGGCAGAGGGTTTGGATCCTTGCCCCCAATCGGCATGTGAGTCCGCTGGATGGTCCCCTTAGCAGGATGTAGCTTGTGCGAGAAGCTTGCCCCCAGCTAGCAATGTTGGGTGCCAAAGCGGTAAGTCAATAGAGTGGTTATCCGCAAATATCTTTTTCATGACAGGTAGCCCTTGCCAAGTCTTTGTGGGCTAGACCTCTAGCCGATTGGCTTGGTGGAGGGTGGTTTAGACAGGGAGGCTGCCCCCAGTCGCCTAAGTTACAAGAATTTTTGGATGGCAGGTGTCAGTGTCTGCCAGCTCGTTTCAAGTCAGACCGCTGATCGGTCCTATTGAGGAGTACGAGCCCAGGGCTGATCCCTTACCCGGGCTGCCGTCTTTTGAGCCCCCAGGTCGGCCCAAGTCTTCAGCTTTTTAGAGGTGAGGGTCACCCCACTCCTTGGCTTAATTGGCCGCTGACCGGCCAACCTTCTTTAAACAGACGGAAAACTTATGCTTCCCCCGCGCAGCTAGTGCAGCAATAGTGGCGGGCACAGCATGGGTCCTGCCGTTGTTGTCCAACTGGTCAAAAGTAGAAAAGTGGTTGATGAATGTTGGGTCGACGAGTTGAGGTCGTCAATGCTTTTCCTCCATGAGCTCAGTAGGTGTTCGGATGAAGGTGGGCAGGCACCCTCCTAAGGGCAATGCATATCGCCAACTTTCAAGTTGCGGTGAAAACCACATTCAATCCGACTCTTTTGGAGACTCGGCTGTTGTTGTGCGGGCATGGGCCTGATGTTGACGTGACTATGTTCATCGAGAGTAACTTCTCCTCGTTGGCAAACGGTGCCCCCAACTTTGTCCCAAACTGGTCTGGAAAGAGGATGACTTTTAGGAAGCAACTAAAAGTGATGCCTATCGTGACGGAGCCGATGCTACGTTGAGCGACGTACGGCCTAGAGTAGGTGACCCCATTGTCAAGTCCCATTGACCTGCAAGAACAAACAAAGTTGACCCAATTAGAGGTGGAGAGATAGTGGACGTGCACCATCTCAGATCGCTATGGCAGAGAGATGAAGGGAAAGAGAAGTCCCACCGGGCGTGCCAATTTGTGAGAACCTCGTTTTTTCATGGCGCTTTTAATTTACAAAAATCATTTTTGCATCTCCTTTGGACTACTTAGGAAAATAGGTATTAACCTATAAATATATTAAATAGTCCGACGATACATTTAAAATTATTAGAACCGAGGTTCGGGTTCTTTGAAAAATTTGATTTTGACCCCTCTCCGCCGGATGGTGCGAATACCCGGCGTTAACTTACATCGAGCAAGTACTCGAACGCCCTTGATTAACCGCCATAGCAATCCGTTTGGTAGAGAGTGCACATCCATACAAAACAATAGACTAGAGGGCCGTAAGCCTTGCGGGCCCGATGAGATGCGAGCAAGTTGCGTTACGTTTGGTTGACGTTGATTTTATTTGATTAAGATGTGATTTTTACTAATTGATTTATATTTGATTTTTCAAGTTGTTTATTTTTTAATTTTGATATTTCCATTAACGTTTTGAATTAATGGGTTGAGTTTGATTTATTTGTTTTGTTGAATTTCAATTTGATTATGATTTTGTTTTGAGTTTAAAGTTTGATTAAATGAATTAGGTGTGCTATGATTTGAGATTTATTGATTAACGCATTGGTTAAGATTATTTAATTTCATTTTGTTGCTTTTGTTGCGACATTGATTTAAGTACGTTCAAAGTATTTTAATTGACTTAAGACTTTGATTAAGTTGTTTAAGGATTTTTTGATTTAGTTCTTTCAATTTTATTTAATTTTTACAATCTAATATTTGGTGTTGGAGGATTGTTTTAGTGAATTTTGATGAAGTTTAATGCATTGGAGATTGTTTACTTTAATTTTCTTTGATGTTATTTAATTGTCACTTATTTAAGGAATTTAGTTCCATGCATTACGTATTTTTTTAGGTTGTTTAAAAATCTGATTTTTATTCTTTCAAATTTGATGAGTGTTTTTTATTATTTTTATCTTATTTATTTAATTTGAGTTCGCATCCCATCCGATCTGTCGAGCTAACGATCGGTGCTCAATTGAACATCACAGCTTCATTTCATTGAAAGATGGGGTGAAGTACATCGGTGTACAATGTGATTGATCCTTCCCCCAATATAGGTTTATCTTCACTACTTTGGGAAAACTTTGGCATTACGACGGCATGCCGGCTATTTTTCCAACTTAGTGAAAATTTACCCATCCAAGATAGCCGGCTTTAGCTTAGCCATATTGGGGGAAGGATCGACGGCTACGGGATTCATGCCCGCGCCTCCGTCCGGGTCGCCAGCTACGGGATGCATGCCCGCGCCTCCGCCCAAGGTGGAGTTCCCCGCTAGGGGTGAATCTCCTTAATTTAATGTTGCTTTCGCGTTCTGAATTTTTATTTAAATTTTTTGTTTGTCAAAGCCTTTTAGGCTTGCTGCGAGTTGAGTTGGCCGAGTCGAGACGGGCCTCCGGCGATCCAGCAGCTCCGGTCGCAGCAGTGAATCTGCGTGTGGCAGATGGAGACCAAGCCCGATGGGCCCGGCAGCAACCTCCAGGTGCGGCTGCGCACGCAATCGCGCTTCTCTTCTTCTTTTTACGCCGGTCTTCTGTGGACTTCCGTCAGCTGCGCTCGATGATCCATGAACCACTCTTCACGGTGGCTGACGTTGGTGGTCTGGCCCCTCGCAATCGTAGCTCGACGCCAAGCGTGCAGCCGTGCTTTTCTTTTCCTTGACGAGTTTTTGGATGGGTTCCGCCAGGGGCACAATGACCCTGACCCGCCTCGATCGAAGACTCGGCACCGTGCACGTGACGAAGGGGCTCCCCCTCCGCAGCCATAGTCCTCGCTGCGGAGTTCCCTCCGGCAGCTGCGCTGTCACCAAGCGGCGGTGATGGCACTGTCGCGGTCAGCCGCGGGGTTGTAGCCGCCGGCGGCAGCAGGACCTCCCGTCGGGGCTCCGACTGCAGCCACGTCCGCCACGGAAAGGGGTTGTAGTCACCCGGGACTGCCATCGCCATGGCCAGCAGCTGAAGGTGTTGGGTTCGTCAAGGACAGTTGTTGCCGCCATTTTTTTTGACTGGGAGATCTCGTCGCCGACGGGGGATGCTTCATCACCTGCCACCGCCGAAACCAGCAAGGGGGCCCTGGTCGCAACTCCACTGCTGGCTGCTGAGGATGCCATTGGAGGAGCTGCGAGAACCAAGTTCTCCTTCTTTGCGGGAGCCTCCGCCGTTGTAGAGGGAGGGCAAGTCGACACCGCAAGTGCTGCGGTTGAGAGGGGCCGCAACTGTTGAAGGATCGAGGGACTGCCGAAGCCGCGAGGAGCCCATACGGGCACTGTTGAACCGGCTAAGGCGGATCGGCATTACCCGGAGCCGCCCGATGAGGTGAGGGTTGGTGCGATTGTTCTTGCTGCCGCCGAGAGCTCCCTCTGGAGCTGCCACTGTTGCCGGAGGATAAGAAGGTCGCAGCTGCCGGTGAGGATTTCGGAGGGACCATTTTTGCCATCATAGGGGGACCAAGGAGGTGCTGCCGACGCTAATGCCATCACACCATTGCGCCAGAAACGGTGTCGCAGCTTTGGGCTGCCATCGACGCTCACCATAGGAGGGGCCTGGTCTCCTGAATGTCACCCGGAAGGACATGGACCGGCGTAACTCGCCGCCGATCCCATCGTGGTGACCGCGGTCACCAAGGAACAGGGAGAACCAGAAGAGAACGGGTGGGCATTGGAGGTTAAACCCCTCCAGATTTCTTACCTTGGGACGTTCCTCTGTCTTCTTTCTTCTTCGTGCGCTCCTCTGCTTGGGCGAACCAGAAGATGCCTTCTTCTTCTCTCCACCCGGATCTTCTTTTTTTTTTCTCTTTCTTTTCCTCCCGCACGACCTGCCGCGCTAGCCCCGGTTCTCCGCGGACGACGTCCTGTCCTCCTCTTATTGTCCGACTCCTCCTCTTTCAAAACAGGCCGCCGCGGCTGGCTTTCCACCGGAGCCCTTGCCGCAATTCCCTTCCTCCCATTTTTTGAGCTCCAACGAAGGCAGGTGATGCCCGGACCCAGCCCACCTTGCTCCGTGGCTTCCTCCTAAATCGTCCGGGTACGATCTGGGTTGATTTTGGGAGAGGACGTCGCAACGGAAGTGGGGGGCTGTCGCGCGGGGATCCTGGGCGTGACTGCCCAGTTTCCTTCTTTCCTCCATTGGATATTTAAATACTTAAAAAATAATCAATGACTCCTAAATGCTAAGAGCTAACCGAGGGAATGGAACCGCCTATTTTGCTAGGGGGAGAGGGAAGTTTCGGAGAGAGATTTTTTTTGATCTTGGAAGAGTCTTGAACGTGATGAACTTTCTCCTATTTCTCATGAAGTAATAATAACAATAATAATAATAAAACGAAGGTAAATAAAAACCTTCGGGTAATGGGCTCGAACAAGCTATTACGCTCCTAATCGGGCCTCGTCAACATAGATGCTGTGCCCTGCCAAGGGAATGGTGAGGATTTAAATAAAAAAGACAATCAGAATATTGAACTGAGATAATGACTCTCTCGTCTTTTTTTTTTTAAACGAAAATGAGCGTCCACACAAGGTCAGCTCGGGACAGTTTTCAAGAGCCAACGTGTGGAGTGCCGGTGAACCCGAGAGCAACTTCTTTGAAGGCAGCGTCCGCATGTCCATACAGTTCCACATAACAAGTGTCTCCAAAGAGGGAAGGTGAATAGGTGTATGGTGTCGCCCGATCCCACTAAATGCATTAATGTTGTAATATCTGATTTTTTATATATATTATATATCGCTCTCTCTTTTACCTTCCCCTTTTGCCCCCTCCTTTTCCCAATTTTTACCTTCGTCGAAACCCCCATTTTGTGCCCTAGCTGCTCCATTCCCCCCCCCCCCCTCACCCTCGGTTCTACCTCAGCCGCACAGTGCCCAGCCCGCCCTGCGCGCAGCGGCCCTGCCCCCCCCCGCCCTCGACCCCCCTCGGATCTGCCTCAACCGCACAATGGCCAGCGGCCAGCCGCCCCCTCCGCCCCCCCTTGGCGTGCGCCACCCTGCGCACAGCTGCAGTGCGCAGCTCCCTCCCTCCGCCAGATTTCTCTCTCTCTCTCCCTATTTTTTCTCTCTCGTGCAGCTACGCCAGCGCCCAACCCCCGCTCCGCGGCGCCTATCCCCTGCGTGCGTGCCCTCGCGCCCAGCTGCCCGCTGCAGCCGTCTCTGCCCCCCCCTCTAGCGCACTCAGCCGCCCGGCTGCGGCTACCCCCTCCTCCGCCCCCCGCGCCCCCCGTTGCAGCTCGCCCCCCCCCCCCCTCTGTTGCGTGTCGTCTGGCACTGTTCACCCGCGCAAGTGTGCGCAGCCGCAGCCTCCATCCCCCTCGGACCCCATTGTGCCCCGTCCCCTTCCTCCTGCCCGTGACGGTGTCGGCGTGCCCCCGTGCGCCGCCACTTCCTCCACCCCGTCCAGATTGCTACGGTAAGCAAGATTTGCCATTGTTCTATTTTATTTTTCACTTCCTCATATCCTCCTTATTTTTCTACTCTTGTATGCTTGCAGCTAGCATCGATTGAGGGCGAAATTCCTTGTTTAGCCGGTCCAAACTGTGTGTTAACTCCAAATCGATTTATCGACGCCATTCTGGTAGGCATCTCGGACATGTCTAATATCCTTAAATTTAATATTTAATATTCACCAATGACTTGTAGATGTCGACTTATATGTATCGGGTTGATATTGGACATGGTGATTGTTGGTAGTTGTATGTTTTCGATTTGGTAGATATATACAATTTAATAATGATCTTAGTAGTTGATTAATCTCGTTGTGTCCAAATTATGTGCATGGCCTTTGGTATAAATTTTAGAGGTTAGTTGTAAACTTATTTGATTATGCTCAACTCGATTGGGTCTATTCTATATGTTATTACAAGTTAATTAGATTAGACAAGTTCTAATAATTTATTGGACTCTTCTATGACTAGTTATGCAAATCTTGTTGTATATGCTTTCGATTGTAGGTTAACAAGATTAAAGTGAGTAGCTTTTTGTTATTAAATCTGAATTTTGTTATATATATTCTTTTGTTCTTAAATCAAGTTAAGAGGCCTTAATTGTGCATAGTCTTATCATGGCATATGGTGTGTATATGCATATCATGTTGGTATTTGTCTAAGTATGTTAATTGGAGTTTAACGTCATGAGCATAGTATTTAGGTGGTGTTTAATAGATGGTAACAATTGCATTGTTAATGTATGTCATTTTAGTTGTCATATTAGTACGATGTTCATCTTCTAGTGGTTAGTATGTCATTGCATGGTGTATTTGCATAGTATTTGAGGTTGAGCATGGCATGATATGAGATACTTGTGAGAAACTCATGGCAAGGCATGAGATGTTGTGATGCATGTGTGCATTAAAGACATTTAATGAGACCGAGCTATACTAGACTAGTAGTCGTGTCCGTAGGCAGCGGAGCTTAGAACCGTCTGGTGCATCCTTCGATCCCAGATCCCGCGGGTTATCCTAAGTGCCACCCCTGCCTAGGTGCACTACGGGATTTAGCTTAGCTATACAATTACTCTATATATGGTAGATCTAGTCATAGCTCGTCGAGATCGCAAGACGATGCTTTCCTTGCGAAAAATGAAAATGTTAATGTTTCATGTAGTGGATAGATGCATTGTAGAGTGGTATTGGTGTTAGCATTTATGTTGTGTTCATTAGTTCATTTAAGCATGTATGTTTTGTATGTTTTTGTATGGTAAGTCCTTTAGTCGGTGTTGCATTGCATAACCTCTTCCTCATACTTTATATATTTGTGAGAAGCCCTCATTGGTCTTAGTTGTGGGTAGGTTATGGTTGTATGTCTAAAAAATTTGTGGAATGCCAAATTTCATATATATATTGTTTAGTTTTATATGGTATGTATCAAGTGCAAGTTGGGTAATGTATATGTATCATGTTAGGGCCTTTGGCTATCCAATTTGGTGGATGATGGGATGTCTACTGAGTCGTTATGACTCACTCCAATTCTCTATTATATTTTTTCGGGATATCAGGTTTAGCGCAGTAGAAGCTTGGTGGTATGGACTCCAAGGAACAATTTGAGCGGTTATTGTGCAATTTAGACCGGTATATGATTGTTTGGATTGAAACTTTTATTATGTGATTTGAGATGAGTGAATAGGGTTAGAATTGTGAACTGGGACCTCTGTCTTCGAGTTTTTCCAAACCAATGTGTTTTTGGGGTTGTTTCCCCGGTTACGTCGCCGGATTGTTTTCTGTTGTGCAGGTTGAAATCTGGGTCGTGACAATGACTAAATGTTATCTGCCACATGTCTCTTGCCGACTGGACACAGCTTGATCAGGTGGATGGGTGAGGCAATTTATATACTCGGTCATCTTGTCTGCATATATGTAAGCAGGGGGTCGTTTTCGCCGCCACGTTCCTCCACTATCTTCAGTCGAAACAGGCGACTGTGTAATACCTGGCATTTTTCAAAAAAAAAAAAAAATTTAATTTTCGTAACAGCCCCCCCTTTCCCTCCCCGTCCCGGATCTCCCGCCGCCGCCCCCCCGGTACCGCCGGCCACCCCCCCCCCTTGCCGGATTCGCAGCCCCCCCCCCCCGATTGGATCCCTCTCTCTCTCGCTCCCTCTCTCTCTCTCGCTCGTGCCGACTCCCCGCCGCGAGACCTCCTCCTCCTCCTCCTCCTCCGTCGCCGTCGCCGGACGCGATCGCCGCCCCCGCCGGAAGCGAGCGCCGCCGGACCTCCCCCTTGCCGTCACCGCCTCCGGACCCTCTCCTCGTCGCCGTCTCCTCCCTCCAGCGCCTCCCTCGCCGGCGAGAGCATCGCCGTCCAGCCCTTCCCGCGCCGCCGTCGCCGTCGCCGCCGGACGCTAGCGCCGCCGTCGACCTCCCCCGTTCCAGCCCGAGCCGCCGCGGGAGACCCCCTCGCCGCCGCCATCGCCGGCCATCGCCCTCCTTCCGCCGTCGCCGTCGTGACCAGCCCCTCCTTCCCCGTCGCCGTCGCCGTCGAGCGCCGCCGGCCGCCCCCGCCGTCGCGAGCGCGCCTCCGCCGTCGCGAGCGCCACCGCGAGCCGCCGCCGCCTCCGCCGCCCGCGAGCCGTCGCCGTGAACCGCCGGACGAGCCCGGCCCAGCCGCCGGTCCAGCCTCGGTTCAGCGCCTCCGAACCGGCCTGGTTCAGCCGGTCGAACCGGCCCGGTTCAGCCGGTCCAGGAAATTCCGAATTTTCGGATTTATTTAAATCCAGTTATTGAAGAAGGCCAAGAAAAATAGCAGAAAAATCCAGAAAAATCAGGAAAATTCCCAGAAGACTACAAGTAGGTTTCTCAAGCTCGTCTATGTATTTGATCCCATTTTGATTAGAAAATATGCATGTTTTAACTTATGGACCTAGATTTGACTAGTTTAGACTTTTAAATCATGATTAGTGAATTTCTCAAAAATCCTTGAACCCAGAACTTTGAAAATGATATTTTGAATATTATAGAACATGTTTGGCATGATTCTGGATGGGTAGAACTAATTTCCATGAGATGTGACCATTTGTTATTTATGTATATGTTTATATGCTAGAATGGACCTAGAATTGAAAGATAATTAGGTGGAGTTTTGGAAAAATCAAAAGTCATCAAATTTCACTTTTGGAACCTGTTTAGGTCAGATTATGAGTGTTAACATCAGAAGTTAGCTTGTTTTGATTATGCCAAAATTTGGTTTGATTAATTGTCTTGTGTATGCAATTATGCATGTCTAGATTTGGGTTGTTATTGCATGTGCATAGATCATGTAAAAATTATTTGGTTTGGTTCCAGATTGTGTAATATGTCTTGCATGATATGGCTAGGTTCATGTTATCAAGTTTGATATGAGTTTTGATTAGGATATGTTAACCATGTCGGTTAGTGCAAGTCTTGTCTAGTTTTTGATAAAAACAATTTGTTTTGCATGGTTGACATTAGAATGAGATGGTTATGTCTTGTGTACATGGTATGCAGGTGTGTCATGATCTGAAAATTATTATGAATTCTTGTACCACATGTTATGAGGCTTCACCAGCCTATTCTAGTCAAATTGTTCGTGGGCAGCGGGTATCTTAGATAAATCCGGCCTTCCCACAGATCCCGGATTACCGCGGTTTTTCCCTTGGTGTCACCACTGCCTAGGTGCACTTTGGGCTAGCTTAGTATATGTTACTACTATATAAATTAGAGCTGGTGAAAGTGATCTGTATATGTGATATGAAAGGCAAGACCACCACTTCCTTGCCATATGACTATGAGTTTAGAAAGAACATGAAATTATACTCATTGCATGTTATGTTTAGATGTTAAAGCATGATAAGTTAGAAAAATTCAGATGTGTCTCATGTTAGATTGGTCATGTTAAGTTAAGTCTGAAGGTCATCTAGTTGATTATTGTTTAGTTTCATGGTCTTGTATGCATTGGTCTAGAATCGATTTGTTTTGGCATAACCTTTTTCTTTGAAGATAATTATGTTTGGTTATGGGTTATGAGATTAATATAGAAGACATTCTATACTTTTGTATTACATCTCAAATTAGATATGTTATATACCACTGCTTGTTTATATGTTAATTACCCGATTGATGGGTGAAGGGTGTAAATCCTACGGAGTCTCGGACTCACCCCGTTGGGGGTTAATATTTTTTCAGCGAGGTTTTGAAGATCGGGAGATTGGCTTGGAGGCTCAAGCGAGAGGCCGTGGAAGAACCGAATCTCCTGGAGTTGGAGCGGAGTGAAATATTGCATTTATATCGGGTTGCTTGTTTTGGACCCTTAGGTTGTTGTGTACTTAAACAATATAGTGGATTTGATTTACTGTTGGAGCATATGAACAGACTTGGTGTTGAATTTTAGTTGTTTTAAATGTTTAAGTTTATTGGTTGACGTTGGACTATATGAAGTTGACTTGATTGGGTTGGTTGAATTACATGCTTGTATGGGTTATGAAATCCGAATGATGGATTTCTCCCACTGTCACGACGTTGTGATTTCCGCTGCGTAGTCGTGGTTTTATGTTGTTTATTTTCCGGGTCGTGACAGGAGTTGGTATCAGAGCATAACCCGGCCGGAAGGTCTAGTTTGGACCTGCCCGGGTTGATAATGTTGGTTGAAGAGACAAGCATGATTAAGATTTATTTAATTGGAGTATAAGTTTTAGATTGGAAGTTATGATTTATTTTTGATTATGTGTATGATTGAGGGAATACTTAAGTCTTTTTATTTTCATCAGGATGGCATCTCGTGGAAATCCTCGGAGAAGAGACAATGGGAATCAACAGGATGTTCCAGTACGTGAGGGAAACCCTCAAGATGCTGGGAATCAAGCACCAGCCCAGAATGAGGGGCAAGCACACAGCACAGAAATCTATTAGAAGCTATTCGGGGTCTATTCCGGACTGCGAGGCTCGAGTTCGGGCTCGGCGGGGCTTGAATCTTGCTATGGCTCGGGGTTTGATGCGACGGGCTAATGCCGTGCGGATCACCCACCTATTGGAATGGTGGAACATTTTCGGCGTACGAGTCCACCATCTTTTGCGGGGATAGGGATCCAGCTCTGGCAGAGAACTGGATCAGAGAGATTGAGAAGATTTTCAAGGTGATGCAGTGTCCTCCAGAGGATATGGTCAGGCTTGCTACCTACGTGCTCCATTTGACTGCTGGAGCTTGGTGGGAATCTGTACTTCGGACTCATTTTGTTGGAGTCCCAGAGGAGGAAATCACTTGGGAGGAGTTCATCATGCTATTCAGGGAGAAGTACATTCCATTACATGTTCGTCATGCCAAGAAGCGGGGAGTTTTTACAGCTTGAGCAGGGTACCATGTCAGTCATGGAATATGAGAGTAAGTTCATTGAACTTGAAGCTTATGCACCACACATCTGTGAGAATGAGGCAGAAAGAGCTAGGAAATTCATTGATGGGCTCAGAAGTGGTATTCGTGGCAGACTCGTTGCTGTAGTCTGGCCCACGATGGGAGCAGCTTTTGAGGCAGCTTGCAGAGTGGAGAAGGACCTTGGACCCTTCGCAGCACCGGAGTCGAGCGACGGGGCACCATCTAGGGACCGGCCTCGGCGGTCCCTTGACGGGAAGAGGAAGATGTCGAGTAGATCACCAGCTCAAGACCCCCACCCATACCGAGGGGATGTGAGTTCTGTGGGAAGAACCATGCTAGCGGTGAGTGTCGCCGCGAGGTCGGGAGCATGCTTTGGTTGTGGGCGGTTTGGGCACCGTGTTGCCGATTGCCCTCTTTCCGGGCGAGGCGTGAGGCTACTCCGGCTATGTCATCTCGACCATCTCGGACTCATTCTAGTGCTCGGACTCGTAGTGCGGCGACTCGGGTGAGGCGAGGCACCGGCTCGTAGGCGTACTTCATCTTACGGGGCCCCACCTCGGCGGTCTCGCGGTGCCCGAGGCTAGGGTTTTTGCTATGGAGCGCGGGGACCTCTCCCGGGACTCTCATGCGGCGAAGGTACTCTTCGAGTCGCTGGACTTTATGCTCGTATTTTATTTGATTCGGGAGCTACCGATTCGTTCATATCATTTCATTTTTCTCGCATTCTTGTTTAAGAGCGTGATTATTCTGTGGAAGAGTGTGAACCTATGGGAGTTAGTGTTCCATCAGGGCAGGCTATGGAGGTATCTTATTTTATACCCCAGTGTGAGATTGAGATCAATGGGAACTTTTTAGGGGCCAGATTGTATGTGCTAGATATGGAAGACTTTGATATTATTTTGGGGATGGACTGGTTAGAGCACCACCATGCTATTCTTGATTGCCATAGGAAGAAGGTTATATTTCAGATTCCTGGTAGAAATATCTTCTCCTATAGATGCCCTTCTTATAAGAAGTCCAAGATGTTGATCTCTGCCATGAAGACAGCAAGGATGATGGAAAATCAGTGTGATGTCTATCTTGCATGTGTATCTATTGATAGTGAGGCAGGTGTTATGAAATCTGTGGGTGAGGTTGATATTGTTTGTGAGTATCCAGATGTGTTCCCTGAGGACTTACCTGGGTTACCACCAGCCAGGGACATTGATTTTGCTATAGATCTTGTTCCTGGATCAGCCCCCATTTCTATTGCCCCATATAGAATGGCACCTGCAGAACTGAGAGAGCTCAAGCAACAGTTGGAAGAGCTTCTGGACAAGGGGTTTATTCGCCCTAGTGTGTCACCTTGGGGTGCACCTGTCTTATTTGTCAGAAAGAAGGATGGATCTTTGAGACTTTGTATTGATTATAGAAAGTTGAACCGGATCACTATAAAGAACAAGTACCCACCGCCGCGTATTGATGATTTATTTGACCGGTTGCGAATGCCAAGGTGTTTTCCAAGATTGACTTGAGATCGGGGTACCATCACCGAGGATCAAGGATGAAGATATATCTAAGACGACTTTTCGTACTCGATATGGTCACTATGAATTCTTGGTGATGCCTTTTGGTCTCACTAATGCTCCTGACTTTCATGAGCTTGATGAACCAGATTTTCAGGGAGTATTTAGATTGCTTTATAGTGGTTTTCATTGATGATATTTTGATTTACTCTTCTAGCCAGGAAGAACATTGCCAACATCTAAGGATTGTGTTGCAGACCTTGAGAGATCACTTGCTATATGCCAAATTTAGTAAGTGTGCATTCTGGCTGGAGAGTGTAAATTTCTTGGGCCATGTTATATCAGCAGCAGGTGTGCAGGTGGATCCTGCTAAGGTTGAGGCTGTGCGGGGTGGGAGCAACCTACAAACCCGACAGAGGTGAGAAGTTTCCTTGGTTTGGCAGGTTATTATCGTCGCTTTATTGAGGGATTTGCCTCTATATCAGCTCCTTTAACAGCTTTGACAAAGAAAGGAGGATTTAAGTGGTCAGAACAATGTGAAGAGAGTTTTCAAAAGTTAAAAGAGAAGTTGACAACTGCACCTGTGCTTGTTTTGCCAGATGGTACAGGAGGATTTGTAGTCTATACTGATGCATCCAGAGTAGGACTGGGTTGTGTGTTGATGCAGCATGATAAGGTTGTGGCCTATGCTTCTAGGCGGTTGAAACCTCATGAAAAGAACTACCCGAGTTCATGATTTAGAGATGGCAAGTTGTGCATGCATTGAA
The DNA here is from genome assembly GCA_036172225.1 of Cryptocoryne crispatula var. balansae. Taxonomy (NCBI): domain Eukaryota; kingdom Viridiplantae; phylum Streptophyta; class Magnoliopsida; order Alismatales; family Araceae; genus Cryptocoryne; species Cryptocoryne crispatula. Next base: position 16,237,559 of record CM069921.1, read on the forward strand.
GGTTTGGAGACATTATTTGTATGGTGAGTCATTTGATGTATTTACCGACCATAAAAGCTTGAAGTATATTTTTACACGAAGGATCTCAACTTGAGGCGAGAGGAGATGGGTGGAATACCTAAAGGACTATGATTTTAGTCTAAACTATCACCCGGAGTAAAGCAAATGTGGTGGCGGATGCACTTAGCGAGAAAGAAAGTAATGGCATTGTAATTATGTCAAGAATGGAAAGGCATGGAGCTTATTACCACTTATGCACCTAAGATTTACGTGAATCATCTAACTTCTTTCATGGCACGAGATGTCTATCGGGTCATCTTTGGTGGAGAAAGTGAAGTCGGCTCAAGAAGGGAACCTAGAAGTGCAAGGCTTAGTAAAAAGGGCGAGAAATTTCTAAGTATGAAGATGGAACCATTCGTTATCAAGGGAGATTGTGTGTAGCTGCGATTTTGACTTGAGGCAAGAAATTTTGGCGAGAGGCACATAAGTCTCAGTATTCTATTCATCCAGGGGCAACCAAGATGTATCATGACTTGAAGAGGCAATATTGGTGGGAAGGTATGAAAAGAGATGTAGCAGACTATGTTTCTAAATGCCTTGTTTGCCAACAGGTGAAGGTTGAACACCAGAAACCAGGAGGACCTTTACAACCATTGGAGATACCATCATGGAAATGGGAACACATTTCTATGGATTTTGTCACAGGATTGCCTAGAACCAAGAAGCAGTTTGATGCTATATGGGTTGTGGTTGATCGGCTTACTAAATCAGCTCATTTTATGCCGATTAAAGAAGCCCAACCTACTGATAGTCTGGTCAGGTTATATTTTGATGGTGTGGTTAAGTATCATGGTGTTCCAGTTACTATTGTTTCAGATAGAGATCCTCGGTTTACTGGAAGAGTTTGGAAGGGACTGCAAGAAGCTTTGGGATCTAAACTCAAGTTTAGTTCAGCATACCACCCTCAGACAGATGGTCAGTCAGAGAGAACAATCCAAACCTTGGAGGATATGTTGAGGGCTGGAGCACTTGAGTGGCAGGAAAATTTGGGATATGCAGTTACCCTTGGTTGAATTTGCTTACAACAATAGTTATCATTCTAGCATTGGAATGGCACCATTCGAGGCTTTGTATGGCAGGCCTTGTAGATCACCTCTTTGTTGGGAAGAGGTTGGGGAGAGAAGTCTTATTGGGCCAGAGTGGGTGCAGGACAGTAATGATAAGATCCAGGTCATTCGGCAGAAGTTACTTACAGCTCAGAGCCGTCAGAAAAGCTATGCAGATTTGAAACGGCGTGATATTCAATTTGAAGAAGGAGATCATGTGTTCCTAAAGGTCTCCCCCACTAAGGGAGTCATCAGATTTGGTCGTCGTGGTAAGTTGAATCCGAGGTACATTGGGCCATTTCAGATAGAGAAGAAGATTGGAGAAGTTGCTTATAGATTGTCTCTACCACCTGCTATGTCCAGAGTACACCCGGTTTTCCATGTATCATTGCTTAGAAAGTATGTTTCAGATCCTACTCATGTCATTGATTTCTCTGAGGTGGAAGTGCAACCCAATTTAAGTTTTGAAGAGAGGCCTATTCGGATCATAGATCGCATGGTGAAGCAGCTTAGAAGGAAGAATATTCCGATGGTCAAGGTGTTATGGAAGCATCACGCATCTGAGGAGTCTACTTGGGAGATCGAGGAGGATATCAAGCGGTCTCACCCCCATCTTTTTGGTAAGTAATTTTAAATTTCGAGGTCGAAATTTTTTTTAAGGGGTGAAGAGTGTAATACCTGGCATTTTTCAAAAAAAAAAAAATTAAATTTTTCGTAACAGCCCCCCCCCTTTCCCTCCCCGTCCCGGATCTCCCGCCGCCGCCCCCGCGGTGCGCCGGCCACCCCCCCCCTTGCCGGATTCGCAGCCCCCCCGATTGGATCCCTCTCTCTCTCGCTCCCTCTCTCTCTCTCGCTCGTGCCGACTCCCCGCCGCGAGACCTCCTCCTCCTCCTCCTCCTCCGTCGCCGTCGCCGGGCGCGATCGCCGCCCCCGCCGGAAGCGAGCGCCGCCGGACCTCCCCCTTGCCGTCACCGCCTCCGGACCCTCTCCTCGTCGCCGTCTCCTCCCTCCAGCGCCTCCCTCGCCGGCGAGAGCATCGCCGTCCAGCCCTTCCCGCACCGCCGTCGCCGTCGCCGCCGGACGCTAGCGCCGCCGTCGACCTCCCCTGTTCCGGCCGGGACCGCCGCGGGGAGAGCCTCTCGCCGCCGCCATCGCCGGCCATCGCCCTCCTTCCGCCGTCGCCGTCGTGACCAGACCCTCCTTCCCCGTCGCCGTCGCCGTCGAGCGCCGCCGGCCGCCCCCGCCGTCGCGAGCGCCGCCTCCGCCGTCGCGAGCGCCGCCGCGAGCCGCCGCCGCCTCCGCCGCCCGCGAGCCGTCGCCGTGAACCGCCGGACGAGCCCGGCCCAGCCGCCGGTCCAGCCTCGGTTCAGCGCCTCCGAACCGGCCTGGTTCAGCCGGTCGAACCGGCCCGGTTCAGCCGGTCCAGGAAATTCCGAATTTTCGGATTTATTTAAATCCAGTTATTGAAGAAGGCCAAGAAAAATAGCAGAAAAATCCAGAAAAATCAGGAAAATTCCCAGAAGACTACAAGTAGGTTTCTCAAGCTCGTCTATGTATTTGATCCCATTTTGATTAGAAAATATGCATGTTTTAACTTATGGACCTAGATTTGACTAGTTTAGACTTTTAAATCATGATTAGTGAATTTCTCAAAAATCCTTGAACCCAGAACTTTGAAAATGATATTTTGAATATTATAGAACATGTTTGGCATGATTCTGGATGGGTAGAACTAATTTCCATGAGATGTGACCATTTGTTATTTATGTATATGTTTATATGCTAGAATGGACCTAGAATTGAAAGATAATTAGGTGGAGTTTTGGAAAAATCAAAAGTCATCAAATTTCACTTTTGGAACCTGTTTAGGTCAGATTATGAGTGTTAACATCAGAAGTTAGCTTGTTTTGATTATGCCAAAATTTGGTTTGATTAATTGTCTTGTGTATGCAATTATGCATGTCTAGATTTGGGTTGTTATTGCATGTGCATAGATCATGTAAAAATTATTTGGTTTGGTTCCAGATTGTGTAATATGTCTTGCATGATATGGCTAGGTTCATGTTATCAAGTTTGATATGAGTTTTGATTAGGATATGTTAACCATGTCGGTTAGTGCAAGTCTTGTCTAGTTTTTGATAAAAACAATTTGTTTTGCATGGTTGACATTAGAATGAGATGGTTATGTCTTGTGTACATGGTATGCAGGTGTGTCATGATCTGAAAATTATTATGAATTCTTGTACCACATGTTATGAGGCTTCACCGACCTATTCTACTCAAATTGCCCGTGGGCAGCGGGTATCTTAGATAAATCCGGCCTTCCCACAGATCCCGGATTACCGCGGTTTTTCCCTTGGTGTCACCACTGCCTAGGTGCACTTTGGGCTAGCTTAGTATATGTTACTACTATATAAATTAGAGCTGGTGAAAGTGATCTGTATATGTGATATGAAAGGCAAGACCACCACTTCCTTGCCATATGACTATGAGTTTAGAAAGAACATGAAATTATACTCATTGCATGTTATGTTTAGATGTTAAAGCATGATAAGTTAGAAAAATTCAGATGTGTCTCATGTTAGATTGGTCATGTTAAGTTAAGTCTGAAGGTCATCTAGTTGATTATTGTTTAGTTTCATGGTCTTGTATGCATTGGTCTAGAATCGATTTGTTTTGGCATAACCTTTTTCTTTGAAGATAATTATGTTTGGTTATGGGTTATGAGATTAATATAGAAGACATTCTATACTTTTGTATTACATCTCAAATTAGATATGTTATATACCACTGCTTGTTTATATGTTAATTACCCGATTGATGGGTGAAGGGTGTAAATCCTACGGAGTCTCCGGACTCACCCCGTTGTGGGTTAATATTTTTTCAGCAGGTTTTGAAGATCAGGAGATTGGCTTGGAGGCTCAAGCAGAGGCCGTGGAAGAACCAGAATCTCCTGGAGTTGGAGCGGAGTGAAATATTGCATTTATATCAGGTTGCTTGTGTTGGATTCTTAGGTTGTTGTGTACTTAAACAATCTAGTGGATTTGATTTATAGTTGGAGCATATGAACAGACTTGGTGTTGAATTTTAGTTGTTTTAAATGTTTAAGTTTATTGGTTGACGTTGGACTATATGAAGTTGACTTGATTGGGTTGGTTGAATTACATGCTTGTATGGGTTATGAAATCCGAATGATGGATTTCTCCCACTGTCACGACGTTGTGATTTCCGCTGCGTAGTCGTGGTTATATGTTGTTTATTTTCCGGGTCGTGACAGACTGACCCGTTCTTCTCTCTGTGTGTATATATATATATGTAGATGAAATATTGGATGGCCTGGTGCATTTTTCTGGAGGCATATTAATTTCTTCCTTGGTCTTCTTACTCACCATGAAATCTTTGCTTGGAGTGAGCACTGGAGCAATTTCTGAATTCTCGCATTCTGAGATGGAATCCTTACTTTCTACTATTTTATATAGAAGCTGAGCAGTGCAACGTGTTTGTTTTGCTTTTGTTCCTATTTTTCCTCTGTATTGTCATCTTTCATCTGAGACGGTAGATTGAGCACTTTCTCTCTCAGATGTGCTCGACTTATTCAATTTTCGTAGCATAGTTGTTTTTTAAGTATCGTTCAATAAATGTCCTGTACCGTATCAGACAGACATTTAGCCTCTGTATTATTATAGTATGACTGTGAGCAGCTCTCTTTCTTTTGCTCTGTTGCGGATCACAATGAGGAGGAACTACTTCTTGGCAAATAAGCAGGGTCACCGTTTCATCCCAGACTCACAGTCTAAACAAGATAGCTTGAGATCGATAGAAAATATCAATTTTGACCCAGCTGCATGTGAAAAGTCAAAATGAGATTGGCCATCATGTTAAAGGCATCAGACTGTATTCTATCGAAATATAATTTATATGATCTCAGATTGTTTTTTTTTTAGAGTTCAATCTAGCCCATACCAATATTTTCGCTTTCTTCTCCGGCAACCATTTCTTTTTATCTAGACTTTGGACAAGTACAACTAAGCTTAATATATTCTTAGTGCAGTTGTCAACCTGACCAACAGAAAGATACAAAGGTTTCTAGCCAAAAATACATTTCCAAAGAAGGACGCCTTAAGCGTTAAAATTTCTAGCCATCTTTGTCTCCTTTTCTCAGCAGATCAGTTCTCCCAAAGGTTTCTTTTTCTGGTTTTGAGGGGTAATTTAATAATTTGAACATTTGACATTTTTTTCTATAACTTAATGGCAAAATCTTTCATTAAGATATTACATGTCTAATAATAGTTAGTTATAATAATGAAGGTATAAATGATAAACTGTTTGTGTATTTTGTCTGATTAACTATGTTTACTATTTTGTCTAGTTAACTATGTTTATCTTCAAATATGCCCTCGTGTCAACAACCAAAAGAAAAAGGCATCCTAAAGTCATCTTGCTTCTTTTTTTTTAAAAGTAAAAACTTTTAGTTTTGAGGAAAAATCAAGTTAACCCCCATCCCACACAGGACAGAGATAATCAACATAAGGGCTTAAGTCAAGGATGATAACTAGTTATGGAGGGTTGGGATACAAAAATATTTTATTGCGTCAGAAGAAAGGGATGAGCGCCCTTCTTGTCCGGTGGTGTGATCGCTGCAAAGGTGTTTGTCACATCCTCCACGAGATGTATATTGAGCAAATATGTTAATTATAAAAAATAACTCTTAAAAATGTCAATTTAGAAATGAAGAAGATAATAACAAATCTAATTTGACAATTCCAATAACTCCTATCTAAATTGTCATAATAAATCTACAATTTAAGTAAGCAAAAACTAATTCAATATTTTACAATCCAAGAAAACCTCAAAGCCAAATATCAATAGATTTCTCGGCTTCCTCAATTGGCTCTTCAAATTGTAACACCGTTACATCTATGTTGTGTTAAACTTGATTACTTGAAAAATATTAAAAAAAATAGGATGAGTCATATAAGCTCACTGCCCCCACAACAATTCTTACTTGCAAACATAAATAACATAATATTTCTCACAACACATGATGATATAGAAAAATAATCGTAGATCATCAATTTTGAGAACAATTCAAATGATTCTAGATCGGGTTGGCCTGTCTAGATGCCGGGTTGGTCAACACATAGACATGGACGCTAGAGGCATGTTTGGTATCAAAATAATTTGAGGATAAAACCTGGTTTATCCCCTAAAATTTGGAAATAAACCTGATTTATCCCCAAGTTATCCCGATACCAAACAGCCCCTAGGTGTACTAGGCCAAGATAGGTGGCATAAGATTATCAGGGCGGTATTTTGGCAACAGAGGGTGTTGGGGTGACAAGGGCACTGGTGGGGGTGAGTCTGGGTGGGACTACATTTGGTAGGAGGGAGAAAGAGTGCAAGCAGGGAGGAGCAATAGTGGTTTTGACAAGAGAGAGTCGGGGGAATACAGATGTGCTGGGTGCCATGAATGTAGGGGACAGGGGTGGTATTGTTGAGAGAGAGAGAGAGGGGGGGGGGGTTGAGTAGTATAATGTTCAAGTTTGAGTTATTTATTTTACATAAGTTTGAGTTTGAGCTCAAATTCCCATGAGTGGGTTCAACCTTGTAAAAGTTGACTTGCTATTTAATTGAGCCAAGTTTGAACTTGAACTCGAATAGAAACTCAACTTAATTTCAGACGAAATTCGAGTTCAAGTTTGATACGAACTTATTTATAAATCATGGACTTGATCTAAACTAATTTGTTAAACTCTAGTGTTAGCTCATTTATAAAACTCGGTCTAAGTTTAAATTCAAATTAAATATTATTTCAAATTATTTTAAGTTTTGAAAGTGATCAACTTTCTTGATGTCGTAAAGAGAAAAAGAAACTAGGAACACACTGCAAGAAAATCAATCTCTAGCTATAAGAAAATCATATCTAAGACTAAAAGGTCATGGGTACACCTTTATCTGCTACACTATCTACTTCCAGACATCAATTTATATAGAACTTGTTAGGAAAAGATTACCCCCGACAACATAGATCATAGATAAAAATTGATAATTATCTATGAAATTCTTAATTTTTGGTGAATAAAATCATTTAATCTTTTATACTTTTCTTGTAGGCAAAGTTTTACAAATGAAAAGATAATTGTTGAACACTATGAAGTGGGTTCTCATACGACCATTTCTACTTACAAAAATTTTCATACGGCTACATTTTGAAATACACCTGTTTCAAAGTTCATAAAAATTTTCACACATTACTTTACTCATACAACATGTAAGAAAAATAAGAGCGCTTTATATTCACAAAACATACACATTCATTATTCATCAAGTGTTTGTAGTATTTGAATTTATCCATGTAATCCAAAACATACACACCCATGCATAGGTGTTCGTAGTGTTCCATTCATTAAGACAATCACAAGTGTATGTCTTTTCCATTCATCTAAATTATAGCAAGTGCTTATTTTACTCCATTCATCAAGACAACGTAAGTATTTATTTCTTCTATTCATCAAGACATTCATTGAGCAATGAGCATATAGACCACCAATTATGAATTAAAGTATCATTTTGTTTCACCCAACAATGCTTATAAATAATAAAACATAATCATTACAGTGACATACTCTTTTTAATAACATCAAATAAAACAAATTCATTATTGTACAAACCACTCTCCTTTTTACCTCCAATAATCGTGTAGATCTATTATAATCGACATATTTTATCTAAACTCTTAAATTTGCTTCTAACCTTTAGTGAGTGATAAGAAGTACATAATTTTATTAAAACTTATGTAATTTGTTTTGTTTGATAAAAAAATCGGAATTATTTAGATGCTAAATGTTAGAGACTCATTCAGACGAATAGAGCAAATCAATTACCATGAGGATATTCAATAAAATAATGATACTTTCGGCGATAAAAAATAAGCCATGTAAACACGTGCCAAAACCATAATTTTGGGTGAAAAAATTCAAGAACCGTGAGAAATATACATATTACAAGAGAGAGAGAGAGAGAGAGAGAGAGAGATCATTCCTCTATTTATCCACAAAATTTTATCCAATATAAACTATAACTCAAAAAGAATTAAACAACATGATTTTCAGGTACCTTATGTTTATACGTCACATTCTAAAATAAAAATGCATAAAAAATTGTTTGTACTTCACATTCCAAAATAAAAATGCTGAAAAATTGGCACCAACTGCTGCTCATCAAATCTAGGTAGACATGTAAAGCAATATCTCTTTTTGTACATGACATGATCCATACCCCGAATTCTTTACGGTAAAAGTTGTTCTCTTACCAAAACTTGGAGTCCCGCATAAAACAAGAAAATAATTCAATTCCAATAATCAATTCAATGTGGTGTACCGACAGCAAATTAAGACAAATAACAGAAATTAGGAAGTACAAGCCAAACAAATGCCACCATAATAGTGATTGTTGGAGAGTATAAATACATAACCTCCATTATTTCAACATTGCTTCTATAGGATAGACATGTTAAACTCGAAAATTTTACTGAATTTGAAGGGCATTCTTTGACGGTGGTGATCAAGGAAACCCATATCGGTAGTTCAAACCAAACCGAACCGAACTGAATTACTAGTTTGGTTTGGTTTCTCGGGTTGAACCAAACAAAGGAACAGCCCTACTCGTAAGAAATCGAGTGTCATAGAATTAAAAAGAAGAGAACTAGTTTCTTAAACAAATAAATGATGCACAAATAGTAAATAGCATATATATCAATATATATGAGGCTAATAACATATATACCTCATACCTGTATATACGAGTCTAACCAAATTCACCATTCCTCTCTAATACCTTATTGTTTGCAAAAGCTCCTAAAATCAAGCACAAAACACAAACACACGTGACACAAAATTCAGACACAAGTATCTCAAAGTCGAATAATTGTGTCATCTCACATGGCTCTCAAATTCTAATAGGCTTGATAAGCCTCATCTTTGTATGCACAACGCCATGTAAAGTAATCGGAAGAGTGAAACCTCACAAAACCATACAACCTAATTGAAGGATTCTTGTAAAAAGAATAGAAATAGTAAATTCCAAACTAGCAGAACTAGAGAGCCGTATAGGTTGGAAGCCTACCTCTCCAAGCAAAAGCAATAGACCAATAGATGTGCCAAATCAAAGGTATCAAGTTGGAGAAAGTATTGAAATCAACAAACCGGTACTCCACAAGCCAAATGTTTCTCCTACTCGCACACAATTAATATTCTCCATCTCAAGCGTAACACTCGCAACCTCTTTTAATTTGGAGTCATGTCCTACACCAACCCAATGAACCAACAAGGCAAAAGGCCCCGTGTAATTCCCTCGTCTCTCTTGTTGGTTCTTGCACCACAACCATTTCCCTGCAAAATCACTAGCCCAAAAAGAAAGTTTGAAAACCCTGCTAATTCTCATAATAGTATTGGTATTACTTGTTCCTTCCATATTGATATCCTATAAGAAAAATGATACATGCTTACATTAAATATTAATTAATAAGTGAATCACATATTTTTTTTGCAATAGGGGAATAGCGTATGCATTCGGCGACATAAAATAAACATGCAATAGATACAAAAGAAGATAACATAATAATATTATACGTGTATTCCAATTTGAGTTTGGGTTTAGTGATATCATGCTCAAATTCTGATCCCCATGGATCTGACTAAACCTAGATACAATAATATTATCAATGATAATATAGCTTAAACCTAAATGGAAATGTAACAACTATCTTTTAGAAACACCATGACAGACCTCTCATTGATTCTTCTTCCCAGAAAAGAAACTACACTTGTATTCCAACAACCTCTCATAGGTCCAAGATATCCTACTTAAAGAAAGATGGTATCAACACCAAACTTAGTTCAAATAATAAAAATGAATATTTAATAAAAAATCTATAATCGGTAGGATCTAGCAACCAACAACTATTATAAATATGTTAAAATCAAGGACAATGAAATGACTGTGTGGGAAATCCCAGTAGCTAAAATACATATTAACTGAAAATTTGAAGGTGGATCATGTATCAACAAGATTTAAACTCGATCTTCACCTAATCTTTCATTTATGCCACCAGGGGCCTCCATGATCATAGCCAGACAACCTTGAATTCAATCACCAAGCACCTGGACCAAGGGAATTTGAATGAGAAACAGAGATCATAAAACATAGGCAATATTGTCACTTTGTTTTTTTTTGTTTACATAAATTACATTTTGCTTCAAGAGAGAATACCATGAAGTAGAAGCTACCATCTTATCAACTGGCGTATTGCCTCCCATTTACATCATTGACCTCTTCATAATCAAGCCTTTATACAAAAATAGACATGGTAAGTACTTGAGATTGGAAAGCGTGGGCTGCAGGTGATGTCACTGCCTTTTCGCCAGTGTTTTCTTAGACCTTTCAAGATCTTCCAGAATCACATCATGTTCATCATAGCCAAGATGGAAGAAACAACAAAAACTAGGATGTAAGTCAGAGTCTATTTCCTTTCAAGTCTCCAACAACTCTAGGAAGAAGCAAGGAAATGGAGATAGAGATAGAGAGGAATATGGATGCAATTACCTGTGTGCATTCCAGCAAAGGCCTTGGTTGAGCAACTGTTTGACGATGAAATTTTGTGTTCATCAACATCGGAGAATGATGAAGAAGAGAGAGAATAGGGTAAAGTTGCCTACTGAGCACCACCTCATTGTCCAGCTTCGTCATGTCGACTGCTTACATTCAAATGCTTGGCATCTAAAATATTAATAGCATTTTAAAAAGATAAAGAGGTTTATTCAAACTTTGATTAGTGATTTTATCAAACAGTTAACGTCTCTGATCGAATTAGAAATTAGAGGATGATTAAACTAAATCAGACATGGCCGAACTATTGATGAAGATATATAATCTCAGCTGGCTGAAAACTTTTGAATATACTTCTCCCTTTGAGAAAGATCCTAGTGAATTAGAGATAAAAGTTACATGATGGGGAGTTTATCTCTTGTTTTCTCGTGAGAACAATTAATAATAGAAGCGAGTGACTAGCGGGCAACAAATACAACAAAAGCAAATTATAATCATCAAGAGAACTGTGTTTTGAAAATGTTTGATAGTTCTCTGTCTGAAATATGTATTGAAAGAGAGATTGGGTAAAAGATATTAAAAATAAAATATAAATTTTGATTGCAAAATTGACTAGCTCATACCACACTACAATCATAAATGAGATATAAAACACAGCAACCAAGCTATGCTCAGTAGAATATTAGACTTTTTTTATTCGTAGTGCAGTAATATTCTGCACTGGGGGAACCGCCCACAATGGGACAGACGCCGGGATCAAACACGGGATCACATCAGATGCCCCATAGGGCAGAGATGTCCCACTTCGCCACGAGACGGGGAATGAATATTTGACATTCTATCTGGCCAATATGAACTAAAAAGATTGATAGATATTCATAATTTGGTGTAAAATAAGAATGTATAACTTTTGTTTGAAACTTAAGAGTAGAGAAGCTGATGATCCAATATCCACTCAAAAAATGCCAATCTAGTAAAAAAAGACATGCCCATTAAACAATAACTTAAAACATTTGCCGCTAGAATATAAGTAAAAGAACTATTTCATCAAGAATCATCAGAAAATCTTTAGTAGCAGAAAGGATACTCGCTTGACATATATATGATAGAAATGCTAATTGTAGAACTAAAAAATACATGATATTGAATTTCACCTGAAAATATACATTTTCATGGAACTATATATGAGCAGCAAGATGAGACAACGAGGAATGAAGAAAGTATTGTTGTACCTCTTCGTCATTTGCTCTAGCATAAAAACAAGAACATTCATTAGTAATATAAGTGTATACCTACTCTGTTACAAATTTTAGCATTTATTATTTTTTATACCAACAATGATATCATAGGAAAATTTAGTACGCATAGATAATATATTCCTAACATAAAGAATGTATAGGTACATTCAGCAAAAGTCAGATTTCTAGTGGTACTGACACAAAGAAGCTGTCTCACAAAAAATATAAGGATTAATGTGGTCCAATAAATGTGTCCCCACATCCACGACTGATCAAGTTATACACACCAATATATGGTAAAGTAATGTTGAGTCAATAACATATAGAAGAGAACAACATGGAGTATACATTATTATCTATTTTAGAGCATCAAATTACACAGGCTTTACAGTGATGATGGACTTGATAATAAGGACAAATGCAGTGTTACCCTAGCTTTGAATAAGAAGCTCTGCTTCCCTCTAAGAAAATGATCTCCATGAAACTAGCTAGTGTTGATCACATTTTTAACTTACAAGCTCTCTAGTTCAAGAATCAAAGGGCATCTTCCATTAGTGTGAAAGAAATTAAATTGATAAATGCATTTCATTAGGGATTACCAGAATCGTTTTGATGACAAATTAATTAAGACAAAAGTAAATCAGTTCATTCAATAGCGAAAACCTTGCAATCAGAAGTGGGATCTAGACCCTGGATTAATTGGAGGTTATTTTGACTTTAATTGCTTACACATATAAATAATATACTCTGCCCTTCCTTCCGTATGATCCCCTTTAATTTTGATAGATTCGTCGAGAGAACTCGATGCTACCGCAAAACCAAATGAGATATATAATTAAAGAAAAAATGGAATCGTATGTCAACAATATATATATTCTTATACAATTAAGACACTTCAATATGTAGTCGAAGATGAGAAGGGGTTGAAATTCACATCCGGAGGAGCATGGGAAAATAATATCAGATCACATTGATATACAGACACGTGCTAAGAAAGTGGAGTTCTTTGTATTGGCCCCAACATTTCAAAGAAAATTATATACAAATTTGTCACTTTAGTGCAACTGAAAATATAAATTCACGAGAATGTCATCTTTATCATGTCATATGACTTTAGTTGTACGTATAACACATGATAAGAAAATGTTTGATCCATTGGAAGGCATTCGTATAAAATAAAATAAAATAAAAGTGACATATTAGATGCGGTATAGTTTTCAAAAAGAAGAGACTCTTAAACTTCAATTTAAAATAAGAAGCTTCTTTTGTAAAATAATATATCCTAATGTTATAAAGATTGGTTTCATAAAAACTAGTTATTTTTAACATTTTTATGCCAAAACCATTCGTGTATGTCATAATATTATTTTTAAAGTAATTAAAAGTCAAATAAAAGAGAAGTAAAGACCAAACACAACAAAATAAAAATAACATGGAAAATGGCATGCACCAAAATTTTTGGATGCCAAAATCCAAGTTTCAAATTGGTCAATCGAAATGTATTAGGTAAGTTTTACATGTAATCAAATGATGATCTGAATCCATTTTCCAGAAAATATGATAGAGATGCAACTATTTTATAGGAAACCAATTAGTACACCTCATTTATGTACATATAAAAAGAAGAATGATAAAATAGGGACCCTAAAAAATAGTATGGACAAGCAGAAATTTGTGTACCTTAATCAGCAAAGGTCTCAATTGTTCTTCAATTTCATCTCTCCTGTTGGCTCTTGAGCCACTAACATTTCCCTGAAATAGCACTGGCCCAAAAAGAAAGTCAGAAAACCCTCCTAGTTCTCAGAGTGCTCTTGGTATTATTTGTTCCCTTCCATATTGATATCCTATAAGAAAATTGATGCATGATTATATCAAATATTAATTAATTAATCAATAATATATAATTTTTCAATAGGGGGATAGCTTATGCATCGGGCAACAAGAAATAAACATGCATTAGATACCAAAGAGGACAACATAATAATATTGTACATGTATTCCAATTTAATTTTGGGTTAAGTGATATCATGCTCAAATGTTGATCCTCATGGATCCAACTAAACCTAGATACAATTATATTACCAATGATAATATAGCTTGAACTCGAATAGAAATGTATAGGCTATCATTAGGAAACAAGATATGACATTACCTCTCGTAGTGATTCTTCTTCCTAGAAAAGAAACAACACTTGTATTTTGACACACCGTGAGAGGGAAAATAAGTTGTTGTGGAAGACCTCAACTTTGAATTCCATTAACCTCTCATAGATCCAACACATCCTATTTAAAGAAAGACGGTATCAAACCAAACATAGTGCAAATAATAAAGATGATTCTGTAATAAAATATCTATAATCAGTAGGATGATCTAGCAACCAGAAACTATTATTAATATGTTAAAACTAAGGACAATGAAATGACCATGCATGTGGGAAATCTCAAGTTCTCAAACCAAAATTGAACAACAACAGTCCAAAAGAGCTGATCGCAGTAGCCAAAGTACATATTAAATAAAAAACTGAAGGCAGATCATGGGTTCAAAATATTCAAATTCTGACTTCACCTAATTGTTTATTTATTCCATCAGTCGCCACTATCTATGTTCATAGCCAGACAACCCACCCAGCACTTGGAACAGGGGAATTTGAATGAGAACCGGGGATTAGGAAAACTAGGTAATGTCACTTTGTTTTCTTCGTTCACATAAATTGCATTCTTCTTGGAGGGAGAATACCAAGAAGTAGAAGCTACCATCTTATCGACTCGAGTACTGTCTCCCATTTACATCATTGATCTGTGTATAATCAAGCCTTTATATACAAAAATAGACACGGACGATATATAGATACTTGAGATGGGAAAGTGTAGGGTGCATGTGATGTCACTAGCTACCTTTTCTCTGGTGTTTTCTTTGACCTTTCAAGATCTCTCAGAAACCTCACATCATGTTCATCGTAGCCGAGACGGGAGAAATAACAGAAACTAGGATGAAAGCCAGACGCTATATAATTTCTGTAAGATCGTATTCATGATTCCTAATTTCTTAGGAGTGTTTGGCAGGGTCCAAGAACGTGGGTATGAGAGACGTTTACCTAAGCAAAGATTGGAGGTGCGCACCACCAGTGTCTCCAACGTTGCCAGGAAGAAGCACGGAAATGGAGATAGAGGGAGAGAGGGCATTCCAGCAAAGGCACTCATTGCGCAGCTGTGCGACAACGAAATCTTACTTGTGTGCATCAACGTCGGAGAATGATGAAGAACAGAGAGGAATCTGGGCGCAGAGCACCAACACATCCTCCGGCACGCCGGGACGGCAGCTCTGAATGGAAAAAAAGTTAGCTTTGACATCTAAGAGATTCAGAGCGTTTTAAAGAGGTAATAGGTCAATTCAAACCTTGGCTAACGTGATTTTATCAACAGTTAAAAACTTATTATTGATGAGGGCTGTTCATTATTCAATTAAATTAAAAAATCAAATTAAATTAGTAATTTGGTTTGATTTGATTTTATTTGAATTATCGATGGTTTTGATTTGATTTTCAAGACACTTCAAATCAAACAAATAGATAAATCGAGTAATCCGAATTAGATTAAATATTTAATTTAAATTATATATGATATAATATTTATGTATATTTTCTTATAAAAATATATTTACTTTCAGAGTTTTAAGATAAAATTAATATAATATATAAACACATACCCTAAAGTTTAATAGAACATGATTAAAAACAAACAAAATGAAATTATATGTTGACACATCTACTGTACTTCAATAAAATAAAGATTAAATTGATTCAGATCAAATCAAATTGAATTAATTTGATTCAATTCAATCTGGTATGGGAGATAATTTGGTTTTGATTTGATTTGAGAAAAAATACTCAAAAATCAAACCAAATCATGAACACCCTTAATCTCAAAGGATTTATATCGTCTTCTTGTGAGAACAATCAATAATACAAGTGAGTGACTAGCGGAAAACAATTAAGAGAGATAATTTATAATCTTCAAGAGTACCACAGGATTTGAAAATGTTTAACTTATGGCTGTCTGTCACGACCCGGAAAACGCAGCGGATTTTTTTTTTCTCCGGATTATGACAGCGGGATAAAACACGGAAATAGGGAGGTTTGGTAACAAAAACACAATCAACGAACATAACCAAATTTAACATAAACTAATCCAACATCGAGATCAACATCAAATCACAAACTAAACCGTTCACAACTCCAAGATCAAACTAACAACGCAACATAACTAAAGGTCCAGAATTAAACAATCTAAATAACTCCAATGAGACACCATAAAGTGCTGAAAAAAAAATAATGTTATAACAACTAAACAATCATCTCAAAGACCGAGAACACGAATATCAAGCATCTCCAAGGTCGGTGTAATCCTGCTCCACCAATGGCGTCTCTTCCAAGACCGCTTCAGGATTCTCCTCCTCCTCAAGACCTGTTGAAATAATTAAACCACGGGGTGAGTCATATAAAATGACTCAGTAGGCAATCCATCGTCCGCCAGATCGGATAGCCAAAAGGCCTTAAAATGATATTTAAATAAATACCCAGTCTGCACCCTTTATAAACATATAAGTAAAACTAGTCAATACATTAACAATTGCCTTAAATCACATCTTTTACACCACCAACCAGCCTTATGCCCATGATGACCAGCACCTATATGCATTTTGATATGTTCTAAAAAAAAGATTGAATAAACATAGACACCTACATGCATAGACATCTAGTATAGGCTCCACAAGACAATAGATTTTAAATGAGACATTTCAAACATACCCTATGCAACACAAAGTGATGAATGACAAAATAAACTACCTCACCAAACCAACTATGCCATACAATGCAAACATGCACCTATCCTTTACAAAAGAAATTACATCGTTTCATATTGGCAAGGAAAGCGTCGTCTTGCCACCTCAACTAGCTACCACCAGATCTATCATATATAAGTACCATATACTAATCGAAATCCCATAGTGCACCTAGGCAGTGGTGGCACTTAGGATGCCCGCGGGGTCTGGGATCGAAGGATGCACCAGACGGTTCTAACCCCTCGCTGCCCTCGAGTCACGACTAACTAGTCTGGTGTAGCTCAGTTTCCATTCACAGTTTTCAATGCATCATGCATCCACTTAATTATGCCATGCCATGATAACGTATCAACAATGTAAAATAACATGAGGAAAACCACAACTACATAACCTGTTCATGATGCTAAGACTATAAAATGATGAGATTAAATGAGAGCTAACTCATGTACTACATCACACATTCAACCCAATATGATATGACTAAAAAAAAAATCAGACCTTAACACCTTATTTAATGACATAACCCTGGCTGGAAAAATACATGAGTTAGGTAAGCTAACTAACCAAAGTCTAGTTGGATTATCCTATCACCATATATATAACAATAGTACTTAAAGGAAATATTAGTAGACTAACTAGACAAGTTATTTAAAAGGGGCTGAAATCAAACATAATAGGACGTTAATCATGCTGGAGATAACCCACTTCAAAATTAACAAAACTACATTATATGCAAAAAGAAACAATTCCGCCACTATCTTCACTAATTACCCACAACGTATACAACAAAACCGGCTAATTAAACTAATGATATTCACTACGGGTCATGGGTAGTTTATTATAGAATTTTTAATGATAGTAGACACGTCAAGAGTGCCTACCTGATCGGCGTTAAGGAACTCGAGAATCGGCGACCGAAAAGGGTATCGAACGCCGACGACGCGATGTACCGCTTGAACCGGTCGAAAAAGGTTAAATCACACCACTTAGGTTGCTGGAAAAAGAGTATATACAAGGAAATATAAGCTGTTGGATCAAGGGAAAAATTTAGAAAATAATTGAAGAGCATAATGATATGATATGGACAAAGTATAGAAGAAAGAGGGGGATAGGGTAGGAGAGAGAGAGTGCTCACGCGGCGATAGGGGGGGCGGCGCACGGCGGGTCCAAGGCGGGCGCACGGCGGTGCTGAGGCGGGAGGGCGCACGGCGGCGCTGAGTGGGCCGAGGGCGGGGCTGGTCGCGCGGAGGCGGCGCCGCGCGAGGGCGGGGCGGTCGCGCGAGCGCGTTGACCGGGGGCGGCGGTTGACGGCGAGGCGGCGGCCGCGCGCCGGCGTTGACCGGGGCGGCGCGAGGCAGCAGACCTCGCTGCTGACGCCGGCGACGGTGGCACCGCGGGCGGGTGAGGCGGCTGGCCGCGCGGGGCGCTCGCGGAGAGAGAAACAGCGGCCGAGAGAGAGAGAGGGGGGGGGCGAGGCGACGCACGCAAGAGGAAGAGACGGCGCACGCTCGCGAAGGGAACCAGAGCGACGAGGCAGTAGGGTTTTCGGGGAGGAAAGGAAGGAGGAGGCGGCGGTTTCGGGAGAAAAAAAAATACGGCGACGGGGAAAAGATTAAATAACAATAAAACACTCTAAAAAAATTAAATTAAAATATCTTTACCCTATAAAAAAAAACGCACGTTACACTGTCTCTGGTCCGAATGAATGAAGATGAGTCAAACAGAAATGAAGAAAATATGGTTGTACTTCTTCATCAATTACTCTAGCATATAAAATGAGAACAGTCATACAAAATATAAGTATACCTTCTCTTTTAAAAATGGATTTTATCATTTATTATTTTTTACACCAGCTATGATGATATCTTAGGGAAATTTAGTACGTATAGATAATCTAATTCCTACTATAGAATATGTAAAGATAAATTTTGAAAAATTCATATTTCTAGTAGTACCGAGATAAAGAAGCCGTCTCACAAAAAATTGTAAGAATGAATTACCGTGGTAAAGTAATATTTCTATATTAACTTGATCATCCACGATTGATCAAGTTATACACACCGATATGGTAAAGTAATGTTGAGTCAATAACCATGAGAGAGCAACATGAACTTAATTCACATGATTATCTATTTTAGAGAATCGGCAGTATATATATATATACTTATAAATTAAAGTGACAAACACTCACCTATATATGTAGTGGAAGATGAGGAGGAGTTGAAATTTATATCCGGGGGAGCATTGTGAATGCTAATGGGGTGTTTGGTTGCATGATAATTTTTTGTACACTTTCGTGATAAAAAATTGTATTAAAATAAAAAGTGAACCAACTCATGACATAAAATTATCATGTTTGGAGGGATGTGATTACAAAAAAGAGTAACTACCACACATGACCAAACAAAGTGGGGGACCACAAGAAAAAATAAAGAGGTGAGACCCTCTTTTTTGTTTAAGAAGAAAATTACTTTCAAAACATAAAATTATCATGGTTGTCAAACACCTCTTTTAACAAGTTTTCTTATAATTTTTAAAAATTAAAATAAAAACCTCAATTATCATGCAACCAAACACCCCATAAAGAGATCAATTTAAAATAAGTAGATTTTTTTTATAAAATCAAATATCCTAATGTTATAAGTATCGGTTTCATTAAAAATAGTTATTTTCAACAATTTTTATGCCAAAATCATTCTTGTACGTGCACGTACGTACGTACGCAATATTATTTTAAAAGTGATTAAAAGTCGGACAAAAAAGTAGTAAAGACCAAACACAACAAAATATTAAAGAACATGAAAATTAAATGGCGTCCACTGAAATTTTTTGGATGCCAAAATCATGGTTACAAAGTGGTCAATCCAAATGTACGTCTTAGGTTGACTCGAGTTTTACATCTAATCAAATGAAATGATCTGAATTCATTTTCCAAAGAAAATAATCATGGAGATGAAACTATTTTTACCGGGAACCAATTAATACACGGACCTTATTTACGTACATATGAATTAAAAGAAGTAGAAGAAGAAGAAGAAGAAAATGGAGACCTTAAAAAAATAATATAGAGACAAGCAGATATTTGTGTACGTACCTTATTAACCAGAAACAGTCTGATCCCAATAGGCCTTCCTTTTCAAATATATATATATATATATAAATATATATATATTCGACGTATATAGAATATTCCTTGCAAATATTTGTGGTACCTTCACCAATCAAAAGTCCCATTTGGCCTTCAACCCGAGATATTTGGCGTAGGATCCTTGCAAGAACCTACCTTCAACCACCACGACAGGGATACGACGGATGATGGGGTCTTCCTGGTGTATGTAGCACCACTCCGCCAAGTCTGCATGGCACCTTTCAATACGTAGAACCTCAAGTGACGTAGGGAATCCTCCATCCGGCAACCGTTGGATGCATGGACAGCCCTCAATGTACAACACTTTGAGGTTGGGAACGAGATCTCCCAAGTTCGCAGGCAACTCCTTCAGATCTTTACACTTAGAAAATGACAAGCACCGCAGGGATGTGGCGACGGCCGTCAACCCTTCCTCCTCCGCCGTGGAAAGCCGTGATACTCCAGCATTCCATATCCTCAGTGTACGCAAGCAGCCGATGATGTGGCCACGAAAGAGGGCCTGATCAATGCTGTTCTTCTTCTTGTCAACATCATCATGAGTTGGAAGCCATGCCAGCAGCTTGGTCTTGTCCGTAACGATTTCCTTGAGTTTCGGGAGGCACGACGATGGTACTGTGTCAATATCATTCTTATGCCAACAAACAATATCATTCGACGACACCTGCTCCAGTTTGGGATCACATCTATAAATCTCCAACTGCACAAGGGACGGGATGGATCGGATGCCCTCCACTATTGATGACAAGGTCAGCTCGGGACAGTTAACAAGAGCCAACGTGTGGAGTGCCGGTGAACCCGAGAGCAACATCTTTGAAGGCAGCGTCCGCATGTCCGTACAATCCCGCATGACAAGCATCTCCAAAGAGGGCAGGTGAATGGGAGGCCCATGATGTTGGTGGTCCCCACTGAATGCATTAATGTCGGGGATGCCGTCCAAATTTAGTTCACGGAGAGAGGAGGACCAAGCATATTTATGTTGTCCATCAAGGCATACGTGCAGCAGTTGATGCGATAACTTTTTCATTGTTAATCGCAATCTACGTGCCTGATAAGAGGCTCTTTGTTTTGGACTATAATTTTTCTCAAGAGAATAGTCCAATGAAATAATATATGGTGAAACCACTACTGCATCATCGGAACATCCGATGACCAGCCAGTCCACAACAAGTGGTTGTTGTAATGCCTCCTCAATACAACTCTGCCAGTTCTCGTACTCTGCGCCAAGGGATACATCAGTTGAGGCAAGATTTTGCATTTGTGAGAAGAGTGACTTGTTTGATATCTTTGGGCAACCTCTCACCCTAAGTTTCTTGAGGGATGGATGTAGCTCAATGCCTTCCGGCAACGCCTCCAACTTGGCACAATTTTTTAGGGTAAGCTTCCCTTTTAGAGACTGCATAGTAGCTCGAAAAGCATCCCCTTTCGGCCAGTGCATGAGTTCTCTACAATTCACAATGCTCAATTCTTGTAGATGCTTCATGTGATGCATTAAGATTCCATCGTGCAAGGTTGTCAACTCTTGACAATTGCTTATTCTCATTACTAAGAGCTCAGGTTGTTCATAATTACTAATTTGATCTTCGTCGGTCAATGCTATTATTTGCTCGTGATGATACCCACTGTCCAAGTAAAATTTTGGAAGGAACTTCAAGGGTAGCCCGGATAACGTCAACTCTTTCAATGTTACCGGAAGCAATAAATTAGGTTGCTCCACCAACTTGGAAATCCTACGTAGAGTTAATTTCTCCAAAGGTAGAACATGCAAGTTGTTGGGAAGAGCTGTCAACCCTACATCTTGTAAACACAAGTTTGTTATTGTTTGGGGAAGCTGAGGCAATTCCTTCAACTGGTTACAACTTTCAATGCTTAGTAGTTTAATGCACTTCATCCCTTCAAGTCTCGGAAGTTCATCTAAATTCAGACAATTTGTCAGGTGAAGAGATTGGAGCCTTGAAATTGAACCATTAATCATCCAGTTTGGGACTTTGACACCGATGTATCCATCTATAACCAGCTCTTTTAATTGTGCAGGTGGTTCTAAACATTCAATTATAGACTCTTCAAAAGAGGGGTCCACTTTATGAAAATCTCGATCATTTTCCCATACCATTTCTAAGACATTAAGATGTTTCTTGTTCTTCAATGCAGCTTCAAGAGACTCTTCCTTTGTGTCAACATTTTGGAGGTTTATAATGCGGAGCTTACCCCGTAGCTCGTTCATCATTTTCAGTGCACTTATTTTGTTCCCAACTTCTTTTGATACAGAGAAAACCTCCAAACTTTTGAGACGTATCAAGTTTCCAATTCTTGATATATTGCAAACTAGTTCAGACTTTACCTCAAGATAGTGAAGGTTTACCAAATTGCCAATGTTTTTTGGTAGTATGCTCAACTGATCACATTCTGTCAACTTTAAGGTTTGAAGCATGTAAAGAGTGCACAATGAGTCTGGCAATATCTTGATTTTTGTATCTCTGAGGTCGAGATAGCGAAGAGAAATCAAGCAACCTATAGACTCAGGTAGACTGATGAGATTGGACCCACTTAGATCCAACACCCTCAGGTATTTTATTTCACCGAAGAGAGTTTGAGAAAATTGGACATATCTAAATTCTGAAAAATCGAAAGAAAGTGTACGAAGGTGCTTAAATTCGTATATCACTTGCAAGTTCTCATAAAATGATCTATGATAATCCACACTCAAGTGCCTTGTGGAATAAGCCTCAGCTGGAATTTTCACAATTTCATTTGGACTAATTTCGTAACATTCATTTTGTAAGATATGCCTCCCTAAATCATGCAATAAGTCATGGACAACATATCCACCATTCACATCTTGGATTAAAGACCTCTTAATCAGATCATCAAGATATCTCATTCCTACATCCTCTATGCTCATGTTTTGTTTAGGATGAAGACAACCTTGAGCCATCCAAAGTTGCACAAAGTCAATTATTTCAAAATCACGCCCTTTAGTGAGCACACAAAGATAAGAAAAACACGGTTTCAATTCTGGAGGTAGATACTCATAGCTGATCCTGAGTGCCGGAAGAATACGATCATTTTCTTGCTCCAACTCCCACAGCTTGCTTTCCATGATGTTTCTCCAATAAGACTCGTCTGATTCAGATCTCAACAAACCACCCATAGTTGACACTGCTAGAGGATGCCCATCCAGCTTCTCGACAATTTTCTTGCCGACAGATTGTAATTCCGAATACCTAACATCGGATTCTCCATCGGGGAATGCATGCCTCTTGAAAATTAACCAAGAGTCATCAAATTCCAAGGGCAACAATAAAATATTCTTCACTGATCTAACTGCATCAGCAACACCCATATTGCGAGCTGTCACCAAAATTCTGCAACCCGTTCCTACTACCGAAATCAGAGGAGCAATGAATGTTGACCATTTTTCATAGCTCTCTTCCCACATGTCATCCAAAACCAAGACAAAACGCTTGTCCTTCAACCTCTCAGACATGCATCTCTGGAGTACATCTAGACTCTCCACATTTTGAGGACCGTCAACATGCTCAAGAACCTTCTTGGTTAGTGTTTTCACATCAAAACTAGGGGACACATGAACCCACATCGTCAAGGGAAAGTGACTCCGAACTGCTACATCGTTGAAAACATACCGAATAAGAGTAGTTTTCCCGATGCCCCCCATCCCAGTCACACATATCACAGGTAGGTCTTTGCTCCCAACCGAGGATGACAACTCTCCCCCCTCATCAGTATTCTTCGCAGTAAGCATCCTTATCAACTCACTCTTTGTCTCATCTCTGCCATGCACCTCAGGATCTGTCAGGAAAGAACTGCTCTCCTTCACTTCAGCGTCAAGCCTGGATGATTGGTCACCCATGTGACGCTTTAGATAGGAGTTCGTCTGAATATTCTTCTCTACCTCTTCAAATCTCCTCCAGATCTCGTCCAGTCTCCGGGCTAAAATTTTAGCACCAAAGGGAACAACAACACTGATACAAGGAGAGGAGCGCTCACCTGTCTGCAGGAATGATTGATGCTTCACCCGGCGACGGAGATCCCCATACTCGAATTCATCGAGCAGATCTTCGGCGTCGTAGATAACGTCTTTCAGCTGTTGCAGCCACAATTTGAAGGCCTCAACCTCCACCTTCACTTGTTCAGCATCCTGGAGCATCGCCTTGAAGCGTTTGAGCTCCTTCTTCAGCGTCTCGACCTTCTCCATCTTCACGATGGACTTCCCCTTTCCTCCGCTATTTCCCATCGTTGATCAGAGAGAGCAAGTAGGAGATGTGGCAGAAACCGAGCAGATGGGAAGCGAGCTTCTAAGTGCTGCGTGCAGTTACGGGAGTGATGTATTTATACATGGACATATGTTGACATATATACACACTACGATCGAGATGCGAGTAGTGTATATGCCCATATCTATTTTATAATAATCAAAGGAAGCTGGATGTGCATATTTATGCTCAAAAAACGCAGGGGTACGATAAAGGATCCGTTCCTGACAAAACTGGTTGTAAAGGATAGCCGTGATCAAAAAATATTGTTTTACATCATTTTTCCTTTGAAAAAGAGTCGCTTAACTCTCTTTTTCTTTGTTATATACTTCATTTTTTATAAAATATGCAAGAGAGTCGCATGCATGTGCATGGCATCTTCTTATATGTGGGAATCTTCTTCGACAAAATATAAAAAAAATAGAAACGGCCGCCCAATAATAAACGGTACGGAAGACCGAGTAGTATTCCTTCACCCTTCCACTTGATCAAGTTGTGTCCAGTAGGCAAGCGACACGTGGCAGATAAGACCTGGCACCTACCCACACCAACCGGGCGAAATTAATTGCTTTTCTCGACTCTTCCGCCTGATCAAATTATGTCGGCAGCGTCTGATTAAATATATATATATATAAATATACGTTTACAAGAATTTAATATACGGAAGGAGATAAGGCGGCGACCCATCTCTCTCTTTGATGTGCAGACTAATTAACACAAAAGGACTTAACCATGGAAGGGGTAGGCAGGAGTTGGGGAAGGAAGTACATAGTTGATGTCTTGTTTGGTTAGAGTTTTATTTTTGATACTATATTAATATTGATATTAATATTTTTAAATGTTCGAGTATTAATATCAAAAGTAATACAAGTTATTACATAATATGTTTTGTTTGCACTATAATTTTTAAAATTGATACAATTAATCAAATACCTCTTAATAATTTCTATCAATATCAACTTAAAAATTGATAGTGATATAAGTACCTAATAGTGTTACTAAATAGGGCGCGAAGTGATGGCCCAGTCACCATTAGATAGGAAGCTCAATCATATTAATTAATGCGGGATGAACAGTACCGTTATGGTAGATAAGAGTAAATTTGACAATCCAGTGTTAAATATTTTTTAAGGTCAAATTTTTTTTCTCTTACAGTAAAGAGGTGACTCAATTTTTGATATGTATGATCTCTACATAGGAGAGCTTGGAGAGCATAACGTAATTTCAAGTTTTTATAATGAAGTTGGACACCCCAGTTAGAAATATTAATTAAATAGATATTTCTAACAGATTAGATCTTATATATCTTTGAAGAATCAAAAAATTTTTAAATAATATTTTTTAAATATATGACTCAATATTTTTTGATATAACTTTTTTTGTTATATACTTCATTTTAAAAAAAAAATATGCAAGAGAGTCGCGTGCATGGCATCTATATATGTGGGAATGTTCTTCGATAAAAAATAAAAATAAAAATTAGTCGATAGATACCTGTGGAAAGAATCCTCCTTTTCAGATTAGTCAGGAGAGTCACAAAATCTCTTTTTAAAATAAAAGTGCTCTAACAAATTTAAAAGACTGGTATAATAAATCAAGACTGGTATAATAAATCTCTTTTTTTTCAAGGCAAGTTGACCACCGACTGGTATAATAAATTGCCTTCACCCTTCAGCCTCCCGATCAAGACGTGTCCAGTTGGCGAGCGACACGTGGCATGTAAGACCAGTCACCAACCCACCCACACCAACCCGACGAAATTAATTCCTAATTTTCTCAACCACCACGCCGGATCTAGCTAGAACGATGTCGGCAACGCCTGATCGGGCGACCAGGGTTGGTGGGATGGGCCTCCACAATATATACATAAATATGCTTTTACGGGGATTTAAGATACGGAGGGAGATGAGGGGCGACCCACCTCTCCCTTTGATGCGTAGGCTAGTTAATTAACACAATCAGACCTAACCATATGGAAGGGGGTACCCAGCTTGGAGTCGGGGGACGGAAGTACGTAGCTGAAGCGCGATGGCCCAGCCACCATCAGATGGGCCGCACGGCCATGGCTCTTTTTTTTTAAACTGACATTGTTTGAAAAAATATATTTAACAGAGTAACACGGTTTGAGATGAAATTACCAGCACAGCACGGTCGCCTGGGTCGCCCGGAAGACTCCGCTCTTTTGTCTGGGAGCATTTAAACTTTTGTCCGGAAACATTCTAACGAGTGAGAGACCGCTTTGTAGAATATTTAACGTAATATTTTATGTAATTAATAAGCGCGGTCACTTTTCTTTCTTTGTTTTCATTAATATTTAGGTTTTTATTTAAAATTATTATGATCTTTCAAAACATTGATCATTCTTAAAATTTTAAAATTAATTATAATTAATTTAAAAAGTTTGTTAATCTTTACAATTATAAATAAAATTTAAATAATATGATGTATGCTAAATTATTTATTATAACATATTTAAAGTATTATTATATTATAAAAATAACTATTATATCTAATCTTAAAGTATTAATATATTTCAAAAAGAATATGATTAATTTTCGATTGATCTTATCGTGAAAAAAACAATTGTAAACACCAAGGTAGCATCATGGGGCCAAGCTTCATTCTTATAAACACCAAGACAACAAAGGTTACAAAGAAAATTCTTAAAACAAATAAACTTAAAAACATACATTTATTTTTTAGAGCAACTTGCTCTATTATGTCCAGATCTTCCACAAATAGAACAATGATAATCCATTCGATTAGGATTTCGATCCATGATCATTGGTAATCTATTCTTTCGTGGTCTGCTTACTGCTCGCCTGACTGAAGGAGGAAGAAGGGGCACCACATATCCACGCCTATCAAAGTTTGACCAGTTACCACTATCCAGAATAGTATGAAATTCTCTTTCATATGTATCTCGATATCGAGCAACTATATACCATACAGAAGCATATTGATAATGATCCCAATTTTGTTGACCCTAATGCAAATAGTGCATGCTTGCATGGTATATGTTGAAGTTGAGATTGCAAACAAGAGCATGTGACAAAGCCATCTTACTGGACATCAATTATAAAAACATGTTTATACATGTCATTAACTTCTCATTCTTTATAATTGACTCTGGCTTGTACCTTGAACTCTCTACTCTTCATTTCATTCTCATGCATCAATTTCTCATATGTAGGTGTCAAAACTGTATCCAAGTTAAAACCAATGCCTCGGCAACGATAAAATAGTATCCTTAGCCTATGATATGTCATATGGATTAAAGCATGAATGGGTAAACCTCTTGCTACTTTTAAAATACTATTTAAACATTCTCGCATGATTTGTGGTTGTGATACCAAATCCCTTTCCTCCATCATAGCATATTGTCCATTGTTCGCAGTGCACTTCAAGAAGGTAGTCATAAGCATGCCTATTAATATCTTGAATTTGCTCCATCTCACGTGTATATTCTCTTGGATAAAATGTGGATCCTGCCCTCCACATTCTTTCATATAACTCTTTGCTTGGAAAATGCCTTTAAAGATTTTGACGATAATGTCGAAGACAATAACGATGAGCTGCATATAGAAAATATTTCTCTATACCTTTGTTAATGCTAGCATGTCTATCCGATATATTACACATAGTGCTACAACGTTCTTGTACAGTTGGAATAAAATATAGTAATTGCTTAAAGAACCACTCCCAAGATTTATTATTATCTGAATTTACAATAGCAAATGCTAGCGGAAAAATACCTTGATTACTGTCAACTCTAGAAGCTGTTAATAGTACTCCACGATATTTACCGTGCAAAAATGCACCATCTACACATAACACTGGTCGACAATATCTCCAGCCATCCATAGATGGTTTAAAACTCCAAAATATCCATTGTAGACATTGACTGTTTTCTTCACATCTATATGAGTAAACTGATCCAGGCATAGTCTGTTTTATAGCTTCCATATATCTAAGAATATTGTAGTAAGAAGACTCTCAATCTCCAAAAAGTTTATAAAATGCTTTTCTTCGTGCATCCCAAGCTTTCATATACGACAATGTCATATGATATTGCAATTCAACCATATCCTTAATTTCCCTTGGTCGTATATCTAAACGAGACCTTATAATTGGAAGAATCATACGACATATCATGCTTGAAGTCAATTGTCTATAACAAAAATTTTGAAGTGGAGTATAGCATGTATGATTAGAATCATACTTCATTATTTTCCAAGCTCCTCCTGCTCTTTTTGAAACAATAGCAAGAAGTTGTCAGTTGCATTGATCCTTAGCAATATAAACTAAAGTAAGTTTTGACTCTGATGACCTGTCAGTTTTGTATTGTACATTTCTTTTTAAGGACCATTCAGCAACCACATTAATAAGATCTTCTTTTGATGCAAATATCTCTCCTTCTTTAAATGTCTCTACCTCATCAATCACATATCTATGAATGTTTGGAATATTTGCTTCTTCAATCTAAGTATCATCGTCATCATTTTCAAAAAATTCACTATTAACAATAGTATTGTCTATCCACTCATGATTAACATGACTCTCAAATTCATTAACAAAATTTAAAGTGTCAACATTGTAATTTTTGACTTATTTCTTGATCATCCGATGAATGTTCAACTGATATTTCAATTCTCTCTTCATCTGATCTATCTTCCATACTTTCAACATCTCTATTTTGTGTATTCTGAGTCTGATTTAAATTAAATCCTTGTCTACTTGAACTTGGACCAACTCCATGACACGAAGTTTGAAAACTATAAAGCAATTCACTCATACTAAGTTGGTGTTGGTTCCTAAATATAAATAACTTTGATTAACGATTTTACGACCAAAAAAATAATCACAACTTATATATTCATTTAGAAAATAACAACTTACCATGAAAAAGGATCATGTGCTTCTTTCTCCACATGTAATACTACCGAGTTGATATGACAATATTCCAATAGTATAGAGCACGACTCATCATCTGTAACATCAACTACAAAAGTATCTACTCCAGGAAAATTATATGAAAAATTTAAATCAAATTCACATTGGTTACAATTAATTTTGTCAAATATCATCCTTTTGAAATCCTCAAAATTAATTGCCGACAGAACTTTGATAACTTTTTGTTGGCCTTCAAATGTAATCAACAAAATTACTTTTGACAAATTCATTGTGAAATATCATTTTTAATTTCCTGCAAAAAATGATAAATATATTTAATATAAAAAATTAATTATAATACTAATATATATTAAAATATAAAATACATACCTGAAATCCAAAAATCTTCAAAAAGATCACCCGTAGAAGAGAAAACTTTCTCCATAAATGACTAAGCTGGAAATTGAGAGGATGAGTCAATTTGGATGGAATGTGAGAATGAACTTAGAATATATTTATAGGGGTTGAGAGAAAGAAAAAACAAAATAAGTAAAGTTGACGTGTTAAATCACCATTTTACTTTACGTACATGGGTTAGATCGATTTGTCACTTTTATTCACATGTCCATATATTTAGTCACGGGTGAACAAGTCACGGTTGAACAAAGAGGTACACGTGGTCAAAGATAAAAAAAAACTTAAAAATCGAGGTCTCCTTGTTTTTTTCTTAATGTAGGTTACTGTTTTTTGTTGAAATGACGTTTAATTGAAAAAGGTTATAAGCACAGCGGTCTCTCACACGTTGGAATGTTCCCGGACAAAAGTTTAAATGCTCCCGGACAAAAGAACGGTGTCTTCCGGACGACCAGGCGACCGTACAGAAGAGTGTCAGCATGGCATCCGAGTCGGATAAGTTTTTAAGACACCTCCTTTTCAGATTATTCAGGCATACATTGTGAGGAAGAAATTCATTTAGTAGATAGATATATATATGTATACGTAGAAAATAGAGCACATAATTTCATCTACCTATATGTACGTACACACAGAAGAACTGGTCAGCAGGCAATTTCGGACGAAGATAGAGGAGAGGACGGACGTGGCGGCGAAGACGCTGACCCAGCTTATATATATGGACAAGATGACGACCGAGTACAAATTGCCTCCACCCTTCCGCCACCTGATCAAATTGTGTCCAGTCCGCAAGCGACACGTGGCTGATAAGACCAGGCCCCTACCCACACGAAGAAATTAATTCCTAATTTCCTTGACTCTTCCACCACGCCGGATCAATAATTATGTCCGCACATGGCAAGTTGGTGGGTGGGATCAGCACATGGCAAGTTGCATGCATAATTACATCCGCTAATTAAAATATTTCATCTCATTAATTATTCTAACTAAGACAAACTTAACTGTTTTTTTTGGTCGCTGACCTTACCGTTGCAAATCAGCCACCAGCTAGTAGGGGTGGGCACAAAACGGTTCAAACCAAGAAACCGAACCAAACCAAATTTCATTCGGTTCGGTTTGATTCGATTTGGACCCCCTTTCGGTTTGGTTCGGTTTGAAAAATCTACAAACCGATTTAAACCAAACCAAACCGTTTAAACCAATTTAATCAAAAAAATATAAAAAAAACTATTATAGTATTAATAAAAATGATATTTTTATAAATTTTATGATAAAATAATACTTTTTAATTATTTTTTACTTAAAAATTAGTATATATATGTAAAAAATAATTAATTTAAATATTTTTATTTATTTTCGGTTTAAACCGAACCAAACCGAATTGAGAGAGTGATTCGGTTTGGTTCGGTTCGGTTTGAGAGAGTGATTCGGTTCGGATCGATTTAGAAATAAAATGGTCCAAACCGGACCAAACCGAACCGTGCCCACCCCTACCAGCTAGTTATGTACGGATCGATGATTTTGGGTCTCCTCAAGAATCTGGTAGACAGAGTATTTTTTATCTTCTCATTAAAAAAAGAGAATTTCATATTTATACGATGATAATTTGACATGTGAAATTTATCACTGTCGTGTGGACCGTAACATTTTATTTTTTTATATAGATAAATGATGTTTTAAATTAATTTTTAGGGTGTTTTTATTTTATTTAAATTTTTTCTTAATTATCTTTTACATTTACTATTTTTTCCCCTCCTTTGTCCTAATTACATCGTCTCGTCGTTTTCTTCCTCACGAAACCTCCGTTTTTCTCTGGAAGCCACTCGAGCGCCTCCTCTTCTTCTCTGCAATGCCTCGGTTCCGCCGCCCACTTCCTCGCCTCGTCTCTCTCTCTCTTCGTCGCTGCCGGCTGCCTTTTTCCCGCTCCACACGCGCGTGTTAAATTCTATTTTGTTTCTGTTTATTTCCATTCTTTATTCATTGTCGGTTCACTCTCCTGAACCGGCACTATTGTAAACCGGGTTCACCCCGGACGGTCTTGTATTTTGTCACCCTTACATATATGAAATCGCACGACGCTTTCCGGCGTGCGCATCGTGCATCTTCCCGCGTCTCCTACTCTGCAGGTTCCCCTTGCGCTTCCGACGCCAGATCTCGGTCCAGACCCTCTGCTCTTTCTAGTTGGTATCAGAGCATCTCGATCCATGGCGAGTAGCTCTTCTATTACTTGTCATTCAAGGAATAGAGCGGATGAATCTGGTGATCCATTTCTTCTTCATCCGTCGGACAACCCAGGTACCTTACTCGTCTCGTCGGTTTTGACCGGGAATAACTATATCACTTGGCATAGAGCTATGAGAATTGCTCTATCTGCTAAAAATAAGCTTGGCTTTGTGGATGGTTCCATTCCCATACCAGATCTCGAAGATGAGTCCTACGGTACGTGGTACAGAGTTAACAGCATGGTGCTGTCATGGATCCTGAATTCCATCCATCGTGATCTAATTCCTTCGATTCTATATGCCGAAACGGCAATGCGTATCCGGGACGGATCTCAAGGAACGGTTCTCACCTTCGAATGGCCCGAGAATCTACATTCTGGAGAAGTCCATTGCTGTTTGTCAGCAAGGGAACGAGAGCGTTGCCAAGTATTATTCTCACCTTAAAGGACTTTGGGATGAATTGGCTCAATATGAGCCAGATATGCCACTTTCAACCCAAAAACGTAAGCAACTTATGCAGTTTTTGATGGGGTTGAATGATGTTTATTCTCATGTTAGAAGCCGTATCCCGTTAATGGATCCGCTTCCTCCACCGGTAGAGCTTATGCTCTTATCTTACAAGATGAGGCTCAACGCTCCGCATATATGCCAATGCGGTCGGATGCCTCACCATGAATGTTAAGACTGATAAGGGAAGGGGTCCAAGGTCTAAGGAACAATGTACATACTGCCGTATGATAGGACATTCTAAGGAACAATGCTACAAGCTTGTGGGATATCCACCTCATTACAAATTCACCAGGAGGACCAATGAGCCGCAATCGTGGGTCAACCAACAGACTGGCAATACCAATCAACAACAGAATTTCACAAAGCCGATAGAAGGAAATCATATGTTGACTACTGAACAGTATTCTCAACTCCTTAAATTACTTAGTTCGGTTAATGTGAATGCTCACAAGATGAACATGGCAGGTAATTCTATAAATTCTTGTAATTGGATTGTTGATTCCGGTGCATCGGCTCACATTACCACTGATTTTACCTTCCCTGTCAAAGATGGTAGTAGGAACCAGAATATCATTCTACCTGATAGTACTACTCTCCTGGTCAACAGTTCAGGTTCAATTTCTTTGACAGAAAATATTAAGCTTATTGATGTCTTACAAGTTCCAAGTTCAAAGTTTAATTTGATGTCTGTCAGCCAGTTAACAAGAGACATCAATTGTTCTGTCACCTTTTTTCCAAAATACTTTGTGATACAGGACCTGAGCTCGAAGAGGAAGATTGGGGAGGGCCGTGAGGAGGGAGGTCTATACTTTTTTGAGCCAAATAAGAAGACCTGCCTACTGGCTTCATGCA
This sequence comes from Cryptocoryne crispatula var. balansae, assembly GCA_036172225.1. Taxonomy (NCBI): domain Eukaryota; kingdom Viridiplantae; phylum Streptophyta; class Magnoliopsida; order Alismatales; family Araceae; genus Cryptocoryne; species Cryptocoryne crispatula. The sequence continues at coordinate 16,270,661 of CM069921.1, forward strand.
TTAGTGACACTGAAAGTTGGCACCGCCGATTGGGACATCCATCTAGTGCTCGTCTCATGGTCTTGGAAGGTTCTCTGCCATGTAAGGTGGATGAAAAATTTCATTGCAGCATATGCCGCTAGCTAAGCAAAGTCGTATTCCCTTTCCTATGAGTACTAGCTTGTCTAAAAAACCTTTTGATCTTTTACTTTTGGATATTTGGGGGCCATACAAAGTTGAGTCCGTAAATGGAGCTTACTATTTTCTTACCATAGTAGATGATTGTACTAGGTTTACATGGATTTTCCTTATGAAATACAAGTCTCAAACTTACAATGTTTTCACAAGTTTCTCAGCTTATGTTGAAAGACAGCTTCAAGCTCATATAAAAAAAATCAGAACTGATAACGGTTCTGAGTTCTTTTCTAAGGTTTTCCAGAATTATGTTAGCACCAATGGTATTGTGCACGAGCACACTTGTGTGGCGACTTCTCAGCAAAATGGTATTGCCGAGAGAAAGCACATACACATACTTGATACAGCCAGAAGTTTACGGTTTCAAGCTGGTTTGCCCAAAATTTTTTGGGGGGACTGTGTGTTAACAGCCACTTTTCTCATTAATAGACAACCCTCCACTTCAATTGGAGGTGAAACACCATATGCAAAACTGTTTGGAAAAAGTGCAGATTACCAACAATTGAAAGCCTTTGGATGCCTAGCTTTTTCATCTACCAATCACTTGGAGTTTGATAAATTTGGTCCTAGAAGCAAACGGTGCATTTTTATAGGGTATCCGGTCAATCAGAAAGCTTATAGATTATATGAAATCACCACTGGAAGGGTTTTTACAAGTAGGGATGTTGTGTTTTTTGAACACATTTTTCCGGGATTAAATGATACTAGTGGCAAGCAAATAATCCCAAATTCAGTTAATGATGATAACCACCTGAGTACTCCTTTAGACAACAAAGGTGCATCCGTTGAGGGGCAACCTGAAAATGACATTGCTGAGAATCAATCCTTGAGGAATCTTAGAGGTACCAGGACAAGAAGGCCACCAAGTTATTTGAAAGATTATGACACCACATTAAATGCTGATGTTCAAACTGTTTCTACTAAACATCCCATACGTAATTTTGTCAATTATAGCATTTTCAATAAACGACATGTGGTTTTCTTGAACAACATCTCCATTACGCATGAACCCAATTCTTATTATGATGCTTCAAAATATCATGAGTGGAGATTGGCTATGACCCAAGAGCTTCAAGCCTTGTATGATAACAAGACTTGGAGTATAGTTGATTTGCCGGCTGGAAAAAAACCCATTGGTTGCAAATGGGTATATAAGTTGAAGTTCAATCCAGATGGAACCATAGCAAGACACAAGGCTAGATTAGTAGCGAAAGGCTACTCTCAAATTGAGGGACTAGATTACACAGACACATTTGCCCTGCTGGCAAAACTAACCACAATAAGGATAATGTTCTCCATAGTGGCGGCTAAAGATTGGAAAATGTACCAATTCGATGTCAACAATGCCTTCTTGCATGGTGATTTGGAAGAAGATGTTTACATGAGCATACCACCTGGATTACGGATTGAGGGGGAGAATATGGCCTCGCAAATTGCATAAGTCTATATATGGGTTAAAGCAAGCTTCCAGTGGCATGGTTTCAGAAACTGACTAATGTCATTGTTAAGGCAGGTTTTCATCAATCAAAGGCTGATTACTCATTATTTACTCATACCGAAAATGGTTTATTTGCTGCACTTGTTGTCTATGTTGATGACATATTAATAACAGGAAACAATCTACAAGTCATAGAGCAGGTTCAACAGATTTTGGACAACCAGTTTCACATCAAGAAATTGGGCACACCCAAATATTTTTTGGGTTTGGAGATAGCTAGATCTAAAGCTGGTATATTCGTCAACCAGAGGAAATATGTGCCGGATTTACTTTACGAAGCAGTTTGCTAGGTACCAAACCGTTGTACACTCCATTAGAGCAAAATCATGAATTACACAGAATCGATTTGAACAAACTACAGACCCTTCTCAATATAGAAGACTTGTTGGAAAGCTTATTTATCCGACCATAACCGCATCGGATATCACTTTTGCGGTCAATTTACTCACCCAATTCATGCATGAACCTAGAGAAAACCATTGGAAGGCAGCCATAAGAGTCTTAAGGTTTCTTAAGAACTGTCCGGGTAGTGGTATATTTTTTCCGCAGTAATCATCCGGATGTTAGCATCTATGCCGATGCAGATTGGGCAGCGTGCCCATTGACTCGAAGATCCATTACCGGTTATGTTTCCTTCATTGGAGGATCACCTGTTTCCTGGAAAACCAAGAAGCAGAGCACCATCTCCAGGTCGTCTGCTGAATCAGAATACCGTGCACTTGCTGTTGCAACATGTGAGGCCCAATGGATTTCATATATTTTACAAGACTTTCAGATTGATCCTGGTGTTATCAAGCTATATTGTGACAACTAGGCTGCTATACACATATCCAACAATCCTGTATTTCATGAAAGAACAAAACACATTGAATTGGATTGTCACTCGGTTAGAGATAAAATACAAGATGGAACAATTCAACTTCAACATGTTAATACCAAAAACCAGTTTGCAGACATTCTTACAAAGGCACTGAGCAAGGCAGATTTCTCTCGGTTACAATGCAAGTTGCTTCGACATATGTTCTCCCCAACTTGAGGGGGAGTGTTAAATTCTATTTTGTTTCTGTTTATTTCCATTCTTTATTCATTGTCGGTTCACTCTCCTGAACCGGCACTATCAGAACCGGGTTCACCCCGGACGGTCTTGTATTTTGTCACCCTTACATATATGAAATCGCACGACCCTTTCCGGCGTGCGCACTGTGCATCTTCCCACGTCTCCTTCTCTGCAGGTTCCCCTTGCGCTTCCGACGCCAGATCTCGGTGCAGACCCTCTGCTTTTTCTACTCTCCGTGCGGTCAACTGCGAGCCGGTCGTCGTCCCCACGTGCGAGCGCTGCAGCCTCCATCGCCGATGTCAGCGTCAACGCCAGCGCCACCTCGCCATCCGCCCTCGTTCGTAGGGGTGTTCATGTAAAACCGGTAAACCGGTAAACCGAACCGAACCGAACCGTTCGGTTCGGTTCGGTTCGGTTTGATAGCCTATGCATTCGGTTTTTTGAACCGAACCGAACCGATAATTTGTTATCGGTTCGGTTCGGTTCGGCACCTCCCCAAACCGAACCGAACCGGTAAACCGGTTGACCCGGTTTGATAAAGTTTGACCCACTTTATTTATATATTATATTACATTTTAATACATATTATATCAATTTTAAATATATATTAGTATAAATTTAAGTTAATTAGTATAAAGATAAAATTATATATTATAAATAAAGTATTAATCTTTATATTAATCTTAAATAATTATTATAATGCATATTTTATTTTATTTTTATTTTTATTTATTTAAATATACATTAAACCGATGAACCGAACCGAACCGAACCGAACCGAACCACAATCGGTTCAGGGCTCACAGAATCGGTTCGGTTCGGTTCGGTTTGCCTTATCGGTTCGGTTTCGGTTTGGAAAAAAATGGGCCAAACCGAACCGAACCGAACCGTTTACACCCCTACTCGTCCGCACGCGCGAGCAGCCTCGCCCGGCACCGCCCCGGTCAACGCCGCCCGCCCCGCCGTGGTGCGCAGCCAGCCGCGCCGTGCGCCATCTGTGCGCCATCTGTGCGCCGCCCCCTATCGCCGCCATGAGCACCTTTCTCTCTCCTATTATCCAGATTCTTGTCCTCTTATTTTTCTCTCCTTTTTCCCTACTCTGAAGTCATATTTCCCATGATCAGGGCACTTTTCCACCTACTTTGACGGTGAGGATTAGCCCTTTTTGATTGGTTCAAGTTGTGCATCGCATCGTCGACGTTCGGTACCCTTTTCGGTCGCCGATTTTCGATTTCTCCAACATCGATCCAGTAGGCACTCTTGACGTGTCTATTATCATTTAAACTATATGTTTTAAAAATCTCCATGACTTGTAGTAATTGACCTGTTTTAATTAACCGAGTTGATGTTACTTGTTGTGGTTAGTTAGTGCTATTAGTGATGTTATTCTCTTTTGTACATAATAAGGATCATGTTAGGACATTAATTATGTTGTCTATAACATGTTAATTGGTAGATTTTAGTTGGTTATATCCTTTTTCAGTTTAGCATGTAATTAGCTAATCTTTGTTACCCTTTTTGAGTTACTCCCATTGTATAGATGTGGTGATAGGTTAACAAGATTAGTTAATGTCTTAGTTAGCAATATTAAATCTGATTTTCGCTATGTTATGTCCTTTTAACCAGGAGATAGTGTCTGATTGGGTTGTTTATATTATGTTTGGTTGAGTGTTTGACATGGTATCATGTTAGTCTTTATACTTGTCATTTCATGGTTCTAGCATCATAAACAGGTTATTAAGATGTAGTTGCTCATGGTAATTACATTGGTGGCATGTTGGTCATAGCATGGTATGGTTTATGTCATTTCTTGCATATTTTGGTTATGGCATGGCATAATTAGGTGGATGCATGATGCATTAAAAATATAAATGAAACAACTACACCAGACTATTTAGTCGTAACCCGAGGGCAACGGAGGTTAGAATGTACCCAAAGGCATCTTTCGATCCCGGATCCCGCAATTTGTTTCTGTGCTACCACTGCCTAGGTGCACTTTGGTATTTCGTTTAGCTATATGGTACTGCTATATATGATAGATCTGGTGTTAGCTGGTTGAGGTGGCAAGACGACACATTCCTTGCTAATAAGAAAAATGTGTGATTTTTATTAGAGGATAGGTGCATTTGCTTCATAGCATGGTATAGGCGTCTAAGTTATGCATTTTACTTTGTTTTCTTATCATATTATGTTGCATGGTGTGAATTAAATGTCTCATTATAGTCCATCATTTTATGGAGCATATACAGGTGTCTATGCATATGTTCATACCATCTTTTTAGATCAAAGTTACGGTGCATATAGGTGTTGATCGGGGTTACCCTGGATGCTGATCGGGGTTACCCTAGGTGCTGGTTGAAGATTTAAAATGTGTGATTTAAGTTAAATATTTAATATATTGACTAGTTCTATATTTGCATACAAGAGATGTAGACTTGTGTACTTATTTAAATAATATTTTTAGGGTCTTTTTGGCTATTCGGATAGATGATAGAGTGTCTACCGAGTCATTTTATATGACTCACCCCATGATTTAATTATTTCAACAGATCTTGAAGAGAAGGAGGAGAATATCGAGGTAGTCATTTAAAAATGCAGCCACATTTTGACGCTCTCCCCTTCCATCTCCCCTTGTTCAGCATTCTGGAGCATCACCTTGAAGCGTTCGAGCTCCTTCTGCAGCCTCTCGACCTCCTCCATCATCACGACCGACTTCCCCTTTCCTCCGCTATTTTCCATCGCTGATCAGAGAGAGCAGGTAGGAGATGTGGCAGAAACCGAGCAGATGCGAAGCGAGCTTATGATACCTCCACCTGGTCAAGTTGTGTCCGGACGGCAAGCGACACGTGCAAGATAAGACCAGGCACCTACCCACCCACGCACCAACCTGGCGAATCTATTCCTGGACTCTCCCCCACCACGCCGGATCAATAATTAATTATGTCGGCAGCGCCTGATTGGGCGATCAAAGTTGGTGGGTGGGATCCAGCACATGGTAGCCATGTTGCGTGCATAGTTACATCCGCCAATTAAAATATATCACCTCGATAAAGGCAGCAGTCCATCTCGGATGAAGACAGGGCAGCACGTGAAAGGTGCCACCGGCTAGCCATGCACCGCTGGAAGCGCTTAGGGGACTCTGCTGTTTTTCGAAAGAACCAAGCGACACTCAACAACCAATTTAGAGGGGGAAAATATCAATAATTCCGTTATTTTATTTTTATGCCCTTCATTTTATATTAAAAAAAAAGTTGTGATGAAGATACAACCTTAGTTCTAGTTTAACCTTATAAATATCTTTTGTGAGTGCTTTGCAGTAAGCATTTTCTTTTGTGCTTTAATCTTGGTCACCTAAATTATTTTTACATTCCGTTTTAATATATTAGATCATTGCATGCGTTATGCCTTTTATACATCGGATGATTATCTACTGTTAGACGTTATTTGTACATCCCGGAGCATCACCGGCAAAAGCAAATGCGAAACAAGCTTTTAATAGCTGTTACGAGAGCGATATCTATACATGGTATTGATATATAAAGGTAAGGGTACACCGATATCTATCTATAATAATAATAATAATAATCAAAGCATGCTGCACGTGGTGCATTATCTATCTAACCTAGTATATAGAAGTGGCGATGGCGTTTTTTCGTCCTCTGATTTTCGACCGTCCGATTTTTCGTCCTTTATTTTCGACTGTTCGATGGTCCGATTGATCCAATGTTTCGCTATCTTTTTCTCCTCCACTGTGACGACGTTCGCAAATGTTCTCTCCGCTTCCTCCGCCACATTCGTCCCAACGGCATGCCGATGATGTCTCGGTCTGTCGCTGCTCACCCGACGCTCCGTCGGCTCCTCCTACTCCAGGCCTTCTCTTCCCGAAGGCCACCGCCGCCAACGCAAAGGGGCTCAAGGACACCGCCGTCAGCGCACTCCCAGCTGAGAGCTGCGTCCGGGTGTCTTACCTCATCTTTTTTTCGTCCTCTGATTTTTGACCGTCCGAACATTCACAATCCCGCTCCGTCCGTAATCCAGCTCCAGGCATGCCTCTTCTTGAAGGCGGCCGCCGCCGCCGCCAAGGGACTCAAGGACGCCGCCGTCAGCACGCTCCTGGCTGAGCGCCACGTCCGGCTGCCCTACCCCATCTCCAAGAACATGGACTGCAACCGGTGAGTTTCTTGGTGTCGATTCTCTGTAACTTTCCGATCTTCCGGCTGCTTTACCATTTATGATATCGGCGCTATTCCGTGTAGTCGATCGTTCATTTACGTAATCATTCTATTCCTTCTTCATCCCGAATCTGTTTTAGGTAACCATCCGATTCCTCTTCCACCCCGACTCTGTTTTAGGTAACCAGATACGCATCCGATTCTTCCTCCATCCCGACTCTCTTGTATGCACCCTGATACGTCGATGGATATATTAATGATGTGCACCGTCCAACTTTTCTCGTCATAAATAACCCTGTAGACTGCCTCTACATGTCAACAACGTTAGAAGTCTTGGCCGGCTCCATTGTTGTGCACAGACCGTCTCCCTACAAACCTGTCTGAAGAACGTCCGTCATAGAAGGTGTCCTGGTTTATTGATTGTTATTATTATATTGTAAATAAACAGTATAGAAGATATCTTTAGCAATATCTAATGACGTCTTCTTGGTATTTAGATTTTCTGCACAGCCACTTGCATCTTGGAGAAGGTACAGCCGGTTGGTACCACATCGTCAGGTGATTAAAAACTTTTGTTTATACATCTTCAAAATTGGTTTCCACCTACAATGTATTGACATGGGCTTATGAAGTCAACATTAATTTTAATTGTTCACTTAAATTAACTTCATCTGTTTTATTATGTATACACCTTGAATGAATCATATGCCCATATTTGGTGCTGTTGCATACCTTAAACTTGAGTTGATTAAGAGAATAATTTTACTAGCATGCTGTGTAGATAAACCTAACTACATCCACGGATGCTTAATTTTACGTGCGCTGGAGTTTCTCGATGACATCTTTAATGCTCTTGAACTCCTCAGTGACACTCTTCGGCCGTAGGTTTCAGATTTTCAAAATTGAGAATTTTCATATTTCTTTTTCTTGTATTTCTTCAAATTTCAAGATTTTCTAAGTTATCATATTTTTATCTTTATCAGTTTCTGAATTTCTTAGATTTCATAGGTTTTATAATTTATAGTCTCCAAACTTTGAAAAAAATTCAGTTTCTGAGCAGTCAGATTTTTACAGATTCTTGTCATATTTGGATTTACCCTATAAAAATTCTTCAAAATTCCAGATTTGATGAATATTGAAATTTCATATTTTTGGTGATTTTAAGACATTTTTCGATTTTATAGAAGTTTCGGATATCTAACCTCTAAAATGCCTAATTTCTTGGAGTTTCAGATATTTTCTTAGGAATTTAAGATACTTTTTTGAGTTTTTAGATTCCAAGGTTCTCTAAATTTTGGTATTTCTAGATTTTTATAGAATTTAAAATTTCTGTGAGTATTTTTCAATTTTAGTCATTTTGAATTCCCAAGTTTTACAAATTCTGGAGTTTTGCATAATTTTAGATTTTTAATCACTGGGCTTTCAGATTTCTTTAAACTTTTCAAGTTTTTTAGATTTTAAACTTTTATATTTTGAAGAATTCTTGGATTTTAAGATTTTCTGTATTTTTTGTAATTTTTTGATTTTCCTGATTTGCAAAATTCTCTTATTTTTTATTTCAGGGAATCACCCTATCTTTGCATATCTGTGCTCCAGATTTTCAAACCTTTAGGAATTTTTAGATTTCTAGCTTTTGGGTTTCTCTTATTTGAGATTTATTATTATTTTTTGGATTTACATATTTAGCAGAGTTTTGGATTTTAAAATTCAGAGTGATACTGAGCCTTACCCACCATCAGCCATTGCGCTATGGATTTACAATGGATGAGGGGGGTGCCTTGCTTATATTAATGTTGTTTGATCCATTCTCTTTTGCAATTGAATATAGAGAGCTGGGAAGGGGGATATGTTTCTTTTGGGAAAAATAATAATATTCGTGTGTTTGACACAACAGAAAAAATTGAAGCTTTTTGATCTTTTTCATGAAGATGAAGATCAACTGTAGGTTTTTATGGTATACTTTATTTTAGATTGAAAGAATTTTTAAGATAAAATTATTTTTAATTATTCATTTAAAATCAAAGATACCTTGCCAAACATGTTGGTTGAATGATGTTCATCTTCTAACTTCTAGGTTTGTGACAAGGTACCATCTTCCAATTTCTAGGTTTGTGACAAGGTACGTACTTCTCATTCTTATGTTGATATACTTTATTCTAGGTTTGTGACAAGGTACGTACTTCTCATTCTTAGCATCCACATTTCATTTGCCTTTTATACTAGATAGAGGAGGTATGTAATAACGTAAAAATTATTTTTTACTTGACAACAGGATTACTTTGAACCACATCCAAGTCTCATTCAACCCATATTCTTATCTTGAACGTGAGGCAAGTTTTTTTTTCATTGTGAACTTTTTGTTGTAAGCAACATATGCGTCAGTTCTATTTGTTTCCATTGTTAAGTATAAAAAAAACTGTATATAGGGTTCAACCTATGTTTTTGCTTCATTATACACTTACTGATGTAAGCACTTTAGAACTTATGCCATAGTTCTAATTTTTCAATCTTGATATTTTATGAAGTAAAAGGTGTTTGAGGATATTCATACAGGGTATCTGTGATATTGTAGAATTTAAATTAAAAAATGAATACAACTATACTTATTTTCCTGGGTAAGATGCAAGATGATTTTTCTTGTTGGGATAAGATGCATGTGTCATAACTTCTCAAGAGCACCATAATCCAAAAGATTGGCCATTAGTTGCTTTGTTTTGTCTTTGTTCTTGATTTGAGTGACAAAAATGTATTTTACCTCTTCACGAACACTACAAGAAAATCGATTTTTACCTACGATAAAAATCGTAGGTATATGTCATTTTCCCGTAAGCAAATAGATTTACCTACGGACTATCCCGTAGCGGGGTCCGTAGGCCTAGTACAAGTAGGGAAATGTATTACCTACGGGATATGTCTCGTAAGTATAGTACCGACTTTTACCAACGAACCGACCCGTAGGCACATATAAAGCATACGAATAAAATTGTCTCCCCATGCCTGATTTATACCTACGGGACTCCCGTAGGTAAATGTTACATACCTGAAAAAATCATTGCGTACATATCACGAGATACATTTACCTACGGATGTTTAATCGTAGGTAAATGTTTACATTACAACGTCTCTTTCATTTACAGTTTGGGCACAACCAATTACCCAGCCATACAATCAACAATACATTCACAAATGAAGATTCCGTCTCTTTCATTTACAGTTTGGGCACAACCATTTACCCAGCCAAACAATCAACAATACATTCACAATTCATGGAATCATCCAATTCAAGGCATCCACACCATTACATAAGTAACTCTCAAATCTGTCGGTGCAACCAATTCAAGACAAACATTCATTAAACATGTTTACTATTACAACGTCTCTTTCATTTACAGTTTGGGCACAAACATTTATCCATCCATACAATCAACAATACATTCACAATTCTTGGAATCAACAATCCACACCATTACATAACTAACTCTCAAATATGACTGTACAACCAATTCAAGGCATACATTCAATTCGTACACTTGTTGAACTCACAACAACCCATATCAATGAACCTGCTTCTTATATCAATGAACTGGCTAGACAGTCACAACAATCCACATCTACACATACAACCAAAAGTAGTATCACAAAGACATTCATTAAGCATTAAATTTACTTTGTCCACAAACATAAAGTATGACATGTTAACATAAAACATTTTACAATTAACACACAGTAATGAATAAGATGTTAAATATACAAAGTTTTTAATTGTTTCAGGTTTCCAGCCACAACCACAATGAAAAGATCATTTATTTCCCACCACAAGCAAAGATCCCACCACAAGCAATTGGACAACCCAACGAGAAGATGAAAAGAAATTGGACAACTCATCTAGAATCTTCATTTATTTATCTTCTATAAACACCTGCAATTGGAAGATAGAAATTAATCAAAATACATAACATCCAATGATTATAACTAATTTAAAGATGTAAAATAAATTACTTACATAATCTTTCAACTATACTATGTGGCTTCCTATGGCATCTTTCATTCTTCTTCTACGATCATCCTTCACAACAAGAGGGGTATCGGGCTTGTTAACATATGTGATGTATATTTCATAATAGACATTACCCAATAATCTTCCCATTACAGTCTTTACTAGGTCATCACTGATGAGAAAACTTTCTGCCACACATTGTCCTTCAAGATCTAGCAACTTGACCTTCCTTGTCATTTCCTGCAACTGATACTAGCAAATCATGTATAGTATTTTTGTATATTGTAATCCAGTTAAAAAAAGAAAAAAAATTTAAACATAGCATCATTTAAGATACTACAAATAGAATCAAAGGTGTAGGACATCTGATTTCAAAATATGTCACATTTTCTTGAATAAACTTGAGTATGTTGACATGAAATTTTTTGGGCTGCAAGTTTGTTTGATTGTATTCAACTAATTGTACAACAGGGTTGTCATCCATTTACAAGAAAGACCTTTCCTATAGGAGGAATTTTATCCTAACTCAATGGATTCTATCACATAAGAATCCCGACTTTCATGACTTCTCTATATGTTTATATGTTTTATTCAAGTGAAAAAAATATTAAGTCTGGGGTACTTTTGGTGATATGAAGAGCATAAAGTACAACTCTTCGAAGTTGAGAAAATGCAAACACAAAAATTCAGCTACATGCCATATTCTATTGCATCCAAAGACAAACAGACTCTTAAAAGTGTATTTGAATACTGCGTAGAAAGCATAGGTAGGCATGAGAGAAAGTAATGATTACTGACCAGTTACAACGGCACTATGGCGTCCACCACATGCAATAGCCTTCATGGGGCTTCCAATTGTTTTACAGGCCTGAGCTTCAACCCCAATGTTACTCTTAAAAGTGATAATCCTCACTTCTGGGCCAAGTGTTACCAGGTAGGGAAGTGCGGACAAGTTTTCATCCCTAGATGAACATTCTGGACCTTGTTTAGATGATGATAATCTTCTTTGCTTTGTGCTTTCCTCACCACTTTTTGATCTTGGACTTACTGCAACAAGTTTATTTTTGCATATAAATGATGACAAGAATGTTATGTTTTTACAAAAAGAATCAAACGCCACAAGCACCATCATAATTAATAAGCTGCGTACGCCTATTTTATAGAAATTATAATATCTATACTTCAAGCTTGACCAGATACTTCCTCAACAAGACACCATCCAAAGATCCATTCAACATCTCTAGACAGGACACATGGACAAATGAGATCATGTCTATATGGTCACACCCACAACCTGTTGCATCCACTCTACAAGATACAAAGCTTAAATGCTGCAACATATCAAAATAAGCGAGAGCATTCTCTTAGTCCACAAAAAATAAAATTTTTGTTATACAGTTTGGTCTACGGTTTGGGTTTTTAATGGGCATGATCTATTTTATTTCATGGGCCTTTTCTAATTCTAAACAAAACTACTTGTAAATCATTTGTAAACATAAATTTTTAAAGAGCAAATTTCAAATTGCACTCTATCCAAGTTTGTTCACTAACAAAAAATATAGTAAAATCAGCGGTGCACCAAATTCTGGTTTTATCGGTTTCTTTAATTTCTTTTTCATTTTGGACTATTTAAACATTGACATCTTAAATATAGTAAAACCATCCCATTAAATCATCCAAAAGTAAAAAAAAACTAATATTCTGAGCTCTCTAGTTACATATTTGTATGTTCTAAATTGGGGGGGGTTGCACCGTGTAGTTGTGGTCGATCAAGCAAAGCATGTATGATAAGCACCTTTTATTCTGAAATTTCTAGTTACATATTCCTGTTTTCTCACCCTGAAATGCAATATGACTGAGTTGTATTAAGAGTAATTTGAGAGAAGAGCATATATAGAGTGGAGCATATAATAACGATTAAAAGAACGATCGGATCCCCTCAATCCCATCCAAGATATATTAATTTTGGGTGAAATCTACCTGTATTTGTATTAATTACTCGTTTAAATCTTTGCAGATTTTGATTCCTAATTAGAAATAATATTAAGATAGTGAATCTTTTTGTTTGTTAAAGTTGGGCAAAACATTGTATGGTAGTTATTTAAAAAAAGGGAGAAATTTATCGATCTGTAAGTAATTAATGATGATCAGAAGGATCTCATTCTCATACATACCGAGGATGTCATGGGCCATGTCTCTGAAGCGGAGCTGGCGGCGGCCGAGCTCGGCATGACGCTCCAACACCAGGGAGAGCAAGCTGTAGGAGTAGAAGGTCACCACGGCCCCAACGACCAGGCAGACGACGCCGGCTGCCCATCCCAGCGACCAAAACGCGAAGGGCAGGCTCAGCAACGCCGGCGCCACGATCGATGTCGTCAGGTGGTACGCGCAGTGCAACCATGTCCCTGCCCAAGCGGACGCCGATCAGCGAATGACGACAATGAGAGGTAGATTTTAGGGAGCCCCCCGCCCCCCTTTCTAATCGATTTTGTGAGCCGACCATCGGGATCCTGGCTCGATCCAGGGCATCTTCGCCTCGGGGGGGGGGGGAGGAAAAATCGCTGGAGAAGACGGATCTGAGCGCCGACCGGGGACGGGAGAGGAGGAGCCGGAGAAGTGGCGTCCCCGGATCGATTTTTCCGCCTCCGCTTAGCTCCTCGACAGGGGGACGGAGGAGAAGCGGCGCCGGTCGCTGCGGGGGTTTCAGATTTAGGGATTCTCGGGGGGCCATTGGAGAGAGAGATCGAAAGCCGCAAGCGCCGCCGCGCCGGCCGCCGGGGGGTTTCAGATTTAGGGATTCTGGCCGTGGCTACCATGGGTTCGCGATGGGGGAGGGAGGGAAGGGAAGAGGAGCGAGGCTGCGGAAGGAGCAGTGGGAAATATGAGCGGGACTAGAATTTGGAGGAAAAAGAGTGGGAGAGGGAAAATAGAGGGAAATGGTAGCAGCACGTGGAGGTTCGAGGGTGGCTATTTTTAATATTTATTATTTTATATTTGATTAAATATATTGTATAATATAATTTATATGATATGGGAGAATAACAGTATTTATTAATATTTTTAATATTTATTATTTTATATTTGATTAAATATATTGTGTACTATTTTTATATAATATTTAATAAATTATATTCTTATTAATAGTAATATATTATTGATATTAATATATTTTTGTATATTAGTATTATTATTATATTATAATATATTGTTAAATTATTATTAAACTATTTATATTATTATTCATATATTATATTATTATACTATATTGTTAAATTATTATTAAACTATTTATATTATTATATTATGTTATTTATATTATTATATTATTTATTTTTATAGATACATTATAGATTAATGATGGCCATCAATCTCTTTGATCAAACGGTTGAGATTGATCTATTTAACATTAGATTTACCTACGATGATTAGTCTGTAAGTAGTTCATAGGTATTGATAAATTTACCTACGAACTCCTCATTTAGTAGGTGTAGGGGGTAAGTAAAAATTGCTTTTACCTACCAATTCTTACCTACGAGTAGTGTTTTAGTGGGTAAATATCAGTTTTCTTGTAGTGGAACAAACATGAACAAAATAAGATACATGTTAGACTAATTATGATATTTCAACGGCAACCTTGTAATTAGGAATAATCAGGTTATATTAGTATGCTACCTTACGTATGTAAATCTAGACCACTTGAATAATTAGATCTACATGGTTGCATGGTAGATGTAAGGTGTGTAAAGAAGAAGATGAATTGGTATGTGATCATTTTCAGCTTTACCAAGTTAGGTATTTACTCTCTAGTGTTTTCTTATACCTCACATGTTTTTGTCTATATTTTGAGTTTTGTGATGCTAAAGCATTCATACCTTCGCATGAGATTTTAGGAATTCATACCTTTGTCATCTTAAAGTATGAAGAAAGTTCCGAATGACGAGTGAGGATGAGAAACAAATAACTTGCAACATGAATCACATGATGCATTTGTTTGTTTATCTTTACCATAGTGGAATTGGTTTGGGAAGCTTTGGATTTGAAATTTAATTTTAGAATTTCAGATTTAGAAACTTGGAATTTTTGAATGTTTGCTTAAAGATTTCAGAGTTGAACTTTAGATTTGAAACATTTTTTAGGCTGTTAGATTTTTAAACTTTCTGAATCCTTAGATGTTTTGGACTTTCGAAATCTAGATTTGCAGACATTCGTTAGATTTTATTGATGTTTTTAATCTTTAGATTTTTTATTTCGGTATATTTGCAAATTTTTTAGATCCAACTGATTCTACCCATTTTTAGATCTCTTAAAATCTAAGAAATTTCAGATTCTAACTTTCAGGTTTTTACTGATTTGGCTATTAACTGATTTGCTGGTCTCTTCAAGTTCAAAGATTTTTTGTACTTCTCGATTTCGTACTAGCATAGCCCGCTTTCCTCAGGTGTTATTTTCTTTTTATTTAAATCAAGTTTTCCTGGTTTTTTTAGAGAATTATCAGGTCTATGGTATTGAAAGCCTTCAAATTGATTTAGTAGATTCTTTCGGAACAATTAAGCTATTATGTCCTATCATACAAACATGTTCTATTTTGGGCACGTGTTGTTTTTAAATGTATGATAAAAATACACAGGATTGATATATAAAGAGGTATATGAATAATAAATGTCAAAAAACATAGTTGGTTGGGTTAAGGTACCAACCGTCCAACATGCATTATCCAATTGTTTCTAGCTAAATTTTAGGATACCCCGTTATCTTGTTATGAATATTGCTGATGATACAGAACATCGATTATGCTGATGCAGAACAACGCCTTTCAATGTCAGCGACAATATAGGACTTTGTTCATATTGCTAATGGCTTTGAAATGGCAAAAGCAGGTATATTCCTTATTGATTCCGAAATCTTCCTTCAGACATCAAAAATGCATATTGAGTTATTGATTATGATTTATGTATGAGCATATGGCAGCATTCTACATTTGTGTGCCACTTATCTGTCGACATATCCCAAGAATCCAAGATAAAAATTTACATCTTGATGTTGGCTGTTATGCATTTGCGTTAATGGAAGCTCTGGCAAAAATCTAAAGTAACTAAACCAAGATTTAATTATGTTTTTGAGATTTGAGGTGTAAATTTCCAGGACGTCAGTTTTTTTAATGATCGGACTCTCATACTTCATCCATCTTCCGGTTTGCTGAACTTTTTGTTTTCAATATTTATTAATCTTTTCAGTTTTTTATCCTGTTGTTTTCTGAATCCTCCGATTCTATGAGATTTCCTAAACTGTTCATTATTTTCCATGTTCTGGATTGTCAGAATTTTCTGATTTGCTTATTTTTCTGGGATCCTAATATTTTGTCCCATATTTTTTAGACTGTCCGATTTCTTGAACATTCTGGAATTCCAAATTTTCTGAATCTATGATCTTAAAATTTCTCGTATTATGGCTATTTCTATAAGCCCCGTATTGGAAGAATTATGAGACTTAGGCCAATTTTTATTTTTTTTATCTTTTTGGATTTGGGAGTTTTGTTAATGTTTAAGATATAAAGATTTTCTTTTGCTTAGGTTTTTTGTTAGCTTATGATTGAATTGGTGACCAGTTCGATCTTTGACTAATTTGAGTATTGATTTCATGACTATTTCAGATTGGTCAGACTTTAAATCCTCGAGAGTTTCAGATTTCAAGTTCTTTGAGTAATGTTCGATTTTCGGCTCCTCCTGAAATTTCACATTTTAAACTTTCAGATTCTGAAATTTTCAGATTTAGAGATAAGTAGATTATTGAATTTTGATTATTGGTAGCATTTTTTATTTCAATATGATTAAGATATTTTTGTTCGAAGCAGTTGTCAATGGGTTGTAAAGTAGAGATCAAGAAGATGAATAGATGATGGTCTTTTCTCATGGAGAGATGTTCTTCAATTGGAGGGATGTTCTTCAATTGTTAACAAAAAATGTATCATATTTGCATTCTACATGTAACAAAAGGGCATATTTATGACCACAAATAAGTGTGACAACACATTTTACTAACCACATCCATATTTAACAATCCTCTCTTCATGATTTACTGATATTGCCCATATTTTACTAACACCATTGGCATTTGTCAGTGGTTACAACACATGGAATACTGGGTTGGGGTTGGATCAGCTGACCTGGCCCGACCCTAACTTAATACTTTACTAACTTACGTCTTTGGTCAAAGTCGAGTTTTCAATAAAAATTTTTACTGTGTTAGTTTTAAAAAAAAAAAAAGTGTGTTATTTAAAAAAAAAACTCCCGGCCAAGTGACGTGGGAAGGTGGCTGCGACGTCGTGCGGCGGCAGCAGCGTGTTGGCCGGCGACCAGGGGGCAGCGGCGGCGATCGGCGGTGACGATCGACGGTGACGCAGCGGCAAGGGAGGAGAAGAGGAGGGCGGCGGCTCTCCACACAGGCAGCTGGGTGGCGGGTGGCGCCGGCGACCGCGCGCTCGCGTGGGCATGCAGGTCATCGGAGAAGCGGGGCGGCGGCTTTGCGCGGGACAGAAGCCGCGGGTGGCGGTGGAGGCGGGGGAGAGCGGCCGCGGAAGGCGCGGCGACGGTGGCCGAGGACGGTGTGGAAGAGGGAGGCGGGTAGGCGTACGCAGC
Organism: Cryptocoryne crispatula var. balansae; assembly: GCA_036172225.1. Classification (NCBI taxonomy): domain Eukaryota; kingdom Viridiplantae; phylum Streptophyta; class Magnoliopsida; order Alismatales; family Araceae; genus Cryptocoryne; species Cryptocoryne crispatula. Next base: position 16,288,194 of record CM069921.1, read on the forward strand.
GCCGGGGGGGGGGTGGCTGGCGGACGCGCCGGAGGATGCGCAGGGTGGCGTCGCGTGGGACGGAAACCGCGAGCGCGGGTGTAGGCGGGCGGCGTGGCCGCGGATGACAAAGAACCGGCGGACGAAGAGGGAGAGAGAGAGGGATGGGAGAGAGCTCGACGGCGGAAGGGGGTGTGGAGAGGAGACGGCTGGCGGTCGATGACGGCGGTAGAGGGGCAACGGCTGAGGGCGGTTTTGCCGGCGACGATGGTGGCTGCCGGACGGACGCGTGGGAGGGTGGCCGGCGGTGCCGCGCGCGTGCACGCGCGGGAGGGTGGCGTTCGCGCACACGGGGTGTTCTTAGCGAACGGGGGGCTCACGGCTATGGCGACGGGCGCTCACGGCGGCAACGAGAGGGGGGGGGGATCGGCATAGGGGGAACGGCGAGAGAGACAGAAAGAGAGAGAGATTGGGGCGGAGGCGAAACCGGCGAGAGTGGTGGAGCAAGTCCGCATAACCGGCGGGGGCAATGCGCTGATCCGGGGGGGGTGGACGGCGTGACGGCGGGGAACGCGGGAGGGGGAGGGAAGGGGGGGGGCTGCGTAACCGCGAGAGAGAGAGAGGGCAAGGCGGGGAGAGAGAGAGAGCAGCGCGCGGCTGGTAACCGGCGAGAGAGAGGGCAGGGCGGTTACATATTAATTTTCGGTGAGACCATGCGCCGAGACCACCGCGCGCCTAATTAGCACTTTTCCCCTCCCGTGACTTCGGCGGGCTGGGGGGAACTGTCCTCCCGAAGGGCTAGCGCCTTCTCGGAGAGACGATTCTCGGCCTCGGTGCCGGATTCTCACCTAGCGGCCGGAAACTTGTCCTCGCGACCGGATCTTCGTAGTCCGCCTTGGCACTCCCAGTGTAGTTGAAATTTCTCGCGCTCCCGCTATCTTGGGGCCCAGCCTTCCCGTTCACCGATGCCGTCAAAGTCGCGGTGTGGAAGTTGTCGCTCGGTGGATTTCTTGAAGGGCTTTCCCCGCATTATAGTGGACCGTAGCCGGTTACGGGGCCGGGCACTCCCCATCACCAGGTCGGTCCCATTCGCTTTTGTCTCCTTCCTCTCGCTCTCGTTCGTGTGCTTCTACTCCATCGGGTATGTCGGATAACACTCATTCCTCCCCTCCGACGAATCTATTCTCTTTCACTTTGAACGTCTCTTGTCACCGCCACATCCCCGTGAACCCATCCACATTCACCAACTCCCCCGGGTAATGCCGATAAATGGAAGAAGTCCGTGGTCATTTCGTCCTCACTCTCTCCAAAGTCGACCAGCGGGGCTCAAGGAATGGATCCGGAAAATGTGGAATCCAACCTCCCCTTGGTCACTCCTTGATTATCCCAAAGAATGCCTTTATCCTCAACTTACGGTCGAGAGGATGAGGTGGATAGAATATGCGGACGAGCTCCTTGGTTCTTCAACAATGATTTGTTACTAGTGGAACGGGGCAAACCGAATACAAGCACCCTCGTAGTATCGGTTAAACAAGGCGGATCTCTGGATCAGGATATACGACCTTCCCCAAGAGTTTTTGGAAAAATTTATTGTAATGCAGGTAGCGTCCCAAATTGGGGAGCCGTATGATCCAGTTCAGGATATCATCGACACATGGGGCTTCTTTGCTCGGATTAAGGTGAAAGTCAATGTTCTTGAACCACTCATAACACACATTACAGTTGTCAGCAAAGACGGGAGCTTGAGAAAATTTGATGTCGCTTATGAGCGTATCACGAAATTCGTCAATTAAGTGGGAGATTGGGGCATGAGAAACCAGATTGTGAAATATATCTACACTCGAACGGGTTGATCACACCAACTTTGCCGCTGAACTTCAAGAGGAGCTCAAAGCAAAATTGTCTCTACGGTATGGAAGCCGGATTACGCCCGCGGGCCGAGCCGCTATGGGAGACCGTAAACCGGCGGGAACCTCACCGCCTCCGGTGAGTGAGTCTTCCTATTACCCTTCCGGTCGCACAAGTGCTCCTCAAGGGGGGGACCGCTCTATGGATAATCTTCAGGACAAACACCTAACACGCTCGTCGGCCCACCTCTCGTCTTGCTTCAGGCACGCCGATATCTTGTCATTCCCAGTTTTGGCAATCACCCGTCAATACGGCCCCTGATCCACCTTCACTCCCCCTTGTTCCGGCGCTGAATGTCTGGCCACCTCACTTTACTGAGCTTTGCAACAGGTTGTCTGAGAGAAACCCAGAGTTGACTTCGCCTCCCCAACAAGCTGCTACCCACCTACTGCCACCCTCGAGCCCCACCAAACCCTGCCCACCGCAGCCTTGGCCAGGGGAGACAAGTTCCATGACCGCCACTCCTCTGCTACTTGGTCCTGCTGAATCACCTACCAGAAATTTCCATATAGACCTATGTCCCACTTCACGTATCACCTCCCCTAAAACTGACAAACCTATGTTCAAAAGGCCAGGCAGGAAGGCTAGAGGAAAAGCGCCTGTTTCCCATTTGTTGAAAATATCTGATCTGGAACTAGAGGACCTTAAACCTGTTCAAGCTAATCCTCGATCCCCCCCATTTACACACCAATCTCCCTACTCTCCGGTTTCTGTAGCTTTTCCAAAAAAGCTACCAAGTTCCAAATGAAAATCATGGCTTGGAATTGTCGGGGCGGGAATGGGCAACCGACAATTCGACACCTTGATAGGTTATCCCATTCCATTGGTTCGGAGATCTCTTTTGTGTGTGAAACCAAATGTCAGCATCATGCTAGCAGGGACTTCTTCACGTTCAGAAATATAAAAAATTTCCATATTGTGGATCCTGAGGGACGTGCGGGCGGTCTTTGGCTTTGGTGGTCGGAGAATTTGGACCTCGAGGTGATTGCTTCCTACAACAACTGGATTGGGAGTCTCATCAGATGTCATATTACTGGCTCCTCTTGGCTGCTCATCACGATCTATGCTCCCACTATTAATTTGGGCAGAATCAAGATATGGGAACACATTACTCAGTTGATAGATAGTAAGAACCTGCCGACCTGCCTAGTGGGCGACTGGAATTGTGTTAAGAGTAAAGCTGGAAAGTGGGGGGGACGTGTCCCCAGCAGATCTAACATGAACCACTTCAACTCCTTTATTCAATCCAATGGGCTGATGGACATCAAGAATCTGGGGGTAGCCTACACTTGGTCTAACAGGAGGAGCTTCAAATTTAATGTCCGGGAGCGATTGGATAGAGGGATGGCGAACTACAGCTGGTTCAACATTTTTCCTAATAGCTATCTTCGTACTCTTCCCACTCATGCTAGTGATCACTGCCCCATATATATTAATACTGACCCTCCGATGAGCCGTGGTAGATTCAATGCAAAAGTGGAGGCTGCCTGGTTTGCGCATCCTGAATTTTCTAAGTTTATTATTCCTGCTTGGGGTCAGTCCCCATCTCTGTTAGATAATTACAAAGCTAAAATCAAGAACCTTCATCACCATATGCGCATCTGGAAGAAAGACAAGGTGGGCAATATTTCCAATAATATGAAAGACATCCATCGGAAGTTGGTTGCTTTGCTGGCTATACCAGTGGACCAACTTCAGTTGAATCAGGAAGCGGTTTTGGAAAATGAACTTCGGAAGCTGGAAGACATGGAGGAGGTATTCTGGAGACAAAGGTCCAAGGTTCACTGGCACAATTACGGGGATAGATGCACTAAATTCTTCCATGCGAAAGTGGTCTCTAGAAGAAGGTGGAATCAAATTCATGGTATCATCAACCCACAAGGGGTTTGGACAACTAACAAACAGAAATTGAAGGCACTCTCCTCCTCTTCTTCAGTCCCTTTTCAACGAGGACAATCCGGGGGAGGACCTGGCCATTATTGACAATCTCCCCCTCCCGTTTTTACAGCAATCTTCAGTTGAGTCTCTTGTTGTTATTCCCACTATCGAGGAATCTAAACGGGCCCTCTTCTCCATGAAGCCTAAAAAGTCTCCGGGTCATGATGGACTTCCCCCCTTATTTTTTCAGAAGCTGTGGCCACATATTTGCAAGGACATCCATGGTTTCTTGTGCTCTATATTTACTACCAGAACTATCCCTCGGGGTCTCAACCACACAATCATCACATTGATCCCTAAGAAAGAACACCCTTCAACTCCCGAACACTTTAGGCCAATTAGCCTATGTAATGTAATTCGAAGGTTTTCACCAAGATCCTTGCCCTTAGGCTCAAGCCTATTCTTCATGACCTCATATCCCCCAACCAAGCGGCCTTTATCCCGGGCAGAGTTAGCATGGATAATATTACTATAGTCCAAGAGATTTTTCATTCATTCAGGCAGAAAAGGGGGAAAAACGGTTTCTTCATGGTCAAGCTTGACATAAGGAAAGCCTATGACAGAATTAAGTGGGACTTCATTAACAAAATGCTGGTCAAATTCAGATTCCCTAATGAGCTGATCGAGTTGATTATGGCATGTACCAAGTCTGTGTCGTACTCCTTAAATCTGAACGGTCAACATGTGGGCTACTTCAGGCCTTCCAGAGGCATCCGCCAGGGATGCCCCCTCTCCCCTTATATGTATATCCTCTGTGCGGAGGCCCTTGTTGGGCTGATTACTCAAGCTACCCGTCTGGGAGAGCTCTCCGGAATTACTATGGGCAGGTCGGGGCCCAAGGTAACTCACTTACTATTTGCTGATGACATAATTATATGCGGGAAAGCTGATACCCGGGAAATTCAGAATCTGAATGGCATTCTTCATACTTACGAAAAACTGTCGGGTCAAGCTGTCAATAAAGCCAAATCTTCAATTTTCTTCAGCAAGAATGTCTCTATGCAGGACAGAACCGCTTTGTGCTGTCACCTTGGCATTAAGCAGGGTACCCCTGACTCCCTATATTTGGGTATCCCTATGGACCACAGGGGAAATAGGTCCGCTCAATTTGAGAAGATTATCGACAATTGCCGCAGCAAATTGGCCAGCTGGAAGACCAATCTCCTCTCTACTGCCAGCAGAACCACACTTATTAAGTCGACACTAAGTCAGTTGCCCATTCACTGGATGTCCATTACTAAGCTTCCCAGGGAAGTCATCAACAAATTGGAGGGTATTCAAAATGCTTTCTGGTGGGCGGAACATAGTCACAACAAGAGACGCATCCACTTTTCTAAGTGGTCTTCAATTAAAATGTACCAAAGAGGGCAAAGTGCTTGGCATTCGGGACCTTGATATTATGAACCAAGCTCTTATCATGAAATTGACCTGGAATTTCATCCATGACAGTCACAAATTTTGGGTTAAAGTTCTGAGTGCCAAATATATGCATGGTAGGAGCTTTTGGGACATAAAAGCTACCGGCACATCCTCTCATCTTTGGAAGAACATGCTGATGGCCAGGAAACTCATCTTGCAGGGTGCCTTGTGGAAAATTAAAGATGGCAGTAAAATTCACATTTGGGATGACCTCTGGATTTTCGGTAGCAGAAGTATTTTGGAGAACTATGATGGTGATCCGAACTCCCCCCAATTGGTAAGTGATCTTATTGAAAATGGCGGTTGGAAGGGGGATCTCATTAATGTCCTCTTTGATGAGGAGACGGGTCGCAGAATCAGAAGCACCCCTATCTACCCCCAGTTGGCGGAAGATACTTTGATTTGGCCATTTACACCCGATGGGATCCTTACCACCAAAGCTGCTTACAGATTCCTTTATGACAAGATCAGACCCCCGGGTCCCTCTGATGGTAGTGTTTGGCACATCCTCTGGCATCCTATCACCGGCCAGTTGTGCTCTCATAAAGTGCAGGTTTTCCTTTGGAAGGTTCTATCATCCAACATCCCCACAAGTGCATCGATTTCTAGAAGATGTCCGTATTTTGAAGATACTTGCAGAATTTGTTCTTAGGCCCTTGACAAACCTAGTTTACGTATTATTCGAGTAATACCAAGTAGTTAATTATTTATTTTTCGTTATGTATGATCTTCATGTAGGAGAGCATAACGTAATACCAAGTTTTTTCGTAACGTTCAACGCGCCAGTTAGAAATAATAATTAAACAGATATTTCTAATACATTAGATATTAGATATCTTCGAATAATTAAAATTTTATTAAATTATATTTTTTTTCAAAAAAATATGACTCAACATAGATACGGACAACATAATGAGTTAATCAAATGCCCTCGTAAAATTTGTTGTAACACTTTCATTTTAAAAAGAGATTTTGTGAACAACTGTTTAATATGTGATGACATATGTTTAAATTATCAAATTTGGATATGTTGTGGTAAAACTAGACTTAATTTTTGTTAACGAGAATGATATATAATTAAATGAACTACAAGATAAAAATGTACAAGATGAATTGATGGAAATACTCCAAAATTTACAAAACAATCAATTTTTGGCTTGATATAACAAGGAAGAACCAAACGAAGAAAATATTTGAAATTACGAAAAGACAAAGAAACATCTTTATATAAAGGTTGCAATGATATATCTAAATTATATTTAATTTTATAGCTGATTCAACTAAAGTCGATAAATGACATCACTAGAAAATATATAGATGCAATAGTATCTTTATTTAAAGAAGTGTCACCTAAAGATGTATATAAAAATGAGTCTATTCTCTTTTGTGAAGAGAATGAAGATAAAACTATTTATCCAAAATGTGACACTTCAAGAAATAAAAATGATCTTTAAAATAAGAGAAAAATGGTGACACAAAATATTTTTCATTATTTTCACTAATAGGTCGATCCATTATGGATTGGTTGGTCCCGATTCCATCCGGATCAAGATGCAATTGGTGTGAAATGAGTCTATATGGTAAAGTATAATGCTAATGGAATTGTTCAAAAATATAAGACTTGTTGTAAAGGGTATGCCAAACAATAAGGTGTGGAGCTTTTTGAAACATTTGCACCTGTAACTTATTTTAGCACTAGTAGCACACATATAATGACAAGTTTTCCAATTTGACATAAAATATGCATGTTTAAATGGATGTTTAGAAGAGGATATGTATAATAACCAACCACAATGTTTTGTTGTGGATGGTAAGGAGGAGAAAGTGTGTTAGTTAAGAACACTCTCTATGGGCTTAAGCAAGCACCAAGAGCATGGTATGGAAGATTGGATTTTCATCTTTGCAAGGATGACTTCTAAAGAAGTGAATGAGAACCCAGCTTGTATGTAAAGGTAAAAGGTTTTGATATCAATTTTGTTTGTGTTTATATGGATGACATATTATACACTCGATCATCTGAATATCTTATTGCAACTTATAAGAGAAGTATGATGCATGAATTTGAGATGAATGATTTGGTCATGTTGCATTATTTCCTTGGTCTGCAAGTTATCAAGTTGATGATGGCATTTTTATTTCTCAAGAGTAATATGCAATTGATTTGCTTGAGAAATTTAATATGTTGAATTGTGAAGGGTTTACTACTCACGTCAATACATGTGATAAGATAACAATGAATGATAATACTGTAAAGGTAGATGTGAAGCTATATAAAAACATTGTTGGAGGACTTATATCTTTGACTCACTAAGGCCAAATATTATGTATTTAGTCAGTTTGAATTCTTTGTTACATCTGAGCCACAAGCAATTATGGAATATGGTATAACCCGGTATCTACTTTTTAGTTACTTGGTTTTACTAACAGTGATTAGACAGGTTCAACAAATGACAGGAAGAGCACTTCTAGATTTGTTTTTTGTTGTGGTTCTGGGGCTATGTCATGGATGTCAACAAAAGTGTAGTTGTCATGAGACATTGCTACACAAGTGAACAAGCGATTGATGGACTTACTAAAACTTTTTATCATTTCAAATTTATAAACTTTAGATTTTCATTCTCTCGTTTGTAAATTTGCATCAAGGGGGATGATAAATTGTGATGCACATACACCCACTTTCATGTTCGATTATAGTTCATTGTTTTTTGGGATGACACCACACCACCACATTTTTGCCATTATCTAGAGTTTTGTTCAAATTTTCTTTTAACTTCTAGTTATGTAAAAAACCATAATATGTTGTTACTATCCTTTTATTGCACATATGAATGAACTAGACAATGTGTTCTCTGTTATTTTTTGGGCAACTATGTTCCTTCTTATTGCTTGTTGTCTTCTTTCTCTGCTGATTACTGTTTATTTCCAACAACAAGGTTATGCCTGGCAGCTTTCGTGGAGGTGGCCTTTGTTGGTTTCATGTACCTTATCACTCAATATCTAGAGTGGATGGTATACCATCATAGAGAAGTGGCATGCCAAACAGAAATGTAAGTACAGTAGAAAATCAGCTGGCCTTATATTCTCGTTTCCGTGGCAAACACTATTGTTTTCTTGTAACATGGATGGTATATCAGGTCATAAGATAGAAAGGGTGGACTTGCATATGTATCACAATGCAGTGACTATTTTTACTTATACCATTTGTGGTAGTTTAATTTTTTAACCTTGGTAGACTTCCTATTTTTGTTTGCTGCTGTTTGATCATGTAACATTGCGCATATCGTTGCTCTCTTTTGCTGCAAATTCATAATGTCACAGTGCAATGTTTGCTTTTGCTTATACTATTTGTGATATTTTTTAAATCTTAACTTTGGTAGACTCTTCCTACTTTTGCTTCCTGCTATTTGATTATGTAACATTACGCATATGTTTGCCTTCTTTTGCTGCAAATCCAAAATTTCCATATGGCTGTCATGGGTTTCATCATGTTTTCCCCATTGTCATTATATGTAAGTACATTTCTAAGTTCAATCCACATAACACGCTACTTCTAATCAAGTTCCCAAGTCTAATTGAGGAGTGGAATTAACTATTGTCGCATTTACATGTCTTGTAACCATATTTCTTGTAACACCGAGTGAAAAAAAGGAGAAGAAAACAAAAAAAAAGATTTGAAAACTCTTCCCTTTCGCCACGTACCCCTCCTCCTTCGTCGCCTCCGCCTACCGCCCTTCCCCCCTTTGGAACCTTCTCCTCTGCTGCCTCCATCTGCCGTTTTTCTTCCGCCAGTCACCACCTTGCCACCGTCTCACCCCGTGGAGCCCTTTCGAATTCACCTCCTCCTCGTGGTCGTCTTCTCGAGCCAGTGCCACCTTCGTCTACGCCACCGTCGCCATCACCTCCCTCTCTCTTCTTCTTGGTCGGCCTCACTGTTGCTGTTGCCGCCCATCGCAAGGTCGCCGCCACTAGCTCCTTTCTCCTCCCTCTTCTTCTTCTTTCTATTCTTTCCTTGGCCACCATCGCTGTCGCGGTCCCCATCACGAGCCGTCTCCGCGTCCGCCTCGCCGCTCTCTCCCTCTCTCGTTTCTTCCCTCTCGGGGTGAGGTCACCCCCGCAACCATCCCTTTTCCCTCCTTCCTCTTCTTCTTCCACTTCGCCGTCGCCATGGGCCACTGTTGACGACGCTGGGGGCCACCATCACCGCGGGCTGCCATCGCCGTCGGCCCCTCCCTCTTTCTCCCGCTCCCTTTTCCCTCTCAGCCGGTGCGCCACCGGGCGCTTTGTGCCACCCTCCTGCCTCTCTTTCTCCCCTCTCTCCCCCGGCCGTGCTCTCTCTCTCTCCCTATCGCTCTCTCACTATCACGCTCTCACTCTCTCTCTCTCTCTTCTCTCTCTCAACGCTCTCTCTTGCTCTCTCTCTCCCCCTACAGATCTCTCTCTTAATTATTTGGTTACCTAATAAATTTCATTAATCTAATTAATCTTTTATCCTTTTAATGCCAACAGGGCTATAGGATAACCCGATTTTTCCATTGTCCTCATCACCTCACGTTTAAATTGGTTGGGACTTCTCGAACTTTGCAAATTATCGACCTTATCAAGGTAGGTATCCTAACTTATCCTCAGCATACCGATATGTTAATTAACATGTTAAAATATGTTTATTAGATAAATAGTTAGAAATTAGTGATTAATGGTAGTTTAATTTTTTAATTACCTGTTGATATTATTTAATTGTCAATCATGTCATTCATGTGAAGTTACATTCATTTTCATGAACTAGATTAGTTAGTCATAAATGTGATTAATCATAGTCTAGTAATCATATAAATTAGTTAAATATTGTGAAGGTTAATTGCATCGTTTGTACAAGTTTTGAAAATTGAGTTGTGACATGTTAAGATTTTAATTATATCCGATTCATGTTATGTATGATCTTAAAGATTAATAATTGACAAATTGAATTGGAATTTAAATTGACCTGGTAATTTCTTAACATAATTAGTTGCATAAAGTGGTAAAGTGCATTATTTGATGAAGTGATATTGATTTGTGATCAATTGAAGTTAACATGCCTAATTATGTTGCATAATTTTGTGAATTGGTATTAAATCACAATTAATTGGTGTTAACATGTCTGATTATGGTGTATATTGTTCCTGATTGGGTCAATTATATGAAATTGTGAATTAAGGCAAATTGTTCTGCATGACTTGATACACTTGCATATTGTTCCTGATTGGGTCTATTGCATGAATTCTTGCATTAATTGAATGGTCTATATGATTTGGTATTGTGTAAATCTAGTTTGGTAAATTTGCATATTGGATTCAGTAATTGTGTATATTGGCATATTGGATTGAATTGGTATTGTCTGAGTAATTATATGCCTTGCTTGTGAAATGTTATTGATGCTATGATGCATGTGATGCAATATTTGCTCCTCCAACCTATGATAGAATCATCCGTGGGCAGCGGTAGAAATAGATTGATCCGGTGCATCTTTCGATCTCGAATACCGCGGTTTATCCTAAGTACACTTTTGCCTAGATGTACTTTGGGATTTAACTTACTATATGGTACTTCTTATATATATTTAGAGCTGGAGTGAGGATCGCCAAGTATAACATATGATTTACTCAGACATATGAAATTGAAATGGTATTAAAGAATGCACAGTAGGCTCATGTAAGTCTATGTGGTATGGAAATACATAATAGTTCAGTTGGTTAAGTGGTAATTAGTTTGGTTCATGTAGAGTCAGACTCAATTGGTTAATCGATTTTGAAAAATGATTCAATTAAATAATAGAATCGTGATAATTAGTATAGCAATTATGTTATAATATGATTTATGAGTTTTAATGTATATTAATATATTTAGGTTGATTAATATAATAAGAAAGTTGGGTATAAGTCCTATTGAGTTACGTTTGACTCACCCTTCCTTTAAATGTTGTTTTCAGTTGATTTTGTGCACCCATCACCCAAGGAGGAGTTTGTGAAAGATCCTGCTCCTACCTAGGGATCCAAGGAGGTGTGACCTTCTTAATCCAAAGTTAGTAATAGTCTTTTGTACCCAATATAGTTGAATCAGATAAGTTGTATGAAAGCTGATTTTTGGTGGCTGTGTTAGCCATTTTTGTGGATATGTCTGTGCCGATTTTTGTGTTATGTAATCGGATATGTGATCTGATTCTCTGGATACTAGTTGTAGAATTTGTGATTATATGAATGCCAGGTTGTTTTCCTACCACGGGTTTATTAATTTAAACCCAACTGTCGCGTTTCCGCATTATCGTGTTTTTCGCCGCACATACTTATGTTAAGTCCGGGGCGTGACATTTCTTTCCTTCTAACTGAAATTCTGTATTATTAATCCATGCTTTGTCATGCCTTATAAGCACAATTTCGTCCGACTGTTGCGTTTGGAGCTTTTGTTTCTCATGACACTTAGGAGAAAGGGATGCACCTTCTTGTCCTGCGGTGTGATCGTTCTCCAATGGTGTTTGTCACATTCTCTACGAGAGCTGAGGGTATATATCGAGCAATTATGTTAATCATAAAAAATAATTTATAAAAACATCAATTTAAAAATGAAGAAGATAATAACAAAGCTAATTTGACAATTTCAATAACTCCTATCTAAATTGTAGTGAAAAGTAACTCAATATTTTATAAACCAAGAAAACCTCAAAGTTAAATATCAACAGATTTATCGGCTTCCTCAATTGGCTGTGAAATGTAGCCTTCAAACAACCTTATTGGGCGCCATTAGAGGTGCCAGCTCTTCCCTACTACTGTGGGGGTGGACCAGAGCAGCCGCAGGAAATGAATACCATACTAATATTTTGCTGCAAAACCATTTTCCTTTATCTAGAATTGGGACAAGTACATGAAAGCTTATACTTGGTGCGGTCATCAACTTGATCAATAGAAAGATACAGTTCAAGATGGATCACTTTATTCTACTTGTTAGTCACATTTAGAAAGAAGGAAGCCCCAAGCGTTAAAATTTTTAGTCTTCTTTATCTCTCTTTTCTCAGTAGATCAGTTCCACCCGAACGTTTTTTTTTTCTTTCTAGTTTTGGGGAGTAATTTGATAATCTGAGAATATGTGACATAACTTAATGGCAAAATATTTCATTAAGAAATTACATGTCTAAAAGGGTATTCGGTTGTTCTTTTAATATTGACATATCCTTATTTTTGAAATCAAGATCATCAAAAAAATTATACAGACGTGCTAATTTGACAGCACGCGAGGCCCAGAGACAAGTCCTCTACTGCAGATGTCAGCCACTCAAAGTTATCCGCCGGAGGTGGCGGGGCCGCAGCTTCAGCGAGGATGATCTCCGTCGACGGCTGGGGAGATACCCGCCGGGGCGAGGTCAATCGGGCCCGCGGCGAGCCGAGACGTCCCCGCGGAGGTTGCTTCGGAGAAGCAGGGGTGGCACGGGTGTGCACTTGCAAACGAGCCCAGTCGAGTCGTCTGAGTAACATAATGTTCATTTTTACTCGAGTTCAAATTCAAGTTTGAACTCGAGTTTTAGTGAGCAGGTTGAGTTCTTGTTCAAGTTTAGTTTATTTATTTATCGAGTCGAGTCGAATTTGAACTCGAATAGTAGTTAAATTAAAATTTAATTCAAACTTAAGTTATATACAAATTAACTCGTTTATAATATTTAAAATCAACGAAAAGTGATTCGTGAAGTTATAGATTTAGCTTATTTATAAAATTCAATCTAAGTTTAAACTTAAATTTTAAATTATTTAATATATTTAAGTTACAAAATATAATTATTAATACTCATGTTTTAATTTTTAAAAATAAATATATAATATAATATTCAATCAAACTACCATGAGTTTATCGAGTTGAGTAAGAATATGTTCAGATTCAATTAATTTACGAGTCGAAATTTATTTTTTATTCAAACTTGTTCATTTAACGTAACAAACGGGTCGAATTTTTATCTGAGTCAAGATTCAAATTACTTGTCAAAGTGTACTGGTTCGTTTGCACCTCTGGATGCACACGCGATGGATGTCGACGGCACCGGAGTGAAGTCCTGCAACGACTGTAATATCCGGTTAATTTAAAAAAATTTAATTGAAAAAAAAAACCACTCTCGAATCTTCTCTCTCTTGAACCGTCGTCGCCACCGCTTCCTCCATCTCCCGATTCCTCCGCCCCCTCCAGAATCTTCCCTACGCCACCGCCTCCCCTTCGCGCCTCCACCGCCTCACCGCTCTCTTCTTCTTCCCTGCTTGTCGTCGCACCGCGCCCGTCGCCGCCATACGGCCATCCCACCCCCTTGCGCCGCCTCTCTTTCTCTCTTTATTTCTCTCCCACGCCGCGTCCCGCCGTGTTGCCGTCGTCGCGCCTCGCCACCGTCGCTGGCGTCGTGCCCCGCCGCGCTCTTCTCCTCCACTTTCCGGTCGCGTCCCCGCCTCCTGCTCCCTCTCTTGCTCTCCTCTCTCCGACTTCCCCCTCCCGCCGTGGTCGCCGCCGCCACTCTTCCTCTTCTCTCTCTTTCTCTTCTCTTCGCCTCCCGCTCAAGCCCGTGCGTGCGTGCACCGGCGGCACACCATCGCCACCGTTCTCCCCCCCCCTCTTCCTCTTCTTCCTTGCTCGTCGTTGCGTCGCGACCGTCGCCGCGCCCCGTTGCGTCGCCACCACCGTCGCCGCGCTCCCGCGCTCCCCCTTCCTCCTCTTCTTCTTCTCTGTTCCGCACCCATTGCTGTCGACGTCGCCGTCGTCGTGCCTCGCTGGCGCCACACCCCCGCCGCACCCCTCTCCTGCTCTCCGGCCGCGCCCCCCCTTCCTGCTCCCTCTCCTGCCGCGCCTCTCTCTCCCCTCCGCCGCGCTCTCCCTTGGGCTCCCTCTCTCCCGTCTCTTCTCTCTCCCCCTCCCCTCTCAACTTAACCGCGCCGCGCGAGGTGTGCGCGCGGCGGCCGCTGCGCCGCCGAGGGGGGGGGACGGCGCAAATGCCTCCCCCACGCGCTCTCTCCCCCCCCACGCGCGCGCTCTCTCTCTCACTCCAGCACTTCTCTCTCTCTCCCTCTGTCCTCCTCTCTCTCTCTCTCTCTCCACAGCTCCTCCTCGTCGCTGTTCGCAGCGTCCGTCGTGACCCGTCGTCGTCTCTCTCTCTCTCTCTCTCTCCTGTTGACCGTGCACCGTCGGCCACGGCAGCCGTAGCCATAGTCAGCGTTGCTTTTTGGTTGATCCGCTAAGGTGAGCCTCCCATTTCTATATCTTATTTTATTTTGGGATTAATATATATATTTGGAATTTATTAAAAGATTGATATTCTCCTAGTTAGTCATCGTCAGTTGCCGTTACCATTGCCGTTGTCAGTCCATGCTCATCGTCCGATCAGCTCCTTTTAGACTTGGATTAATGGTTATCGACATTGAGGTAGGCATCCCAACTTTCATAGCATCTCGATATTTTAATAAAAATGTTAAAATGTGACTATTAGATAAATTGTTAGAAATTAGTGATTAAATGGTAGTTTAACTATTTGATTATTTGGATGGATTCCATTAAATGTCATTCATGTTATTCATGCATAGTTTTAGTTATTTTCATGGCATGCATTAGATAGTGGTAATTATGTTTGATCATGGGTTAGTAATTATCAGAAGTTAGTTAGATATGATCATGATTAAATGTGTCGATTGTATTAAATTATGGAAATGGAATTATAATTCTTTTACGATCATACTTATATCCGATTTATGTTACAAATGATCTTGATTTATTTAAAGTTAATTGTGATAACTTTGGAATTACTTGATTACGAAGGAGTATGATTGATTAATATTAATAACTGCATGATCATGTAATATGTATCATTTTATGAATTGATGTTGAATTGTGAGTAATTAAAGTTAATATGTCTAATTATGTTGTATATTCTATTCTGATTGGGTCAATTGCATGGATTGGAATTTAACTGAATTATTACTCCTGATTGGGTCTATTGCATGAATATTTGCATTAATTGAATGGTCTGCATGTGTCGACCTGATTGTGATTAATGGCATGATTATGATTTAGTGCATAATTTTGTGAATGTATGGAATGATTGACATGGTTTAATGATTGGCTATTTGATTGAGTTAAATTGCATAATTGGTTATTGAAATGGTATTGTCTGAGTAATTATATGGCTTGCTTGTGCAATGTTATTGATGCTGTGATGCATGTGATGTAATGTTTGCTCCTCCAGCCTATGATAGAATCGCCCGTGGGCAGCGGTGGAAATAGATTGATCCGGTGCATCCTTCGATCCCGGATACCGCGGTTTATCCTAAGTACGCCCCTGCCTAGACGTACTTTGGGATTTAGCTTACTATATGGTACTTCTTATATATATTTAGAGCTGGAGTGACGATCGCCAAGTATAGCATATGATCTACTCAGACAAATGGAATGGAAATGGTATTAAAGTATGCATAGTAGGCTCATGTAAGTCCAGGTGGCATGGCATATAGAATAAATCAGTTGGTTAAGTGATAGATAGTTTGGTTCATGTAGAGTCAGGCTCATTCAGTTAATTGATTTTGGAAAGGACACAATTAAATAATTGAATCTTGATAATTAGTTTAGTGATTATGATATAATCTGATTTGTGTTGATTTTATCATTTATCGCTATCATTTAGATTGATTAGTATAATAGGAAAGTTGGGTATAAGTCCTACTGAGTCCGCGTGACTCATTCCAAATCCTTTAACATTTTTCAGGAAAACAGGTAGCGCAGCAGAAGCGTAGTGGATCAGGTTTAGTGGAGAAGAAGTTTAGAGAATATGGTTTATATTGAAATCAAGGTATGATTTATTTTTGGATTGAATCATTTTTTTTATGAAATGGGAACTGTGATTCTTTATTTTTCCAAACCGACGTAGTTTAGGGGTTAATTCCCCGGTCCCGTCTCCGGATTAGTTCTGCTGCGTGTTTGAAAATCCGGGGCGTGACAGGTTGGTATCAGAGCATGACTCAGCCGGAAGGTCCGGTGTGACTCGCCTGGGTATGTGATGTGTGTGATCTTGACGAGGGCGTCAAGTCTTTAAGGGGGGTAGATTGTAATACCCCGATTTATGAATATGTTAAAAGATTAAATCAGTGGACTACCAACAACACTGGTTAGCCATTTTTCGAAAGTTGAGTTGAAAGAACTCCGAAGTTAAACGTGCTCTGTTGGGAGTAAGCTAAGGATGAGTGACCTCCTGGGAAGGCTCTTAATTAGCATGATTGTTGGGCCAGTCAGCTAATTTAATCGTTCGTTATAATGACCGCGATGGACTCTCACGGTGGCTATGTCCACGAAGACAGTACAGAGAGAGAGAGAGAGAGATGGACGCGAGGGTGGTGCCTTGCAACGTTCTCACGAGTCTAACAGGAGCTGAGTATCATCCATTATCGTACTTCCAAATCCCTCTCTGCAACATCGCGGAGGCAGGAGGGCGACAGGAGGGGGGGGGGGAGGGGAGGTGAATAAAATCATTTAATCTACTATATATACTTTTCTTGTAGGTAATTAACGTATTACATATAAAAAGGTACTTGTTGAACATGATGACGTGGGTTCTCATACAACTATTTCTACCTACAAAAAATTTAATAGAGGTACATTTTGAAATATATCTGTTTTAACGTTCGTATATATAAATATCACCTCAACGATCACATATTATTATACTCATACAACACATAAGAAAAATAAAAGTGCTTTATATTCACAAAACATACATAATCATAATTCATCAAGTGTTTCTAGTATTTGAATTCGTCCATGCAGTCCAAAACATACACGCTCATACAAAGTGTGTAGTGTTCCAATCATCAAGACAATAACAAGTGTACGACTTTTTCATTCATCTAAATATTAAAGAGTGTTTATTATTTTACTCCATTCATCAAGACACATCATGTAATATCCTAGCTTTTAAATAAAAAATAAAAATAAAATAAAAATTTTCACCGCCTCCCCTCCCCCCCTCCAGAAGCTTCCCCTCCGCACCCCCTCCCCCCCCTTGTCTCTCTCTCCTCCCTGCTCACCTCGCGCGAACGCGGCCACTTTTTCATTCATCTAATTATTAAAGAGTGTTTATTATTTTACTCCATTCAACAAGACACATCATGTAATATCCTAGCTTTTAAATAAAAAATAAAAATAAAATAAAAATTTTCACCGCCTCCCGTCCCCCCTCCAGAAGCTTCCCCTCCGCACCGCCTTCCCCCCCCCCCCCCCCCCCTTGTCTCTCTCTCCTCCGTGTTCACCTCGCGCGAACGCGGCCACTTTTTCATTCATCTAAATATTAAAGAGTGTTTATTATTTTACTCCATTCATCAAGACACATCATGTAATATCCTAGCTTTTAAATAAAAAATAAAAATAAAATAAAAATTTTCACCGCCTCCCGTCCCCCCTCCAGAAGCTTCCCCTCCGCACCGCCTTTCCCCCCCTTGTCTCTCTCTCCTCCGTGTTCACCTCGCGCGAACGCGGCCACCGCGACTCCCGCCTCCCTGTTCTCTCTCTCTCCTGTTCTTCCGCCTCCGTCGCCCCTCTCTCGCTCTCTCTCGCACTGCCGCCGTCCACCCGCGGCACTCGCGCTCGCGACCACCCGGCCACCCATCGCTGTCGCCGTCCCTCTCTCGTGCTCCCGTGAGCTGCCGCCACAGCCATGCCCTCCCCGCTCTCTCCCTCTCTGTTCTCTCTCGATCTCGGCTGCCGTCGCTCGTCGCGGCACCCGCACCCCGCGCACCCTCTCATCGTCTCTCTCTCCCCCTCGCACCGTCTCTTCTTCTCTCTCTTCCTCCCGCGCTCGCCGTGCACACCCGGCCCCTCTTCTTCTTCTTCTCCTTCTTCTTTTCCCCTCCGGCGTTGCGGCTGGCGCCGCACCACTCCCGCCTCCCCGCCGCGCTCCTCTCTCTGACTCCCCCTCCCACCGTGGTCGCCGCCATAGTCGCGGCCGTCGACGTCGACGTCGCTGTCGTCGCACCTCGCCGCCGCGGCCGGCGTCGCCTTCCCCCCAGTTGAACAGCTTTGGATCAATGGTAGAAGTCGAGAAGCTCCTGATCTGATCTCAGATGACAGAATTGGACAGAACAGAGAAAGCAGAGAAGAAGAAGGAAGAGCGGGAAACGAGACTGGAACAGAATCTGTCCGGTGTGAATCACCGCGACAGCACATGGCTTTGTATATATACTGGATGACAAATACAAAGAGAATTACAGCAGGGATAATTATCCCAAAGAATGAATTACACGTGTATATGAAATTGCCATGTCACCCATTGTCAAACTTCATATTATCTGCTCCAATACCCCCCCTCAAATTGAGCAGGGGAATAACGCACAATTTGCGTCTGAACTTATCAAACTGAGCTGATGGAAGTGCTTTAGTAAAGCCATCTGCTATCTGATCCACAGTAGCAATATGTTGAATTAAGCACTGTTTAGCCATTACTAATTGACGAATGAAATGGAAATCCACTTCAACATGCTTTGTTCTTGACTTGAAGGCTGGATTAGCACTCAAATAGATGGCGGACACATTATCACACCATAAAACAGGTGTAGACAGCAACTGAACTTTCAGTTCCTTAATTAACTGAAACACCCAAATAAGTTCGGTTACTGCAGAAGCCATGGACCTCATTTCAGCTTCGGTGCTAGACCGAGCTACAGTTTTCTGCTTTTTAGAACACCAATTGATTAAATTACATCCAAGAAAAATACCAAATCCAGTGGTAGACTTTCTGTCATCGGGACAACCGGCCCAATCTGAATCAGTATATACACTAACACTAAACTGAGTTGGTTGAAGTAACAATCCATATTGATAAGTGCTCTTCAAATATCTAATTATCCGTTTCACCAGAACTAAATGAACTTCAGTGGGTGCAGCCAAGAACTGACAGGCTTTATTGACAGCAAACGCAATATCAGGTCTAGTTAGAGTGGCATATTGAAGAGACCCCACAATACTCCTATACCAAGTCGGATCTGAAAGAACCTCTCCATCATGCTGAGAGACAGCCTGTCGTTGGGCTATAGGAGTACTAAATGGTTTAGAGTCCTTAAGTTGAGACTTAACCAGTATATCCAGAACATATTTAGACTGATTTAAATGCAACCCTGAACATATTTAGACTGATTTAAATGCAACCCTTGTTCTGTACGAACCACTTCTATACCCAAAAAATACTTCAAATCTCCAAGATTTTTGAGAGAAAATACAGTAGCCAAATCATCAATCAAAGCATTAATAGAAGCCAAGTGATTACCCGTCACAATTATATCATCCACATAGACTAGCATGTAAATTCTAACACCTTTGACTGAATATAGAAAAAGAGAAGGATCACATACCGAACCCACAAAACCCACTTTAGTCAAATGAGAGTACAACTTGAAGAACCAAGCTCGAGGTGATTGTTTCAATCCATATAAAGATTTGTGCAATCTGCACACATGATCCGGACAGTTCTTATCAATAAATCCTGGGGGCTGAACCATATAAATTTCCTCCTCTAAATGCCCATGAAGAAAGGCATTATTAACATCAATCTGTTTAATCGGCCAACTGTATGTAACAGCAATGGACAGAACAAGCCGAATAGTGGTCGGTTTGACAACGGGACTAAAAGTCTCATTATAGTCTATACCATACTCTTGAGTAAACCCCTTTGCCACTAATCTAGCTTTGTACCTTGAAATTGACCCATCTGATTTCCGTTTGATTTTATAAATCCATTTACAGCCAACTACATTAGCACCTTTAGGTAATGGAACTAAAGACCAAGTTCCATTCTTTTGTAAAGCAGTGTACTCTTCGGACATAGCAATTCTCCAGGACTGAATTTTATTAGCCTCTCTAAAAGACGTAGGTTCAGTACACATTTGTTCAACATTTAAAGCATACCTTGACTGAGTAACCGAAGGAGCTGTAGTTTGCATAATTTGATTTAATGACCTGAACTTTGGACATATGCGATCATCAGGACTGTCATCCTGCAATGCACCACCAGTAGCTGCAGAACCAGACAAAGGCGAAACAGGAGAGGAAACAGGCCCATTATGCTGTTCAGAACCAGCAGCTGAACATGAAGAACTGGATTGAGCTGGACTGGGCTGAACATGAAGAACAGAAGGCAAAGTGCAACCAGCTTGAGGTGAATTAATATCAGAGACTGAAATACTGTCAGCCGGAACAGAACCTGAATTATGTGAACTAGAAAACTGAACAGCATGTGAAGGATCAATGAGATCACTCGAGCCATCAATTATAGAAGAAGGTTGTACAGGAACCACCGGTAATAGAACATGTGAACTAGAAGGTTCTCCAGAGGAATTTGAAGTGCTGGAAGTAAGAACAGTATAGGGAAATTTCGATTCATCAAAGACCACATTACTTGCCACATATATTCTATCAATACGTGGAAGATAGCATTTATAACCTTTGTGATCCCTACTATATCCAAGAAAAACACAGCACTCCGATCTATACATAAACTTGTGTCTATTATAAGGCCTCAAATATGGATAACAAGCACATCCGAAAATTTTGAGAAACTTATAATCTGGAACTTTTCCATACAGTTTCTGAAAAGGTGAAATACCCCCTAAAATAGATGTAGGCATCCGATTTATCAAATATGCAGCACACATGGCCGCATGATCCCAAAACTTATATGGAAGATTAGCATGACTCAACAATGCTAATGTAGTCTCAACTACATGTCGATGTTTTCTTTCACATAAACCATTTTGATTATGAGTATATGGGCATGCTACCCGATGAACTATACCCATTTTAGAAAACATTTGATGCAGTTTCCTAAATTCACCTCCCCAATCACTTTGAAAATATTTGATTTTCCTCTCAAAAACATTCTCTACTTGCTCTTTAAAATGAAGAAAAACTGAAGGCACTTCACTCTTAGATGTGATGGGATATAACCAACAATATCGACTGAAATAGTCAACAAATGTAACATAGAACTTGCAGCCAGAAGTGCTAACACAAGGGGACGGCCCCCACACATCCGAGGCAACAATCTCTAAAGGATGTTTGGACACAAAACCAGACAATGGAAAAGACTGTTTACAGCTCTTAGCATTAGCACAATGTTCACAAAAGAAATGACTATCTGAACTAACTGTAGACCCAAGATCAGTAAGAACTTTATTAACTATCCGTAAAGCCGGATGTCCAAGTCGTTGATGCCATGTACTTGTAGTAGTGGCTGATAGTCCCACCAAAGCACCACCACTCCGAGGAACCAAACAATATAGACCATCAGAATTGAAGCCGTGAGCCAACACTTTCTTGGTCTTGATATCCTTGACAAGGCAATAGTTAGGACAGAACTCAAAGAAAACATGATGATCTTTGGTAAACTTGGACACAGATAATAAGTTCTTAGTCAAAGATGGAACATGTAGAGTAAGTGGAAGAAGAAATTTATTAAAACCTGAATTTCCAACATGTGCTATCTGTAAACCATCTCCATTGCCAATCTGAACTTTGTCCAATCCATTGTATGACCTAGGATTTTGAATTAATCCTAAATCCGGGGTCATATGACTATTGGCTCCTGAATCCGGATACCATCGAGAATCAAAACCAGAATTATGAGAGCTAGTAGAAGCCACATTAGCAGATGCAGGCTGATTGTACTGATTGTTGTTCCGAGAATTAGAAAAATTTCTGAAACTCACATCATAACGTTTCCAGCAATTAAGAGCATTATGACCATACTTATCACACAATTGACAAACATTTGCAACATACTGACTGTTCTCCTGAGAAGAATCAAAATTCTGCAGCTGACCTCTGTCCATATTATTTCCAGAAGACTGATTCTGAGAAAACCGAGAAGTACCATTATTATAACCACCACGATTGAATCGACCTCTACTTCTACCTCGGTAACCTCTTCCTCTACCTTGATAATTCCCTTGTTGTTGTTGCTGTGCTGAATTAATATTAGTTTTGGCTAGATTAGCACTTAATTCACTCACAGCTTGACTACGTTTTTGAATAAACACTTCTTGACTAAGTAACATCCCTTGAATCTCATCAATGGTTAGACTAGATGCATCAGATCTAGTGGTGATAGCAGTAACAAAAACTTCATATTCAGGCCCGAGTCCACCAAGAACATATAACATAAGATCACTTGGAGGAACCGGTTCATTGGCCATAGCTAATGAGCTCGCAATGAACTTAATCTTCTGAAGGTATTCACTTACCTTCATGTCCCCTTTCTTCATTTGTTGAAGTTGTAACTTCAATTGAAGAACTCTAACTTTTGAATTTGATGCGAACATATTGGAAACAACACTCCAGATTTTCGCTGAAGTGTTACACTCAATAACTAGAGGCAAAATCGATTCAGAAATTGAAGAAACCAAGACTGACATTATCAAGCTATCATACTGACGCCAAGTGATAGCATCAGGATTAGGAACATTCTTCATCGGATCAACCAGATCTCTCATTATCAGGGATGGACAGACACATGTACCATCCACAAAACTCATTAACCGATGAGTATTAAGAAACGGTAACAGTTGTGCACGCCACAGCATATAGTTCTCACCATTCAGCTTGATATTAACACTATGA
Organism: Cryptocoryne crispatula var. balansae; assembly: GCA_036172225.1. Taxonomy (NCBI): domain Eukaryota; kingdom Viridiplantae; phylum Streptophyta; class Magnoliopsida; order Alismatales; family Araceae; genus Cryptocoryne; species Cryptocoryne crispatula. The sequence goes on from CM069921.1 coordinate 16,311,084, forward strand.
GAAATATTAGGGATCGAACCTACGGTAGGAGGAACAAACGGCATCCTCAATGCAGACGGATCCGAAGCGTTGACACTTGAATCTTCATCCATGAGCTCTGATACCAAGTTGAACAGCTTTGGATCAATGGTAGAAGTCGAGAAGCTCCTGATCTGATCTCAGATGACAGAATTGGACAGAACAGAGAAAGCAGAGAAGAAGAAGGAAGAGCGGGAAACGAGACTGGAACAGAATCTGTCCGGTGTGAATCACCGCGACAGCACATGGCTTTGTATATATACTGGATGACAAATACAAAGAGAATTACAGCAGGGATAATTATCCCAAAGAATGAATTACACGTGTATATGAAATTGCCATGTCACCCATTGTCAAACTTCATATTATCTGCTCCAATACCCCCCCCCCTCCGCCGTCCGCAGCGCTCCCCTCTCTCTCTCTCTCTCCCTTCTCTCTCTTCCGTCCCCCCCCTCGGTTTCACTGCGCAACGCGCAGCTTCCGCGCGCAGCCATGCGCCGTCAAGGCAACAAGGCAGCGCCGCTGCCTGGCATGGCGCACAGCACCCTCCCCCCCCCAGCCGCTGTCTCTCTCTCTCTCCCTATCACTCTCTCTCACTCTCACGCTCGCTCTCTCTCTCCCTCTCTCTCTCTCTCTCTCTCTCTCTCTCTCTCTCTCTCTCTTCACCCTGTCAGCGCTCTCCCTTGCTCTCTCTCCCCCCTGCGGATCTGTTTCTTAATTAGTTGGATAGTTAATCAATTTTCTTAATCTAATTAATCTTTTATCCTTTTAATGCCAACAGGGTTATATGATAACTCGGTTTTGCCATTGCCTTCATCACCTCACGTCTAAATTGGTTGGGACTTCCCGAACTTTGCAAATTATCGACCTCATCGAGGTAGGCATCCCAACTTATCCTTAGCACATGATATTGTAATTAATGTGTTAAAATATGATTATTAGATTATTAGTTAGAAAATGATGAATAATGATGTAGTGTAATTGTTTAATTGTGAGCATGTGTTTAATTAAATATCATTCATGTCATTCATGCATAGTTTTAGCTATATTCATGAATTGCATTGGTCTGAGATAAATGTGGTTGATTATGTGTTGAAATTATCAAAAATTAGTTATATATGATTGATGGTTTATTGTGTTGATTGTCTTAAATTATGCAAATGAAAATTATGACCTTTGCTATTAATATTTAAATCCGATTCATGTCAAGAATAATTTTAAGTCATAAATACTGTTATTTTGGACATGATAATTCTGGAGCATAATTGAATAATATTAGTGGTTGCATAAATTTGTAATATGCACCATTTGATGAACTGGTATTGACTTGTGATTAAATGAAGTTAATATGTCCAATTCTGTTGCATATTCCTTTCTGATTGGGTCAATTGCATAAATTGATGTAAAATTGAATTATGTGACTGATATGATATTGCATATTCTGTTCTGATTGGGTCTATTGCATGATTTGTTGGTATAATGAAATGGTTGTGCATGACTTGATAATTGGCATATTTGGTTGATTGAATTGGTTATGTCTGAGTAAATATATGGTTTTTACTTGTTGAGGTCCTCCAGCCTACATTAGTGATCCTGGGGCAGCAGATGACGTAGTTAATCCGGTGTATCCTTCGATCCCGGATACCGCGGTTTATCCTAAGTACGCCCTGCCTAGGTGTACTAAGGATCTAGCTTACTATATGGTACTTCTTATATATATTTAGAGCTGGAGTTGAGAAGTCCAAGTATGGCATATGATTTACTCAGACTTATGGAATGGAAATGGTATGGAAACATGCACAGTTGGCTCATGCAGGTCTAGATGGCATAAACATATAGTTTAGTTTAGTTGGTAGTCAAGTCCATGTAGAGGCATATTTAAATGGGTAATTTGGTGAAAGAAATCACATTTAAATAAATAGACATGATAAATAGCCTATATGATATTATAGCAATTGATGGGTATGGTTTATGCTTATAATTAGCAGTAGATTGGTTAGTATATTAGGATAGTTGTGTATAAGTCTTACTGAGTCCGTGTGACTCATTCCAAATCTTTTAACATTTTTCAAGTAATCAGGTAGCGCAGCAGAAGCGTAGTGGATCAGGTTTAGTGCAGAAAAAGTTTAGAGAATTTGGTTTATTGAAATCAAGGTATGATTTATTTTTGGATTGAATCATTTTTTTTATGAAATGGGACCTGTGATTCTTTATTTTTCCAAACCGACGTAGTTTTGGGGTTAACTCCCCGGTTCCGTCCCCGGATTTATTCCGCTGCGCCGGTTAGAAAATCCGGGGCTTGACACATCAGGAGTGTTTGTTTCCTCTATCCATCAAGACACATTCATTGAGCGTATAGACAACCAATTATGAATTAAACTATCATTTTTTTTCATCCAACAATGCTTAAAAAGAATAATGACATACTTTTTTAATAACGTCAACTAAAACCAGTTCATTATTATATTTGCCACTCTCTAGTTTTATCTCCAACAATCGTGTGGATAATTATAATCAACATGTTTTTATCTGAACTCTTAAATTTGTGTCTTCTAACCTTTTAAAACGCACGTGATTTGTTTTGTTCGGTAAAAATTCTGATTTATTTAGATGATGGATGTTAGAGCTTCATTCAGATGAATAGACCAAATTAATTACCTTGAGGATATTCAATACAGTAATGAGACTTTTGGTGATAAAAAATCAGCCATGTAAACATGTCCCAAAGCCATAATTTTGGGTGAGAAAATTCTAGAACCGTGGAGTTGAAATAAATATAAAGAGAATATATATATATATATATATATATATATATATATATAAAGAGAGAGGGAGTCCACGCGAGATCATTTTTCTATTTATCTAAAATTTAAACAACCTGATTTTCAAGTACTTTATGTTTGTTTGGTTGCATGATAATTAAGATTTTTATTTTAATTTTTAAAAATTGTAATAAAACTTGATAAAAGAGGTGTTTGGTAACCATGACAATTTTATGTTTTAAAAGTGATTTTCTTCTTAAACAAAAAAAAGAGGGTCTCACCTCTTTCTTTTTTCTTGTGGTCCCCCACTTTGTTTGGTCATGTGTGGTAGTTACTCTTTTTTGTAATCACATCCCTCCAAACATGATAATTTTATGTCATGAGTTGGTTCACTTTTTATTTTAATACAATTTTTTATCATGAAAATGTACAAAAAATTATCATGCAACCAAACACCCCCTTATACTTTACATTCAAAAACAAAAATGCCCAAACAGATCCGTAGCAAGCGATGCTATTCAAAACTGGGTAAACATTGAAAAGCAATATCTCATCTTTATGTGCATGACAAGGTCCATACTCTTTTTTTAGGAACAACAACACCACTTAATTCATGCATAACATAAAAGAGTAGATAATATAACAGTAGACTCAAATCACAAGAACACACGACCAGAGTAGAGATAACTAAAGTTTCAATAGAACTAATCTTTTTCAAGTGTCATGATATCAGAAGATCACATTAGAAATGTGTAGATATCCTCCAAATTATCGGTCTCAAAATAAGATAAGTGACTACGAAGATAATCCGAAAAGATAACGTGAGGGAACTCGACCACACATCTAACAGCAACATGGAAACTAATAAAACAAACCAACTAAAATAAGCCGGACTTTACATCTCCAATGCAACAAAAGGAGACAAAGAATCTAAACTCATGTTTAGGCGGAACGTCAGAGATAGAGCATGGAAGGGACCAACATCCTCTCTCCCGAAACAGAAACAACTTCAAAATAGCAAACAGGACCTTCGTAGGGAATCAAAGGTGATGGGCGAGGCTGACGCGATGACCGGAGATCAACTGTGTAGTGGGCCACTGGGTGAAGGTTTCTATCTCAAGATATTGCCCGAGGAGAGCCGTGGTGACGGTACAGCCGAGCGACGGGACCACCAGCGAAGCCGCCGAGCGAGGGTGATCCGCTGTGAGCAAAAATACTGCCATGAGCGAGGGGGGGGTATGACGAGCGAGATTTTCGTTTCGCCACCGAGCAAGGGTTCAGAATTCCTAGCAGTAAAAATTGTTCTCTTCCCAAAACTTCGAGAGCCCTGCATAAAACAAGCGAACATTTTAGTTCCGATAATCAATTCGATGTGGTGTGCAGATAGAACATGAAGAGAAATAGTAAAAATTTAAAACTGCATGAGCCACAACAAATGCCATCATATATATATAATGGAACAACTAAGGGTCTGTCTGTTTGTTTGCACGGATAACATGATGCGTGGGCTCAGTCCCCCCCTCCCAACCATCAACCAAATTATTTGGTTGCACGTAAAAGGTTAATCTGGTAAAATGAAATAGGCGATGCGTCGTAACAATCTGGATTTTGGCATCCGGGCGAACGCGACGGACGCTATTTTCGGTGAATCACCGGTGAGATTTTTTTAAATATATTTTATTAAATAAAAATACTATTAAATAGATATTGTTAATTTTAATTAGTAAACTATTTGAAATTAATTTTTCAAAGGCATATCACAAGATATAAAAATTATTTTATTCTTATGTGTTTTAAAAATAAGGTAACTTTATCGAAAAGCTATGTTATCATACAAATCACTAGTTTAATAAATATATTAGTAAAATTTTAATCCGAATTGAGTTTGCAAGTGTCTGAACTATTTTTTTAATTAAATTATTTTATATATACATTACAAGAACACTATTATGTTGTACTATTATGTAGTATATATTTTATTTAATTGTCAGTGTATTTCTTTCTAGGTTTCCAAAATATAAATTTTAGTAAATAATTTTTTATAAAAAATTTAGTTTAAAAACATTTTATCATATACGTAATTTGAAAATATAAGCATACTATTCAGTAACTTGTTTAAGTAAATAAATGTGGGTACTATAGTAAACAATTACATGAAATTTATAAAAATTATTTTAAAATAAAAATAATAGGTCTTGTTTTTATAAAAAAATTTGACTAATATCTAAATAATAAACTATTTTGTTATAAATAATTATACAAATATTGATAAAATTTTCTATGGTTGTTATATTCTCATTAAAATATTTGATAAAATTTTCTAGAAAAATAACTACAAGTAACCAAATGAACAGTGTTGTTTTCATTTTCCCTGGAAATAGTATTCTACTAAAAACTTTTTCTTGGTTTTTGTTTTACATGAAACCAAATGGACCCTAAATGATGCACAAATTTGGCTCTCAAAGTCCACAGCTGTAGATGGCAGCCATGGCTTAAGCCACAATATTCATTACCTATAAGAAAAATTATGCATGCTTATATCAAATATTAATTAATAAGTAAATAATATATAATTTTGAAATAAGAGGATAACATATGCATTTGGCAACAAGGAATAAACATGTGTATTAAGTGCAAAACAAGACAGCATAATAATATTATACATGTATTCTAATTTTATTTTGGGTTTAGTGATATCTTCCTCAAATTTCGATTCTCATGGATCCAACTAAACCTAGATACAATAATAACATCAATAATAATATAGCTTAAACCAGAACAAAAATGCATCCACTATCTTTAAAAGACAACATGTCGACATTACCTCTCATAGTGATTTTTCTTCCTAGAAAAGAAACTACAGTTGTATTTGGACACTGTGAGAGGTAAAATAAGTTGTTGTGGAAGACATCAACTTTGAATTCCAACAATCACTTTTAGATCCAGCACATCCTATTTATAGAAAGACAGTATCAACACAAAACTTTGTGCAAATAATAAAGCTGATTATGTAGTAAAATGTCACGCCCCGGATTTAACACCATAATAAGCACGCGTGGCGGAAAACACGGTAATTCTGGAAACGCGACAGTTGGGTTTAGATTAATAAACCCATAATCGGAAAACAACCTGATTTCCATTTAACCACAAACTTTACAACTGGTAACCGGAAACCGGTTCACAAATCCGAGTACATAGCACAACAAAAAAATCGGTATATTATATCCACAAAATTGGCTAACACAGCCATCCAAAAATCTGCTACATACGGATTAACCTGATTCAACTATATCGGGTACAAAAGATTGTACTAGCCTGGATAAGAAAATTTACACCTCGCTCAAACCCGGAGTAGAAACCATATCTCCAACAAACACCTCTTCAGATGATGGGTGCTCAAAATCAGCTGTAAAACAACATATAAAGGAAGGGGTGAGTCAAACATAACTCAGTAGGACTTATACCCAACTATCCTATTATAATAATTAGATCCTAAATGGTAATTAATTACAGATATACGAAGATCAACATTTTGTCATTAATATATATACACTAATTATAGGGGTTCAAATTATCTAATTCAGAATCTTTTAAAACTCATTACCCATTAAGCCTGACTCTACATGCACTTGTCTAGCTTTTCTACCTTACCACACATCTAAACTACATGCCATGCCACCTGGACTTCTATATGCATATTGTTTTTCCATTTGTCTGAGTAGATCATAAACTCTACTTGGCAGAACTCACTCCGGCTCTAATATATATAGAAGAGCCATATAGTAAGCTAAATCCCATAGTACGTCTAGGCAGGGGTGTACTTAGGATAAACCGCGGTATCTAGGATCGAAGGATGCACCGGATTGATCTAATCTCCGCTGCCCACGGGCCACCAACGTAGGCCGGAGGAGTAAATGTTCCATCACATCACTACAGGAAATAAGGTCATTAGCGACGGCTTACCGCCGTCGCTAAAAATACAAAAGCCGTCGCCATAAGGCAATAGCGACGGCTTTTTCGCCGTCGCAATCCTGTCGCAAATAAGCCCGTCGCCAATTTTAATGGCGACGGCTAATGATAAGCCGTCGCTTTTAGTATTATTTGCGACCACCAACGCCGTCGCAATTAAGTTATTAGAGACGGCTGAAACCGTCCCTCATAAAGTTTTTAGCGACGGCACTAAGCCGTCGCAAATAAATTTAAACCCGTAATAGACATTAGCGACGGCTTAGCGCCGTCGCTAATACCCAATTTACAGCCCCGGCGACACTCGCGGGGGTGCATTTTCTGGTTTTGCGACGGCTTAGAGCCGTCGCTAATACCCCCGCGGGGGTGCATTTTCTGGTTTTGCGACGGCTTAGAGCCGTCGCTAATACCCAATTTACAGCCCCGGCGACACCCGCGGGGGTGCATTTTCTGGTTTTGCGACGGCTTAGGGCCGTCGCGAATACCCCCGCGGGGGTGATTTTCTGGTTTTGTGACGGCTTAGGGCCGTCGCGAATACCCCCGCGAGGTGCATTTTCTGGTTTTGTGACCGCTAAATAAGCCGTCGCTAATACCCAATTTACAGCCCCGGCAACCCCCGCCGGGGTGCATTTTCTGGTTTTGGGACGGCTAAGAGCCGTCCCTATTACATTAATAGCCGTTGCTTAAAAGAACTTTAGGGACGGCTGTGTGGAGCCGTCGCAAATAACTTACAGTTTTTAAAAAAAAATTTTCCCTACGATCAATTGTATTCTCGTAGCAAGACCTATATACACAAATAATTTGTCGGTTTGCCCGATCAAAGCCATTAACATTCATTCATACATAATAAACACTGACATTCTTTAATAAGAAAAGTTCATATTTATAAAACGTATCATTACACAACAACTATCTCAAATACAAAGAAATAATAAAATAGAGAGTAAACTCTCTCACTCATCCTCCCCAAAAGAACGCTCATCGTCTTCTGCGTCCTCGTCATCGTCCTCCTCCTCCTCGTTCCCCCGTGCGCCTCTATAGCCTTGGGTTGGCCTTGAACTAGACGGATCTGCAGGTGGGAGCCTACTGTTTAATTGGGCTAACATTTCTTGTGTTAGCCGTGTCATCGACTCTTGAAACTGTTGACGTTGGGCGTCCAGTTGTTGTTGGAGCGAGTCGATCATCGAGTTTTGTTTCTCGATTTGTGTAGCTTCGAGCATCGACTTTGTCCACCAACTCTGGTAGCCCGGACCCGCAGAGGTACTCGCACCTCCACCGCATACACCATACCGGGTGTTGCGGGTCCGTCCTCTCCCCCCACATCGGATCCGTCCCGGCCTCGTCTGCCGAACACGGTGATAAATGCATCCTCAGAAGAGAATGGCTGCTCGGAATTCCGAGCATCTGATTCCTCTGACTGGGGGGCATTCATCAACTGGCGCATCTCATCCTATATAATGTAAATATAAAGTCAGTTGTTATATGAAATAAAAATTGTCTAATGTTGATACAAACAAACATATTGCGTACCATAACTTGACGACTTTCCTCGTTGCACCATACGAGGGATCCATCCTCTCGCCTCTTTCGTTTGGGTCATCTCGAAGACCTCCGGACGGGTAGGACGACGCCCTTCTTTGTTTGTCCGTTAAGAGAAAACATTATGAACACATTAGTACTATTATCGAGATATACAATAGTGAATAATAAAAAAAATTATAAACTAACAAAATCAATCTGTAGTGATGAATGTTGGTTCTACCTCGCCTATAAGGCATGCTCAAATTAGCCCCGTTTGTTTTATTCCTTTGGCTAAGTGCCTACAAACAAGTTCATAACACATTAGTTTTGTGAAGTCAAGCTAATAAAATGAGTTATCAAATGTGGTTTACTTTCAAAATAAATAAATTATTTACCTTATTGTCGTCCCTCGGCCATATCTCAAACATATGCCGCCATTGGTCCGGATCGCATTGTGGAGGCACAACGACAAGTGCCTCATCCAAATGAGCGTCCTGTAAAATACTGTACGCCAAAATTGTATTAGTTACAGTACATAATCGTTTACTAAAAAAATAAATATGAAATTTTTACCTTCTTCTTAAGATGACCCCTTTGTTTTCTTTGCATCTCTCCCATATGCCTTAAAATTTCCGCATCTATGGATGGTGACCGCTCAAATGTAAAATGTTGCTACAGGAAAAATACATAGATTAGTAATTTTAAAGTGAAAAAAAACAAATAAGCTCAAGTACTTTTATTTAACTCGAGGTCTCTAAATATCGCCTCCTTCTTGTCATCTGGAAGGGTCATGTAATCCTGTTGCCATAAGTTACAATGTACCCTGTTGCAAACTCCAAGATATGAGGTGAACTCCTGGCCATTCGGGCCTACACCCGATCCTCCAATGACCCGGACGTTCAATGTCTCCCCAGGCGCTAATGTCCGCACATTATACGCCTTTGCAGGACCTCTCCCACGTCTAGCAACTGTAGCTGCATGCCAAAAATTTTAACACATTTAAAAATTGATATTTATAAAGCTACAAAATATAAAAAATTGATATTTACCGGAGGCGGAAGAAGATGGACAGTCTGTAGGGGGCGTCGCCGTAGTAGGGCGAGTGTCAACCGCCCGGGATGGTCCACCTGATGGCATCGCATCCTGGGTAGGCTGAGATGGGCCCTGAGAACCACCGGCCTGATCGGTGGATCCACCGGTTGTCCCACTCCTCGATGTACGTCGACTCTTGCTAAATTTCTTCATCTACAATATAATCTTTAAAATTGCAATCCGGCCTCGGTGTGGTGTGTTATCTATTTTTCCAAGCTAACCGGCCGGTTTGCCCGATCCAAGCCGGAATCCGGCTTCGATCGGGCAAACCGGCCTTGGGGTGGGGTGTTATGCATTTTTCCAAGCTAACCGGCCGGTTTGCCCGATCCAAGCCGGAATCCGGCTTCGATCGGGCAAACCGGCCTCCGGGTGGGGTGTTATGCATTTTTCCAAGCTAACCGGCCGGTTTGCCCGATCGAAGCCGGAATCCGGCTTGGATCGGGCAAACCGGCCTCGGGGTGGGGTGTTATGCATTTTTCCAAGCTAACCGGCCGGTTTGCCCGATCGAAGCCGGAATCCGGCTTGGATCGGGCAAACCGGCCTCGGGGTGGGGTGTTATGCATTTTTCCAAGCTAACCGGCCGGTTTGCCCGATCCAAGCCGGAATCCGGCTTCGATCGGGCAAACCGGCCTGGGGTGGGGTGTTATGCATTTTTCCAAGCTAACCGGCCGGTTTGCCCGATCCAAGCCGGAATCCGGCTTCGATCGGGCAAACCGGCCTCGGGGTGGGGTGTTATGCATTTTTCCAAGCTAACCGGCCGGTTTGCCCGATCCAAGCCGGAATCCGGCTTCGATCGGGCAAACCGGCCTCGGGGTAGGGTGTTATGCATTTTTCCAAGCTAACCGGCCGGTTTGCCCGATCCAAGCCGGAATCCGGCTTCGATCGGGCAAACCGGCCTCGGGGTGGGGTGTTATGCATTTTTCCAAGCTAACCGGCCGGTTTGCTCGATCCAAGCCAGAATCCGGCTTCGATCGGGCAAACCAGCCTCGGGTTGGGGTGTTATGCATTTTCCAAGCTAACCGGCCGGTTTGCCCGATCCAAGCCGGAATCCGGCTTCGATCGGGCAAACCGGCCTCGGGGTGGGGTGTTATGCTATTTTTCCAAGCTAACCGGCCGGTTTGCCCGATCCAAGCCGGAATCCGGCTTCGATCGGGCAAACCGGCCTCGGGGTGGGGTGTTATGCATTTTTCCAAGCTAACCAGCCGGTTTGCCCGATCCAAGCCGGAATCTGGCTTCGATCGGGCAAACCGGCCTCGGGGTGGGGTGTTATGCTATTTTTCCAAGCTAACCGGCCGGTTTGCCCGATCCAAGCCGGAATCCGGCTTCGATCGGGCAAACCGGCCTCGGGGTGGGGTGTTATGCATTTTCCAAGCTAACCGGCCGGTTTGCCCGAGCCAAGCCGGAATCCGGCTTCGATCGGGCAAACCGGCCTCGGGGTGGGGTGTTATGCATTTTTCCAAGCTAACCGGCCGGTTTGCCCGATCCAAGCCGGAATCCGGCTTCGATCGGGCAAACCGGCCTCGATGGGGTGTTATGCATTTTTTCAAGCTATCCGGCCGGTTTGCCCGATCCAAGCCGGAATCCGGCTTCGATCGGCCAAACCGGCCTCGGGGTGGGGTGTTATGCATTTTTCCAAGCTAACCGGCCGGTTTGCCCGATCCAAGCCGGAATCCGGCTTCGATCGGGCAAACCGGCCTCGGGGTGGGGTGTTATGCTATTTTTCCAAGCTAACCGGCCGGTTTGCCCGATCCAAGCCGGAATCCGGCTTCGACCGGCCAAACCTGCCTCTGGGTGGGGTGTTATGCATTTTTCCAAGCTAACCGGCCGGTTTGCCCGATCCAAGCCGGAATCCGGCTTCGATCGGGCAAACCGGCCTCGGGTTGGGGTGTTATGCATTTTTCGGACAATCACATTTCCACTTCTATCTGATAGGTTGTTTGTAGTTGTACATCTTCATCGGCTACACCAAATGCGACGGGTACGCTCACAAGTTCATCTTGATATGGTTCTACTTCATCATCGCTTCCTTCCGATAAGTTGTAGTAGTTACGTGGAAGTGACTTCACTGGTATCATCCATCCCTTACTCATATTGTCTTCCACATAAAAAACTTGTTCGACTTGATTTGCAAGTGCAAACGGTTCATCTGTCCCTAATTGCCTTTGTGTATTCAATGAAATAAATCCATACTCATTAATCTTAAATCCTCTGTCCTTATTGTACACATCCCACCATTGACATTCAAACAATACTATACGACTATTCCTATCAATCGATACCTCTACTATATCTAAAATTCGTCCATAATATCCATCACAACCAGATGGAAGTTCTGAAGTTACAATGACCCCACATAGTTGAGTGGCCTTGGTTGAATCCGAATTCATTGTCCGAAATCTAAACCCATTGCAAATATACCCGGATAATGAAGAAGCAAAACGGGATGGACCAAGTGATAAAATCTCTAGATCCTTACTGTATCTAGAAGACCCTGTGTTCCTTAATTCTGTAACGTGTGCTCTAAACCAAACCGAAAAACTACACTCATTCCTACCTCCGTTAATAAGAGCATCATTATATTTTTGACGAAAATCCTCGATATCTTCAATTTGATTTAACACATATGAGTGGATTAAAGCTTGTTCTCTTTCCGTCAACATTCTAGGTACACGAGTGCATCTCAACGGACGTCCAACTGCCTTAAACATTGAACCCTGCTCACGATCATCGTCATAGGGACCACCATCGTAGTTCCGATCTCGCTCATCTTCATTTTCATGTCGCATGTACAAAGAAATAAACTGCGTGCACTCCTCTACCAAATAGCCCTGGGCAATGGAACCTTCAACTCTCGCCTTGTTGCCAACATAATCTTTCAATCTCTTTAAATATCTTTCAATCGGATACATCCACCGGTATTGAACTGGTCCGGATATCCTAGCTTCGTAAGCCAAATGCACAACAAGGTGAACCATAATATCAAAAAATGACGGTGGAAAGATTTGCTCTAACTTACACATTGTGATTGCAATCTTTGATTCCCAATCCCTTAAAATACTAGTATCTAAAACCTTAGCACAAATTACTTTAAAATACTGACATAACTCTACAATGGGCTTGAGTACGTCCTTTGGTACGATCCATTGAAAAGCAAGAGGAATAATCACTTGCATCATTACATGACAATCATGACTTTTTAATCCACTAATGATCCTACTACTTAGATCTACGCACCTACTCAAATTTGATGAATACCCATCCGGCACTCGAATGCTCTTTACAAATTCGAGTATGCGAGTCTTTTGTGCGTTACTCGGCTTATAGATAGCATCCGGAAACCTAGATGAACTCTCGTATGGATGTAACTCTGGACGAATTCCTAACTCTACCAAGTCTTTTCTAGAGTTCGAGTTGTCTTTATCCGATCCGGATAGGTTGAACATATCTAAAATATTGTCACACATTCTTCTCGATGTGCATCACGTCTAAATGATGTCGGACAATCGGCGATGCCCAATATGGCGATCTTTCAAAGAAGATACTTCTTTTCTTCCGGTTCTTATTTTTTGACAAATTCTTTCTCATGCTCTCCAAATCTTTCTTAAATGTTTTTCTGAATCTTATCGAGTCAATCTCCTGTTGTTGTCTCCACATCTCATGTCCGGTTAGTATCTTTGGTGTACCCCTCTCACACCGGCGACCATCAAATAGATGTACGTAATGATTCTTTCTCCACCGATGTGATATGGGTAAGAATCGCCGATGTCCTAAATAACATTGTTTTCGACTATGAACTAGTCGAACCGAATTTGTTTCTTCATTACATATCGGACATGCTAATTTTCCCTTAGTACTCCAGCCGGAAAGGTTGGCATAACCAGGAAAATCGTTTATGGTACCCAACAATATAGCTCTCAATAGAAAAGTCTCTTTCGCTAAAACATCATATGTCTCCAATCCGATCTCCCACAAATTTCTTAACTCTTCCACCAACGGCTGTAAGTTTACATCGATATCATTTCCGGGGGCTCTTGGACCCGGTATTAGACATGAAATCATCGTGTTAGCCGCTTTCATACACATCCATGGTGGTAAGTTATAAACCAATGTAACTATAGGCCACACACTATACTTTGAAGACATGTTGCCAAATGGGTTAAAACCATCGGCGGCCAATCCAAGCCGAATGTTGCGTTTTTCTGATGCAAAATCCGGATAAAGTTCATTCACTCTTTTCCAAGCGGGCGAATCTGGTAGATGACGCATTTCACCTCTCGATATATACGAACGTTGCTCACTATGCCATGACATCCACCTAGCAGTGTTTGTTGATATAAACAAACGCTGCAACCTATCTTTTAAAGGGAAGTAGTGTAATATCTTCCATGCCACCTTCTTACTCTTATGTTGTTGATCATCTTTGTATCTGGGAGACTCACAAT